>JANAVB010028397.1:14603501-14728459 GCA_029216955.1 Iris pallida
TCTGGCTTCGAATTATTGAATCGATATCGCTCTGTGAAGCTTTGGCAAACCACATGTCGCCAAAACTAGATCGTAGATCACCCCTATCTATAGATCGACCAGCTGTCATGGAACCGACAAACTGACCCTCAATATTTGACTCACACCATACGTCGCTTTGTCTCGACGAACCGAATCCTTCATAACCCTCAAAGCATCTATAAGCCCATCCTCACAAGTTTTCAATGATCCACCTTCTGTCAACATTCCTCGAGCACTATCCGGTGTCTGTGGTCTGTCGTACCGCGCAGCAGCTTGAGCTTGTACATACCTCAACAAAATCTTTCCGAGCCAACTGTTGAGCACCTAATTTTTGTCTCCAAACATACTGCGACAGCCATCATCTGCTAGTCTCCCTACCGAAACTAAGTGTATCCCAAACTCGATACTGTCGTACACCCCTGAGACGAGCTTATCACCAAACTCCATCGTCAAGTGTACATCACCGATGCCTACAACTGCATCCGTCCTCTTGTCGCACATCTTCATACGTCCAAACCTGTCGTCGCGGTATGACGTGAAGATCCTCCTATGTGAAGCAGCGGTACTGCCCCCTGTCCATGACCAAGTTGCCATCATAACACATCCACAAGGTTCCTCTGTTTCGTCGTTGCGATGATGATATCTCCGAACGCCATAAGATCCTCTAATCGTCCTTGTCTTTTGCCTTCTCAGCTTTGAGTTTCATGCAGTTCCTCTTGATATAACCCCTTTTGCCACAGTGATAGTAACCCTTCTTGCGGTCCACAGTCTTAAGATCCCGAGAACTCCTCTATGTCCTCGTCTGTGACTTGGGTCTTTCCTTTCCATAGAAAGCCACCAGAGCGGACTCCTGCAACGATTCCACTTGTTTGCATCGGACCTCCTCATTCAACAAGCTACTTTTGACTGCCTCCATCGTGACAACTCCATCTGGCGCGAAGTTGCTCACCGACACCACCAACGTCTCCCAACTTTACGGTAGAGAACTCAAAAGTAGTAGGGCCTGAAGCTCATCATCAATCACTATCGTCATCACAGACAGCTGATAGATGATATCCTGAATCTCGTTCAGATATTGTGCTACCGAGGCACCCTCAGTGTACTTCGAGTTGATGAATAAAAAATGCCTTCTTGCCAGCGTCTTTCTTACGTACAACAAATGCAGCTTCTCCCATAATACTTTTGTCGAACTCTCCATGGATACATGGTGAAACACCGAGTCGTCCAGCCATTGACGGATGAATCCAACGGCCTTCCGATCCAGTCATTACCAGTCTTCAGCAGCTTTGTCCGATAGCTTTGCGTTGTCGTCTTCCAACGGACCATGCAGATCCTTGCACCAGAGTAGATCTTCCATCCTTGGCTTCTAAATCGTCCAGTTCCCACCTGTGAGGGTGATCATACGAGTGTTCATATGCTCCGTAGACATGGTTGCCAGAACCCTCAAAGCTCTGATACCAATTGTTGGGCACGTACGAAAGCGTTTGCCAACCCACCCGATCAAAACCAACCCTTGTCTAACGGACACCAAGCACAAGATGAAGACAAGTATATGGCAGTGACATACGTCACCTGGATAAATTCCAACCTCTATAACTCAGATGAAAATTATAAGATTAACAAAAACTAATGTTGAACCCTTTTCCCTAATAGGTTGTCACGACCCGCACCCGACTTAGGGGCACGAGTACGTGGGTACGTCCAGCCTATGCCACAGTATCGACGATAGAAAGCTATTCTAGGTCACAATCACAACTAAACACAATATGATATACTCTCCAAACGGAGGACAATCTCAGAAGGATACAACTCAATCACAAAACTAGAGGTAGATAATCAGCACGATAAGATAGAATAAAATCCATAAGAAAGATACAACCAGAAGAAATAAGTCTAAGTGTCAAACAACACAAATCCCAACATCTGAAAAATACATCTCATGAAATAAAAATAGAAAGTAATGTAATATAAGCCTAGCAATCTATCCTAGGCAATAGGGTAGCATCCTCAGTGCAAGCTGGATCCTGCTGAGGGTCCAGGTCACAAGTGTCGTCTAAGCCAGCTCCGTAATAGGTAGGGCAGAACTCCTCCTCATCCTCTATAATATTTTCAACAGGTCCAGTCAGGACATGAGCGAATACATAACTCTCACGCAGTTCATATCATGGTAGGAAATGTAAAATAAGCAATAGAATAAGATACATAAAACGCTGTAAGAAATGTACATGAATATCTGAAAACTAAAATATATATGGAAGTAAGAACTGTAAGTGACTAAGTGATTTAGAGCACAAGATGGTTATGTAAACAGGTTGGGTTGCACATGAATAAGCTACAGAGTTGCACATGAATACCTACTGGGATAATGATCACATAACCACTTCTACTCATCCCTCCCCCAATCAATACACAAGGATCCAGTCAAGTTACGTTATTGCACATGAATAACTAGTTTTATACATGAAGCTCATGTGAACATGAGTGTACATGAGAGCACATGAGTGTACATGAAGAGATATGAGTACAAGGAGTACATGATGCACATGATAAAGTACATGTACATGAAATATCCTATGCACCCGAGGAGATAACATCTCATAAAAAGATCCATATAGTACTAATCCGTGAAAACAACGTGACAACATCAAGTAAAGTAGTCTAGAGTATGAATATAAGTCCTAGCAGGTATGAAACGATCAGAGAATGTACTCGTCTGATATCCTGAATGACTGATGAGAATAGATATCCGAACTGGAGTAACTGAGTCCTATTTAGAACAGCAGAGGTTATAATGTATTCAAAATTTGATAAATAAAGTTTACAATACAATCTACATAATTCTAGGTCATTCTAGGTCAAAGTCAACTCTTGGTCAACTTTGGTCAACATTCTAGTCAAACTAGGTCAACAATCTAGCCAACTTGGTCAACTGTCTAGGATTTGGTCAAACTCTAGTCAACAACATAATTAGGTCAATTGGGTCTATTTGGTCAATTCTAGGTCAATCTATAGGTATCACAATGTATAGGTTAAGATACAAGTCAATGTGTGTATATATATATATATATATATATATATATGTATATATATATATATATATATATATATATATATATATATATATATATATATACATATATATAACACATCTATTATCCCATACACATATATCTCTCATGACCAATACTCATATATGACCTATATACAACTGACCACATATAGTCAAACCTCTACATATCCAAACCCACATATATCTTAGAAGCATAGAAATTCAGGCGCATCTATAGTCCAGAATCCTATGCGCTCAACCCGACCATGCGACCAATTCCAAATATGCCAGGAAGCTCAAACAGATACTTGGCACAGCAAAAAAGTACAAATTTAAAGACATTCAAAAAAGGACTTTTATTTTATATGAAATTTAATTACATGTCTAAAGAAAGGCTTTACAAAGGAGAACTTCTACAAAGAAAGAAGATCCTAAAGCTACACCCAGATACAGCCACCTGCCAGGCGCATCATCTGCCAGGCGCATCATCTGTCAGGTGCATCATTCTGATGTCTTGTCCAGGCACATCATTCCAGCATCTTAACGTATGCGTATCTCCGTGCATAGTCAGAGCTAATCACTTTCTTTTATTAGCACTAATCAGCCCTTGTGTAGCAGGAGGAGGAGCTCTTCTAGCTCGACAAGGATCGCGGCACGACACCCCGATCTTCGGAAGCAACATGCACACTTAGCAACTTGTGGCTCTGCCAGCATAACGAAAGACGGAGCGCGTCCACCCTGATCTTTGGAAGCAACAGGCACCATCGGCCTGTGTCGGGACTCGACGATCCCGATATTTGGATACAACAGACACTATCACAGAAGCTGTAACGTCCCAGTCCCAAAATATGTAGGACTAGGAACGTAGACATGCCAGCTGTATTCATACGAAGTATACTCCAATATATGGAAGCCTCGTATAAATACATAAGCTGTAAAATGCAGTAAAATCCCAACTAATCTTATCCACAAGAATAAAAGAACAGAAGATGTCATATATGAGAATAAATTGTCTTGATACAATATGTTGGGCGGAGACAAATCCACTACCAACAAAATAAAGAAAAGTACATGATAGAATAAATGATTTTTGGCGAGCAGAGCGAAGACGATCCAAATGCAATCATCCTCGAGAAATAGCAATGAACACAGCTAGAGCGAAAGCACCTGCGAAAGACAATAGCACACACCTGGCAAGACAACCAGGTCCTCAGAGGGACGTAACAAGACACATAATAGCATGCCATATAAACTGAATAAATATCGCTCAATAATATAAGTCAATCGAATTTATAACATGGTCCAATACGCACCTACTGAACGAGCGTACCATCCCCCCAACCAAACAAGGACAGGAGATGGTAAACTAATTCACGGCGACGTATCTTTCCATGCCATGACTCATACAATAGGGTACCTAACCGTACTATAGTGAATATGCAATAAAGAACAACCTTTGACGCATGGACCGGGTCAGTCAGGAATCAGGACCGTACCTCCCACTGGAGATAACCGGCAATCAGGACCGTACCTCCCACTGGAGATAACTGGCTAGCAGGACCGTACCTCCCATTGGAGATAACCGGCAATCAGGGCAGTGCATAAATGACCCATACATTAAGGAGATGTTCTTCCCACCCAATGCCTACCATGTTGTATCCACAACAGTAACCTCTATAACCGCTAAGTCAAACTAGCATGCAACCTCTATTAGCGGTTATTCCTATCGCACGGCTTGTGCGTACTGGTGGCCAGCCAATCACGTACTTCCGTGTTCTACATACGACACACAACTTCGTGTTTACAACGTGTCAAGGCCAATGAATGCGACACACAAGGTGGTCCCTTAAATCTAGGTTTAATTTGTAAGAAAAATAATACACAGCGGGAAATATAAAAGAACAGTTATGCCATGTATCACAGTTTATAAAGAAAATAATAGACATGCATGAAATATGAGCTAAAAATAATTAAACAGCTAATGGCAATGTGTCTTGCCTGGTAGAGCGCCTGGTGTGCTGCGATAATCATGGTGGCACGAACTGCAACTTCGGTGCAACAACTGTACAAGGAGACCTCTGATGGCGGCATGGAATGTGTCAATGAGTCCGGAAGGGTCAATTTGGTTAGGGGTGACAGGGAGAAGTACATATTTGGTGAGGAATAGGAATCTAGGATTAGTCACGGATGAGAGAAGGATCGAAGTAAAGTGGATCAATAATATTTATACTATTTTGGAAAAATATCTATCTTACTCGAAAGATTATATATCTATTAGTTAAAATATTTCTTTTTGGAAAAATACTTGAAGATAAAAATAAAACCTACTTCGAAAGTAACAACCCAGCAAGCAGCACTACTAACTATGAAAGAAAAAAAAAATTTGTATTATATACTGTTCTCTTCTCCCACGGAGGAGAGAGAACATTAAAAAGTTTTGAGAAAGAAAGGACAAAAAGAAAACGGAAGAGAGAGAGTGTCAGAGGAGCGGGAGTGATCGGAGAATGGTCGGAAGAGAGGGAGCGGGAGAGAGAGAGAGGCGTTCGAGAGAGAGGTGGAGAAAAGGGAAGGGGTCGGGAGGAGGCTGCTGATGGTGGGCGCGGCGGTTTGCCGCGGTCGCGGAGGACGGGGCTTAGGGCGGAAGGGATTTGGGGGTTTCTGGATAGGGCTCGGGGCGGAGGCTAGCGGCGGTCCGGCGGGGAAGGATGGGGATGAAGGCGGCGGATCGGAGAAGAAGGGTTCGGCGGAGCTGACGCGTCGGCGCCGGAGGGTTTCGGCGGTGGTTCGGCTTGGGAATAGGGCGGCGGAGCTGAAGATCGAAGGGGGAGAAGCGGCGCTCCGGCACGGCGGACGGAGTTGGGCGGTCCCAGGCGGCTAGGGTTTGCGCACGCTCGGATGGCGGTGGCGCTGGACGGGAGTGGAGGCCGGTGAAGGGATATTCGGGGAGCGGGCGGCGGCCACGCGGCTCGCCGGCGGACGCGCGACGGAGCTGCGGCTAGGAGGTAAGTTGAATTTTTATTGGTTTTTCTTCTTGGGTTTTCCTTGGTCATGGTGGCGGTGGTGGTTGTCGGCTGGGCGTGGGCTGCCGCGGCAGTGGCCGCGGTGGCGGCTGTGTTTGTGTGGTGGCGACGGGGTGAAGGAGAGGGTGATGGCAGTAATGGTGGTGGCTGGGTTCTTACGAGAGGCGAGAGTACTCGCTGAGGCTGACAAAGGAGGGTTGTGGTCATTGATGGCGGGGCTGTCCGTGGCTTCGGGTAAGGGACGGCCAGGCGGCGTGGTCAGTTGTGGTGAACCAGGGGAGTGGTTGTGATAGGGGCTGTGTTGGGAACGACGGGGGACAGGAGGAGGCAAGGGCGATGATTGGGTTAGGTAGGGGATTAGACTTAGAAATCGTGTCCAAGTGTCGGACACGGAAATTAGGTTGGAAGGATTTGATGTACGTGTCCGGTATGTCGGACACAAAGAAGATGATGTACATGTAAAAAATATGGAATAAGATGATGAACATAGGAACACGGACACGATGCACTGCACTTGTGGAGAAGTATTTGTGGAAAAAATTTGTGGATGAATAATGTGGAGGAGTACCTGCCTATATTTATAGGATGTGGGAATTCCCACTTGGATATGGACTAGGATATTTAAAACCCAATAATAGATAGTTCCAAATTAAATTTAAAAGCAATCAATTCAAAATCAAATCCAAATCCAAATCCAATTAAATCTAATCAAAATCCTATCCTTTATTTTAAAAACAATTAAGATAAACCAATTTCCAAATATAGATACTTATTTAAATAAATCATAGATTCAAATCAAGAATTAAATCTCTACAAAAATTTTGAAATATATTTTTCCAATAATATTAATAATAATAATTTCGAAAATAATAAATATTTATAAATATCCTTTTTGAATAATAAAATATTATTATAAATAAATTTCGAAAATTATATTTTTATTTACAATAAACTAGCAAAAATTTTATGAAATGTGTGCATGCACTAAAAATATTATTTATTCTAAATAACTGCCATAAACGAAAGACTTTTATAAATACAATAAATAAAATACCAACTTGGAAACTTTGGTACGATAGTTAGAATAATTATTATATAAATAAAAATATTTTTCTAAAAATATGTACGCTCGCACATATTCGCACTCGTCGAGCAAAACGAAAAATAAAATTTTGTGCACGACGTACAATACGACTACGCGACGAACAATACAAAATTTTAAATCAGTACAAATAATTAAATAAAATAAAAAAATAGTAGAAATTTAGGGGTTTTACATCCTACCCAACTTAAAAGAATTTCGTCCTCGAAATTAAGAATTAGTAGGGGGGTGAGAGGCTACAAGGAATGACGTTTAGTGAAAACATGCAATAGGGTCGCGATTTCAATCATGGCGAAGATAATCATGGATTAACGTAAGAAGATAAATGGTTAAGAAGAATACGCGCAATAAAGATTAGTATGAGTTCAAGAAAATAAAATAAATTAGAGGCCTTAAAGTTATGGTCTCTTGAGGGCACGATTTTATAGAACAAATTGGAATTTACTTCTATATTAAGTGAATTGGAAGGTCAGGTTAGGGCCGAGAAAGGACGAGTAGCAACATAAAGTGATAATGGTCATTATCGATAGAAAGGCTAGAGGAGATCCTAGTATAACGTGTTCGTCCTTCTAGAATAGGTGAAGGCGAAAGCATTAAGGGGTTCAAAAGACGATCTTATCGAATACGAGTACGTGATTCAAAGACGACCGAAAAGAATTTCAAAGGAATTGTCAAGGCAGTCGTGGATGGATTGTAAGGGCCACGTTTAATTATGTTTCCATCCACGTAGAGTAATAGACAAAAGCGAATCAAAGTGCACTCGGTTGATCAGACCATTATGCACCGGTTCTGATTAGACAATCTGTTAGTGGAGGCCTCCAATAACTTATGTCATGAACAAGCTTGATAAAGAATTGAGCTTGTAAAAACTAGGCTACATTAGCATCATTAGTCTAGGTAGTAAAAATATATGCACGAGATTAAGATTGAAATAAGGAACAATTATGAATAGTCTAAGAGTCATAGGAACCTAAGTCTTGTTTATTCCTATACCATCATTCTACGGTTTTATTGACCAAGGTTTGGTTGACCAAATGGATTGACTTTCTCTAGTCTCTATGGTATAAATAATACTATTTGTATTCCCCTAATGGTCAAGGGTGTGTCAAGTCGTGGGGCATTCTACCCAACTTAAAGAATTAGTCTAACGGTGTTTTGGGACAACTAACTAGTAGGGTCAATCTCTAGCAGGCACGAAGGAAAGATAAGAATAGGGATGGAAGGAAGCAAGCAAGATGCAAGGGATGAGTCAAACGGTAGATAAATCAAGGAAAGAGATCAAGTTTGTGGATGAGATCCTAGACTTCTAATCCTATTTGCAGGCTTGCTTGGTACGATAAAGTAACCAAACAATTTATGTCGACCTGCATGGGCCACCACAAAAACATGTAACGCCCCAGTCCCAAAATATGTAGGACTAGGAACGTAGACATGCCAGCTGTATTCATACGAAGTATACTCCAATATATGGAAGCCTCGTATAAATACATAAGCTGTAAAATGCAGTAAAATCCTAACTAATCTCATCCACAAGAATAAAAGAACAGAAGATGTCATATATGAGAATAAATTGTCTTGATACAATATGTTGGGCGGAGACAAATCCACTACCAACAAAATAAAGAAAAGTACATGATAGAATAAATGATTTTTGGCGAGCAGAGCGAAGACGATCCAAATGCAATCATCCTCGAGAAATAGCAATGAACACAGCTAGAGCGAAAGCACCTGCGAAAGACAATAGCACACACCTGGCAAGACAACCAGGTCCTCAGAGGGACGTAACAAGACACATAATAACATGCCATATAAACTGAATAAATATCGCTCAATAATATAAGTCAATCGAATTTATAACATGGTCCAATACGCACCTACTGAACGAGCGTACCATCCCCCCAACCAAACAAGGACAGGAGATGGTAAACTAATTCACGGCGACGTATCTTTCCATGCCATGACTCATACAATAGGGTACCTAACCGTACTATAGTGAATATGCAATAAAGAACAACCTTTGACGCATGGGCCGGGTCAGTCAGGAATCAGGACCGTACCTCCCACTGGAGATAACCGGCAATCAGGACCGTACCTCCCACTGGAGATAACTGGCTAGCAGGACCGTACCTCCCATTGGAGATAACCGGCAATCAGGGCAGTGCATAAATGACCCATACATTAAGGAGATGTTCTTCCCACCCAATGCCTACCATGTTGTATCCACAACAGTAACCTCTATAACCGCTAAGTCAAACTAGCATGCAACCTCTATTAGCGGTTATTCCTATCGCACGGCTTGTGCGTACTGGTGGCCAGCCAATCACGCACTTCCGTGTTCTATATGCGACACACAACTTCGTGTTTACAACGTGTCAAGGCCAATGAATGCGACACACAAGGTGGTCCCTTAAATCTAGGTTTAATTTGTAAGAAAATAATACACAGCGGGAAATATAAAAGAACAGTTATGCCATGTATCACAGTTTATAAAGAAAATAATAGACATGCATGAAATATGAGCTAAAAATAATTAAACAGCTAATGGCAAGGTGTCTTGCCTAGTAGAGCGCCTGGTGTGCTGCGATAATCATGGTGGCACAAACTGCAACTTCGGTGCAACAACTGTACAAGGAGACCTCTGATGGCGGCATGGAATGTGTCAATGAGTCCGGAAGGGTCAATTTGGTTAGGGGTGACAGGGAGAAGTACATATTTGGTGAGGAATAGGAATCTAGGATTAGTCACGGATGAGAGAAGGATCGAAGTAAAGTGGATCAATAATATTTATACTATTTTGGAAAAATATCTATCTTACTCGAAAGATTATATATCTATTAGTTAAAATATTTCTTTTTGGAAAAATACTTGAAGATAAAAATAAAACCTACTTCGAAAGTAACAACCCAGCAAGCAGCACTACTAACTATGAAAGAAAAAAAAAATTTGTATTATATACTGTTCTCTTCTCCCACGGAGGAGAGAGAACATTAAAAAGTTTTGAGAAAGAAAGGACAAAAAGAAAACGGAAGAGAGAGAGTGTCAGAGGAGCGGGAGTGATCGGAGAATGGTCGGGAGAGAGGGAGCGGGAGAGAGAGAGAGGCGTTCGAGAGAGAGGTGGAGAAAAGGGAAGGGGTCGGGAGGAGGCTGCTGATGGTGGGCGCGGCGGTTTGCCGCGGTCGCGGAGGACGGGGCTTAGGGCGGAAGGGATTTGGGGGTTTCTGGATAGGGCTCGGGGCGGAGGCTAGCGGCGGTCCGGCGGGGAAGGATGGGGATGAAGGCGGCGGATCGGAGAAGAAGGGTTCGGCGGAGCTGACGCGTCGGCGCCGGAGGGTTTCGGCGGTGGTTCGGCTTGGGAATAGGGCGGCGGAGCTGAAGATCGAAGGGGGAGAAGCGGCGCTCCGGCACGGCGGACGGAGTTGGGCGGTCCCAGGCGGCTAGGGTTTGCGCACGCTCGGATGGCGGTGGCGCTGGACGGGAGTGGAGGCCGGTGAAGGGATATTCGGGGAGCGGGCGGCGGCCACGCGGCTCGCCGGCGGACGCGCGACGGAGCTGCGGCGAGGAGGTAAGTTGAATTTTTATTGGTTTTTCTTCTTGGGTTTTCCTTGGTCGTGGTGGCGGTGGTGGTTGTCGGCTGGGCGTGGGCTGCCGCGGCAGTGGCCGCGGTGGCGGCTGTGTTTGTGTGGTGGCGACGGGGTGAAGGAGAGGGTGATGACAGTAATGGTGGTGGCTGGTTTCTTACGAGAGGCGAGAGTACTCGCTGAGGCTGACAAAGGAGGGTTGTGGTCATTGATGGCGGGGCTGTCCGTGGCTTCGGGTAAGGGACGGCCAGGCGGCGTGGTCAGTTGTGGTGAACCAGGGGAGTGGTTGTGATAGGGGCTGTGTTGGGAACGACGGGGGACAGGAGGAGGCGAGGGCGATGATTGGGTTAGGTAGGGGATTAGACTTAGAAATCGTGTCCAAGTGTCGGACACGGAAATTAGGTTGGAAGGATTTGATGTACGTGTCCGGTATGTCGGACACAAAGAAGATGATGTATATGTAAAAAATATGGAATAAGATGATGAACATAGGAACACGGACACGATGCACTGCACTTGTGGAGAAGTATTTGTGGAAAAAATTTGTGGATGAATAATGTGGAGGAGTACCTGCCTATATTTATAGGATGTGGGAATTCCCATTTGGATATGGACTAGGATATTTAAAACCCAATAATAGATAGTTCCAAATTAAATTTAAAAGCAATCAATTCAAAATCAAATCCAAATCCAAATCCAATTAAATCTAATCAAAATCCTATCCTTTATTTTAAAAACAATTAAGATAAACCAATTTCCAAATATAGATACTTATTTAAATAAATCATAGATTCAAATCAAGAATTAAATCTCTACAAAAATTTTGAAATATATTTTTCCAATAATATTAATAATAATAATTTCGAAAATAATAAACATTTATAAATATCCTTTTTGAATAATAAAATATTATTATAAATAAATTTCGAAAATTATATTTTTATTTAAATAAACTAGCAAAAATTTTATGAAATGTGTGCATGCACTAAAAATATTATTTATTCTAAATAACTGCCATAAACGAAAGACTTTTATAAATACAATAAATAAAATACCAACTTGGAAACTTTGGTACGATAGTTAGAATAATTATTATATAAATAAAAATATTTTTCTAAAAATATGTACGCTCGCACATATTCGCACTCGTCGAGCAAAACGAAAAATAAAATTTCGTGCACGACGTACAATACGACTACGCGACGAACAATACAAAAATTTTAAATCAGTACAAATAATTAAATAAAATAAAAAAATAGTAGAAATTTAGGGGTTTTACAGAAGCTTAGAGCGACGGAAAGACTGGGGCAACGCATCTTCACCCTCAAAAAAGCTCGAGTTCGACAGTTCGCCATGGCAGAGCTCCGACCAAGTTCATTTTTTAAAGAATGAAAGCAAAGCTTTCCCTCATGCGGCTATTTATAAGCACGGGCAGCCTACACCCGAGTGCCAAATGGCCAACATTCTAAATTCCATGCAATGAATTTACATTAATAGCAAATACATCCGTCGCCTCCTATTCGGATAAGTCAAGGCAACCATTAACGCCTCGAAAAACCTAACAGGCAGACCAAAGAGGATGCGACACATTGCAGATGTGCCGTCAATATCGTGCGCTCCCCATGGATGCGTCCATCGGGCTATAGTTATGCGTCCACATTGGCACTAACCAATGCAACTCTCTCTATCAAACATTTAATACTGAATGACAAAGGCGGCAACCAAGATCCATCCAATCAGCTGTACAGAAAATGAAGCATCGCTGATGTCAGCACCATCGTTACACCTTGGGTTGGCAACAATTGCCATGTGGAAGACCGATCATTTGTATGCGCCTCGTGGCCATGCGCCCAAAAGACGACTTGTGCCCAGTGGTCATGCGCCCTCGGCTTACTTTTGACCCCAAGCAACAGAAAACAAAGCTTTGTATGCACCTCAAACGCCATGCGCCTGGACTTGATCATGACTCCTAAAAGTCATAAGACAAAGTCGCCTCCCCTACGCCTGATTCTAGGCACACCCTCATACGAAGCTCTGCATGTGCCTCAAAAGCCATGCACCCAGACTCGTCTATAATGCCTAAAACTCATAGACTAAGTCGCCTCCATGCGCCCGATCCTAGGCACACCCCGACATATCACTCTACTCCAAAATCAAGATCTTTGAGCCGCAGGCATACGCCATGTGTCCCTTGACTCAGTTCTGTTCAAAGAATGGGTGCTAACCATCCAAGATCTCAGCAACAACCAAATCTCTGCGAATGCCACGTGCCAGCTCCATCGCAGCCCAGTGTAGCAGTCCAGCAAATTTAACTTCAATCCAGGGTGCATCAACCATGCGCCCCGCCAGCATCAGCCACGTGGCATTCTTACGTCCAGGCGCATTCGACATATGCGCGCATGAGCAGCCAGCCTGCTATCAATAAATAGATAGATCATTCCTTCACCATACACACACAGACAAGGACAGACATACATACTCAGAGAGAAGCACATCCACAGAGGCCAGAAGAGACACTTAACGTCCGCTTCTCCTTGCAACGCTCTGGCATCCAGAGCAACCCAGACCTTCAGAGAGTTAAAGATCGTCGTCAGATCGTCAACGGAGTCAACGCATTACCACTCGCTCCACCGACACAGTTCCCAGATAAAAATAAAAGTGTACTCCTAGGACTACGTCTAAGTCCTACATTGTATATTATTCTGTTTGTAATTGAAATACCAAAGTTTTAATCAACAAAATCTTGTCGCATTTTTTATGGCAAACAAGCTGGTGACTCTGCTGGGACCTCTTTCTCCTCCAACGAGAAAGTTGTGTCGCAATCTGACGACATCAAACTCGGCTCCTCCCACAAAATACTTGTGGTGCACCTCAATCAACAGGCGTATGAGGAGTTCATCTCTGAAGGCAGTACGAGTCCTTCGAAGCGGCTGCCAAAGCCGAAGAAGACTCGCCAAGTCTGGGTGCGCAAGGCTGATGCGCCTGGCACCATCACTGAAGGGGATACGCCTCCGCAGCTGGCCCTTCCTGCTGATGCTCTCAGCAATAAGGATGCGTCCACTGGTGCCACGCATCTGTCTGGGAAGCACAGTGTTGACTACATTCCCCAACCGTCTTCTATCCAGCGAAAAAGATACACCAACGGAGCAGAAGTGCAACCAATCTCCAGCACATGAGCTCTGGTACGTAGGAGAGAACATCTGTCTTCAACAGACTTACTCGCTGTTATGGCGAGACATAATTGGATTCTGAGTACTATACGCCTTCGCGGACTAGTATAAAAAAATCCAAGGCAGCATAGGCCATGCGCCACGAACGTACTATACCAACAGTGGACCAGAAGCATGCGCTCAAAATCATGTGTACTGTGGATGGTAAGCTGTACAGAGTCGACTCGGGCACATCTGTGCCAGAAATGAGTTGACTCTTAAAGTCCATATCCCGCTTGGACGCATCTACTGCATTTCAAACTAAGTCTGGCTGGGCAACTGCGATGTTGAGTCCATACGTCCACCTGGGTGACGCACATAAAGTGGACTCAAGTTGCCATAAATGTTGTTCCTCTACCAATGATCTGGGCGTATCTCATGCACGTGAACCAGATCAGGGGGTACAACATTCACGTGACCACCCCGGTGCTTGGCTTTACCATGCGCCTGATGGGGGTGTTAAAGTGAAACTCTCCCAACATAATTTGTGTAATATGATCAGTCGCAAATGCAGATCAGGAGAGACGACCAATAAGTACAATGTGTCCCTAGCATAAAACACCTGTGCCATGGTCACCATCAATTGTCGTTGTTGTAAAACAGTGGCTCCACCACAAAGACAGTCCGTGTTTCAGCGACTACAAACTACGGCACCTATCTGACGTCGTCTCAGAAAGAAAGTGCCAATTGAAAATGAAGCGGAGCCTAAGATCGCTTCCTGTCATGTTGTCTCCTCATCCGTGAGAAAGACAACCACCAACTCCTCAGCCTCTGCTTCCAAGACTCAGCTGAGGAAGAGCAAAATAGTGGTCCCGTCCCCAGGGGTGTACGAACGCATTCGAGCGAGGAGCAAGGCCCTGGCGGAAGCAACAGTCGGGGGGTAGTCAAGCCTCTGAAAACCCTCCCCTCGAAGATGAGGAAGTGCTCCCACAAACCGACCGTAACGTAGCTGGGGGTAGCCAACACGAGGCCTCAGAAGAAGAAGCCCCTCTACAGGAAAGTGAGGTCCAGAGTGAAGCCTCGATCGATCCATCCACTTCTACCCATGTCATGACAGCCTACATGGCAGGGGATGGTGATGAAGGAGAATCAGACACTCCAGCACTGGACATCGTGCAGCGCATAGACACTCTTGAAGGGAGTCTCAAGACCCTCACTTCCTCTATGCAGATCTTGACCCAGGCAGTGTTCGACATTCGAACCACTATGGCAAAGGCACATGTCTTCGCCAGCCCCGATCCGGGGGCCAATGGAAATTCAACTATGCCCCCTCAACGGGTATCTTCAGGCACATAATATCATACTGCACCGCAAGCGTCAGCTCCTTCCAATATCCAACTTCAGGCCATACCGCCTTCACCTGCTCCCAGCTCGACATAAGATTTGATCGAGATGATCAGGGACCTGCACGAACGCTTCGAGGCCCGAAACAGACAGGAAGAACGTCAGAAGTTGGGGCTTCCTCAACCCTACCCTCTGGAGTGGAACAAGGTGGTTTATCCTCCCAAGTATAAACCATATACACTGACGCCATACGACGGGAAGGACTCTCCTCGTCGGTACTTGACCTACTTTCAGTCTCAGACGGGGCATCTCCCAAAAGAAGACGCCTTGCTCACAAGCCTATTTATCGGGGCTCTGAAGGGAGTTACCTACGATTGGTACTGAAGTCTTCCTGACAACTCCATATCGTCCTTCGGCGACTTGACACGTCTCTTCCTCGATCGGTTCTACGACGGAGGGAGAGACATGACCATGTCGTCTCTAATAAAAGTATGACAGACTGAGAAGGAGATTGTTCGAGAATTCATTGAGCATTTCCGACAAGCATGCCTAAGGTTGCCACCAGGCATACCAGAACATGCACTCATTGACTCCTGCAGCATGAACATGGTCCCCACGATCAAGCTCTGGCTCAACTCCACTCCCCGCCTGATTTGAGTTCTTTGATCATTGAAGCCGAAGCTGCTGAGAAAAAGGCGCTCAACGCCCGCCTTCTGGGGGTTAACTTCTCGACCTTTGACGACAAAGGGAAACGACCTGCGACCAGCAGTAGCAGCCGCGAAGCGAAAGGAAAGCAGGCATTGACTGTCAATGCGTCAAACACAACGCAAAGTCCTACTCAGATGCCTCCTCCTGCACCCTGGCCGAAGATGGTCTACTCCTTCAATGATGAAGATACCTTACAACTCTTCGAGATGTTGAAACAGGGTGACAAAATCAAGTTGCCCGATCCCAAGCATCCTGATGAAGTGGGCAGAGTCGGCGACCCGAGGTATTATCACTACCATCGGTTCTTCGGACATCCAACTAAAGACTGCTACGTCCTCAAAGACTACATACAGCGCATGATCAATGCGAACGTCATCTCAGTCGATTACGAAGAGAAGACAGTCTCGGCCAACATGGTGTCGCTTCAGTTCGGCACCTTACCGCCGACCACAGCTCAAGATGGCGTCGTCCCCATCCCAAAGACGACAATATAAGTAGTCAACCTTCCACCAACCCGTGACAACATGGGTGGGCTCACACCACTCACAACATCCAAGGAAAAGATTATGTGGGTTCACCCGGATCTCGTTCCAGAGCTGACTCAACCGGGGGTATCCTCTACCTCCAAAAGCAAAGGCAAGAAGACCAAGTCTTGCCGAATGGTTACTTCCTCCCTTGAGGAAGCACTGCCCGTACAAATGCGTTCACAGCAGAATGCCCAGCCAGAGGAGGCTTCGGCGGAAGTGACACATCCTATCATCACCACAGCTGTCCAAGGAAAAAGTTTATCCCAACCTCCTACAGCCGACAAACAAAAGCAGAAGGAGGCCCGCTTCGACAGGCCTCTTCAAAAAGACAACACTCTGGGGTCAACCAAGCCCCACAATTTTGACATACTGGCACAACTGGGCAGTACTCCAGCACGGCTTTCCCTATTCGAGCTCCTCCGTATATCCAAAGATACTCGGGAGGCTCTCTGCGAAGCCCTGAAAGACGTCGAGTCTTTCATCAGTCAGGTCAAGCGGCCTGACGACGATCCTACAGCATGTCCGTATTGTCATAATATGGGGAAGATCATCCCCAGCAACACTTTTACTCAACAAGACATGCTGCTCAAGAACAATAGGCAAAATAAACCCTTGTATTATACAGGGTATGTCGGTGCCATCAAGGTGGATCGAATGCAGATCGACCCTGGGTCCTCTCTCAGCATCATCCTCCGAACTCTACTTCGGATGCTGGGGATCCCGATGCATCGCCTGATGGTGTCTCACACTACCATCAGTGGCTTCAACGCCAGTAAGAGTGAGCTACTGGGGAAGATCCGCTTGAAGTGTCACATCGGCGATCTTCAGACCGAGGTGACTTGCTATGTTGTGGATGTAGACGTCGACTACAATATTCTATTAGGACGACCATGGATACATGAATACAAGGTGGTGCCATCCACCCTCCACCAATGTATGAAATATGTATCCACCAGCGGTATCATCCGAACAGAGTTTGCTGATGTCATCCCTTCAGAGGGATTGAAGCCTTCTTCACCGACGCTGACCTGTACAAATCAATTCATATCGAAGATGAAGCCAATGACGCTGATGACGAGGCATAAGCTGAGGTTGAAGCTGACTTAGAGGCGGACATGATAATCAACGCTCCCTTAAAAGTGCGACTCAAAGGGAGGCCGCCTCAAACATCGGCTCCTATGGTAGTCAAACTCCGCGGGAAGGCGCCAGCTTCTCCGAACACTCCACCCAATGAAGCTCCATTGAAGATACGCCTCAAAGGCAAGCCCCCTCAAATGGCGGCTCCCCTCGTAGCCAAGCTTCGGGGAAAGGCTCCAGCTCCCGGCACACCAACCAAAGCTCCCCTCAAGGTACGGCTCAAAGGCAAGCCTCCTCAGTTGTCAGTGCCCGTCAGGCCACAAGAGAAGACCTCGGCGTCCTTCTCAGCACAGTCCTAGGAGCCAGTTGTCACGACCCGCTACCCAAATTGTTGGGCCGGGCCGAGCCATGTCCAGCCTACGCTTGTTAAAGCGTAGTAAGCTGTTCTAAGAATAGACAATAAAGGATCTAAGCTGCTAACAGTTCTAAAATCACATTTAAAGGTTCATCACAATACAGCATCTATAAGCGAAGGTAAACAAGTACAGACTTAATAATACACTTCCAAGTATCTAACTGGAGACAAAGTCCAGTATCCAAATATAAGTACAGACCAAAGTCTAACTCTCAAAACACATGAAAATATCTAAGCAAGGTTCTCCGCTGGGGCCTCTTCTGGAGCTAAGGCCAGGTCCTCAATGTAGTACTATAATATGAATCACATAGCATTTCCTCCTCGAAATTGTGAACCTACAACGTTATCCTGTCAGGACGGGAGCAAGTACAACCTCTACAACTAAAGTACTGAACATGTAATGAAAGAGATGTACAACAAGAAACATGGTGTGATAAGTCTATAAAACAAGAAATACTAAAAACATGGCCTCATGGTACAACTGGGATCACAGTATCATAGTAACATAGGGAACATGGCATATATCGTAATCTATCATGGCAAGGACACATATGTCATAGAGACAGATGCATATGTAATGTTTAAAACTGTAGCAGGTACGTGATCGTTAATAGGTGTAAAATGTACTGTGGTACAAGTATATAAAATGTACTTTCGTACAAGTAAAACAAGCGATAAATGTACATACATACAAATACAGCTGTGCGCCTACGACAAGGTATACATAAAATGTCAACCTTGCTCGGTACGATAAAGGGGGCATGATCACGTACTCTACTATCAGTTTTCCCATACCCAGATTCTAACATGTAAGAGCTACTGAGATCGGTATAAAGCACGGTAGGTACTGATAGCAGTAAACATGTGAATACTCGGAGCCGATATAAGCATAGTAAAACATGTACGGGGAACCAGTAAGAAGTATGTGAAGATATGATAACTGTCCTAAGCATGACCGGTACTGAAAGTGATACAACATGTGAAAACATAACTTGCTACCTCAAAGATCAGTATTTTAACAGGGTTAATACATGTTCTAGCATTAAAAGACAGTAAATGAGTCTGTAGATGTACTTGCCTGGGATCCTGCTATCAATATGAATCAAGGCTCGGAGTAAAGCCACAGTCCTAAAGATGAGATAACAAAATAGCTAATCAGGGTGAAAAGACATACTATAATGTCTAGGTCAACTAGGGCAAACTAAGACAAACTGGGTCAGAGGTTGACTTATAGTTGACTTTGGTCAACTGGTCAACTTCGGTCAATTCCAAGTCCAATGTGGGGCGACACTATATCCAAACTAACTTTCTAGGGTCTTTACACTAGTGTAGGGGATGGTCCAATACTACAATAACTCAAAACAACACAAAACATTGCAAGTCGTAATTAATCAATAAATAAATCAACTGTACATTGTGTTCCAACAATTTTTGAGATAGACAAAAAGCTCAATTTTATATAAAATAAAGTACCAAAATGATCCTTGTTAATTATAGAAATTTATACTAATTTTTCTGGAATTTATAAACCCTCATAGATATTTATTAAAAATCAACAAACATATGTATCCTGAAAATGGGTTCTGTTTTCCTATTTTTATAAAATAACAAAAGTACTTATTAAATGCTAGAAAAATTATAATAAATTAGCTAAATTAACATAGTATTTAAATACAATTTTTCTAAAAATTTTATAGCACTTAAAATATACAAAAAAAATTCAAAACAGCCTAACCGGATTATACGACGGATTACAGCGGATTACCGACGGATTTTCCGAAGTGTCACAGCAAGTTTTGTGGTGCAAGTTCGGATTTTCCGACGGATTTCCGCGGATTTCCGACGGATTTTCCGAACCGTCGCAGAAAGTTGATTTTTGAACTCAAAACTTGTTTCGGCCATAAAAACTTCGTTTTAAATCAAAATTCGAACTTTCAAAAGTCAAAATTGAATAGAATTGAATTTCCTACAACATGGAAGTATTAGTTTTCACAAATAAAAATATTTGATAGATCAAAACCTCAAAATACTCAAAAATCATATCTAGAAACTCAGATCTACGCAATACTGTCGATCAAAACCAAAAGTGCTATATACTAAACATGTTAACAATTTAAAGAAGCAAATTATAGGCCAATAAAACTTTAGTTTCTATGGAAAACAAAAATAAAGTATGGTCATGTCACTTTTGAGCAAGATGTACTTGCCTAGGTTAAGCTCCAAGCCTAATCTTCTACTCCACCACCAAGAGGGGTACGAAACCACACTCTAGACCTCAAGGCCAAGCTCCTGGCAAGCTCCAAGGGAAGAGAAAGGAAGAAGAAATGAAAAGAGAGTGAAGAGAATGAAAAGAGAGAGGAGAGAAAGTGAAAGGGTATATATAGAAGGGGGAATTAATCTTAGCCGTCGGATCGTGATCCATGTCAAAATCTAAGTCAATCATGGCCATTCAAACAAAACCAAATATCCATTGGGTAATAGGGTGCATCTACACTATTCACGAAAATATCTAAATACTATTCATCAAAATATCGAAAATACTATTCATGAAAATATCCGAAATACTATTCACGAAAATATCAAAAACCAAAAATATCTAAAGTGTAGAAAATATGTCCGGGCGGTATGCCGTCGGTATACACCGGTTCACCGGCGGTATGCTGGCCAAGGAAAAATCTATAAGTTAGGAAAATTTTTAAAGCATTACGAAAATCAAGAAAATACGAAATACACTATAAAATATATATCCGTATATAAATACTATTGAAAATTATAAAAAACTATTTTTTGAAATCTAGGGGCTTACACCAGTACGGTCTAAGCTCCCAAAAAACTCGCCTGAACCTCCCAAAGCTGCTCCAGTTCTCACTGATGAAGAGCTTGGAGAGTACATATCGACCAATGTCGATGCCCCATTCCTTGTTGATGTAATCCCTCGGGACAGGATCCTATATTTTATCAATAATAGTATGTCTTTCAACTATTCTTGTCTTCCGTATTGGAATACCATGTACACTCTAGATAATGCTCTACAGTCGTTGTAAACACAAATAATGGCTGTGAGTTATGCAAATCGAGTCATCCTGTACCAAGGAGTCTGTTATATAGTCCCACTTCGGAACAAGGATGAGAAGACCATTATCTTTGGCAAAGTCGAGCGTCACCAAGACCTCCCACCGACAGAGCCAGAACCCAAAATCGGCATAATGCAAATCTACCAGTACAACGATCGAGCCAAGTATCTTATCCAAAAGATGGGTTACAACTTGAAGAGCGGCCAAGGTCTGAACTACGACAAAGGTCGACGCCTTCCCCTACGACTTTCGTTGCCAAAAGGGAAACTGTAAGACTGTTATCACTGTACCCGACGGGGGGTAGGCTATATCACACCTCCAACAACTCCAGAAGAATCAGAAGCAGAGGATGTCATACATTCTCACTCATTTGGAACTTCAACTTGGGATTTCGACACCAGTATCGGCTCAGTGATCTTCAAGAATGTGCTATCAGCCAACATGACATTCGTACATCCTTCAGAAGATAAAGATGACGATCAAACGGGGGAGTTCTTCGAAGAAGAACCCTGGACCCAACGCTTAGGTGCGTAATGGGAGTCGTGCTTTGAATTGCGAGAACCCTCTACCGAAGACGAAGTCAAGCAAATCAACCTTGGAGACGGATCTTCATCCAAACCCATCATCATCAGCAAATGCTTGGTGGGAGAGGACCGAGAATCCTTGATCCACCTGGTCAAGGAATATATCGACATCTTCGTCTGGAGCTACAAAGACATGCCGGGACTCGACCCACAAGTTGTAATGCACAAGCTTAATATCTTACCCGACGCTAAGCCCGTTAAGCAGCAATAGCGACGCTTCCGTCCTAACATCATGGACGCCATCGACAAAGAGATCGACAAGATCTTGGATATCGTATTCATTCATGAAGAGCAACACCCCGAATGGGTAGCCAACATCGTCCCCGTCACCAAGAAGAACAGGAAGATCCGAGTCTGTATCGATTTTTGGGATCTCAACTCTACATATCCGAAGGATGAGTTCCCACTCCCAATCACTGACGTAATGATCGAAAATACATGTGTCTTTGAGCGTATGTCCTTCATGGACTGCTACTCAGGCTACAATCAGATCAAGATATTCCCAGACGATGAGAAACACACATCGTTCAGAGCACCAAAGAGGGTTTACTGCTACACAGTAATGCCCTTTGGCTTGAAGAATGTTGGTGCCACAAACCAACGAGCTATAGCATCATCGTCCGTCAACACCTTCGCAAGATAGTCTAATGCTATGTTGACGAAATCGCCGTAAAGAGCCATCTTAAGGGTGATCACCTACGAGACCTGAAGACAGTTTTCGACCTTATGCGGGCGCGTCAGCTTAAAATGAACTCCGCTAAATCCTTCCTTGGGGTCTCTAGTGGAAAGTTCTTGGGATTCACCATCACTGCGAAAGACATTCATGTCGAACCCGAGAAGACTAAAGCCATCCTTGACATGGACCCTCCGAAGAACCTCAGAGAACTTCGAGGCCTACAAGGGCGACTCACTTACATTCGGAGGTTTATCACAAACATTTCTGAAAAATGTCAACCCTTCACCAAGCTTATGAAGAAGGGAGTGTCCTATATCTGGACAGAAGAATGTCAGAAATCTTTCGACGATATCAAAGCTTATATGACAAGTCCCCCAGTCCTGGTGGCATCCATCGCAAACAAACCATTCTTGCTTTATGTCCGAGCAATAGACCATTCCCTTGGAGCTTTGTTGGCCCAGAACAACGAAGCAGGCTATGAGAAGGCTATTTACTACCTCAGCAGGACAATGATTGGGGCCGAACACCGCTACAACCCTGTAGAAAAAGAGTGTCTAGTCTTGGTATTCGCCATCCAGAAGACTCGCCACTATGTGTCAGGACAAACGATCCATGTCATCTTCCGAGTCAACCCACTCAGGATTCTCATGACAAAACTAGGAGCATTAAACTCTCGATTGGCTACGTGGGCGATATTATTGACACCATATGACATGGTATTCGTACCACAAAAGGCTGTCAAGGGCCAAGTATTGGCCGACTTCCTAGCCGCGCACCCAATCCCGGAATCATCCAGACTCTACGAAGGTATCCCCGATGAGGTGCAAGAGGCAAACTTTACCGAAGAAAGTCCAGTCTAGCGAATGTTCTTCGACGGTGCTTCCAGAACAGGCCCCAAAGGCCAGATTATCACAGTAGTGGGAGTGGTCTTAATCTCTCCCGATAAGATGGTCATCCAGCGGGCTTATTCTCTTTCAGAACCGTGCTCCAACAATGTTGCGGAGTACAACGCTCTCATCATGGGGCTTCAGTTAGCAAGACAGCTGGGGGTGGACTACCTCGAATCTTATGGTGACTCAAAGCTCGTCATCAATCAAATTCAGGGACAGTATAAGGTCCGCCATGAAGACCTCATCACCTATCACAAAGCGGCGTTGGACATCATCTCAACCTTTGCAGAATTCTTTATAAAGCATGTGCCCCGGCTGTAAAACTTGGAAGATGATGCTATGGCCAGCCTCGCAGCCTCATTGGCTGCACCCGTCGGGACTCAACACTTCGTTACGGTGACGGGTCGGGACTTAGCTTGTCCCAGAAATAATCTGTGCATGCGGACAACTCATGCAATAGCCACGGACCTTGGCATCAATGTTAGAGACTGGAGATTCTAATTTATCGACTTTGCCGTCTACGAAATCCTCCCGAAAGACCCGAAGGAGGCATTCTCAGTCAGAAGGCTCTTCCTCTGTTTCTATTACGATACAGTCTCCAAAATGCTGTACCTACGCTCCTACGATGGACTTTTCCTCCGATGTCTATCTAACGAAGAAGCTGCCGAAGCTCTTCGAGAAGCTCATGACGGAACGTACGAAGCTCATCAACCAGGACCTAAGCTACATGACCGATTTTGACGTATAGGCTATTACTGGCCCACCATGATGGTCGACGCTGTCAAGTATGCAAAGAAGTGTCGTGCCTGTCAGTTGTAAGCCGACTTCATTCACAGACCGTCAGAGCCTCTACACCCGACGGTTGCCTCTTGGCCATTTGAAGCCTGGGGCATGGATATAATGGGGCCTATCACTCCTCCTTCGTCAAGGGGACACCGCTTTATCCTGGCATTCATCGACTATTTATCTAAATAGGCGAAAGTAGTACCTCTCACAGAGGTAAAAAGCTCAAGAGTGATCAGCTTCATCAAGCATCACGTCATCTACCATTTTGCGTTACCTCGGAGGATTATCCACGACAATGGCCCGCAATTCATCAGCCATACGTTCAATAGATTCTGCGACAAGAACCGTATTTAAAACATAGCATCAACCGCTTACAATCCGACAGCAAATGGATTGGCTGAAGCTTTTAATAAGACCATCGTCAAGCTACTCAAAAAGGTCGTTTGATCCAATAAGCACGACTGGGACAAGAAGCTCGGCGAATGCCTTTGGGCCTATCGTACAACAGTATGGACCCCGACGGGTAACACACCGTTCTCCATGGTTTACGAAAAAGATCTAGTGCTACCGTTGGAGATCCAAATCCCCTCACTCCGAGTGGCGATCACAAACCAGTTGACAGAAGAGGACAATCAACGTCGCCGTCTGCAAGAGTTGGAAGCGCTGGACAAAAAACTCCTCTTAGCTCAACAGCGCATCGAACTTTATCAAGTCCGTATATCACAGGCTTTCAACAAAAGAGTCCGACAGAGGACTTTCCAAGTGGGCGACCTGGTTCTGGCAGTCAGGAGACTGATGGTGATGACTCACAAAACACCGAAAAAGTTCAAACCCAAATGAGAATGACCCTTCATCATAGAGACGGTATACTCAAACGGTGCTTATCGTATCGCTCAAGCTAATAGGGACTTGTTTATGATGTCCATCAACGACAAGTTCCTAAAAAAGTACTATTTTTGACCTCTGTCGAGAACGTACTACCTCTCCCCAGAGAAAGGACTGGTGAACTTGACCAAACCAAGTTCACACCCCTTCTTTTGACAAGTCATATACTTCTGGAACCCAGTTGTTTCATTTCATTCTATCCCCAGTAGAAGAACAACCATGTCCACATCACCTCTGAGTTGCCTTTCTATACCTCATCAATCAGGATCCTTCACTGTGTAAGATCATGCTTAAAGCAATGTTTACCATGTCCATATTACCTCTGAGTAAATAATCCATACAATAATTACTGTTGTTGCACCATAGAACATCCACGTCCATATCACCTCTGAGTTGTTCTATAAACCCCCGCAGAGTTCACTCATACCATGTCCATGTTACCTCTGAGTAGGAAAACTCCACTATTTTAGCCCGTATTTACCATGTCTACCTTACCTCTGAGTAAATATGTCGGTCCTCTCTCTCAACTTATTATCCGTACCTAACACCTAGGTACGCAAAGGGTGATAAGTCTACACAAAAATTACCCCATATTTACCACGTTTATATTACCTCTGAGTGAATGTGTCAGTTTCTCCGTGAGTAACTTATTATCTGCACCCAGAAACTAAGGTGCGCAATAGATAATAGGGCAACAAAAATCACAGAAAATGAACAAAGCAGAAAGTTCTTTCATTTTCTTCAGCTAAACAAAAGAGTACATCAATATTTGAAAAAAAATTGCATCTTCAGGTTTCTTCAGATCTCAGAAACATTAAGACAAAATAGGGACATTGACTCTTCCCGAAAACGGCAATTGCAAGGCAACCTACGAATCCTCACAACCAGGGATCGTAGTTGCGTTGAGGCATGTACCACTCCCTCAGCCACTTTGCATACGAAGGCTCAATCTGGTTGAGGTCTTCGGCAGGAATAGGAGGGTCAGTCCCGATGCTGCTACTATCTGATGGTGGCTCCTCCTTAACTTCAACCTTAGGAGCAATCTCTTCCTTGAGGGTCATCAGTTCTTCCTTGGCCTCGACCTTTGGTGACGCCTCCTCTTTAACGGTCACCGGCACTTACTTGACGAGAGGAGGCGGTATCTCTTCCCTCATGAAAGCCTCTACCCTCGGCATGGATACTGTAACAGAGTCAAAGAAAAGTTAGCAAAAAGACTTAGAAGCTCAAAACAAGTATCTGAGGCACATCAACAAATCTGGCACGTCAAACAGATAGAACCTCATCTTCGGTGCATCATCAGGACTTAAGTCCATGCGCTTTAGCGAGTGAAGCCTCGGCGCATCATCAGGACCTAAGTCCATGCGCATCAGCTGAAAGAGCTTCGGCGCATCATCAAGACTTAAGTCCATGCGCATCATCTGAAAGGGCTTCGACGCATCATCAGGACAAAAGTCCATGCACATCAGCCTAAATACATCAACATGAGGTAGCCCATCTGCAGTCGGATCACCCCGACATCACTGCAACAAAGACCAAGGCAAGAGAATACCCACCGAGCGCTTTCGGGCGAACGTCGACGTGGGTCGCTCTGACGATGGGGACTTCCTCCGTATAGACCTCCAAGGGTTTTTTGCCTCGTCGGCCTCTTACTCGGCTAGCAGCACTGCCTCGGGGAGTCTTGGGAGCCATCTTTCTGACAAAGGAAAGAAGGAAGAAAAGAGTTCTGAGGAAGAAGAAAAGTTTTGCAGAAAAGTAGAAGACTCTCTCTCCTCACAAGCTGCCAATTTATAGGCTTGGCCTCATGCGTAAACCGATGAGGCATAACATCAGCATTCAGTCGCTTCGGGTCTCGAGAAATCGACGGCTGCTTATCTTCAAAAGATCATCATTAATCTTTCATAAGATCGAGGCATTATCTCTTCAGAAGAAGCATGCGTCCCAACAATATGTGTCTTAGCAACAAGCGTTCCCCCATCAATGCACAGAATGACTATACGCCAAAAAGAGCCATGCGCCTAGGCGAGGGGCATACGCCCAGAGTCGCTAATTCCCATGCTTCTTATTCAAAGTATTCCAAAAATTGCACAAATTTTTTTGAAAACTTTGAAGGGGGTCTTGTAGAAGCATGGAAATTCAGGCGCATCTATAGGCCAGAATCCTATGCGCTCAACCCGACCATGCCACCAATTTCAAATGCGCTAGGAAGCTCAGACAGATACTTGGCACAACGAAGAAAAGTACAAATTTAAAGACATTCAAAAAAGGACTTTTATTTTATATGAAAGTTTATTACATGTCTAAAGAAAGACTTTAAAAAGGAGAACTTCTACAAAGAAGGAATATCCTAAAGCTACATCTAGACGCAGCCCCCTGCCAAGCGCATCATCTGCCAGGTGCATCATCTGCCAGACACATCATCTGTCAGGCACATCATTCTGATGTCTCGTCCAAACGCATCATTCCAGCATCTCAACATATGTGCATATTCGTGCATAGTCAGAGCGAATCACTCTCTCTCATCAGCACCAATGAGCCCTTGTATAGCAGGAGAAGGATCTCTCCTAGATCGACAAGGATCCCGGCACGATACCTCAATTTTTGGAAGCAACAAGCACACTCGACAACCTGTGGCTCTGCCAGCATAACGAAAGACGGAGCACGGCCGCCCCGATCTTTGGAAGCAACAAACGCCATCGGCCTGTGTCCGGACTCGACGATCCTGATATTTGGATACAACAGACACTATTACAAAAGCCTAGAGCAACGTGAAGACTGGGGCAGCGAATCTTTACCCTCGAAAAAAGCTCGAGTTTGGCAGTTCGCCAAGGCAGAGCTCCGGCCAAGTTCATCTTTTGAAGAATGAAAGCAAAGCTTTTCCTCATGCGACTATTTATAAGCACGGGCAGCCTACACTCGAGTGCCAAATGGCCAACATTCCAAATTCTATGCAATGAATTTACATTAATAGCAAATACATCGTCGTCTCCTATTCGGCTAAGTCAAGGCAACCATTAACGCCTCGAAAAATCCAACAGGCGGGCCAAAGAGGATGCGACACATTGGCAGATGCACTGTCGATTTTGTGCGCTCCATATGGATGTGCCCAGCGGGCCATAGTTATGCGTCCATATTGGCACTAACCAATGTAACTCTCTCCATCAAACATTTAATGCTGAATGACAAAGGCGGCAACCAAGAGCCGTCCAATCAGCTGTACAGAAAACGAAGCACCGTTGATGTCAGCACCATCGTTACACCTTGGGTCGGCAACAATTATCATGTGGCAGACTAGTGATTTGTATGCGCCTCGTGGCCATGTGCCCAGAAGATGACATGCGCCCAGTGGTCATGCGCCCCCGGCTTACTTCTGACCCCAAGTAACAAAATACAAAGCTTTGCATGTGCCTCAAAAGCCATGCGCCTGGACTTGATCATGACTCCTAAAACTAATAAGACCAAGTCGCCTTCCCTACGCCTGATTCTAGGTGCATCCTGATGCGAAGCTCTGCATGCGCCTCAAAAGCCATGCGTTCAGACTCATCTATGATGCCTAAAACTCATAGACTAAGTCGCCTCCATGCGCCCGATTCTAGGCGCACCCCGACAAATCACTCTCCTCCAAAACTAAAATCTTTGAGCCACAGGCATACGTCACGCGTTCCTTGACTCAGTTCTGTTCAAAGAATGGGTACTAACTACCCAAGATCTCAGCAACAACCAAATCTCCGCGACTGCTACGTGACAGCTCCATCGCAGCCCAGTGCAGCAGTCTAGCAGATTCAACTTCAATTCAGGGCGCATCAACCATGCGCCCCCGCCAGCATCAGCCACGTGGCGTTCCCACGTCAAGGCGCATCCGACATATGCGCGCATGAGCAGCCAGCCTGCTATCTATAAATAGAAGGATCATTCCTTTACCATACACACACAGACAAGGACGGACATACATACTCAGAGAGAAGCACATCCACAGAGGCCAGAAGAGACACTTAACGTCCGCTTCTCCTCGCAACGCTCCGACATCCAGAGCAACCCAGACCTTTAGAGAGTTCAAGATCGTCGTCAGATCGTCAACGGAGTCAACGCATTACCACTCGCTCTACCGACATAGTTCTCAGATAAAAACAAAAGTATACTCCTAGGACTACGTCTAAGTCCTACATTGTATATTGTTCTGTTTGTAGTTGAAATACCAAAGTTTTAATCAACAAAACCTTGTCGTATTTTCGATGGCAAACAATATCATAACATCACAAAATAGAAACTATACCCTCAACCTATAGCCTATACTGTATCATATAACAGACAACCCCAACTAACTATATAACAGATAACTGAGTCCTACTCCTACTCAATATCCAAATTAATCAGCAAACTGAACCAAATCCAGAATCTATATGTATCAATAAATAAGTATACAAAACCACACACTAATATACTCAGGAAAACTGAGCCATAAACCACATGATAAACTCAGATAACTATATAGGTAAAAACCTAAACTCAACAAACTAAACTGGAAACTCCAATCTATATATATATATATATATATCACATATAACAGATATGCATCCTCTCATAAACTCAAACCTAGGAATCAAATCCAAACTGCATCTACTCAACTGTATATCAACCCAAAAGCAAATACAAATCCAAATTCAGCAAGAGGGTGTGAATGTATGTCTAATGTACATACATCAGAGGGGGGTCGAGTGTGTGGGTGTCATAGTGCTCAGAGTTGATGTTCAAAGATATAGTGTGTCAGTGTACAGGTAAGGTGTCATGTGTCACATGTTAGGGGGTGTGTGCATGTCCATATGGTGTCCATGAAGTGTCCAAACAAGTGTCAAAACAGTGTCAAACATTAGGCGTCAGAGAGTATCAGAAACTGGAAAAAGAAGTGTGCGTGCGTATGTCGAGCACAAGTGGGTATGTGCAGAGAAAATCGTGTAATCCAATGTGTTAGTATGTATAGCATGTTAGGAGGTTTCCAAGTGTCAAATAGGATGTGTCCAGGTGGTTAAACAAGGTGGTCGAACAGCAAGTGTCGAACCAGTGTCAGAGACATGTACAGTGTACAGTCTCGTACGGGTGTGTCGACTCCTATAGGACACAACGTGTCCACTCATATGCCTCATGGTCGTATCCTAGGGTAGGTGAGTCATAGGGAGACGTGTCAGTATCATTGTGTTGTGTCCAAGTCATGTCGTGTCCTGATACGAATCCTGTATCAGTAGCTAATTTTTGCGTGTATGTGTCTGTGCATACCAGTGGAGAAACAATAACTTCCTTAACACGATATGACACCACCCCATCTTTTGGGAGAGTCCTGTCAGTCAGTGCCCCCATCCCCATATTAAATATCTCGTGTCCACGTGTCGTGTCCTAGGAGTTCTAGGGTTCGAGTAGCAGGACACTGCACACACATTGGTGCAGGCCTCCATGTGTCCAAGAACGAACACGAAATGTGTCCAAAACATGCTCAGTCCTAAAGATTACCAATCCACACATTAACATCTACCAAATCATGAAATTAGTTTTGAAAAATAAGAACAAATATTTCTGTGAGGCATTTCATCGAACACATTACACTACACTCCGATACTCCTCCGATACGAATATCAAATGGATACGAATCAAACCTAAACTCAGCTCAGCCTAGAGTTAGGGGGACTCTAAATGAATGCATCTATGGAGAGAAATCGGAATCTAAAGGGTTTAGATATCATTACCTATTGAGAGTTAGAATCTCAATAAAATAGCCCTTGAAAAGCTTCAACACCAAATTCCTATAGTCCAATGCCTCCAATCCTTGCTAGCTAGCCACTAGAGACTTCTTCTTCACAAAAGGAGTGCAATGAAACTAATTTGGTCCAATTTGGAAGTAATTTGAATGAAGGGGGCAAATTTGGGGAAGAACATAAACTAGGGTTAGGGTTTGCTACAAAGGAGGCAATAGGGGGTCTAACATGATGTTATATAGGGGGTGGGGTGTCTTGTGGCCGGCCAAGGGGTAGTCTAGGGTTAGGGTTAGGTCCAAGTTAGGTTTAAGGCCTTCCTCAAGTGTAAATCAAGCCTCTTTCTAGTAAAGGCCCAAAGGAAATTAGGGTTTCTTAGCAAATATCTAACTAGACATAATATCTTGATATTTTCTAACTTAGTGAATTAGTTTTAATCCACTAACTTAGTCTTTAGGATCATAATCAATATCTAGATTAGGGCAATTCTAGGTTTAGGCCTAATATATCAATTAGCACAATATTAATTAATAAAATCTACAAATAATAATAATTCACAAATTACCAAAATACCCTTAGTCTAAAAAGTGGTAGTAAACTAATCTAATCACATTAGCTAGGTCTCCGTGGTCAAGTGTAAATCAAGCCTCAGTAACCACAAGAGCCACTCAAGTTCGACGCAAAAGCAATAAAGTAAAAGTTCCAAATTCAAGCTTAAAATATGGTAGATGGAAGGGACTTATATGCCTTAAAAAAAGAAAAAGAAAAAAAAAATCCAAATTGATACATTGAATGAGTCACTTGAAAATGTAATAAAGTAGCACTAAAACTACTACTACTAGTGAGAAAAGTGTAAACTGAACATGTGGCCAAAAACCAAACTCGAGTGACTCATGTGGTTACCGAGGAGAGGTACAAGACCTTGGCTGGATGGCAGAAGATCAGTGGATCAAGCCACGGGAACATATTATTCATTCCATTTATTTGGTAGGAGTTTAGGGGACAGTGGACCCAACATACATACAATATAACATGCATAAAGTCCCGTGCGTATCGTCGGACATCTCAAAAAATATGTGGCCAAAATAATTGCAATCCCACCGTACAGTCTCTTTTAACTTCTTAATTGAAGCCCACACTTCCTTTTCTTTCCTTACCATCACCAAGTCTAGAGAGAGATAAATGTATGACTTCTGCTTCACAACCCCGTATGGCATCCTCGTCCTGGCCGACTACCTCCGGCGGGGCAGTACCGCCTCCCTCGTCGGCGGCGGCGGCTCAGGCATCCTCCTCATCCTCCTCCTCGTCGGCTTCGTCAGCCTCAAGGCCTTCGAGAAGAGGCGAAACTCCTATCATGCCTTCTCCTTTCCCGCCCATGTAGTTAGGTCATCTGTTAAGAGCACACCGCATTGAGTTGGCGAGGGCACTTCATGTTACAGTGGTTCGCGGACTTCTCTACAGGCTGGCGAGGGCACTTCTCGACAAGCTAGCACTTCATTATACAAGTACTTTGATATGTCATACTATACGTAGATATTAACACTCATTCAGGGTCGATACCTACTCAAGAGGAGGACTCGTAGGAGGGCGATGGTTCAGATTCGCCTGCGAAGGATATGGCACAAAGGAAAAAGCGACTATATCTCAGGCGTAGTACTCATAGGGAGTACATGAAGACTTGCCATGTGAGATAAATGATTTATTGGATTTGTATATCTAGAGTGCCTTACACTATATCATCATTTTATTTTTATTATACATGTACACTACAAGATCCTTAGAAATATTTCAATTCCTATATTTTTCTATTAGCTTTTTAGACTTTTTGTTAATTTCTACACATTTCTGCCAACAAAACTAACTATAGAATACGAACCAAGACCCTAAACAAGCACACTCCAAAACAAACATAACAAATAAGGAGGAAAAAAATATAATGGTAAGACTGTAGCTGAGTGGACAATATAGTGTTTCTACTTCATCTGCTTTTCTTATGAGAGAAAAAATTACAACTTTTAAAGCTAAGAACATAGTATTAAAAAAACATAGCATTAAAAGAACTACTACATCAAAGATAAAAACAAACATACATTTTGGAGTTTAATTATATATATAAGATAAAAATTTACTCACTCGATAGGTTAGTACATTTTTTTTTGTCCTAACCCACCCAAAATTGCTACAACTGTAATTGCTAGTCGATAAATTTTTGTCTTTGATACGGTTCCTTTTGAGTCTACCAACTTTGCATCCAACACTTGGTACTCCAATCAATGGCAGATCCAACATAGGACCAATAGGTTCATGTGACCCCACTCAATTTTATATATATATATATAATATATATATATATATATATATATATATATATATATATATATATATATATATATATATATATATATATATATATATTTTTTTTTTTTTATATATATATATATATATATATATATATATATATATATATATATATATATATATATACAGAAACCATCCTATGAGTTGTGGGTTGGATTAAAATTTAGTGGTTGAGATTAAAAGATGTAGACCCCACCACCTTTTTAAGTCATGTAATCTCAACCATGCAATTCCAATCCAACGTGTATAAAATAGGTTGGTTCTATAATACAAAACCAGCTGGTTGGTTCTAGAGCACTCATATATATATATATATATATATATATATATATATATATATATATATATATATATATATGTAAGGGATCCACATCCCCTCTTTCACATCCGTTGGATCTTGTTTTAAGTCATCTAATCTTAACTGTTAATTTTTTAATGGTTAAGATTAGATGACTTAAACAAAATCTAACGGATGTTTTCATGAGGATGCATGGGGGATACAAAAATGAGGGAATGCAGATCCTTCCTCATATATATATATATATATATATATATATATATATATATATATATATATATTAATAATAATAATAATACAATAAAAAACTGAGAATGCTCTCTCCTCTCCGTCCTCTGCCTTAAGATCTCCAGCCCCTAGGCCGGAGGTCGCCCGCCTCCTCCCTCCCTCATCCCCCATTCTCCGCATGGCGGCTCTCATTGGGGAGCGGCCGTGTGAGCTTCCCCCAGACCTCATCACCGTCTTCGGACCTCCCTCGCCCTCAGCTCCTCGACTCCTCCCTCCCCCGTCCTTCTTTTAAGTCCGCAGCGGCCTTCCCCCTCCTCCTCCTTCTCCTCCCCTCGTCACCCATGCGCTCCGTCTGTCCTCTCCTTCACCTCCATCCCCGCTTTCGGCTTCCACCGTTCCTCCCTCTACCGTTCTAGCCAGAGCGCCGCCTGGCCTAGGCCGACTCCAGGCGGTACGCGTCGTCCCTCCTATGCCTCCCTAGAGGAGCCGGCAGCCCCCAGCTCGCTGTCCCATCGGTCTGTTTCGGGATCGGTGGGCGCAGACCAGATCCCGCCTTCAGATTCGATTTTCGAATCTCCCACTCTTTCGTATGAGTGGGCCATCTTGAGGCCGGGGGTCGTGCTGCTATGCACCCCCGAGCTGATGGGTGCATATAGCTGCCCTATTGTGGGTGCATATGGAAGTCCCTCCATTGCGGGCGCATCCCCCAGTCACCCCTATCCGTCTTCAGAGGGCGCATATGGCGCGGATCCTGCGGGCGCATATGAAACGGCTCTGTTGTGCGCATACGAAGGTTTTCCCTCCGTGGGCGCATGCCCCCTCCTTCCTCAGGCGGGCGCTGTTGGATCCCCCCTCCTCCCCATTCAGGCACATGGCCCCTTCCAGTGGCCTTGGGCGCATGCCCTCTTCCCTCGGAAACGGGTGCATGGCACATGCGTCGAGCTTTGGGCGCAAGTCCCGCCGCCTTGGGCGCATGGTCCACTACTCCAGAACCGAGCACCTTTTTGTGGATTCTGTCGCCTTCTCTAGTAGGGTATCCAGCCACCTCTTCGGCCGCTGGGCCCTCGTTCGCCGCTGGCGCTCTTCCCGCCCAGTCGTCGATCACTGACCCATCGGGCGCTGTTCCCTCTCCCCCCGTGATCGCCCTTCTTTCGACCTTTACGGATGCCCCAGCTGGCGCAGGCCCCATTGCCTCGTCGCTCGGCTTGGCTTCCGCTTTTCTCCCCAATTAGGGTTCATCATCTGCTCCCAGCCGTGAGCTCCCGGCGGACCTCCTTGTCTTTGGAGCCAATCTGTGGGACCTGGTCCCCCTGTGCGGGCCTCCCTCCTTGTTGGCGAGTTCCATCTCCCCTCAGCCCCGTCCTCATCCTTCCGCTCTTTCCCCTTCTCAACGGTCCCAAAGCCTCCGCCTGGCCCCGGCTTTAATGCTGCATGTTGCTCCGTCCTTCCTGACCTCCCCTGTCGTGCCATCTAGCGGCGGCATCCTGGATATCCCCTCTTCGTCTGGTGCCCCATAACCTTCTTATGTCGACAAGCTGTGCCCTGACCGTACCGCCAAAAAGGGACTCTTATTCAACGACGTCCCGCTTTCTGATATTGTGTACCCTTCGGAATCTCCAGTATTTAAGGTCCCCTTCTCAGAGCAGGAACTTTTCTTCCTTTCTACCTCCTTTCCCCACACCTTCGTCCTCAAATTTTCTTCCGGCTGCCCGAAACTTGATCGGGTTAAGGAGGTTATTGCCAGCTGGCAGCTTTCCACAGAATACAGGGTAGCACCCCTGGACCCCAGGCATATTTTGCTGTACCTCTCCTCCGAGCTTGACCACAGGACCGTGTGGTCCAAGGGCACCGGTAGGGTTGACTCCCACCAGATGAAGATTATCAGGTGGTCGGCGGGCTTTAACACCAAAGAAGACTCAACGACTGTTGCGGCCTGGGTGACCCTCCCCAACCTTCCCCTAATATGCTTCGTTCCAGCGGCCCTCAAACGGATTGCCAACTCCTTCGGGACGTTTGTAGCCACAACGGAGGAAACAAGCAATCTTACTAAATCCCACTACGCTAAAATCTGTGTGGAACTTGACCTCACCAATGAGCCCTCCAATCACATCCTCCTTGAGCTAGGCAACCAGACGCACACCCAGCAAATAGTCTACGACAACCACATCATCTTCTGCAAACACTGCCATTTACGAGGGTACCTAGCAGAACACTGTTTTTGCCTTCACCCAGAGTTCAAGAGGAAAACAGTCCAGAAGGACGCACCTGTTAGAGTCAGCATGACTCAACAACCGCAGCACAACCCTCCCCTGCATCTGCTGCCAAACACCCATGTCAGATTCGATGAATGTAAAGGCACGCCGGTCAAGGTAGCCTCCCCTAGCACAACATTGATTCATGGTTCCTCCTCATCCTTCCCTCTCTCCAATCAGTTCAATGTCCTTGACACGGGAGCCATTGACTCCTCTCAGGAGCTCGCTGTTCGTAGAGATTCTGACGAGCCCATTGGATCGAGCTCAGAGAGGATATCATCCAGTGATATCCCTACGGATGCTGTTGAGGAATCCCTCTTCGACTCCCTAACTGCCCCAATCAAGGTAGCAGTCAGCCATCCCTCTGACGATGTGGCTACCGTCGATGAAGCCCTAGCCATCCTGGGTCCAGAACAGGTGCTTAGAGGACAACAGGTCATGGTCGCAGGATTTCCCCTCCAGTTTGCAGGAGAACTATTCGAACGCCCAGAATATACCCTCATTATCCCCCCAGAAGAAGCCATCCTGGATTCTGCCGGAGAAAGGCTATAACCCGCAGAGGACACCCCCCTATCACAGTCGAAGAATCAACCCTTAACAACTCCATGGTAGCGATGGCATCCATCAACACCATAAAAATTGATAAAATCGAAGCTACAGAGCTGTCGACCATGCGCACCAGATCCGCAGCTAAGCGGACAAAAAATGCCCCCACCAACACCTTTAATGCTTAACATCCTATCTTGGAATATTCGAGGCCTGGCTAACAAACCCACCATGAGGCACCTCACTAGCCTCAAAAAACTCCACAAGATTGACATATTGATCGTCATTGAACCCAAGATCCCCCCAAGAAAATCAAAACCATCCAGCTGCAGTTAGGACTCAATACGGCCATTGCTGGCTGCAACAATATTTGGATCCTCTGCTCGACGGACGTCAAGATCGGAGTTATCCAGGACTCTAGGCAGGCTCTCTCTTGCTGGATGGAGCACCCCTTTCTCCCCAGGCGCTCAATTCTGTCTGCGGTTCATGGTAGCTACGAATTGGCCGAACGCAAATAGTTCTGGAACGACCTCCTCGACACCCACCTCAACCACATAAATCAACCATGACTTTGTATTGGGGACTTCAATGCCATCACCTGTAGAGAGGAGAAGTCTGGCGGTCGCCCTACTCCCCTTATGGTCATGTAAGATTTCAACAACTTCATTTTTAATGCCAACCTCTATCCGCTCCAGTTCACTGGCAATGCGTTCACCTGGTGTAACATGCAGGAAGGTGATCGTCGACAATACTCCTGTCTCAATAGGGCCCTCACAAACACCTTCTGGCATGGGATGGGGATCATCTCCAATCTATCTTACCTCAATGCCACCGAATCTGACCACGCTCCCCTCATGGTTGAGATTAAAAATGCCTCCAATCAGAGTAAAAATAACTTCTGATTTCTCGACTTCTGGAGCGAACACCCCCAATTCTAGTACATTGTTGCGGGAGCCTGGAACAGCGTTGGTTCCGCCGACCCGCTCACCAGGGTAGTCAACAAGCTTAAGGTGACGAAGAAGCCCTTTCAGTGTGGAGCAAACAGGCGTACGGGAATATTTTTTAGGTCGTTCGCATCGCAGAGGATGATGTCACTCGTGCCGAGGCCCTATTTACTACAGACCGATCGCCTGCAGCCAGGAAAGCTCTTAACCTCACCAAAGTTATTCTCAAATTTTGGCTGAAAGTTGAAACAGACTTTTAGAAACAGAAGGCGAGGCTTAAATGGGACAGCGAGGGGGACAAAAACACACCCTTCTTCCACGTTTGTGCCAATGGCCGCAGACAGAAACTCCACCTTTATCAGATCACCGATGAATATGGTAACATCATCAGTAACCAACGGAGTATTCAAGTAGCGGCAGAGAAGTTCTACTCTCAGCTGTTCACCAAAGAAAGGTTCTACAGAGACAACAACTTCCTCGCTGAGATACCTCACCTCATTAACGACAATGATAACACCCAGCTGGACCTCCCTCCTTCCGAGCAGGAGGTGAAAGACGCGGTCTAGGCCCTTTGTAAACCCCCTAAATTTCTACTTAAATTTTTTTTTGAGTATTTCAAATTTTCACTTGGTATTTGTACGTCACATAGTCGTATTATACGTCGCGTATGAACTCAATATTTTCATATGCCTCGTTGAGTGCGAATATGTGCGATATACATATTTTTGTAAAAATATTTTATTTTAGAAGCTTAAATTTTTAAATAATAAATAATAAATATTTATTTTCGATTACTTAAATTTGTAAAATGGGTTGCATTTGAAATTTCCAAATTACTTTATTTTTTTATCATGGAAGTTTTATAAAAAGTAATTTAAAAACGAGGTTTATGTAAATGTTTATTTTATACAAGGCATATAAATTTAATCCCTTTTTGAATTTATTGATATAAATATTTTATTATTCAAGAGGATATTTGAAAATATTTATTATTTTTGAAATTATTATTATTGGTATTTTTAGAAAATATATTTGAATATTTTCGTGGCCATTTTAAATCTCAATTTAATTTTATGGTTTTAATTTAAAAAGTTCAAAGGTAGAATCTATATTTATATTAGATTTTAGATGATCTAGATTTAAAATGGAATTTAATTTAAATTGATATTCGATTTATTTGAATTAAAATTTATATTATCTAAATAGGGTTTAAACAAACCCAAGCCTTATCCTAATGGGAATTCCCACCTCCTATATATAGGAGAGGTACTCCTCCATAAATTTTCCACCCCATTGTGCATCGTGTCCGTGCCTCCCATCCACTAAATTTTTCCCAATACAAATACATCATAATCCCGTTCCGTATCCACAACCCCGGACACCGACCCGTTCTGTGTCTCGCAGGACACGTGTACAGACTCCAACCACCTCGTATCGGGACATACCCCGGACACGACGACAGCCTACAACCCAACAAATTTTATGCCACAAACACCTAGCAAATTTCATGCCACAAACACCGCTCATCATTGCAACCATCAGCCCCGCCTTCACCGTGCCCCGTCCCCGATCTCTCGGCCGGCCCGTACAACAACACCACATACCGCCATCTCCACGAAACCACCGACCGCAACCACCAGCGATCCACCGGCGCCCGATACCGACAACCACCGAAATTTCTCCGCAGCCCCCGGCCACCGCCGAAAATCCTAAACCAAAACCCCAAATTTACCGCCACCATCATCCATAAAAGAAGGGGGAAGAAGGCCCTAACCTGACCGAGAACTCCCCGACCCGGACCCGGCCGGCGAGCCCTCCGCAAGGCCACCGCACGAGCAGCCTGACCGCCGCTGCGCTAAGAGCCTCCCACCCAGCGCTTCTCCGGAGCCGTGAGCCGACCGTCCTTCCACCGCGCCGGAGCCGTGCGGCTTCCTCCGTCGTGCGCCAGCCTCCGCGGGCTCCGTCGTGCCTCTGCCGTCGCGTGCGAGCCCAGATCAGCCCGACTTCCACCGCGCCGGCCCAGGGCAGCTCCGTCGCTGCCCCGTGGGGGTGCCTCCACCAAAGCCGCCCAAGCCGGTGGCTGCCGCCACGCTTCAGGTGAGATCCCTCATCTCTTCCCACCCGCACCTTCCTCTACTTCCCCCTCTCTCTCTCTCTCTCTCTCTCTCTCTCTCTCTTACTAAGTAATTTGGGGGAGAGAAGAAAGTATAGAGTATATATTATTACTATTATTATTATTAATAATAAGTGCTATATGGAGCTGACTCTCTCTGGAAAGGGGAGAGCAGCAATAGCCTTACTGCTTTTGCTGAGTTCAATTATTTCATTATGTTACTTTTTCTTAAGCAAAGACAGTAATTGTAACTTTTTATATTATTACCATTATTATTAACTACTAATATTCTTAGTAGTATTATTATATTATCATTGAGTTATTAGTAACAATATCGTATTTTTCAACTACACCATTTTTCTATCCAAGTTGAATTTAGTTTTTAAACCATAAAAATATATCATAAATTATTTTGATCCATTTGAAATAAAATAAGCTACTTCGACCTACAAATTATAGTTTTTGCCCAAAATATTTTTTTGATTTTTTATTTTACATATATTTTAATGTCGTTACAAAAATTATGTTTCCAAGTATATATTAATATTTTGACTCAAGAAAAAGTATCTTTACAAATTGTATACATAAATTATTTTTAAGTATTATGTGAAAGTATTATAAAAATATTTTAAAATTTTGTGTATATGTATATTCCCAAAGTTATAGTTTTGGCCTAAACAATCTATTAATATTGTTGGTTAATTACTTAAATATTCTTTTATGAAAGGTAGTATTCCTTCACACCAAATTTCTCGATTTTTAATCTGAACCATGACTAAATCCTAATTCCTCGCAACTTCAGACCACTGCCCATCGATCCCGGTTATTGGACACCTCGGAACTTGTCAGGACATTGCACCACACCAGACGACACACCAGGCAAGACACCTTGCCTTTACTGCTTAATTTCTTGCTCAATATCATGCATGCTTTTTCTTTATATTATTCTTTCAAAATTATATATATATGCAAATTATTATATTTTATGCAATTGGCTTAGAGTTAAGGGACCACCGTATGTTTAGTGCATCTCATAAACTGTCACGATGTGCCACGAATTGTGTGTTAGTTGTGAGTCGCATATAGATGCGGACTTGCGTGCTGACTGATCATTGGTGCGTACAGGCCGTGCGTTAGGATATAACTGCCAATAGATTTTTTAGAAGACTTGGCAGTTATTAAGGATTAAAACAGTATCGTGGAGTCGACGCATGTATAGTATCATTGGAGGGAGGGGACAGTTATTAGCATAGGGGCTACATTTATTTTTATACACATTTTGGGCCGAGGGTGACTCTTATGAGCACTACCTTCTGTCCAGGGCCGATAGCGTCTCGGATGAGCGCTACTTGACGGCTACTCTCTATTACTTGTTTACGTGAATCCGTTACAGCCCCTGCGTAGAACGTTGTCCTCAAAATGCATATCACATAGAATGGTTAGGAACCTTTACTCATGCATACTTTTCTGTTGAGCTTTATTATTCAGTTTATCGGCATGATATTATGTGTCTTGTTACGTCCCTTTGAGGACCTGGTGATCTCTCCAGGTGTGTGTGTTTTATGATTTCTTGCAGGTGCTCTAGCTAAGGCCATTCCTTCCTTCGTGATGATTGCTCTTGGACTCGTTACTTGCTCTTGCTTGCTTAATTCTTTTCTTGTATATTTTTCCATATTTAATTTAGTTGGTAGTAGACTTTGTCTCCGCCTAACGATTGTATACATGACAAACTCAAAGTTGCTTTTATATTAATATTTATCTTGTGGATGAGATTTAGTGTCTTGGCTTTCTATATTTTACAGCTTATGTATACATACGAGCCGTATATTTACTCGTATGTATACAGCTGGCATAATACGTATCTAGTCTCAAAGTATTTGGGACTGGGGCGTTACATGTTTTTGTGGTGGCCCATGCAGGTCGAGTTTGTCACTTCGGTTACGTAATTGTACCGATGTGAGCCTGCAATATAGGATTAGAATCTAGGAATGTCATCCACCTACTTGACATCCTTTCTTGACTTCAAATTTTGAACTCTCATTTGCCCTCCTTGATTTGCATCTTGCTTAACTCCTTCTACCGTAAATTCTTAGTTTCGTACTTAGTGACAATTAGAAAAATGACTACACTCGTATATGCTCATAGGTCAAACACATGGCTAGAAGGATTACCTTGACAATTAGTATGCATTGAGGTCTTATTTGTGTATAAAAGCATTTATGTTTCCTAGAAATTTGATCTTAAGGATTAGTTTATTCCAAGTTAGTAGTATATTACCGCCATCAAAAGGATAGTTTAAATTTTATTTTAAATTTACAAGGTGGTATACACAAGAGGATAGCTAGATCGAGAAAACAAAATTTTATGAATTTTGAAATTTTGAAATAATTATGATTTATTAGGGATATGAAATCAATTTGACAACTATCTTGAGGTTTTATATTGTGACACTTGATTTACGGTTAACTCTAAGTTTGGATATCTTGAGATTTTTAAAGAGTTTAAATTATGATTTTGTAGATGATTAGAGAGACGAAAGTTTAGAAGGGAGAGAACTTGAGGTTTTAAATTGCGCGTACGAGTTATAAGTTTATTAAATTTTGAAGAGATGACGAAAAAAGAAAAAAAAATTAATAATAAAATTTTGTTTAAAATTTTTGGAAGATATCGATTTTGAAGGAAAAAATTCAAATTTCAAATTTTGTCCTATGATCTATGATTTATAGAGTTATTTAAATTTCGAGTTTAAGGCCTTTTATTATGGATATTTAAATTTTGGTAAAAAGGCATGTTCATTTTGCGATATACAAGGACTATTTCGAGATTGATTAGAGATTTTAATTAAATTGACAGTCTAAGATAATTGGTAATGGTGGCAGAGTATCTTGAAAATTTTATTGAGAACTTCGAGGAACTTGAAATCTAGATTAGATCATATTGGTAGAGGACCAAGAAGCAAGAAAGGTCACCCTAGTGAGATAGAAGTATTCTACATTAGATTGTCATGCCACCTATTATTATGATATTGCATATACACAAGTATAGTTAGTCATCGACCAAACCGATGAACATGTTTTTTTGACTTACTCGACCTTCCCTCAATTCTAGATCTTTTGTCATGACCATCTAATTATTTGAAACTTGATAAATGATTAGATTGTTCCTTAATTATACTCCATCAAGTGGCTATCCCATCTCTAGAAACTGTATTCCTAACTTATTTTACCCTGATCTACTAGAATCTAAATTTTCTTTATTTCATGCTTTAACTTGGTCACTTATTTTGTGCGTTAATCATTATCTCATGAACTCCCACTTTCTATTTTAATTTCTTTTGTGTCCTTTACCGTGACTTGGGTATTTGGAGCACAACACTAGACTTTTCCTTCCCACAAATTTCATAAACAAGACCTACACGAGTCCACCTTCATGTAGGTATATCACGTGCCACTAAAATACGTCTCCTTGTACTCTGATTTCATATTGCAACTTTCGGGTCAAAAAGACTGGACTCTAATCCCTACCGCGAAACCAATATACTTTTTAACTATAGATGAGACCCGACCTCGACTCAATTCTTTCGACCCAATATATGATTTTGTTCTACTTAATTCTTTACATACTTAACGTTGCATTTTATCTGATTGCTGGACCTATCACACCATTAGTTTAATTCTTGTAAATTGGGTAGAATACCTCACGACCTAACCAACATTTTATGGACCACATTGATATGTTCACTTGGACCATAGAATACAGTAGACCCTAACTTATCTAGTCAACCAAACCGACTGCATGGGCCCAAATTTCGGGTGGAACTTAGATTTTATAAGATCATGGACCATTTGATTTCTTTCATCATTACCTTTACTTATTATTTTATCTACCTATGATGCTAAAATAGCTTAGCTTTAAAAGCTTATTCTTTATCAAGCTTGATCATGACATATGTTTAATGTGGGCGTCCACTAATACATTGTCTAATCAGAACCAACGTATTATGGTCTGATCAACCATAGTGCACTTGGTTCGCTTATTGTATATTATTCAAACGTGGATAGAGACATAGCTAAACCTGGCCCTAGAGTCTCATCCGCGACTGCCTTGACAATTCTACTTGAAATTTTTTTCGTCAACTTTGAACCAAGTATTCGTATTCGATAATATCGTCTTTGAACTCCTTGTTGCTTTCGCCTTCACCTATTTTAGAAGGACGAAGACGTTGTACTAGAACTTCCTCTAGCCTTCCTATTGATGATGACCGTTATCACTCGATGTTGTTATATCGTCATCCTAAACTACTCGTCCTTTCTCGGCCCTATCATGACCTTCTAATCGCTTAATTTAGGAGTGAATCTATTTTGTTCTCTTAATCGTGCCCTCAACCTACTCCCAAGAAACCATAACTTTAAGGTCTCTAATTTATTTTCTCTTGATATCATACTATTCCAAGTTGCAAGTTATCTTGAATAAAACCCTTATCATTTTTTTCATTCTTGCACGATTTCTTAATGCATCTTTTGGTTGAACGTTGTGAATTGATTTCCTTATCGCTACCTCTTTGTGCCATCTCACCCCCTACTAATTCTTAATTTCGAGGACGAAATTCTTGTAAGTTGGGTAGGATGTAAACCCCCTAAATTTCTACTTTAAATTTTTTTTTGAGTATTTCAAATTTTTACTTGGTATTTGTACGTCACATAGTCGTATTATACGTCGCGTATGAACTCAATATTTTCATATGCCTCGTCGAGTGCGAATATGTGCGATATACATATTTTTGTAAAAATATTTTATTTTAGAAGCTTGAATTTTCAAATAATAAATAATAAATATTTATTTTCAATTACTTAAATTTGTAAAATGGGTCGCATTTGAAATTTCCAAAACTTTATTTTTTTTATCATGGAAGTTTTATAAAAAGTAATTTAAAAATAAGGTTTATGTAAATGTTTATTTTATACAAGGCATATAAATTTAATCCATTTTCGAATTTATTGATATAAATATCTTATTATTCAAGAGGATATTTGAAAATATTTATTATTATCGAAATTATTATTATTGGTATTTTTAGAAAATATATTTGAATATTTTCGTGGCCATTTTAAATCTCAATTTGATTTTATGGTTTTAATTTAAAAAGTTCAAAGGTAGAATCTATATTTATATTAGAGTTTAGACGATCTAGATTTAAAATAGAATTTAATTTAAATTGAGATTCGATTTATTTGAATTAAAATTTATATTATCTAAATAGGGTTTAAACAAACCCAAGCCATATCCTAATGGGAATTCCCACCTCCTATATATAGGAGAGGTACTCCTCCATAAATTTTCTACCCCATTGTGCATCGTGTCCGTGCCTCCCATCCACTAAATTTTTCCCAATACAAATACATCATAATCCCGTTCCGCGTCCACAACCCCGGACACCGACCCGTTCTGTGTCTCGTAGGACACGTATACAGACTCCAACCACCTCATGTCGGGACATACCCCGGACACGACGACAGCCTACAACCCAGCAAATTTTATGCCACAAACACCCAGCAAATTTCATGCCACAAACACCGCTCATCATTGCAACCATCAGCCCCGCCTTCACCGTGCCCCGTCTCCGATCTCTCGGGCGGCCCGTACAACACCACCACAGACTGCCATCTCCACGAAACCACCGACCGCAACCACCAGCGATCCACCGGCGCCCGATACCGGCAACCACCGAAATTTCTCCGCAGCCCCCGACCACCGTCGAAAATCCCAAACCAAAACCCCAAATTTACCGCCACCATCATCCATAAAAGAAGGGGGAAGAAGGCCCTAACCTGACCGAGAACTCCCCGACCCGGACCCGGCCGGTGAGCCCTCCGCAAGGCCACCGCGCGAGCAGCCTGACCGCCGCCGCGCCAAGAGCCTCCCACCCAGCGCTTCTCCGGAGCCGTGATCCGACCGCCCTTCCACCGCGCCGGAGCCGTGCGGCTTCCTCCGTCGTGCGCCAGCCTCTGTGGGCTCCGTCGCGCCTCTGCCGCCGCGTACGAGCCCAGATCAGCCCGACTTCTACCGCGCCGGCCCAGGGCGGCTCCGCTGCTGCCCCGTGGGGGTGCCTCCACCAAAGCCACCCAAGCCGGTGGCTGCCGCGGCGCTTCAGGTGAGACCCCTCATCTCTTCCCTCCCGCACCTTCCTCTACTTCCCCTCTCTCTCTCTCTCTCTCTCTCTCTCTCTCTCTCTCTTATACTAAGTAATTTAGGGGAGAGAAGAAAGTATAGAGTATATATTATTATTATTATTATTATTAATAATAAGTGCTATATGGAGCTGACTCTCTCTGGAAAGAGGAGAGCAGAAATAGCCTTACTACTTTTGCTGAGTTCAATTATTTCATTATGTTACGTTTTCTTAAGCAAAGACAGTAATTGTAACTTTTTATATTATTACCATTATTGTTAACTACTACTATTCTTAGTAGTATTATTATATTATCATTGAGTTATTAGTAACAATATCGTATTTTTTAACTACACCATTTTTCTATCCAAGTTGAATTTAGTTTTTAAACCATAAAAATATATCATAAATTATTTTGATCCATTTGAAATAAAATAAGCTACTTCGACCTACAAATTATAGTTTTTGCCCAAAATATTTTTTTGATTTTTTATTTTACATATATTTTAATGTAGTTACAAAAATTATGTTTCCAAGTATATATTAATATTTTGACTCAAGAAAAAGTATCTTTACAAATTGTATACATAAATTATTTTTAAGTATTATGTGAAAGTATTATAAAAATATTTTAAAATTTTGTTTATATGTATATTCCCAAAGTTATAGTTTTGGCCTAAACAATCTATTAATATTGTTGGTTAATTACTTAAATATTCTTTTATGAAAGGTAGTATTCCTTCACACCAAATTTCTCGATTTTCAATCTGAACCATGACTAAATCCTAATTCCTCGCAACTTCAGACCACTGCCCATCGATCACGGTTATTGGACACCTCGAAACTTGTCAGGACATTGCACCACACCAGACGACACACCAGACAAGACACCTTGCCTTTACTGCTTAATTTCTTGCTCAATATCATGCATGCTTTTTCTTTATGTTGTTCTTTCAAAATTATATATATATGCAAATTATTATATTTTATGCAATTGGCTTAGAGTTAAGGGACCACCGTATGTTTAGTGCATCTCATAAACTGTCACGATGTGCCACGGATTGTGTGTGAGTTGTGAGTCGCATATAGATGTAGACTTGCGTACTGACTGATCATTGGTGCGTATAGGCCGTGCGTTAGGATATAACTGCCAATAGATTTTTTAGAAGACTTGGCAGTTATTAAGGATTAAAACAGTGTCGTGGAGTCGACGCATGTATAGTATCATTGGGGGGAGGGGACAGTTATTAGCGTAGGGGCTACATTTATTTTTATACACATTTTGGGCCGAGGGTGACTCTTATGAGCACTACCTTCTGTCCAGGGCCGATAGCGTCTCGGATGAGCGCTACTTGACGGCCATTCTCTATTACTTGCTTGCGTGAATCCGTTACAGCCCCTGCGTAGAACGTTGTCCTCAAAATGTATATCATATAGAATGGTTAGGAACCTTTAATCATGCATACTTTTCTGTTGAGCTTTATTATTCAGATTATCGGCATGATATTATGTGTCTTGTTACGTCCCTCTGAGGACCTGGTGATCTCTCCAGGTGTGTGTTTTATGATTTCTTGCAGGTGCTCTAGCTAAGGCCATTCATTCCTTCGTGATGATTGCTCTTGGACTCGTTACTTGCTCTTGCTTGCTCAATTCTTTTTTTGTATATTTTTCCATATTTAATTTAGTTGGTAGTGGACTTTGTCTCCGCCCAACGATTGTATACATGACAAACTCAAAGTTGCTTTTATATTAATATTTATCTTGTGGATGAGATTTAGTGTCTTGGCTTTCTACATTTTACAGCTTATGTATACATACGAGCCGTATATTTACTCGTATGTATACAGCTGGCATGATACGTATCTAGTCTCAAAGTATTTGGGACTGGGGCGTTACACCCTTGATGCACACAGTGCGTCAGGGCCGGACGGATTTTCGGGGGTATTTTTTCGAGAGTGCTGGGATATCATCAAGAAAGACATCCATGAAGCGGTAACTGCCTTTTTCCAGGGAGCTACTTACCCCAGAGCCATCTCTTCCGCCAACCTGATCCTCATCCCGAAAAAAGATAACCCAGAGACTTTTCGTGACTTCCGCCCCATTAGTCTGTGCACTTTCACCAACAAGATCATCTCTAAGATCAACGCCTCCCGTATGTCAGACCTGCTTCCCAAGATTATCTCTGAGGAGCAAAGTAGCTTCGTCCGAGGTAGAAACATCCAGGATAACATCATGCTTGCTCAAGAGTTAATCACCTGCATGAAACTTCCTGCTAGAGGTAGCAACATCGCGATCAAATTGGACATAGAGAAAGCTTATGAAAGGATGGATTGGCAATTCATGATCTGGTTTTCAGGGCCTTTGGTTTCTCGAAAACCAGCAGCAACATCGTCTGGAGATCGATCAGCAACTCCTAGTTTTCTACGGTAATCAACGGACAAGCCGACGGATTCTTCAAATCGATTTGTGAGGTCAGGCAATGAGACCCCATATCGTCCACCATCTTCATCATTATGGCAGAAGCACTGAGCAGAAATTTGAACAAAATAGTTTGCACCCCGAACTTCCAGCACTTTCATACTGCCAGCGGATGCCCGATTATTACCCACCTGGCATATGCAGACAATATCATCATATTCACATCCGGGGATGTCGGGTCGGTGGAGGTGGTCCACAACACCCTCCAGAGATACTCCTCATGCTCAGGTCAGAAGGTCAATCCCGCTAAGAGCGTCATCTATGCCCACCACAACATCAAGAGAGAGAACACGGCTAGCATCTCCAATATCACCTCTTTCGCCATTAAACACCCTCCATTCCAATACCTCGGATGTCCCCTCATGTACGGTAAATCTAACACTGGCATTTTTGATGAGCTGATTAACAGAATCAGAAGAAAACTAGAAGGGTGGCACAACACAACCTTATCTCCAGGCGGCAAGATGATCCTCACCAAACATGTTCTCACTTCCATTCCTATATATACCCTAGCAGCGTGCTCCCCTCGCAAGAAGGTTCTCTCTCTGGTTGAAAGCATCCTTAGCGACTTCTTTTGGGGGCACAGTGGAGGCCACGTCAAGCATCACTGGGCTAGTTGGAACACTATGGCTAGACCAACCGAGGAAGGAGGCATGGGCTTCACAAAACTTTCTCACATTATGGATGCCTTTTCGATGAAGCTGTGGTGAAAGCTTCGAACGAATCAGAACCCATGGGTTATATTCATGAAGGCCAGATATTTCAAGCACATTCACCCGTCTCAGGCCATCCCCAACAGCAGATCCTCAACAACGTGGCGACGTATCCTCATCGGGCGCACTATTACCGAACCGGTGATCTGCCTTTATTTGGGCGATGGAGAATCCTCGACCTTCCTTGAACGTTGGACTAGAGAATCCCTGCTCCCCAGCCTGCCGGCGGCCCGGAGGAACAGCAAGATCAAGGATTTATGGGACTACTCTGGAAACGACTGGAATCGGGCCAAGGTCCGTGATTGGGCCGGAGATGAGGCTGAAGATCGCATCCGTCGTCGAGGTCTGAAGATCGATAACGAAGCAAATGAGCTGAGGTGGTCGGCCAAACTTTCGGGACGCTTCTTCGTGCGATCGGCCAGACAGGTAGCCCGCGGTCCTGGGATGCCATCTCCGATCATTGCAGCCTTCTGGCAGAATTGCATTCCCAAGAAGTGGTCCATCCTTCTTTGGAGGGCATTTCAGAAGAAGCTACCCACTGATGACAATCTGCTCACTATTGGGTTCAGCTTAGCGTCTGCTTGCAATTGCTGCTCAGAGTGTCAGACGAAAACTGTCGACCACATCCTCTGTTAGGAGGAACTACCCGTCAAGGTCTGGCGAGTTCTGTCCCAACGATGCAGTCAGGCTCAGGGAGGCGGGTGCTTCTACGATCTCTTGGCTGGCTGGGCATCTGTATCCCACGGACACCAGATCGTTGCAGCAGCGACCACGTGGGTCTTATGGAAGAATCGTAATACGGCGAGATACGAGGGCCACCAGTACAACGCCGACAAGATCATATGGGAGGTCCTCCGGCAGTGCCGTAAGATCAGGAACGTCTGTTCGCATGGTCAGGCAGACTTTTGGGTTTCTCTTCTCTCCTAACCTCTTGTTCTCAGGTTTTGTTGGTATACTTGTATAGGCGACTGCATTTTGTGCCTAGGGGTATACTTGTATAGGCTTCGGCATTTTGAGCCTTTATACAATAAAATGAGGGAGTTTCCTATATATATATATATATATATATATATATATATATATATATATATATATATATATATATATATATATATATATATATTGAACCAAAGCTTTATTGCCTGATACCAGAAAGGTTTTCTAAGGCAAGTTATATGGGCACATCAAAATGTGCTCATGCTAGCCCATTTTGAACTTTGGTTTATTTACAAGTTTGCTATTGAAGAAAGTGATTATGGCTATCCCACTCTTTGGTATAAAAGTCAATTTTTCTAATTTTGTTCTTCTTCTTCCTCAACTCATCCAAGAAGAAGAAGAAGAACAAGAAGAACAAGAAAAACAAGAAGAGAAAGAAGAACAAAAACAAAAAAAAATGAGAATTTTGATAGGGTTTAAACCCTAATTTTCTTTCTCAACTCATTCTCACTATCTCCATGTATAATGGGGGTTTAAACCATAATTTTTTTCATATTTTGAATTTCAATTTTCAATTGACGGAGAAGAAGAAAATGAAAAGAAAATACCCAAAAATTAAATCATAATTTTCTTCTTATTTCCAATTTTGATGGCACCCAAAGGCTTCTCATAATGCACAAATCTTAATATTAGTGGAAATCATAATATTGCTGTTCAACTAGTGCAAACAAGGATAGCCAAATTTTTTGGCAGTCCTACAAACTGAATGGACTGTCAGAAAACTAGACAGTCCTAAGTCACAGCATGTGAAACGAAGGACTACCCATTTTTCTGATAGTCCTTACTGTATGTTGGACTGTCAGAAGAATGGGTAGTCCAACTCACAGCATGTGTAACTTTGAACTGCCCAACTATCTGGCAGTCCAGTCTGTATGTTGGACTGCCATAAGAATGGGCAGTCCAACTTACAGCATGTGTAACTTTGAACTGCCCAACTATTTGGCAGTCCAGTTTGTATGTTGGACTGCCAGAAGAATGGACAGTCCTAAGTTTCACATGCTGTGACTTAGGACTGCCCAATTTTTTGTCAGTCTATTCAGTTTGTAGGACTGCCAAAAAATTGGGCAGTCCTTGTCGACGCGGAGTTTTCTCGTTCGTTCATACTTGGGTTTAATTTAAATAGGTAATTTTTCACTCCGTATGTAGTTTAATTCATTCAAATGGGTTACAAAGAATTGAAATAAACAATGTAATTGATGCTTGAATTTTTTAAATTAATTTCTAGGGTTTTGGAAATAAATTGAGAAAGAATTTGAATGCCTGAATTAATTTTTTCAAAAGAGGAGAATGGTGGAGGAGAAGTGGAAGATGTTGGGGATTTAGGAGTTGTGGATGAGAAGAGGAAGATGTTAGGGATTGAGGAGAGGTGGAGGAGAAGAGGAAGAAGAAGAAGAGAGGGGTGAGGGTTTTAGAAGAGAGAGAAGGGATTTTCTAAATGAAGGAAAAAAATGGATTTTGGGGGGGGAAAGGGAATTTGGGACAGCCAAGATCAAAAAATTGGGCTCGCCTTGTAAAAAACAAAAAAATTTGGGCTAGCCATAATCCAGGCTAGCCATGGTCATATTTTGATGTGCCCATATAATTTGCCTTTTCAAAAGAGTACATGATCATCCAAGCTCATCCAAGCCCAACAGCCAATCCCAAACCCAAAATCAGACTAACAACCAACCTACTATCACCCTGTTAAGCGGTCTTTGGAAGATGACCGGAGATTCATGCCTAGTTGAGCTGTCACTCTGTTTTTTCTCTTAGGCTTGATCCACTCCCTAATGTCCAGGCCCTTCTCACCTTTGTCGTCGCGCAAGAACGGAGTTCCCTCCCCAAGCAGGGAAGCCAAAGATCTCTCATCGACGCTTTAGCAACAAACCAAAGCTGCTTCGACCGTAATCTCAAAATATCCACTTCAAGGCGAGGGAGGATCAGAATGTGTCTATCATCAATGAGCCCAACAGATACAGACCCTTCAAATTTGAAACCTGCAAAAGCTCGCCGAATAATCTCCATCGGTGGTCGCGAGTGCGATAATTTATCGATCAGAGCAAATTTGAATGGGACGACAAGGGCAGCAACGTCAACCTCATCAAAGGTGATCTCTGGAATACCGTGAACGAAGACAGGGGCCCGGGGACGAAGCACAAGCTCCTTAGCTGCCTGGGAGGCTGTGTCACCCTCATTTCTCGTATTTCCCGTATTTCGTATTTATACTCGTATCTAGATTTTGGCATGTATTTTTTATTTTTCTTAACTTGTGGAATTTCGGTATTTCTCGTATTTTGGGTTTTGACATGGCACGGTTTTAATTGGCTTAGGTTGGTTTGGTTTAGTTTAATGTGGATTGGAACACTTTAGCCTATGCTCCACCCTCAACACACCACATTCCACCCTCTTTAAAACTCCACCAACCTTTTCTCTCTCCTCATAAACCTCCACTAATTTCTTCTTCTCCTTCCTCTACACAACACTCTTCTCCTTCCTCTACACCCACCCATAGGCTTGTTCATGACCATAAGAGACTGTTGGCTTGTAGTAAACCCTCATATATCTAGACAGCCGTGACCGTATATCGAGGTGGTTTCCATTTCAATATACGTAGCTGGCTATGTCTGCCCCCGCTCTCCAGTATTCTGGTTCTAGGGCGTGACATGGTTTAAGTGGTGGCCCATGCAGGTCTTGTAAATCAAGATATGTGGGGGTTTACCAGATAGATGTCTCAATCAGTACTTGTCCTTGATCTCTGTTCGTATCTTCTGAATCCCTGGATTCTTGCCCTGATCCTGTACTTATATCATTGATCTGTCCTGGTCCTTTCCTTATTATTCCCTGTGTCGTCTTCTTCAGCGACACTGTACCTGGTCCTACCGATCAACGAGGTGGAGCACGTCCCGTGGATCAGCAGCAACCCGGAGATCAAGCCCAGCATTCCGGGGTAGCCTCCAGAGTTGTGCCTACGGGAGGAGAGCCACCAGTTCGGCCCATCCAGCCCACAGAGCCAGATGATGGTACCTAAGTAGGCCTTATCAGAACCTTGATAGCTTCCCAAGATCGTCGAAGCGACGCCCTGCACCAGACAGTTCAAGATGCTTTGACTACCGACGGTTTATTTCAGATTTCGTAAGGATTTCAGCGCCGATGACCCAGTTGACCCGCAAGGATGTACCGTTTGTTTGGACAGCAGAGTGCCAGGAATCATTTGAGAAGTTGAAGCAAGGTTTGATAACGGCTCCCATTCTTACCCTTCCAGTTGGGACCGGAGGATTCACGGTTTATTGCGACGCTTCAGGCAGAGGATTGGGGTGTGTCTTGATGCAGCATGGGAAGGTAATATCTTATGCGTCACGTCAACTTCGTGATCATGAGAAGAATTACCCGACCTACGACTTAGAATTGGCGGCGGTAATGTTTGCTTTGAAGTTGTGGAGACACTACTTGTACGGAGATAGAGTGGAGATCTTTACGGATCATAAGAGCCTGAAGTATGTTTTCACCCAGAAGGACCTTAATATGCGGCAGAGAAGATGGCTCGAGCTACTAGTGGACTATGATGTGAATTTGCAGTATCATCTCGGGAAGTCCAACGTTGTAGCAGATGCATTGAGCAGGAGAGCCGGAGTTTATTTCCTGACGGCGCAACCAGAATTGTTGGCAGATCTTCAGAAGATAGGAATTGAAGTGGTTCTTCCAACCAGCGTGGCATTGATGGCCAGTCTACAGGTTCAGTCCAGCATAGTTGAGAGAATCCGGATGGCGCAGTCAGCAGATTCCAAGATCCAGCGACTCAGAGCAGAATGTGAAGCAGGAAGAAGGCCAGAGTTATGTATCCATGAAGACGGTACACTTCGGTACGGCACTCGTCTTTGTGTACCCAGTGGAGATATCAGACAGGAAGTCATGGCAGAAGCCCACAGTTCACAATATTCTATTCATCCGGGTGGTACGAAGATGTACCGTGATATTCGTCAGCATTTCTGGTGGAATGGCATGAAGAGGGAGATAGCCCGGTTTGTCTCTCGGTGTTTGGTTTGCCAACAGGTTAAAGCTGAACATCAGAGGCCCGCTGGACTTCTTCAACCCTCACCGATCCCAGAATGGAAATGGGAACATATAACCATGGATTTCGTGACCGGATTGCCCAGATCTCCGGCCGGCAGAGATGCTATTTGGGTAATTGTGGACAGGCTTACCAAGGTGGCACACTTTCTTCCATTCAGAGTTGGACAGTCGACGGCGCAGTTAGCAGAGATGTATCTCAGGCAGAACGTCAGGCTTCACGGTGTGCCAGTCAGCATCACCTCGGACAGGGATTCAAGATTCACATCACACTTTTGGCGCAGCTTGCAGAAGAGTTTGGGGACTCGCCTTCAGTTCATCTCAGCTTATCACCCGCAGACGGATGGTCAATCAGAGCGCACAATCCAGACTCTTGAAGATATGTTGAGATCTTGTACCCTTGACTTCAGTGGTTCATGGAAGAATTATCTGCACCTGGTGGAATTCTCGTACAACAACAGTTATCAGGCCAGTATCCAGATGGCACCCTTCGAGGCACTTTATGGCAGGAAGTGCAGATCCCCGCTAGCATGGGAAGATATCGGGAAGAGGCAGATGCTCGGACCCGAATTGATTTCCCAGACGGTTGAAGTGGTCAGGAAGGTCAGAGATCACCTCCGAGTTGCCCAGGACCGCCAGCGCCATTGGGCCGATGCTCATTGGCGTCCCTTAGAATTTGCTGTCGACGACCATGTATTCCTTAGGATCTCGCCTAACCGCGGCGTCATTCGCTTTGGCGTGCAGGGAAAGCTTAGTCCTAGGTATATAGGGCCGTTCGATATTCTAGAGCGAGTAGGAGATGTATCATATCGTCTCGCTCTTCCGCCGTCGCTAAGTGAGGTACATGATGTATTCCATGTGTCCCAATTACGACGGTATATTCCGGATCCGAGCCACATCCTAGACCATTCGGAATTGGTTGTTGGTACCAACCTTTCGTATGAGGAGAGGCCCGTGTCTATTTTGGACCGGAGGGAAAAGATACTCAAGAACAAGACTATTAAATTAGTCCGTGTTGCTTGGGGTCATCACTCTCTAGGTGAGTCAACGTGGGAGTGTGAGGACGACATCCGATCGCGATATCCCTACCTGTTTGACTCGTGAGGTATAATGTCTTTCTTATGCCTTACGTTTTCCCTTCCTTGCTTGCATTGTATGATTGTATGATTGAACTGCTTAGTGTAACTTGTCTGTGCTTAGTGTAACTTGTCGTGGCAATCTCTAGCTCTTTGATTAAATTCCGAGCACGGAATTCTTTTAAGGTGGGTAGAGTTGTCACCCTCATTTCTCGTATTTTTCGTATTTCGTATTTATACTCGTATCTGAATTTTGGCATGTATTTTTTATTTTTCTCAAATTATGGAATTTCGATATTTCTCGTATTTTGGGTTTTGACATGGCTCGGTTTTAATTGGCTTGGGTTGGTTTGGTTTGGTTTAATGTGGATTGGAACACCTTAGCCTATGCTCCACCCTCAACACACCACATCCCACCCTCTTTAAAACTCTACCAACCTTTTCTCTCTCCTCATAAACCTCCATTAATTTCTTCTTCTCCTTCCTCTACACAACACTCTTCTCCTTCCTCTGCACCCACCCATAGGCTTGTTCATGACCATAAGAGACTGTTGGCTTGTAGTAAACCCTCATATATCTAGACAGCCGTGACCGTATATCGAGGTGGTTTCTATTTCAATATACGTAGCTGGCTATGTCTGCCCCCGCTCTCCAGTATTCTGGTTCTGGGGCGTGAAAGGCTGGAACCGCCGCAATAGGGCCACCCACTGTCGCGAGATAAGAGCGCACAGACGTGCCAGCCAACTTCGAGGAGGAGCCGGGAATCGCCAACCCCAGAGCCACTAGGAGGAAGGTGCAGGCGCAACAGCCGCAGTCGAGGCATCCAAGGGGCGCAGAAGAGGAGATCCCCTCGGAAGGTGAGGGAACCCACACTGCCGGACGGCGGAGAACGCCGCCAAGAAGAACCGGCTCAATTGAGCCTCCCCAGTAAGAGGAGCCAGAAGACTAGGCTCGATACACAGGCGGAAGATGTCAGCAGACCACCGAGAAGAGGGCACGTCGGGGGAGTGGGGGGAAGGGGGAGTCACCGACTCATGGTGAGGGTGGTGAGGGAAGGAAAGGAAAGGAGACACTTCCGGTCCTAATCAGTCGAGAAGAGGGTTGTCCCGGCCAGGGGGCGGGACCGACGAAAGAGGAGGTTAGGGTGAGAGCGGGAGAGGGTGAAAGGAGGTCACCGACGGAGGAGCTGCCGCCTTCAGGCCGGCCATAGGCCCAGCCTTAGAGCAGCGGGCGGGAGGGGCATTTGGGGGGATTAGGGCCGACTCCATCTTATATATATATATATATATATATATATATATATATATATATATATATATATATATATATGTGTGTGTGTGTGTGTGTGTGTGTGTGTGTGTGTGTGTGTGTGTGTGTGTGTGTGAAGCGGATCAAAAGTCCCCCTTAGAAAACCCCCTAAAAATTCCCTCACTCTCATCCGTAATTTAATGTTAATATTAATGTCAATATTAACATTAAATACTAAAATTAACATTAAACTTAACATTAAAATTAATATTAACATTTACATTAGCATTAATATTAACATTAATGTAAAAATTAAAATTAATATTAAAATTAATATTAACATTAATATTAACATTAATATTAACATTAACATGAATATTAACATTAATATTAACATTAAATTACAGATGAGAGTGAGGGAGGTTTTTAGGGAGTTTTCTAAGGTGGCTTTTGATCCGCTCCCATATATATATATATATATATATATATATATATATATATATATATATATATATATATATATATATATATATATATATATATATATATATATATATGATCATATATATAAATAAATATATATATATATATATATATATATATATATATATATATATATATATATATATATATGAGCGGATCTGGAGCCCCGCAGTCCATCTCGACCGTTGGATCGAGCGGGCGCATGCGGGCCCCACGCGGCCAGGTCGATCCAACGGTGCACTAAAGGGGGGGAGGGGGCTCCCACGGGGCTCCGAGAACCGGTCTTTTGATCCGCTCCCTATATATATATATATATATATATATATATATATATATATATATATATATATATATATATATATATATATTCATTATTAATTATTTTGCTCCTGGCTACTTATATTATGAACGAGTAACAATTTAATGTTCTACTCGTTTTATTTGTAGCTGCAAGTAGCTGATTCATGCCATAAATTTTGTTCTTAATTGTTCTTAGATGACAAGATTTAATTCCCTCTTAGATGGAATAAAATTATTTTCTAGTATAACATTATTCGATTAAAAAAATATGAAGTCAAAGTAAATTAGTGGTTGGAAATAAAATATTTTTAAACTTATTTTTCTTGAGAGAAAAAACAATATTTAATTTTCATAGACCCTAGGATGACAAGGTTCGCGACAAAAACGGTAGGATCCAAGTATGAATTTTAAGATATACTGAATCTCCTCGATCAGATGGTCATAATTGATCAAAAATATCTTGTATGAACTGACTAGAATGACACTGAAGTTTATGGTTCTGACTATATTGAGTTAGAATTAATGTACACTTTAATGACAATTGTCTTGTGAAATGAATGGAGAAAATGAGCAGCTACAATAGGAAAACTAGAATAGACGACCGATATTAGGCATAGAAAATAGAATTTGTGACTAATTTATGCAAAAAAATTCTCTACATTTTTATAATATTTTTGAATTAAAAAATTTCTATCGATTTTGACCCCACTGCACTCCATTCCTAGCTACGCCACTTACTCCAATTAGACTTCTATCTAATGCAGTTTAAGGAGTGTAAGGGAATGGAATTGGTTCTGTGGCTCATATACGTTTCTAAATTTTTCAGTAGAAAATTAAGCGGGATAAAAACTTTCAATTTGTACATTAAAAGACTTAATTACGTGCAAATCATACAACGTATCTATGGTAGTAAAGTATGATACGTACCACCTACAACAAGAACAATATCTATGATCTAATATTTTAAAATTAAAACTATCAACACACAATATTTGAAACTTATGTCGTTCTCTTTTGATACAGGTAATAGCTTTTAGCATTCTCGGATAAATAGCTTGTTTTCAAAATTTTCACGATTTGTCTATTTTTTTTTACCTTATATAATATTTAATCTAATACCATCAAATATTGTTGTTATTGGTTTATCACATAATTTTTTAATGTAATTATTAAAATATTTATCAAGATTTGAAGTGTTAATATCAAGTCTAGACCAATAATCCAATGCAAGGCTTCAAATTATTACCCGATGCGCAAAACACGAGTGTCATCATACACCAATAATCCATTTAAAAACACTAATGTTTTTTGTTTTAATTCTTTCGAACCAAATATACACATCTAACGCATTGTACGATTTTGCAAGGATATTGTCTTACTTTTTCTAATTTAGTTCTCAATTTTTTGTTTAAAATGTTAATACACAAAAATATGGCGAGTTTAAGAAAGTTTTACATATACCATTTATTAATCCTTTTTGCTGATCTAATATAAATGAAATAATATCCCATGGATAAAATAGCTTTCAAAAGATATTTTCAAATTATTTAAAAGCCATGTCCATGAATCGGTATTTTTATTTTCAGCAACATCATAATCAATTGGATATAATGGTAGTTAGGGTCGTGAGAACAAGCAATAATTTTTTTTTTATCTTGATACCTAGATGTAAGAAAAGTGACATCAATACCAATCACATGTGCACAATCGCTTAAAAAAACATCCATATATGCCATGAAACAAATAAATAGTTTTTGAAAGTTATTAGTTTTTTGTAGTATTTGTTAGTCCCGGGGCTTGACCAAAGATGGAAAACTGATACAATCGAGATCTGAGATGTCACACAAAAAACTTTACAGTGATCAAACTCAAGATCTACGATGATGCAAAAAACCAAATAGCCAGATTACAATATGAAGGAGCGAAGTAGAGAAGAGAAGATCTCTCGTTCTTCCTTGCAAACGTGTTACAATTGGGACAGAACGAGTTACAATAATGTAGAAAAAGATGAGATGAAGAAAAGTTGTTGGGGTGTCAAAATACCGTTGCTCAAAGCAAGATTCGCCCCACACGAATTGCTTCCAGGAACCAGCAAGTTGAAGAACTTGTGGAACGCTCGAAGTCACCTCTGTTCTGACTCCTCGGATGGACTTGCAATGGCGGCAGCAACTCCCTCTCTTTCTCTCTCTTTTCTGACTTATAAAATTCGTAGTACCTCACAAAGGAGGCCAGAAGAGAGTATATATAGAGAGAGGGTGGAAACCCTAATCGCCTTTTCATTTATGGAAAGATTGAATTAAATCCCACAAAGATAGCAATAAAATTAATTCAAATCTTATGGAAAGATTGAATTAACTCCCACAAAGATGGCAACGAAATTAATTCAAATCTTATGGCAAGATTGAATCAAATCCCACAAAGATGGCAACGAAATTAATTCAAATCCCACAAAGATAGCAACAAAATTAATTCAAATCTTATGGAAAGATTGAATTAAATCCCACAAAGATGGCAACGAAATTAATTCAAATCTTATGGAAAGATTGAATTAAATCCCACAAAAAGTGGATCTGAATTAATCGTATTGAATCAGTCTTTCCATAACTGACTTGTAGTCTGCACAGTCAGCCTGGTGCGAGTCCATGAGCCCGAGTCCGAATCCGAAACCGAGTCCGAGTCCGAGACGCTAAGCCCCTTTGGGGCTTAGCTCCAAATGGAGTTAATCCAAGAGAATGACAAAAGCATTAATGCTTAATCCTTGGAGCCTTATTCTTACCTCCTAGTAAAATCACCCACATGGTTCCCTCCTTAGGGTCACCACCCCATGTGCATCTCTCAACAACACAACCAAGTATATATGTTGAGATAACTCATGGTGCATTTCCGATGTGGGACTAAACTTTTACAAGGCATGTTGAGAGCAAGCTCTCTCCATGTAAAGAAAGTACCAACAATCCCCCACATATCACAACATATATATGTGTCCAGGGTTGAGCGTTCCCCACAGTAACTGTCCATTTTGCATTAGGATAGATGTCGCTGACGACTTGAATCTTCTCGCATGGATTAAATAACAATATGATACAAGAATGGACTACGCCTTGAATTCTGTACCACAATTATAATTCTTTCCACTCACAAAGTGTAGTTACGTGTGCTTCTGGCTGCACATTAAAGGCCCTGTGCCAGCCTAGTTTCAGTGTATAATTTTGGGCGTCTACAAGTTTATCCTCAAGAGATGGTCTGATATCTCTTTCCATACACTATAGGTGAGTTCTTTATTAAAGAGACATGGCATGAAGCTTGCGCTTCCTTGCGGTGCTACGTCGCTATGACATGGCCTGAAGCCGTGGCATTACCCCTACCTGGGAACCTCATCGTAGTGTTATACTACTGTAGCATGAGGTCTCAGCCTCTTTGTAGTGCCAATCTACTCAGCATGAAGCCTAAGGCTTCCTGCGGTGTTACGCCGCAACGACATGGCTTGCAAGGCCGAGGCTTTACCCCTTCCTGGGTACCTCATCGTGGTGTCGTACCACTGTAACATGGGGCCATCCTCCCCTTTGTAGTACTGTCTACAACTCTTTAATTACGTCATACATCATTAGGCTACCTGTCTATTTGCGGTGCTACGCCGCTATGACTTGGCTTGCAAAGCCGAGGCATTACCCCAGACCTGGGAACCTCATGGTGGAGTCACCCCACTGTAGCATGGAGTTTCACTCCTTGTAGTGCTGCTCTACCGTGCTTCCTGTAAAGCACACCAGGCAATCACTCTGCCTGAGAACTCATTAAGGCGTTTAAGCCAACCTTCCACAGGATCTATTTTTTCTGCAAAAAATACATAGTAGACAACAGTGGTTATGGGTCTGTATCCCTTCCATGTTGCAGAGAACAAGTACCCACTGTTACCTAATAGTTTTCCAGTCAGTGAACCTTCTTTGAACCAAAAGTTAGATGCCTAGTAGATTTTTCTTTGAACTAATAGCATAAAACTTTATGGTATGATTACAAAGACACACTATCAGAATACCTTCAAGCCCATTTTACAAGCTATATCATCGACCAACTGGCACTTGAGGCCCTTTGTGAACGGATCTGCCAGGTTCTCCTGACTCCGAACATCAATCACTGTAATTATACCTCTTTTAATAAGATCGTGTACTGCCCTGTGCTTCAACCGCACAGTCCTCTTCTTTCCGTTGAAGAGGTCATTTGATGCCACCGCCGCAGTCGCCTGGTTGTCACAATATATCGGTATCGCCGGTATCTGAGCCCCAACCACTAGAAGATCATACATGAGCTCCCGAAGCCATTCTGCTTCATCTTCTGCAGTTTCAAGTGCATAGAATTCAGATTCTATGGAGGAACGAGAGAGTATAGACTGCTTCTTCGACTTCCACGATATAGCAGCTCCACCCAAGAAAAAGACATATCCACATGTGGATCTCTCGCTTTCCACCTCTGAACACCAGCTAGCATCACTGAAGCCTTCTACTACTGTCGGATACCCGTTGTAGTGCAGTGCATATGTCTGAGTCTTCTTGAGATATCTTATCACCCATTTCACAGCTTTCCAGTGCTCAACCCCTGGGTTGCTTGTGAACCGACTCAGCATTCCCACGACGAAAGTTATTTCAGGCCTTGTGGCAGTGGTTGTGTAATTAAACTTCCGATAATGCTAGAATACTCCAGCTGTCTGACGCTTTTCCTCGAGTTTGGCTTCAGCTTCTGATCACACATGTATGGCGTATCGATCCCTGGAAGATCCTTATACCCATAGTGTGTGAGCATCTTCTCAATATAGTGAGATTGTGACAGCGCTACTCCAGTGTGTCCGGATGATCTTTATGCCCAAGATGACATCTGCATCCCCCAGGTCCTTTATACTGAACTTGGTTGAGAGGAACTTCTTTGTCTCCGTGACACAGCCTATATCCGTCCCTGGGATTAGCATGTCGTCCACGTACAGACAAACGATGACTCCTCTTCCATCAGCGAACTTTGTGTAAACACATTTATCCGTCTCGCTGACTCTATAGCCGTTTGACCTAATAACTTTGTCAAACTTCTCATGCCACATCTTGGGAGCTTGCTTCAAACCATACAATAATTTCACCAACTTGCAGACTTTGTCTTCAAGACCTTTAACGACAAATCTATCTGGCTGTTGCATGTAAATCTCTTCGGTCAGCTCCCTATTCAGAAATGCTGTCTTTACATCCATCTGATGTATCACCAACTTATGTATGGCTGCTAGAGCGATTAATATCCTGATGGTGGTCATCCGAGCTACTGGAGCATACGTGTCAAAGTAGTCTATCCCCTGTTTCTGAGAAAATCCCTTGGCTACCAGCCTGGCCTTGAACTTGTCAATAGTTCCATCTGCCTTCATCTTCTTATTGAAGATTCATTTACATCCGATGGGCTTTTCTCCTTCAGGTAGATCTACCAACACCCATGTGTTATTGGAGGTGATAGAGTCAAACTCGTCATTCACTGCCTCATTCCAGAAGATAGCATCTCTTGTCTTCATCGTCTCATCATAGGTAAGCGGATCTGCTTCCACATGATAGGTGATAAAGTCATCTCCGAAGTCTTTAGGTCTCCTCGCTCGCTTTACTGACGACTCTGCGAGTTCTGGTACAAGAGTTGTTTCATCAATAACAGCTTCTTCTTGGACTACTGGCCTATTAGAGATTTCAGTCTCATTTGCACCTACATCATTTTCCGGAATGTCCGAAAGAACAATGTTTTTTGTCTTTTGCAAACTTGTCTTCAAAGTATTCAGCATTGCGAGATTCGATGATATGATTTGACTCAATATCAAGAAATCTCCGAGCATCACTCTTCTCGGCATACCCCAAGAAGATCGCCTTCGTAGTCCTTGTTCCCAACTTCTGAATCTTCAGATCTGGAAGCTTCACATACGCCAGATACCCCCACACTCGAATGACATTCAAGTTTGGTCTGACTTTGAACCAGAGTTCATGAGGAGTTACGTCCGAAGTTGTATATGGCACTCTATTCAGAATGAAAGTGGCCGTTAACACAGCTTCTTCCCAGTAGCATTTTGGAAGACCTGCAGTAAGCAGCATTGAATTCATCATTTCTGTTAATGTTCGGTTCTTCCTCTTTGCTACTCCGTTGGATTGAGGAGAATATGGAGCAGTAATATCGCATATGATTCCATGTTCTTTGCAGAACGATGCGAAGTCATGAGACCTGTACTCCCCACCTCAATCACTTCTTAACCTCTTGAGTTGTTGTCCAGTCTGCCGTTCAGCTTCGGCCCTGAACTCTTTGAACTTCTCAAAAGCTTCGTCTTTAATCTTTAGCAAGTAGACGAACGCGTATTTTGAGAAGTCGTCGATGAAGGTTATGAAATACTTCATCCTGGCCTTCGTGGAGAAATGTTTGAAGTCACAGATATCAGAGTGTACTAACTCCAGAAGATCTGTGCTTCGATTGATCCGATGAAAGGGTTTCCTTGTGATCTTCGTCTGAGCACATACTTCACACTTCTCCACCTTACCCCCACATTTGGAGATAAGTCCTAGACTAGACATTTTGTTAATTCTTTTACAATGAACATGTCCTAGTCTATTATGCCACAACTCAAGAGAATAATCAGAAAATACAACTGCATTAATGTCATCAAACTGGTTGACAAGCTGGTTTGATAAGCCTTCCCGAAGTATGTTCCCTTCTTGGACATCATCATCTGACCAGCATTGATGTCCATCCTTAAGCCTGCGTTGCAGAGCAGGCTCCCAGAGATCAGGTTCTTGGCAATCACCGGAACATGCTTCACACCTTGAAGCGTCAGAGTGTTTCCAGAAGTGAGTTTCAGCTCCATAGTCCCGATCCCCAGAACTTCAGCTTGGGCCTGGTTCGCCATGACAACCTTCTCAGATATCGGCTGGTACATGACGAACCATTCCTTGCCAGAACAGACATGGCAAGTCGCACCAGTGTCTATCCACCAGTCAGAGTCAACCCCCACAGTTGTGACCTGTGCGATCATAGCAACAATGTTAGACACCAATGAAATCTTACTAGGCTCACCTTTCTCTGATTGTTTAGGCTTGGATCTGCATTCACTCTTGTAGTGGCCTTTCTTGCCATAATTGAAACAAGTCACTTGGGACTTGGATTTCTGTTGCTTGAATGAAGGACCCTTCACTTTTAGATTGGTGAAGTCCTTCTTCTTGTGAGAAGCCGCCTGCTTCCCCTTGGGATTTCTCGTCTGCACTAGATTGAACTTAGGCAACTGTTTGGACAGAGTGTCCATCTTCTGTTGGGAACGCATCTCGTCCTCAACATGGATCTCTTGGAGTAGATCTCCCAAGCTAATGTCTAGCTTCTTTCTGAGCATCCTTGCATAGAAGGTACTCCATCCAGCAGGAAGTTTCGAGACGATCCCTCCAACGACAAACTTGTCGGAAAGGGGCATCTATTCGTCTTCCAATTTCTGACGCAGCTTCAGAAATTCCTTCACCTGTGGCAACATGGACTTCTCGTCCTCAAAGAGCAATTTGTCATATTTTTCAACCACAAACATCTTGCTCCTGTTCCTGTCTTCTTCAGACAGTTTTTCCACAGACTCCCATATATCTCTGGCAAATTCCTTCTTCGAGTAGGATTCTGCCATGGAATCCTCCATAGCATTCAGGATGAGAAGCCTGCAGATGCTATTTTCCCTTCTCCATTTGGCCTGGAGTTTAGTAGCCGCATTGATTGCGGCAGTAGACCCAGTGTCTGGAACAGAAGGTTCTTCCTCCAACAGTACATGATCAACGTCTTTGAGTTGAAGAGTTAGATAAACCTTTCTCTTCCAGACTTGATAATGCTCTTCATCGAACTTTTCCAACTTGCAGTAGTCCGATTGGACGAGCGAAGCGTTAATGTTTTCTATCTACAAGGATCTTGCTTTGAGATTGTTAGTCCCGGGGCTTGACCAAAGATGGAAAACTGATGCAATCGAGATCTGAGATGTCACACAAAAAACTTTGCAGTGATCAAACTCAAGATCTACGATGATGCAAAAACCAAATAGCCAGATTACAATATGAAGGAGGAAAATAGAGAAGAGAAGATCTCTCGTTCTTTCTTGCAAACGTGTTACAATTGGGACAGAACGAGTTACAATAATGTAGAAAAAGATGAGATGAAGAAAAGTTGCTGGGATGTCAAAACACCGTTGCTCAAAGCAAGATTCGTCCCACACGAATTGCTTCCAGGAACCAGCAAGTTGAAGAACTTGTGGAACGCTCGAAGTCACCTCTGTTTTGACTCCTCGGATGGACTTGCAATGGCGGCAGCAACTCCCTCTCTTTCTCTCTCTTTTCTGACTTATAAAATTCGTAGTACCTCACAAAGGAGGCCAGAAGAGAGTATATATAGAGAGAGGGTGGAAACCCTAACCGCCTTTTCAGTTATGGAAAGATTGAATTAAATCCCACAAAGATAGCAATGAAATTAATTCAAATCTTATGGAAAGATTGAATTAAGTCCCACAAAGATGGCAACGAAATTAATTCAAATCTTATGGAAAGATTGAATCAAATCCCACAAAGATGGCAACGAAATTAATTCAAATCCCACAAAGATAGCAATGAAATTAATTCAAATCTTATGGAAAGATTGAATTAAATCCCACAAAGATGGCAACGAAATTAATTCAAATCTTATGGAAAGATTGAATTAAATCCCACAAAAAGTGGATCTGAATTAATCGCATTGAATCAGTCTTTCCATAACTGACTTGTAGTCTGCACAGTTAGCCTGGTGCGAGTCCATGAGCCCGAGTCCGAATCCGAGCCCGAGTCCGAGTCCGAGTCCAAATCGCTAAGCCCCTATGGGGCTTAGCTCCAAATGGAATTAATCCAAGAGAATGACAAAAGCATTAATGCTTAATCCTTGGAGCCTTATTCTTACCTCCTAGTAAAATCACCCACATGGTTCCCTCCTTAGGGTCACCACCCCATGTGCATCTCTCAACAACACAACCAAGTATATATGTTGAGATAACTCATGGTGCATTTCCGATGTGGGACTAAACTTTTACAAGGCATGTTGAGAGCAAGCTCTCTCCATGTAAAGAAAGCACCAACAGTATTTATAAGACATTTTCTTGCAAGATTTATTTTCATAATTGTAAAAATATATTCTTCAAATCTACCATATGCATAAACATAACTACCATTAATTTATATCTATACTATTATATAATGAGAAAACTTGAGCTTCACCGTAAAACTTTTCTTTCCAAATATATCATTGCATATGTTTATTAATTAAAATTATTTATTAAAGTTAATAAAGGTAGCTAGGTAATTATGGGACGCGTCATTTGGTCTTCCTAAATAGTTTTGCATGATATATTAATATAATAATTAATTTAGAATAATTAAGATAATTTCCTTTTATTCTTACTAAGTAGTTTTAATAAAGATTAGAATAATTATAACATTTTTTAATATTAATATATAAAATACGAGTAACACAGGTGCATATATACTAGTTACTATATAATGAGAAAATTAGGCTTCATCGTGAAAGTTTTTGTTCCAGTAATATCCCCATCTATGTTTATTAATTAAAATTGTACATTCAATTTAATATGAGTAATTATGTAACTACGAATAATAAAAGAAGACAAAAAAATTAAGAAGCTGTTATTTGCTTTTTTCGAGTATTATAAAATACGTGCAAGGAATGTGCATATATACTAGTTTAACTAATGCGATTTTTGGACTTTCCAAGCTTTAAAATGTATAATATGTATTCAATGATCTTTATATATATATCATTTATAATGTGTGATGCACTATATGACTGGTTATCTCTAACCAATTATCTTATTTTTAACCTATGCAGTTGTAGCTGATGGATGACATCATGTTGTAAGTTCACCTAAACAAAAATATCAACTTTCTAATATCTGAATAGCATATGTTCTGCCTTCACCAATAGTTTTAGCGTATTCTTCCCCAAAGCAACTTGGTTAATCACAACTATATATAATTTTTTGGATATTGTTCAAAATAGTTGAACAATTAAATTATATCCAGTTGCTATATCACTTGCTAAACTTCTATATTGAAAATAAGATTCAAATAATTTTTCGACAAATATTTCGAAAGTGCTAACATTATCGACTTTATCATCTAAATTATCAATTAAATCATCGATATTTTTATCATCATCATCATCATTTCCTTCATTTAATATACATTGTTCTTTTAGTAAATTGAACAATATTAGTGAGAAGAAATTAGGATCCTTATTAACAGTTCGGTTATTAGAAAAATATTGCCTACTTATATCAAATTTTGGTAATGATTGACTAAAATAAATATTTATATATGGTGAGTGTATATTAGTTTCAAGAACAAAATTTTAGCTTCTTCACCATCTAATAATAAACAAGTAAAGAAAAAAAATTGTACCTTAATGTAAATTCATATCGGATAGGAAAACAATCGATAATAAAATTGCATAAATTATCTAACATAGTATTTTGAATAACCAACCCATTTAGGGTATATGCGAGCATAATATTATTATGGTATGATTCATAGCAACTAAAGATTGTAAAGCTTCTGGAGAGCTGTTAGAGATGAGCTACTAGAGAAATCTACAGAGGAAATAATAACTGTGTAGCGAACAGGTTGTAGGAGAAGAGAATGTAGAGGAGAGAGTGGTTTGAAAGCTTCTGCCAAGCCACCTTCAATTTATATATGCAAAATCTAACAGTTATAATCAAAACGGTAAAAATCCAACCGTTGCATTTTTTTAAAGAAAAAAGAAAAAGAAAAAGAAAAAGAAAAAACATAATGCACTAGTCCTACCGGTGCATTCATTGATTTTATTTTTCAAGAAATGTGCTAGGCCGACTAACGACTTACATCTTATAGCAAATTTTGCTAAATGTTTACAACAAATTACCTTTAAATTTGTTATCTTATAACAAATTTCTGCTATAGGTACAAAGAAAGATAGTATCCAAATTTGCATAGCTAAAAAAATCTGGCTTCCGGGATCTTTTTACTTCTAATAAAATAAAAACAAGGTTTTTTTTTACATAAGTCCCTTAAAATTCTATATTTTAAATTTAATCAATCTATATTTTACATATAAGTCCCTTAAAATTCTATATTTTAAAATAAGTCTATCAAATCGGTTAATTACTTAATAATCTCCTCATTACTAATAATTGAGATTATATGCCCTTTAGTTAATTTAACCCATCAAGAATAATAGTATCTCGTTAAATATATTTTTTTATTTTGACACTTTTACCCTCTTTGCTACCATCCTTCTCTCAAGATCGACCTAGAGCAATGACGAGCTGGGTGACTTCCCCAAGCATCCCATCCTGTAAGGCGCGTTCTTTCTAAACTATTATGGAGCCTACTATCAACCCTATGCTTATCTTCTTCTTCTTCTTCTTCTTCTTCTTTATAACAAAAATGTCCAAAGTTTGAAGAAAAAGGCCCTAAACTATAGTTTTTTTTTTTTTTTTTGAAAAGAGAAGATGTCAATATCTAATATCCATGTCACTAAAGATACACTCAATTATTTTTTTTAATAATAATTAATTAAAGGTGGATAAGGAAGGTCCAACTTTTGAATTCGTCCTAGGCTCTGTAGACTGTAGGACCCATCGTTCCTTCTCCTTCCCTACTCCCCCATCTCCTTCCTCGTCCATTACTTGTGCATGCAAACTTGCTCCTACAAACCTCAAGCGAGCAAGGAAGAGGGATATGATAGGGGTTTGGGGGGGGGAAGAAATAATTTGGGGGGGGGGAGGGGAGAAGAAATAATTTGTGCGATGGATATATGCAGGAAAATGAAAGATGAAAATATAGTATGATGTCAGGATGGAGGATGAAAGAATTGGTGATAGTCATAGTTTGAGTGCGGGAGGAATAGGTATCAGGATGGATGAAGGAGTTTGTTGGCATATATTTACAATAGAGAGGATGAAAAAGTGAAGGGGTATTGACGTGGAAAATAAATAAATGGGTTGGGAGGATTTGATGGTCTTAATGGGTTTAGAGCATCTCCAACATTATTGTCTTGTTAAGTGTTGTGAGTCTTAGGTGGCTCCTATGTGGCATGAGCCACAAGACAATGTCTTGTTTATGTGGCAAAATTATATCTCAAAAGACAATGAGTTAGAAAAACTCTCTCCAATGCAAAAGTATTGAGAAGACAATAAAAAGTATTTTTTTTTTCAACTTCCAAGACAACTTTTAAGACAACTACTCATCTTCTTTCTTTTTTCTAATATTTTTTATTCATAATTGATGACATGGAAGAGAAGACATTGTCAAGTGCATTGTCTAGAACAAGACAATCAACTTCACAATGTCTTCTTTAATTTTTGCCACATAAGCTTCGCAATTGACTTGACAATTGCATTGGAGAAGAACTTTTGAATAAAATTTTGTTATTCCTATGTGGCAACAACTTTTTTCCAAAGTCACAATAGGGTTGGAGATGCTAATAAGGGAAATGAGAGGCAAAATGGAAGAGATGAGGACGAAGGAAGGGCAAAGAAGAATACAAGGACAACTTACTTTTTTAATATGTGTTTAAGTAATTAGCGAGGACATTTAAGTAATTAGCAAGACTGGGGGGCATACTTAGGTTTGGTTTGGCATTGCTGCTGCTCTATAGCAAAAGTTGTCGAGAATGTTGTGAAACCCAATCCCAAAAACGAATTGACTTATCAATAATTTTTTTGTAAGTTAATGTTACCAAACAACTTTATAACATTTTCAAAAAAAAAAAACATAAGCAGTAGAGGTTTTTTTTTGAAATGCCTGACATAACGTTCGGGACTTTGTGCATACTGCGTTGTATGCTGTTTGGGCCCACTACCTCCACAGTTCTTATCATTTATAAATGGAAGGAATCATACGCCTCCGTGGTTTGATCCACCGGTCTTCTTCAACCAAGCCAGGATTTTATACTCTCCTCAGCAACCACAAGTGTTACTCGAGTCACTCGAGTTCGGCGCATAAGCAATGAAGTAAAAAGTCCAAATTCAAGCTTAAAACATGGTAGATGAAAGGGACTTATATAGGGGTGAGCAACGGTTCGGTTCGGGTCAAACCGAACCGGTTTTGTGAAAATCGAAAACCGAAATTACCAAAACTGTAAACCGAACCGTTTTTGATAAAACCGAAATAAACTGAACCGAAATAAACCGGTTCGATTTCCGGTCGGTTAGATTTTCTGTGCCAGGACTGCACTTGAATAATTTTATATAATTATATGGGGTTGCATGGACAAAAATTGAAAGAATAAATAGGATTTACAAATACAAATATTCCCAACTATCTGTTATGGCATAAATTTACAAAAATCACCAATTTACAAATACAACAAATACAAATATTGTTAACATAGGCACAGTCTACAATTTCATTATACAATATTGTCACTAGTTTACAAATAAGAATACAAATACAATACAAATATTTTTAACATAGGCACCAGTTTACAAATATAAAAACAAAAAAATCAACAGTTTAAATACAAAAATTTACAACAATTTAATGTGGCTCAGATGGTACATTCTGTTGTTGCGTAATGCATAGGTCCTCCAATTTCATACTGGTGGAATCTCTCATAGCTTCGCCTGGACAACAATAACAAAAGAAGTAAAATGTGGCTCAGATGGCTGATTATGCATCATAGTATGATACCATGTAGTATCAATTCCACATTTTCAAGTCATCATCATTGCCACTGTCATTTAATGGCTGCAATTCATGCCTCGCAAATGGCCTTACCAATGGCTGCAGATCTTGCCTCGCCAATTAAGTTCCATGTTTCATCACTGATGATATATATCTGTGACAGCATAAGTGTTATACAAGTCAGCTCAATAAATATTCAATACAAGCCTCCAAAGGAAAGAATTTGAACTGGAAAAAAGATGTAAGTAAAGTTAGTCATATTAAACACAAATGTAAGTAGAGTTAGACATATAAACATGAGAAACAGTAATTTAAAATCACAAGTCACAAAAAAGAGAACAAGGCTTACAAGAAAAGAATTTGAGCTGGAAAAAATGCAAGACATTGAGTGTATATTATGATGACCAAATTTGGAGACAAACATCAAAAACCTGTAGCAATGCTGCAATAGTGCCAAAAGAATGCCACAACAATGTAGCTAAATCATGAAATATCTTCATTTTCTGTGGATCAAAGATGTATGTTAGAAGTTGGAACATAGCTCAGTCATGTGTCGATAAAAAATTCAAATACCGAAATTGTATAGATCTATCCATGTATACCAATATCTCCTTTTATAGATCTATCCATGTATACAAAATTTTATATGTAAACCAAAATGAGTACATATCAATATACATACCAAAATTATATAGATATATCCATGTATAGCAACATCTCCTTTTACAGATCTATCCATGTATACAAAATTATATATGTAAACCAAAATTAGTACATATCAATATACATAACAAAATTATATAGATCTATCCATGTATAGCAACATCTCCTTTCACAGATCTATCCAATCCATGTATACAAAATTATATATGTAAATACATACCAAAATTATATAGATCTATCCATATATAGCAACATATCCTTTTACAGATCTATCAATGTATACAAAATTATATATGTAAACCAAAATTAGTATATACCAATATACATACCGGAATTATATAGATCTATCCATGTATACAAAATTATATATGTAAACCAAAATTAGTATATATCAATATACATACCAAAATTACATACATCTATCCATGTATAGCAACATCTCCTTTCACATATCTATCCATGTATACAAAATTATATATGTAAATACATACCAAAATTATATAGATCTATCCATGTATAGCAGCATCTCCTTTTACAGATCTATCCATGCATATAAAATTATATATGTAAACCAAAATTAGTACATATCAATATACATACCAAAATTGCATAGATCTCGACCTTGTTCTCCGAGTCCCACATCATGAGGAGATAAAGGAGACCTAAAATTCGAAACCCTAGCTTCTATGCTTGGGAGAGGAAGAGGAAGGACGAGATCGAGATCCTCAGATCTGATTTTGGAGTTGAGATCGAGAAACTCAGATCTGTTAAAAAACTGCTATTTGCTCAACCCTAGGAAGATGTGATCTTCTTTTCACTTCAAAATTTAAACAACATGCAAAAAACCCAAAACCAAAGGCATCACAGTATTAGAAATAAAATTATGGAAGAAAAACCCTAATCTAAAACAAAATTAGAATGATACGAACCTAAATGCACAGCTCAGTGTGTAGCAGTGGCTCTCTTCACTGTTGGATCGTATCAAAGAAGAGTTAGCACAATTCCTTTACTTGACAGTTACTCAGTTAGCCCCTTTGCCAGGTCAGCAACCAGTTGCACCAATCAGTGCTCGTCTGTGACATATTAGTTGCCACCTCAGCACAGGAAGCATCCTTGTCATCTGTAGTATAAATAAGAGCAAAATTAGAATGAAGAGTATCAGAAAAATTGTTAGCAGTTTCATTTCTATTTTTTCTTACCAGCACCTTACTTGCAATTGTAGTTTTTTCTCCATTACTCTCTAGCTCAATAAACCCTAAAATTTCCCCAATTGTTCTTGTTCATTCTCAATTGTTCTTTGTCATGGCAAATTATGCCTAGTTATGTTCATAATCCTGGCCTGATGGAAAGAGGACTCCATCAATTGGTATCAGAGCACTTGGATCCAGTGAGCGAAGGAAGTAGAAAGGGTAGCTCCAGCCATGGCAGATCCGGAGGAGTCGTCTCGGTTGAAAGGCCAGTCTCGTTTGATGAAGAGAGGATTCTCTCCATTGAAGGCACCCTTGGAGCTTTGTCATGTACTACTATTAATCTTAGTAGCATATTTGGTCAAATGGAGGGGAGATTTGACAAATTTGAGAAGATGTTAGAAGAATTGATCATGAATATAAGAAATTTGGAAAATCCAGCTCAAAACCTAGGTCAAAAACCTTCATTACAATCTCCAATGTCTGCACATAAATTTTTCCCCCACAATCCACCAATTCATACTAGCAACAGTCATCCTTGGAGCCTGAATTCATCACTCATGAACTCATCAATGCCTTCTACTGAACAAACACCTTTGGGGTACACGAATTCACATCAAAACCCTAGATAAATGCCTATGGAAGCTATGACCAGTAGACATGAATTCATGTTGATGTCTCTGCACAAAGAACGTGAGACAAGGATCAATATATTAACTTCAGCATTTCAGAAATATAAAGAAAAAAGGGATTCAAACTCATTTGAAGAGCAAATCCAAGAAGCACCTACTTGCAGCCATCTTTGGTACCGGTGACTCTGCAGTTAACACCCGTTCCTCAGGATAATATTTCCTTTGAAGATACTGCAGTTGATGCAGTATCTAAACTGAAGGATGTTAAGCCTACTAGTGTTGGAGAGAACACTGGAGAACATTTCACTGAATATGATTCAACCTATGCCCCGAGTGTGCTAGAAGAACTGAAGAAGATTCAATCTTTAGGAGCTGATGCCCCCCTTGTTAACCCATGGAACATCACAGAAGTTGCAAATTCAATTGCCTCTACATTAAATATGTCTGGTGATGAGGAGGAAAAGCGATTTAGACATGACTATGCTCATGTAACAACACAAGATTGGAGAGAAACTTTTGTTAGTGAATTTAATGGTACTGTTGTTGAAGCACAATTGAGGACAAGGCAAGTTCCACCGATGCTTCCTACATGAGTATCAATTGATTGTTACTTGCAAGCCAAAAATCGGGTGCTTATATTGGGTTTCAATGCAACACTAAAAAAATTAGTTAAATCCTCTGGAAGGAGAGGTGGTGAGCAAATTAAAGAGATGGAACTTAACTTGCATCCTAATTTAAAAATTCTACTGACCACTCTTTGCCATGATAAATGGACTACTATTATCTTCCATGTCCTGGGCGCTAGCTTTGGGAAGTACCACATGTGGATAGTAGCAAAGAATGTAATGTGTTTAAGGCTTATTGATGGAGAATGGATGACAATTATGCTAGAGCATCTAAACATGGTGTGGGATCCGAGTATCTTCTCAACCTACAGCAATGACTATATGTGACGCCCCAGAACCAGAATACTGGAGAGCGGGGGTATACATAGCCAGTTACGTATATTAAAATGGAATCCACATCACAATACGGTCAAGACTGTCTAGATATATGAGGGTTTAACTACAAGCCATCAGTCTCTTATGGTCGTGAACATGCCTATTGTCTCAATCTCAAGCAAGTATTAATAGTTATAAGATGTTAGAGCACCAAATATACAATAGTAAGGCGTCCCTGTTTTACTTAACAAAAAGCCTTTACAACTTCAAGAAAAGAAAACGAGAAAAAGTACAAAAGTACAAATTTGATTCTGGGAATGTATTGCTATGGAAGTCTGATTCACAAATGATCACTTTATTCCTTGGACCACACAACGATGTTGAAGAAACTTGCTGTCTTGAGGAAGAAGGAAGAACAACTGAAGAACGGAGACCTTAGAAAGGTATCGACAAAGTTGGCACTGATGGCACAAGTCGAATGCTTTCCTGCTCTACTTCACTTTGTTCTTGAGAAGAAGAAGTAAAAGAGAACACTCGGGAATTATAACAATTCTTTTGATTCTCTCCGTCCGATTCTCTCCTTTTGCTGTCAAAATTATTGCCTATTTATAGGTTTAAGTCTTCCGAGAAATAAGCAGAAAAATAAGGCCATTACGCATATTACGCATGCAACTGCCATACACGATCTCATTTAGAGCTTTACGCAAGTGCCATGTGTCCCACATACTACTAACTGCTCGGCTCAACACAATGCACGTATTTTGGAAGCTTTACGCAGACAATGCCACGTAGCCCACATATATACAACTGCTCAGCACAATCATATTCAGAGTCTTACGCAGACGCCATGTGTCCCACGTACTGTAAAAACATAATCTCATACGCGTGTATCCTGCCACGTACCCTATAATTATGGTAATTTACGTACAGAAGAAAAAAAAATGATTAAACTCAATTAATGCTCCCCTGCGTATAGTGGCTAATCAGCCTTGGGTATTAAAATAACCCAAATAAACTAATACGCGTATACTTAAGAGTGGCTAATATAGCCTTAAGCATTAGCTTAAATAGACTCTTGCGTATAGGGGAAAATAATTGAGCGTAATACTTCTCCTCTGTTAGTACACTAACCAATGAATTATTGAGTTACGTGAAATGTCTTTTCGTAAACAGTGAAAACCATCATTATAGCCGTCTGCGTATCTCAATAAATCTCAGCTGCGTAAAGCTTTTATGTATAAAATAGCATTTCCTCGATTCCAATATGTCTCTCCGACTTCTGTGCCATTAAATGTCAGAGGAAAGAATAATGTTTGTCAGATCCCATATCTCTGCATTAAATATAGAGATAACAGCTTGTTCCATTGCGTAAAGCAAACAAGACAGCTGTCAACTGCGTAATGCCCAACAATTGAAGTCTGCGTAGAGACTAATTTGTCTTGTAGTGCTGCGTAAAACCCAGTCTTCATTTGTCTTGCGTAAAGTGTCTTCTGCGTAAAGCTAACTGTTTTATTCTTATTGCTTCTACAAAACCCCCTTCAAAGTTTTTCAAATATACTTTAAAATATTTGAAATACTTTGAATAGAAGCATAAAGAACGGGATATCCAACCGTCATTAGCCAGATTTTTCGAAATACATTTCTATAAATAAACCTCTATTTCATCAAAGAAGAACTTTACTTTTATCTCTTCTCAAATTTTCAAAAACCCTTTCATCTTCTCCTTCTCAAAAATTCTCCCCAATGGCTCCAAAAAGCAGAACCGCTGCTGGCAAAGGAAAGAAGACGACTGCACCGTCAGTCGATCGTGTTGAGACACTTGCTTCTCAATCAGAAGAAACCCTAGAAATTCCTCCAGTGGTGGCTGAACCGATTAAAGGTAAAGTTTCATCAAATTTCGATCATTGTTGGAGACGAACTTTGATGAGAATGAGGACGAGTAGATTAAAGATTTTGACCAGAACCTTAACCAAGATCATAAACCCTAAAAACTCTCACCTACGCTGTGCGTATTAGTGTAGAGATTTGGGAAAATAATGATGCCCACGTGTATACGTGTCAGCATACAAAAGGATCAATACAATACGCCTACGTGTATACGTGTCAGCGTATGTAAAGATCAACACAATACGCCCACGTGTATACGTGTCAGCGTAAAAGTGTTTATTTACCAAATACGCGCACATTAAATGTGTAAGCGTATAGCCAAAAACTGAATCTTTACGCATGAATTTGTGTAAAACCATCTGAATAGATGTCTGCGTAAAAGTAATCTGCGTAGAGCTATTCGCGTAAGCTTTCGCGTAGACTCACTCGCGTAAGGTTGTCTGCGTAAATTCATCTGTGTAGACACTGCGTAGAGTCATCTGCGTAAAACTATTTGCGTAAAGTAATCCATTTATAACCATCTGTATAAGAGATTTTGGCTATTTGACTTAACTTTACCATTTCTTTTTCTTTGCAGTCAATTTACAAATTCATCCATTGGCAGAAATATTTGGTTCTCCTTGTGGAATTATGGGCTCCAATTATCTGGAAGATTTATCTCATGTTAACTTCCAACAGACCAATCCAATTTATCCTGAAGAAAGGAGTAATTTGATCTCATCACAAGGGGAGAGGATGTTGTTATCTTTGATGAATGGAGAAATATTGATGTCTTTAACTTTAAAGCAATATTTAAAGCCCACATTTTTATTTGGAGATGCAATTGATAATGAATCCCAAACAAACCCAAAGAAGGAGTCGTGGGTATTCAAATTTGAAAATACGGCAATGTACCTCCCTGAAATGAATAGGGATTATCCAATTGCTGCCTTTTTTCATGCTACACATCCCAGAAGGATGGCATGGAATCTGACTCCTTATACAAACGGTAAACCTGGCAAAATAGTATTCAGAAGAGAACAGGCTAACTGTATGGGATACTTCACCAGTACTAGTTATGGAGGTGTGGTCCCGTTCCAAGGGTTAATGCCTGGAGAAAATCCCAGTGAAGACTCTTCCTTGATCCAACCGGTCCAAATAAAAATGAACATAAACCGGTTTATGAACAAAGGAGTATTATATCCTTCAGGGAATCCTAGACTCCAAGGATGGATGAATCCTCAGAATAAAAATTGGATCATGTTGACAGCCTGGGTGTTGAAGTATTTTAAATCAGAGCTGCAGAGCATTGGACTATATAATGCAGTTACTGCTACTAGTCAAGGAATCCATATAAATCATAATTTATTCCTGGCTCTGATAGAACTGTACATCAATTCCACTGGTACCATCTCAACTCCAATTGGTGAGATGGGGTTTGCACTCCATGAAATGGAGTATATTTCAAGATTACCAATGGGAGAACTCCCTTATGAAGAGTATACCCCTACCAACCAAGAATTGGCAGAGATTCAGAAGCAGAATCCTCAGTTGGTTGAAGTATATCAAGAATTAATGTGTCACTATCTGACTTGTACTACCATGTATGAAAGTCCTTCAAATTTGGCCTACGTCAATAAATGGACAACATATTTATTCTATCACAAAAATAGACTTCTCAAAGAAGACGGAGAAAGGTTCCAAGAGAACAAGTCTCAAATTGTCAATCTCATGACCACAATGCCTGGGGATGTAATAGTTGCTTTGATGAATCAACACAAGATCCCGGACAGATATCTGTCATCAAAAACTGGTGACTTTCCAGCAGGGATAGAAACCCTCAGTTATCTTCGTCATAGCAGAAAGCACATCTCGAAAGAGGCCCTACTAGCTGGCTACTTATCCTTGTGGCTACGCAAATGGATTGTCCCTGGATCTACTTCTATAGATAGAATCCATCGAGACATATTATGGCCGGCAGTACGTCTAGTTTTCAGGGCTAAATTGAGTCTGCTTCCAGCCATGGTGTGTCGGCTTCAATCTGGTTTAAGGAGTTTCAGTGATGAATTAGTTCTAGGAGCTAAAGCTCGTAGCGAATTTCCCAGAGTGGAGCTACCCTTCCTGTTTTTGATGGGTTGGTTATTACTTCATAATAACCGCTTGATGTCTCCAGGCCCGGAAGATCCATCAGGGTTATTTCTTCTGAAATATAACAAAGCTTCATGGAAGATGACCTCTGTTGCTGACACTCGAGCATCATTAAATTACTCCCATGGTTGGAGTTTTTTCTGCACCCCACCCTCAGTTCCATCAAACCTTCTGGGTATACGTCTTGAAGATGGAGGTCAAGATAGAACATCACTCCCTCGACCGGCATTTAAATGGCTTTTATACATCAGACCATCTCATTTGATGTACAGGAATGGTGAACGCTGTATATTCGAACCTTATCTGCCAAGTAGATTTGCAAGGCAGTTTGGATATGACCAGCTTCATGTTGGAAATGCTTCAACAGTCTTCAATAGTTACGGGAAGTTAGTTGATGGAGCCAGGGTTTGGCGATATTTTAGTACTGGATGTACAGGAGCCCAATTCTATATACCAACTACTTCCATTACTACTGAATTGAAAATACTACGATCATACACAATCTTCTATTCTTCTATCCGTTCTTTTTCCCACGGATATGATTTAAGAAGAAGTCTCCGAATCAGAAAAGAAGGAGATCCAGAAGAAGTTGTTCGAGTACCAGAAGATGCCCCAATAAATGATGCTGTTCCAGATGAATTTCTGGAAGTTATTGTCACAGATAAAGAAGAAGCTCCCGTACTTACTGCTAAAGGTGGGAAGAAACGGGGATTATCTTTGACAATCAGTTCCCCAAAGAAAAAGAGGAGAGCAATAAAAAGACCGCTTCTCCTGGATGAGCCAGAATTTGAAGAGGAAGTTTCTAATGTCAATCTTCCATCAACCATAGATCCTGAGGTAGGATCTTCATCTGCAGTTGCACCACAAGTTCAATATCTGGGATCCACCACTGATACTCATGCACAAATTGCAAGTGAACCAGCTATTCCTCCACAGATAACTGTTTCTCAGCCGATAACTGTTACTACCACAGTTTCAGAGATTACTCCAAATATAGAGTCTTCTACAGCTCTTCTTGAAGAAAATGTAGAGTCTTCCACAGCTCCTTTTGAAGAAGGTTCTTCTGTAGCTCCAAGGACCATTGCTGAAGTCATTGAGTGGGATACTCCCACTGAGAATGAACCCATTCCCTCTGATGAACCAGCTTTAGATTTGGGTGAGGATGATTGGGAGGATATGGACTCTGATGATGACTTTTTATCAGGTCCAAATCTTTCCTTTATATAAAATAGATTTTATTCATATGATCAGATATTATAACTATTTTATTTATTATTTTCTTTACAGGGACAAGTTCTATACTCAAGAAAATCATTTCTCCTGTCAAGAAAGCCCCTCTTCAGAAGATTACTCCTCCTGTTAAACCACATGTAAAAGAAATTGATGATTCAGATGAGGAAGATTCTGAAACTGAAAAATCAATTGAAAAATCTTCTGAAGAAGTTCCTGCAGAACCATCTTCTATTATTCTTAAGAAAGACTCGGCTGTTGTTATGAACCTAACAGAACAATCAGTTACAGATGTTGCAGCTCTGAATGTCATAAACGTAATGGAAGATACTCCAGTTAATATTGAAGAATCGGCAACTGAAGATGCCGTGGTTACAGCTGCTGAAATTGAAGCCACAACAGGAACACTTTCTACTGATATAACATCAGTTCCTGTAGAAATAGTGTCTGAGCTAGCTCCTGTCATTGAAGTGAGCCTCCCTCTTGCTTTAATTCAAACATCAGCTCCAGAGACAGCTGTAGAAGTTACAAACATAGCTACTACAAATCTGATGATTGAAACTTCTATCTCAGCAACTACAACTCAGACTGCTCCAATAATACAAGCTCTTACTGCAGAAGCTACTACAGTAACAACTTCGAGCTTTTCTTTGCCAATAAGAATGACAACAAGTGTAGCTACTCCAAGCTCGATCAATGATATGAATTTTCTAGCCCAAGTTCATACTGATACCTTCTACACCACCTTGATAACTTTGACAAAAATGATTTTGAGGGGGAGCTATCAGTATAAAGATTTGAAGGCCACAATCACCCCGGTTATTGGAAACGTTGCCATATTCCATAGTACCGAGAAAGCCACAACGTTGCAGGCTATAGTTGAAGGTCTTGAGCAACCTTTACAAGAATATGAAGAAATTTATCATGGCACTATAGAGAGTTTTATTCAAACCGAATATGACACTCTAACTGCTGAATACACAGCTCGAGAATTATCATTTCAAGAAGCTCTCCAGGAGTATAATGCCAAAGTTGCACAAGAAACAGCTTTTCTTTATGGAAGCAAACCTCTGTTAGAACAGCACCGAATCACTTATGAAAAATCACATGTACGGCTTGTGGAGCAGGAAGACAAAATTCATGAGGCTGAAGCTGTATTGGCTCGTTTGAAAGAGGAACGAGAACAAATAATTACTGAACGAAATAAATCTTTGGCCCAAGGTTCTGTCTTGGAAGAACAGATTTGTGGTTCGGAAAGTACCCTCAAAATTCTGAACGATGCAAAAGAAGGGTTAGTTATGAGTTTTACGGAGCTTTCTCGTAAATATTCTGAAGAATCAAAGCGCCAAATTGCTTCTCAAAATGCACCCATCATTCGAGAAAGAAGAATAGCAGAACTGAGAAAGATGATCGAGGACATGATCACTCCTCCTTTGTAAAATTTTTAAAAGAATTTCTTTCTTTCTAAACTTTTCTTCCATGCTGATGTAATATGTCAATCATATGAATAACACATTTTGGATTTTTTTTGTGACTCTATCAAAAAATAATAGAGGTAGGACAATTATCAGAGGTATTATGGACGTGATAAGCCTTCACAAATAAATTGTATCTATCCAAAGATAGCTAATCTTACTCTTTTTAGGGCATACAATACTGTCAGAGGTAATTATGGACGTAACAGATTGGATTAACCGAAAGAAAATAGACAAGTATCTATGGACGTGATGGATAGCAATTTAACATCAGCTGGTGAGAGAAAAGAATTTAAAAATAGAGAAAACTCTTCTAAACAAAATTTCTTTCAAAACTTTTAAGTCAACCTGCCATAAATAGTTTTTAGAGAAAAGACCTAGCACTTATTTCGGCAGCTTATTTTCTAATAAATGGATGAACTTGTAATCAATGGATGAACCCGATGAATTTGTAATTAATGAATGAACTCTTCTGTTTCGAGAAGACAGATTGTTTCAAATTCCAAAACCATCCATTTAGCATTCGTCCATAAATAACTCTTTACTATAAATAGTTTAGAGTTTTCTTATAAAGCATCATTCTCTCTTTCTTTCTTTTAATCCAACGAAGCAAAATGTCTTCCAAGGACGTGCCACAGAAAACTGAAGCCTCTGAGAAAGCAATTGAGAAGGCGGTTGAGACAACCCCCATGGAGCCGCCTCCGCACAAAAAGAAAAAAATGGGCGAAGGATCTTCTGCATTAGAGCCGGGCGAAGGATCCTCTGCATCAGAGCCACCTAAGGACATCTTTGACTTCTTGATGGGACCTGGGAAAACGCCTGAGGAGGAGGCTAAGAGGATAGATGCCTGTAAACTCCTGCTAAGTTCAAGCACAGATGACTTCAACTCCTTTGCTGACTACGTCTGTTGGAAGGAAGGACTTGGCCCTCGTCCTAAGCTTGATAGGGATGACAGTGATCTCCCTTAGTATCATGTAATATCGTCTTTGATGAATAAAAAAGGAATTTTATTTATAAACTGTCTGTCCATTCCCCAATAAATCTCTGTACATCTATACATAGTACTTCTTGAGAAATTTGCCATTAATAGGCAACATGAGTAAATCACCATTAGGCTTCGACAATCGATAAGCGCCATTAGAAAACACAGTCTCGATTACATAAGGACCTTCCCATTTAGCTTGGAATTTCCCTTTACTTTTATGAGTCATAACCATAGGTCTTCGGACAGCTAGAACCAACTCGCCAACTTTAAATATTCTTTCTTTGACTTTACGATTAAAAGCCCGAGAAATGCGTGCTTGATATAATTCAATATGTTGTTGCGCCTGAAGACGCTTTTCATCCAAACCTTCAAGTTCTTGAAGCCGCAATCGGTCATTGTTCTCTGAAGTTAGCTCATTGGCAATAGCTATTCTAAGAGATGGGATCTGAATTTCCAAGGGAAGAACAGCTTCACATCCATAAACCAACGAGAATGGCGTAAAACCAGTCGGATTTCGGACCGTTGTACGATATGCCCACAAACATTCTCCAAGTTTCTCATTCCAATCACGTTTATTGGAAGAAACAAACTTTTTGAGAAGTTTGATAATCGTTTTATTAAAAGCCTCAGCTAAACCATTAGCAGCTGGGTTATAAGCTGTAGAAGCCAGATTCTGAATTCGATTCTTTTCACAGAATTTATAAAATGAATGGCTAGCAAATTGTGGCCCATTATCATGGATTATCCTTCGGGGAATCCCAAAACGATAAATCACATGATGTTTAATAAAACTAATAACATTGGAAGTCTTCACCTCAATCAAAGGAATTGCTTCCGCCCATTTAGAAAAGTAATCAGTTATAGCAAGAATGAACCGATGTCCTTTAACAGAAGGGGGGTTGATAGGGCCAATTATATCCATGCCCCAAGCTTCAAATGGCCATGAGGCTGCCGTGGGATGAAGAAATTCAGAAGGTTGATGTATAAAGTCTGCATGAATTTGACAGGCTTTACACCTCTTTGCATAATCTATAGCATCTGCTATCATTGTAGGCCAGTAATACCCCATTCTACGAATGCGGTCCTGTAATTTTGGACCAGGTTGATGTGCACCACATACTCCATCATGAGCTTCACGGAGTGTTTGTTTAGCTTCATTTTCGGAAAGACATCGTAACAAAAGCCCGTCATAAGAACGACGATGTAGCATATTCATAGAAGTGTCATAATAGAATCGGAATGATCGTCGCTTGACTGATGCCGCTTCTTTAGGATCTTCAGGTAGAATTCCATAGACAGCATAGTCTATGAATGGACTTCTCCAATCTCTTTGTTGAGGAGTTAATTCTGAAGCATAACTATGTTCGATATGTAAGTTATTTTTAATACAGAATAAATCCCGATCTAACAAAATTATTGAATTTTGTCTTCTGATTGGAACTGCTAGATCTGCTGCTAAACTAGCAAGGGCATCAGCTTCTAAATTTTGAGAGCGTGGCACGAATTCTATGAAGAATCCTTTGAACAATAGAGCTAGTTCAATCACTGCCTGATGGTAAGGAATTAAGTCAGGATTCCTGACTTCATAAGTTCCTCTGACCTGATTGATGATTAGCTGAGAATCTCCATAAGCTTCTAAGAACTCAATGTCTAGTTCTTTTGCTACTTGAAGACCAATTAACAAAGCATTGTACTCAGCTACATTATTTGAACAAGGCTCATTGAGTGAATAGGCACGGTATATAACTAGTTTATCAGGAGAAACCAAGACTACTCCCACTCCAGAGACAATATTGCCCTTGGGTCCGACTCGTGAGGCTCCATCAAAATACAGTTGCCAAATATCATCTCCCATAGCCATATTGCAATCTGCAACCTCATCAGGAATGTCTTCATATAACTTGGAAGTTTCAGGGATAGGGTGAGCAGCCAAGAAATCTGCTAACGCTTGACCCTTTACTGACTTCTGTGATACATAAACCATATCATATGGTGTAAGCAACATCGCCCAAGTAGCTAATCGAGAATTAAGAATACTTGGTTTCTTCATTAACACTCGAATAGGATTTATCCTAGAAATAACATGAATAGTTTGTCCTGTTACATAATGTCGTGTCTTTTGAATGGAAAAGACCAATGCCAGACATTCCTTTTCTACTGGAGTATACCTATGTTCAGCTCCGATCATCATTCGACTAAGATAATAAATTGCCTGTTCATGACCCATATCACTTTTTTGTGCAAGAAGAGCACCAAGAGAGTGATCCATTGCCCGAACATAAAGCAAGAATGGCTTTCCCATTATTGGAGGGACCAGAACAGGTGGATTTGTGAGATACTGCTTAATGTCATTGAATGCTTTTTGACAAGCTTCATCCCAAACAAATGATACACCTTTCTTCATTAAACGGGAAAAAGGTTGACATCTTCCAGAAAGATTTGAAATAAATCTTCTGATGTAAGCAATACGACCCTGAAAGCCACGGAGTTCTTTCAGATTTCGTGGAGGACGCATTTCAAGAATTGCCTTGATTTTATCTGGATCCACATGGATGCCTTCAGAAGTGATCACAAACCCCAGAAACTTGCCACTAGAAACCCCTAAGAAAGACTTAGTAGGGTTCATTTTCAACTGATGTTGACGCATCAAGTCAAACACTGTCTTCAAGTCTTGAATATGATCATCTTTTGATCGACTTTTAACAGCAATGTCGTCTACATAACATTCTACTGTCTTCCGTAGATGTTTCTGAAAAATGTTGGTCATAGCTCGTTGATATGTAGCTCCGGCATTCTTCAAACCAAAGGGCATAACTGTATAACAATATACCCCTAAAGGAGTACGAAAAGCAGTATGTCTTTCATCTTCAGGATGCATCTTGATTTGATTATATCCTGAAAATCCATCCATGAAAGACATGCGTTCAAAACCACAAGTATTATCCACCATGACATCTGTGATCGGAAGAGGAAATTCATCTTTTGGACAAGCTGTATTAAGATCTCGAAAATCTATACAAACTCTGACTTTACCGTTCTTTTTCATGACTGGTACTATGTTAGCTACCCAATCAGGATGTTGTTCTTCACGAACAAAGCCGCAAGTAATCAGCTTTTTTACTTCTGCTTCAATCGCATCCATCATGTCTGGTCGAAAACGCCTTTGCTGTTGCTTTATCGGCTTAGCATTAGGAAATATATTGAGTTTATGAGTAGCTACTTTGGGATCCAGACCCGGCATATCCTCATAGCTCCAGGCAAATATATCAATATATTCTTTTATCAATGTTATTAATGACTCTCTTTCATCTTTAGAAAGATTCTTGCTAATGAATATTGGCTTAGAAATATTTTCATCACCTACATCTATTTGAATAACTTCGTCGTCCGTAGGAGGTTGTCGTTGTTCAAACCGCAATTCCCATTGATTATCCATCTGCTGAACCCAAGGATCATTTTCAAATGACTCAGACTCATTATCAGTTTGAACCATATTAACAGAGAAGATTTGTTCAACTTCATCATACTGATTCTCTTCTGAATCAGAGGATTGTGACGTACTGGAGGAATATTCCTCTTCATCTTCATTATTCACTTTATGTGCATCATATCCTAAACCGCATCGGGTTTTCTGATAAAATGGATCTCCACGTAATGGCATCCGTCTACCTTTTCCCATATTGAGGCCCGGCATAATTTTCAAATCATATCCCATTTTCTGAATAATCTTTTGAGATTGTTGGCTATATCTGTTAATTCTGATATTTCCTTTATCCTTCTCATCAAGATCATTAGTTTGTGTTATGGGAATATTTCTTGCTAAACCGAATACAATCTGTCGTTTGTAAGTTTTGGTAGAAGGAATCAAGAAATATGATTCTTCCTGCTGTTTATAGGCTACACAAGCTTGAGATGATGATGTAACAGGTAAGAGATAGGGTTCACATTTCAGGAATTTCTGAGCATATGGTCCTACATCAATGTGTGGAGGAAAAGAGTTTTCCTTATGATCAACATATAAAGGTTCCTCTGAAAAAGAAGTTAAAAAAGCTTTGACATCCATATACTCCAAAAGAAAATCTTCATTAGATTGAATAAATACATGCCCAGTATTTACATCATTTACGGACTTCTTTACATTAGACGCTGGGGGACTAACATCTTTCTTAGGCGTAGACTTGCCAAGGTTGATAACCAATGGCTCAGGATCAGTAGGACGGGATGTACGTCCTTTAACTTTGATGATCAAAGGCTGGTCATTTATGTCAGTTCGGATTTGATTTTTGACAGGGATCTTCAAAGGCTCTTCAGATGCGATTTGAATTTTACCTTTAACCTTTATTACCAAAGGCTGATCATCAACCGTTTGAGACTGAGTTCGTCCCTTGACTTTGATTTTCAAAGGTTGGTCTTCTACTGGTACCGAACTTCCAGCAGATGATTGATCTTCCAAGGAAGGTTTGTCTTCAGCAATCTCAGAGATCTCCTTCATATATTCCTCTTTATAGAGTCGTGCATCCATGAAGTAAGCTTCAAGGTTCTTGAAAGGTTCAGAATCAGCAAACTCAGTCCTTACGTTCCCCTGTGAGTCTACATACTTGAAGCATTGATGAAGAGTAGAGGGTACTATATTATTCTCATGTATCCAAGGTCTTCCCAACAGGATATTGTAGGATACATCGGAGTTAATAACATAGCATGTCACTATCGTCCGGCGATCTCCGATCTGGATCTTCAAACGAGTCTTCCCCAAAGGTTTGCTCCTGCCAGCATTAAAACCAACAATAGTTGTGTTAGTATAAGTTAAATCACTGGTAGAGATTCTCAATGGTCTCAGCATGCTTTGAAGAATAATGCTGATAGAAGATCCCGTATCTATGAGGATTCTGTCCACCTCAGTCATTCCAATATACCCTGTATAATACAAGGGTCTGTCATGACGATTGTGGCCAAGTAACATGTCATCTTGTGTGAAGGTGATGTTTGGAAGAGTTTCCATCACACTATGACATTGAGAACAAGATGGAGGCGTACTATCAGGAGCTTTAAGTTGGGCCAAACAAGAATCTGCTTGGAGCAAAGCCTCGCTCAAAGCTTCCCTACTATCCTTTGAGAGACGAAGTAATTCAAAGATAGAAAGTCTTGCCGGCGTGTTAGCCAGTTGAGCTAGAATGTCAAATTTGTAGGGTTTCATCATCCCCTGACTTTGGTTTGACTTCAGAGGTACATCAAAGCGTACTGCTCGTTGTTTTCCCTTCTCATTTGCTGACGGTTTAGAAGACTTCTGATTAATAGGTATTTGAGAAGAGGTAGGTTGATTTGGAGGTTCAACCGTATCTTCCATTTCCTTAGAAGTTTCTTCATAGTCTTTAAGATATTCTTTTCCGGACCTTGTTCCGGTGAGAACTTCTTCTGCAGACTCAGGAGATACTACTACCATATTGCAGGTTGTAGTTTTCTTTCCCTTTGGTCTTTTCTTATGAGACTTTTTATGCTGGATAGGGATCTCACATCCTAATCCAGTAGTGCTCTTTTGAGATTGCATTTGTAAAGGAAGTCGTATCCCTTTGCCATAATTTAATCCTTCGGCTTTCTGGAAATCATAACCCATCAACTTCATGAGGCGCACTGATTGTTGGCTATAGATATGCATGGGAATAGAACTTTCAGAAGATGCTTCAGTAATATTTGGAGTATCAAAAACAACAATTTGTGACTCCGGCAGTGGTGAAACTTCATCAAGTAGAAGAGCATCAGAAGTGCTTTGAGTCTCAGCAACATGAGTCTTCAACTCAGGAGGTGGCAGAATTCCAAAGGGTGCCTTTTCATATGCAGCAAAGATTTGCTGAGCTCTATATAAAGGCACACTGCACATAGCTGTTTGTTGCTGATGAGTGAGTTTCAATTTGATAGGAGGGGCTAGGCTCGGAGGACATATGTTAAGACCTCTTAATCTCTCCTCCAAAGGGATACCACCCCATAGATGATCAAGATCATCATAGTCTTCAGATATAACATGCGAGATCATGTTACAAGTAAAAACATTTTTATTTTTCTTGGATTTAGAAGTTTTACTTTCTTTCTCCAAATCAGGTATTAAATCGGGATGTACCCACATGATTTCCCCATTTTTCAAAGTAAGAGGGACTAATCCCTCAACTTGATCTCTGGCTGGTGGAAGATTTACGATCTCCAAAGTAGCTTTAGGGATTGGAATTACTCCATCAGGAATTTGTTGTGGAGGGAAATCTCCAAATTGTATAGAAGTCATGTTTGTTGTGACAGTGTGATCATCATTAGTCAATGAAATGACTTTAGCATTGATCAATTCTTGAATTTTCTTCTTCAAGACATAACATGCTCGAGTGGGATGGTTAATGTATCTATGATAGATACAATACTTGGGATTATCAGTCAAATTGACCTCATCAGGTCTTTTAGGATCTGGGAGCTGGAGTTTGCCACTCTTCATCAGACATTCAAATATACTTGGAATATCGCTTTCATCGAAAGAATATTCTTCTTTTGGTTTCGATGGCTCAACATTAGCTGGTGCAGGTTTGTTTTTGGAAAGGTTTACCACCAGTGTCTCCTTTCCTTTATCTCCTTTTCCACCACCCTTATTGTTATGATTTGGGCCAGCAGATGGCTTCTTTCCTTTATCTTCGGAGGTAAACATAATTCCATTTTCTCGTGCCAATCTGCCGTTATCTTCGACTGAAGCAGCAGCCATAATAAAAGAAGGCCAATCAGTGAATTGAGTGGGTCCAATAAAGACAGCAATGGTGGGATGCAGGTTCATCTTACATGTATCAATCAACGCTGCATCTGGCATCCCAGGGGGCAATTTTAGAGTCGCTTGTCGAAATCGATCAATAAATGCCCGAGCTTCTTCTTTATCTCTTTGTTTAATTGCTATCAAGGAGGACATGTTCATGTCCATTCCTACTTCGTAAAAGCGAGACAAAAACATTGCTTTGAATTCTTCAAATGATGATATGCAATTATCAGGTAAACTACGATACCAATCATAAGCAATGCCTGTCAGATAACCAATAAAAGCTCTAGTGAGGAGGGCGTCATTTTTTTCTAAATGAATAGTCATCATTTCAAAATGGTTTATGAATTGATTCGGGGAAGTTTTCCCATCAAACAAAACCATGGATGGTGGTTTATATTTAGAAGGAAAGGGAACGTCATTCCAGTGGGGAGGATATGGCTGTTTAATCCCCAATTTTTGGAGATGAGTTTTATGCTTCATACTCTCCAATTCTGCTTTTAATTCTCTTACTTCTTGCAATATACCATTGGATTGGAGAGTAACAGGGAGGATTGGAACTCCCATCTGAGGAAGTGGAGCACTTTCTGGATGAAGAGGTTCAGGAGATGCTGAATCCTGATTAGCAATGGGTTCAGGATTGTTTAGGGGTGTGTCTACCCCCTGTCCATCCTGGTTTGGTGTGACTACTTGAACCGGAGGTGGAACTGTATGCTGAGCTGTTAGAGTCTGCTGCATGTTTTGCATCATAGCCATCAGCTCCTTCATGGTTTGCTCGACTGTAATTAGTCTTTGTTCTGTGTTACCGGAAGATTCCGGTTCATCACCTGCAACATAAATTTCTGCCTCTTTTGAACTTACAGATGGACTAGTGTAGAGATTAGAGTCCACACTATCAGTTTCAGAATCAAAATTCTGAGTACCTCCAGCCTCAGAATCTGAAGAGGGCATAATAGATTGACGACTCCTTGATCGAGTATTCTGATAAACACCTTCAAAATTGTCAACGATCCTGTTAAATCTCTGTTGACTTGGAGTCTGAGACGAATTACGTCTCGTTCCTCTTCGTCTAGGTATGTGAGAAGCCATATTAACAGAAGCATATGACAACTCAAAATTACGTTCATCATGTTGTTGAGACACATCATAATTTAATCGGTCAAAAACAGACCGCTTTGTATTAGAGCAGCAACATTTTATTACAATTTGATGACTTTCGCAGTGATGATCATCATTAGGGAGAGTCATAGGAACATTTCTATCACTACGCTTTTGATTTAACATTTGGCGTAAGTCAACAGTAGGAGAAGGCAGCATCTTCTTCTTCTGATTTGGTGCAGCAAATCTTTGAGCCCCATGAGTATAAAGTGAGTTGCTGATCTCATTGGCGTAAGTGGCTGGATTTTTCTTGGCCTGAAGCTGCGTACGCAAGTCAGAAGTTGGCTTTTGTGCACAACGTTTACCATCAACATTGCGTGTAATCCTGAGATTAGGAATTCTGCGTGGTGTTTTGTTTGGAATTTGTGGGTTAAAAACCGAAGTTTTGCCCACAAAACGAAAGGAATTGTCTACGCTGTTTTCAACAGGAGACTGTTTGTTACGCTGTGCGCGTAGAGATGAGTCTACCTTGCCACATGCAGGAGACTTTCCCTTACGCGCAAGACGTAAAGTATTGATGTCTGCCACGTCAATGACGGGAGACGTACCCTTACGCGAGACAGGAGTATCTGCCACATCGAAGACGGGAGATTTTCCTTTATGCGCAGGGTGAGTTGCCACAGTGTCTACCACGCCCAAGGCGGGAGACTGACCTCTGCGAACAGAGTTAGATCCTGTCATTGGGACTGTCACGCCACTGGCGGAAGTCTCAGCAACAGGAGTGGGAAGAATCCCATCAGACTGTGAAGAAGGTACGTCAGATTTAGGCATCCAGACCTTTCGTACCTTACGCGACTTCAACACTTTGGAGTGGCGATTGCCACCCCCAGCATGAAGCATCTCCTCATAGGCAGTCTGGTCGAAAGAAACGACCAGAGTCTTCTTTGTCGATCCGATCGACGCATCGTCGTGTTGAGCAATTACTTTCTCATCAGAGGAGAAAGTCGTCCCTAGCAGAGTCGCCATTTTGTTTTTACTTAACAAAAAGCCTTTACAACTTCAAGAAAAGAAAACGAGAAAAAGTACAAAAGTACAAATTTGATTCTGGGAATGTATTGCTATGGAAGTCTGATTCACAAATGATCACTTTATTCCTTGGACCACACAACGATGTTGAAGAAACTTGCTGTCTTGAGGAAGAAGGAAGAACAACTGAAGAACGGAGACCTTAGAAAGGTATCGACAAAGTTGGCACTGATGGCACAAGTCGAATGCTTTCCTGCTCTACTTCACTTTGTTCTTGAGAAGAAGAAGTAAAAGAGAACACTCGGGAATTATAACAATTCTTTTGATTCTCTCCGTCCGATTCTCTCCTTTTGCTGTCAAAATTATTGCCTATTTATAGGTTTAAGTCTTCCGAGAAATAAGCAGAAAAATAAGGCCATTACGCATATTACGCATGCAACTGCCATACACGATCTCATTTAGAGCTTTACGCAAGTGCCATGTGTCCCACATACTACTAACTGCTCGGCTCAACACAATGCACGTATTTTGGAAGCTTTACGCAGACAATGCCACGTAGCCCACATATATACAACTGCTCAGCACAATCATATTCAGAGTCTTACGCAGACGCCATGTGTCCCACGTACTGTAAAAACATAATCTCATACGCGTGTATCCTGCCACGTACCCTATAATTATGGTAATTTACGTACAGAAGAAAAAAAATGATTAAACTCAATTAATGCTCCCCTGCGTATAGTGGCTAATCAGCCTTGGGTATTAAAATAACCCAAATAAACTAATACGCGTATACTTAAGAGTGGCTAATATAGCCTTAAGCATTAGCTTAAATAGACTCTTGCGTATAGGGGAAAATAATTGAGCGTAATACTTCTCCTCTGTTAGTACACTAACCAATGAATTATTGAGTTACGTGAAATGTCTTTTCGTAAACAGTGAAAACCATCATTATAGCCGTCTGCGTATCTCAATAAATCTCAGCTGCGTAAAGCTTTTATGTATAAAATAGCATTTCCTCGATTCCAATATGTCTCTCCGACTTCTGTGCCATTAAATGTCAGAGGAAAGAATAATGTTTGTCAGATCCCATATCTCTGCATTAAATATAGAGATAACAGCTTGTTCCATTGCGTAAAGCAAACAAGACAGCTGTCAACTGCGTAATGCCCAACAATTGAAGTCTGCGTAGAGACTAATTTGTCTTGTAGTGCTGCGTAAAACCCAGTCTTCATTTGTCTTGCGTAAAGTGTCTTCTGCGTAAAGCTAACTGTTTTATTCTTATTGCTTCTACAGTCCCATACATTACATATTTGGATGATAATGAAGCTAGTCATTTACAAAATGCGAAGACTAGCAAGAGTTTCAGTCATACATGATCAACCCTAGGATTTGCCAATCATGCTACAGCCCGTAGGCAGACAGTAAGTAAAGTGCAATCGAGCTAACACGTGCTCGTCGGCTAAACGCCTCAAAAGAATATTTTTACAATAGAGTGTGTAGCTTCCCTTCCCAAAAATTTTAAAATGTTTTATTTATTATTTAATTGATTTAAAAGGTGATAATATTCCTGGAATACCATTGTTGTATTTGGGACCTTGATATGAACAACATGTGTATATAAATATATATATGCAATGATAATATTATGATGTAAATATCCTATGTCACGACCCGCACCCTAGAGTGAGGGCATGAGACGTGAATACGCCCAGCCTACGCCACAGCGTCGGCGGTAGAACGTTGTCCTAGGTCACAACATCTAACAATTATATAACTAGCAGTTTATACTCCCCGAATGGGGGTGACATAGCAATAGAAACTCAATCACAACTAAGGAAGATATAGCACGATATGAATAGAACTCAAGGAAATGAAATAGATAAAACAATAGTCTAAGATAATCCCAGCAGTACAAGTCTCAGATAAAAGAATATATACAACTGAAACCACATAAAGAGTCTAACTAGAACATGATCCAACTACATAGATAAAAGCCTAACTATCTAGTCTAGGCAGTCGGGGGAAGGTCCTCAGCTACTGCTGGATCCTCCTGAGGGTCCAGCTCACAGGTGTCATCAAGGGCTGCCCCGTAGTAAGTGTCCAGGCAAGCCTCCTCCTCGTCCTCTGTAATATTTTCAACAGGTCCAGTCAGGACAGGAGCGAGCACAGTACATCTCAACAGATCATAGCAGGTTAGAAAGTAAAAACATGCAGTAAAGTAAGATACGAGTACTGAAGAAATGCGGTATGTAAATAGAAAGAGAACTGTAATATAAATATCTACTATACATAGAGAACTAGCAGTGACTAGTGAGTCAGAGTACAATATGGACATGTAAATGGCATAGGAGATTCTGATAAGACACTAAGGATGAGATTCTGATAAGAAACTACTGGTGTATTATTCACATGCCCAATTCTACTCCCCCGTACCCCAATCAATACACAAGGATCTATACAGGTTATGTTATTGTACAAGATATCACATGGGGGCCCATATAGGGTGCACATGATAGTATATATGGGGGCTCCGTGAACATGAGAGTACAAGATTCACAGGAGTGCACATATAAAATAGAAGCACAGGAGTACATGATGTAAGTGAAACGCACAAGCACAATGTACCCGATGCTCCCGAGGGGGATAACATCGCATGTAGAGATCCATATAGTACCAATCCGTGTGACCAACGTGACAGTACAAGTAAAGTAATCTACTGCAGGTAATAATTCTAAGCAGGATATGAAATGATCAGAGAATGTACTCGCCTGTAACTGAGTGTCCGGTATGAAACGTACTGTCCAAGGAGTGGTGTCTGGCTCCTAATCAGAACAGCACAAGTCACAACAAGTCCAGAATATCAAAATAGAGTCCTACTATGCATTCTATATGAATCTAAGTCAATCTAGACCAAAGTCAACTCTTGGTCAACTCTGGTCAACCCTAGAAGTCAAACTAGGTCAACCAAGTCTAATATAGTCTAAACTAGGCTAACTAGGTCTAATACTTCTATTCTAGACAACACACCATTCAAGTACTCCTTATACCTAAGCACATACACATTATATATATATATATATATATAGATACAATATTATTGAATCTATACTAAGAATACCTAGGCTAATACAACTACATCATAACTAACAAGGGAATTATATATAGACATATATGTAGGCACTTCATACCAATCACACATCTACACATGAATGGCCTACACATGAAAAGCTCATAAATTATGAAGAAGAAAAGCTAGTGTGGGTGTGTGTGTGTGTAGGAAATACAATAACAGTGAACAAGTGTAGAACAGTGTGTGTGTATACTGGCATGCAGGAAAACAGTGGTGATGTGGTGTATATATGATGAAGCAATGTGCAGGAACCACAATTAGCAGGAAATACAGGCTACAAAAGTGTGCGCATCCATGCTCATAGGAAACAGGAAAGAAAAGGCAAGGAAAACAGTCCAGTGATTAAAGACTGTTCTACACAGTTATGAATACCCAAACAATGCACAAGTTTACACCCATAGCTCAGGTTTTCATTTGCAAGACTTAAATAGAAATAACAATCAATGAAAATGTGTGTGTGCATCAAAGAGGTGTTCACAGGAAAAAAAAATAGGAAAAGGAAGGCAAGAATCAATCCATGTATCATACAATTCAGGAATTGACTGAAAAGGAAAAGAAGGAAATCAATCCATGCATCAATCCCAGTTTCAGACTAAACCCAGTTTACAAATTACTCTCCTATACTCAGATTTTGTATTAAAAGGACAGTGCTGTAGTGTAGATGATAAATCAAACATTGATACACAACTATGGAACATCAATTCAGTCTACAAACTCATCCTAAAACAGCCCAAAACAGTTTGAAAAACCTTACAGTAACTAGAATATCAGTTGTTAGGAAGGAAAGAGAAAAGGAGATCAAAAATCAGTGAAAAGTGTGTCACATGAAAACATGCAGGAATTAGGCCAACTCTCAGGTTTAAATCAAACTGAACTTAAACTATAACATAAGTATCATTCAAACCTTTTTAAGAAACAAAACTGGACCCCTCTCAGTCTCAGGTATTTATCTTTCAACAACATAACAGCAAGGAAAAGAATCATTTGATCAATGCTAAGAAAACTGAACCAAAAATCCCCACATTTCCCTTTTAACATTTCGAAGTCCACACTACACCAAACATCCCAAAATTTGATCTATAGTTAGGCAACATATAGGAGAACATGTTTGATTTATAAAAACATGAAATTATCAATAAATGCAGGTTAAATAACCAATCAAAACTCAAATGTGAAACCTGGAACCAATTGACTGATACAACATTCAGGAAAGGGAAAAAATAGCAATTCACTAATGAAAATGATTTAAAACCTAATTACAGAGGTTGGTAACTGTTGTATACAATGTGTACGTATCACACAACCTATTGGTGTCCACCCAAGTGGACACAATGTGTCCAAACTGGGATAAAACCCAAAACAGTAAATTTGGACACAGTCCAGTGAGCACAGTCTCGTGCACGTGTGCACGAGTGTCGTGCACCCGACACAGCACGTGGTAGGCCATGTGCTCGTGCACCTGGGTACCCCTAGACTAGGGCTAGGTCTAGGTCTACCTATCTTGGGTCCTCGTGTCCACGTGTCCAAGTTAGACACGCGTATCAGAGCCCAACACACGAGTGCACAGACTCAGTGTAAAACCAGTGTGGCATGTCGTGCACCCTCGACACGACACGAGGAGTCGTGCCACTTGGGGAGTGTCATGACAGATACTGCCCCACAGTGTGTGTCAAATTATTTGTGTCCCAGAGTCGTGTCCAAGGAGTTGTGGGCCCCGAGTAGCAGGGGACTCCCACAGCAGCGCGCGACGTGTGCACGCGCGTGTCCAGGCAACAAAAGTGACACAAAAGCGACACAACACTAAAACTCAATCACAGGAATCAAAAGACAACATCAAATCTAACATTCCTATTCAAAAGAATGGATTAAATCGATCGAAATGCCCTTTGAGGCATTTCGTCGAACACAGAGCCACTGTCATTGATACGTGTCCAAAATGGACACGAAACCTCCGACACCAAGCTCGAATCCTATCCAAACCATAGGGGGACCCTTAGGCTTCCTATTGGTGAAGACTACATGAAATTTCATGGAGAAAAGAGAGAGATACCTCAATGTGAAGTTTCAATGGAGAGGGTCCTTTGTTAGCTCCTCACTTTGATATCCCAATCCAACCAATCAATACCAAACTGAAATAAAACTCCAACAACAGCAAGTATACCAGCATTAGAAATCATTGCAACTGATTTGAGGATTTTAGGACCTAAAATGAATTTATGGTGAATTAATGAAGACAAGAACTCACCTCCTTGAAATTAGGGCTCTTCCTATAGAAAGAGGCAACCCTAGTTTTGAGAGGGATTATATAGGGTGGGATTCCCTAGACTAAGGGTGGCCGGCCACTTGGGGATTGGGTTGGGGTCTTGTCATTTGGTTGGGCCTTGGGCCACTACAAAGCTAAATGTAGATTAGATTAACAATGGTTCTAAAACCACAAGTCATGACTTATGACTCCTATTCCTATTTGCTAAAAAAAGACCTAAACCAAGTCTTAGGCTAGGTTAGACTAGAGTCTCTTGACCTAACCATGGCCCACTAACTAGGGTTAGCTTCTAGGTAGGTCTACAAAGTCAATACTAGACAAAAGTCAACCTAGTCAAACAATTCCAAATAAATTCCTAAAAATTCCCATAAATTCTAATTAATTCTTATAAATTTAAAAATACCCCAAAATGAAAAAAATACCCTCACACTAGAAATGTGGTAGTGACAAATCTACCCTCCTTAAAAGAATTTTGTCCTCGAAATTGAAAGGCGAAATGCAACTGATGAGAAGGATAGAAAGTATACCTCAAGGTCCAAAAAGATAAGGGTACCGCTCGCGCATCTCATCCTCCCGCTCCCAGGAAGACTCTCCTGGAGAATGATGCCTCCATGCGACGCGTACCAACGGTATCACCTGGTTCCTCAGAACCTTCTCTCGTCGATCCAGAATTTTCACAGGCTGCTCTGGATAGCTGAGAGAAGGACCCACCTCAATCTCCGAATGATCGAGTACATGGCTAGGGTCGGCCACGTACCGTCTCAACTGTGATACATGGAATACGTTGTGGACCCCCACAAGTACAGGCGGCAAGTCTAGCCTGTAAGCCACGTCACCGACTCTTCCGCTGATAACGAAAGGGCCGATGAAGCGCGGGCTAAGCTTTCCGCCCCCACCAAAACGTATCGTACCACGAGTCAGAGATATCCTCAAGAAAACCTGGTCTCCGACCTAATCACAAGCAAGGTCTCAATTAAAATAAATAACAAACATGATCAAAAAAAATCACAACCAACAACCTAAATCTAATCCTACTCTAATCTGTACCTCAAACTCCAAGGGTCTCCGGTGGCTATCGGTCCAGTGTCGATGTCTGTCCTGCGCCACGCGAAGTCTGTCCCTGATGAGCTTCACCTTCTCGGCCGCATCCACAATTATCTCTGGCCCCAGCAAAGCTCGCTCACCAACATCATCCTAGGATAAGGGTGTACGGCACCTACGCCCGTACAGAGCCTCGAAAGGTGACATCTCGATGCTGGCTTGGAAACTATTGTTATAGGCAAACTCCACCAAATGAAGATGATCCTCCCAAGAACCTCCAAAGTCCAGGACGCACGTCCGCAGCATATCCTCAAGGGTCTGAATAGTCCGCTCTGACTGTCCGTCCGTCTGGGGGTGGTATGCAGTACTAAACTTGAGCTGAGTGTCCAAGCTGGTCTGCAGACTCCTCCAAAAATGGGATGTAAAATGGCTATCCCGATCTGAGACGATGCTGACCGGAACTCCGTGGATTCTGACTATCTGCCGCATATACATCTCCGCCAGCCTCTCTGTAGACGTACCCACCTTGAATGGCAAGAAGTGGGCCGATTTGGTCAACCTGTCCACAATAACCCAAATCGCGTCTTTCCCTCCTGGAGTACGCGGCAATCCTGAAACGAAGTCCATCATGATATGCTCCCATTTCCACTAAGGAATGGGCAGCGGCTGCAATAATCCACCGGGCCTCTGTCTCTCTGCCTTGACCTGCTGACAGACCAAGCACCTAGCTACGAATTGGGACACCTCCCGCTTCATTCCTGACCACCATACATGCTCCCGCAGATCTCGGTACATCTTGTTGGCACCCGGGTGTATAGAGTACTGAGATCTGTGGGCCTCCTGCATAATCTGCTCTCTGAGCTCCCCGCTAGGCACACATAACCTGGCACCGTGCCTCAGGGCACCATCCTCTGCAAGTGAGAACTCAGGATCCCCCACTCTAATACTGATCTGCTCTCTGATACTCTGAAAAGCCACATCCTGAAACTGAGCCGCCTTGATCCTGTCCACCAAGTCTGACTGAATCTGCATCCCCCATAGCTGTATCTGCACTCCCGGCACGATCACCTCAATTTCAAGGCTCTCCAGGTCGGCAAGTAAATGCCGATCCATGGTCAAACACATGGCTGTCAGATACCTGCTCAAGGCATCGGCAACCACGTTGGCCTTCCCTGGATGATACTGCAGTACAATGTCGAAGTCCTTCATCAACTCTAACCATCTGCGCTGTCTCATGTTCAACTCCTTCTGAGTGAATACATACTTAAGGCTCTTGTGATCTGTGAAGATCTCCACCCGCTCACCATACAGATAATGCTTCCACAGCTTCAAAGCAAAAATCACTGCTGCCAGCTCCAGGTCGTGGGTAGGGTAATTCTTCTCGTGGGGACGTAACTGCCTGGAAGCATAGGCAATTACCTTCCCGTGCTGCTACAACACACAACCCAGCCCCTTCCCTGAAGCATCACTATAAATAGTGAATCCACCTGATCCTGAAGGCAACGTCAGAATCGGAGCTGTCGTCAGCCGCTTCTTCAACTCATCAAAAGCTGCCTGACACTCCTCTGACCATACATACTCAGTATCCTTCCGGGTCAACCGTGTCAACGGCTCTGCAACCCTGGAGAAATCCTGCACAAATCTCCGGTAATATCCTGCCAGCCCCAGGAAGCTCCTGATCTCTGCAACTGAAGTCGGCACTGTCCATGCCTCGACTGCTACAATCTTCTTGGGGTCAACTGAGATACCATCTCCAGTCACCACATGCCCCAAGAAATCCACCCGATCCAAGAAAAACTCACACTTGGAGAGTTTTCTATAAAGCTGCTCCTTCCTGGGAATCTCTAGCACTATCCTCAAATGCTCCTCGTGCTCCTCCTCAGTCTTGGAATAGATCAAGATATCATCAATAAATACTACCACAAACTGATCCAGATACTGATGGAACACCTTGTTCATAAGGTTCATAAACACAGCTGGTGCATTGGTTAGCCCAAATGGCATAACCAAAAACTCGAACTGCCCGTACCGCGTCCTGAAAGCGGTCTTGGGGATATCCTCCCCCTTCACCTTCACCTGGTGATATTCCGACCTCAGATCAATCTTAGAAAATACCCGAGCTCCACTCAACTGGTCAAACAGTTCGTCGATCTGCGGCAGTGGGTATCTGTTCTTGATCGTGAGGTTGTTGAGTGCCCTATAGTCAATACACATGCGTACTGACCCATCCTTCTTCGGCACAAACAACACTGGTGCACCCCATGGCGACAAACTCGAGCGGATGAAGTCCTTGTTCTGTAGCTCATCCACCTGCTTCTTCAGCTCCACTAGCTCGCTGTTGTTCACCCGATAGACATGCTGAGAAATGGGCTCCGCTCCTGGAACCAAGTCTATCGAGAACTCTATGTCCCTGTCTGGTGGCAGTCCCGGCAACTCCTCCGGGAAAACATCCATGTACTCTGCTATCAAGGGGTGTGGAATCGTCTGCTCCTCGACCGAGACTCCACAGAAGACTCCGCTGCTCTGCTCTGCCTGACGTCTGGAGTACTCGAACTCTGGCTCCCCTGGCGCTCTGAGCAGAACTCTACCCCCTCTGCAATCAATGCTGGCGTGGTGCCTGCTCAACCAATCCATGCCTAGTACTATATCGTAGTTCGGCAATGGCATTACGAGCAAGCTCACCTCCAACTCACGGCCTCCCAAAACTACTCTCCGACCCTTACAAACATCACTCACGAGGATAATACCACCCCCGGTCGTGATCTTGTAAGTCCTAGGCAACGATTCAGCTATGATATCGTATCTAATCGCAAAAGATACTGAAATGAAGCTATGCGATGCACCGGAATCAAACAATGCAAATGCTGGACTGGAGTCAAGAAGAATCGAACCTGCAATCAGCTCTCCAGTCACCTCTGCCTCTCCAGTTGCCATGGCGAAAGCTCGCCCCTGCTGGCCTCCCCTGGCTTGCTGCTGGTGCTGGACAAACTCTGCTGCTGCGTCGGCAGGGATGGTCCCCGCTGCTGACCTGCTGGAGCTCTGGCTCCTCCTCCTGGAGCTGCTCATGCTATGCGGCACTCCCTCATCTGGTGATCTGCTGCTCCGCAAAGAAGGCACTTCCCGAGCCTCTTCTTGCACTCATTCCATCCATGCCCTAGCTTCTTGCAGAAGGCGCAACTGACTGTCTGCCTGGGTGCCTGATGCTGGAACTGCTGCTGATGGGCCGGCCTCTGCTGAATCGGCTGCGGCTGAAACTGCCTCGGTTGCTGGTGCTGAAAATGAGGCCTCTTGGCCTGGCCCCCGCTGCTGCTACTGCACCCAGCTGGGTCTCTCCCTCTCTTGAGCCTAAGCTCAAGATCATCCTCTGCTAGCAGGGCTCCCGTCAAGATCTCCTCAAACGTAGCATCTCGGTTCCCCTTGGTCAAGGGCTTGACCTCCTTGACCAGACCCTTCCGGAACCTCTGGGCCTTCGCCGTCTCGCTCAGACCCTCAACAAACCTGCCGAGACGGCCAAACTCTTCCGCATACTCCTCAACTGAGAGGCTCCCCTGGACCAAGCTCTCAAACTGCGTCTCCAAGGCTCTGACTGCCGAATTCGGAAAGAACTTCTTCTTGAAGAAGCCCCTGAACTGCTCCCAAGTCTGCCCTGGTACCCCCACCCTGGGGTCCGACTGATACCAGGTGCGAGCAAGATCTCGCATCCGGCTAGCTGCTGCCTCAATCTGAAGGTCTGTCGGAATCCTGGCCAAGCGGAAGATCTCCTCCATATGCTCGATCCACTCGTCGGCATACAGGATCCCCTCTGTCCCCATGAAGTCCCTGGGGCTCATCTTCTGAAACTGCTCGATCCCTGGTGTCCTCTGCTGCTGTACCACCGGTCGAGCTGCGGCTGTCGTGACGGCCAACTCCATGCCTCTGTCCTGCCGAGCCTGCTGTCGGTCCATGAACTGCTAAAAATAAGTGAACATCTGAGCTGCGTCCACATGTCCTGGAGGTGGTGGTGGCTGAAAAGGATCCTCTGGAAAGTCTGGGTCCTGTCTCCCAGCCGGTAGGTGCATACCCCCTGCTGCGGCTGCCGAGGTCTCAACACGAACTGAGGTGACAAGAGCTGCAGTCCCCTGGCCTCGCCGTGCTGGCTGAGAGGTAGCAGTCCCCTCTATAGCATCCTCATGGACGGCACGCTGCGAACGAGTCTCTACCATCCTGAAGATAGACAAACAAGAGTATCAATTTCCGAGAAAGAAGCGAAATAACAAAGGCGGACAATTATAATTCAAAGGATCAGCAGACAAAAGGATTTAGATGACAATAAAAGGAATTTTCTTAAAGTGATTGAGTAACTTTAAAATTAATGTCCTATATCCTATAGCAGGCTGCAGTGATACTCTAGTTCGAGTACCACTACACTTCTAGTCTAGACTTGCATGGGCCACTACTAAAAATGTGTCACGACCCGTACCCTAGATTGAGGGCACGAGACGTGAATACGCCCAGCCTACGCCGCAGCGTCGGCGGTAGAACGCTGTCCTAGGTCACAACATCTAACAATTATATAACTAGCAGTTTATACTCCCCGAATGGGGGTGACATAGCAATAGAAACTCAATCATAACTAAGGAAGATATAGCACGATATGAATAGAACTCAAGGAAATGAAATAGATAAAACAATAGTCTAAGATAATCCCAGCAGTACAAGTCTCAGATAAAAGAATATATACAACTGAAACCACATAAAGAGTCTAACTAGAACATGATCCAACTACATAGATAAAAGCCTAACTATCTAGTCTAGGCAGTCGGAGGAAGGTCCTCAGCTACTGCTGGATCCTCCTGAGGGTCCAGCTCACAGGTGTCATCAAGGGCTGCCCCGTAGTAAGTGTCCAGGCAAGCCTCCTCCTCGTCCTCTGTAATATTTTCAACAGGTCCAGTCAGGACAGGAGCGAGCACAGTACATCTCAACAGATCATAGCAGGTTAGAAAGTAAAAACATGCAGTAAAGTAAGATACGAGTACTGAAAAAATGCGGTATGTAAACAGGAAGAGAACTGTAATGTAAATATCTACTATACATAGAGAACTAGCAGTGACTAGTGAGTCAGAGTACAATATGGACATGTAAATGGCATAGGAGATTCTGATAAGACACTAAGGATGAGATTCTGATAAGAAACTACTGGTGTATTATTCACATGCCCAATTCTACTCCCCCGTACCCCAATCAATACACAAGGATCTATACAGGTTATGTTATTGTACAAGATATCACATGGGGGCCCATATAGGGTGCACATGATAGTATACATGGGGGCTCCGTGAACATGAGAGTACAAGATTCACAGGAGTGCACATGTAAAATAGAAGCACAGGAGTACATGATGTAAGTGAAACGCACAAGCACAATGTACCCGGTGCTCCCGAGGGGGATAACATCGTATGTAGAGATCCATATAGTACCAATCCGTGTGACCAACGTGACAGTACAAGTAAAGTAATCTACTGCAGGTAATAATTCTAAGCAGGATATAAAATGATCAGAGAATGTACTCGCCTGTAACTGAGTGTCCGGTATGAAACGTACTGTCCAAGGAGTGGTGTCTGGCTCCTAATCAGAACAGCACAAGTCACAACAAGTCCAGAATATCAAAATGGAGTCCTACTATGCATTCTATATAAATCTAAGTCAATCTAGACCAAAGTCAACTCTTGGTCAACTCTGGTCAACCCTAGAAGTCAAACTAGGTCAACCAAGTCTAATATAGTCTAAACTAGGCTAACTAGGTCTAATACTTCTATTCTAGACAACACACCATTCAAGTACTCCTTATACCTAAGCACATACATATTATATATATATATATAGATACAATATTATTGAATCTAAACTAAAAATACCTAGGCTAATACAACTACATCATAACTAACAAGGGAATTATATATAGACATATATGTAGGCACTTCATACCAATCACACATCTACACATGAATGGCCTACACATGAAAAGCTCATAAATTAGGAAGGAGAAAAGCTAGTGTGGGTGTGTGTGTGTGTAGGAAATACAATGACAGTGAACAAGTGTAGAACAGTGTGTGTGTATACTGGCATGCAGGAAAACAGTGGTTATGTGGTGTATATATGATGAAGCAATGTACAGGAACCACAATTAGCAGGAAATACAGGCTACAAAAGTGTGCGCATCCATGCTCATAGGAAACAGGAAAGAAAAGGCAAGGAAAACAGTCCAGTGATTAAAGACTGTTCTACACAGTTGTGAATACCCAAACAATGCACAAGTTTACACCCATAGCTCAGGTTTTCATTTGCAAGACTTAAATAGAAATAACAATCAATAAAAATGTGTGTGTGCATCAAAGAGGTGTTCACAGAAAAAAAAAAGTAGGAAAAGGAAGGCAGGAATCAATCCATGTATCATACAATTCAGGAATTGACTGAAAAGGAAAAGAAGGAAATCAATCCATGCATCAATCCCAGTTTCAGACTAAACCCACTTTACAAATTACTCCCCTATACTCAGATTTTGTATTAAAAGGGCAGTGCTGTGGTGTAGATGATAAATCAAACATTGATACACAACTATGGAACATCAATTCAGTCTACAAACTCATCCTAAAATAGCCCAAAACAGTTTGAAAAACCTTACAGTAACTAGAATATCAGTTGTTAGGAAGGAAAGAGAAAAGGAGATCAAAAATCAGTGAAAAGTGTGTCACATGAAAACATGCAGGAATTAGGCCAACTCTCAGGTTTAAATCAAACTAAACTTAAACTATAACATAAGTATCATTCAAACCTTTATAAGAAACAAAACTGGACCCCTCTCAGTCTCAGGTATTTATCTTTCAACAACATAACAGCAAGGAAAAGAATCATTTGATCAATGCTAAGAAAACTGAACCAAAAATCCCCACATTTCCCTTTTAACATTTCGAAGTCCACACTACACCAAACATCCCAAAATTTGATCTATAGTTAGGCAACATATAGGAGAACATGTTTGATTTATAAAAACATGAAATTATCAATAAATGCAGGTTAAATAACCAATCAAAACTCAAATGTGAAACCTGGAACCAATTGACTGATACAACATTCAGGAAAGGGAAAAAATAGCAATTCACTAATGAAAATGATTTAAAACCTAATTACAGAGGTTGGTAACTGTTGTATACAATGTGTACGAGTCACACAACCTATTGGTGTCCACCAAGTGGACACAATGTGTCCAAACTGGAATAAAACCCAAAACAGCAAATTTGGACACAGTCCAGTGAGCACAGTCTCGTGCACGTGTGCACGAGTGTCGTGCACACGACACAGCACGTGGTAGGCCACGTGCTCGTGCACCTGGGTACCCCTAGACTAGGGCTAGGTCTAGGTCTACCTGTCTTGGGTCCTCGTGTCCACGTGTCCAAGTTAGACACGCGTATCAGAGCCCAACACACGAGTGCACAGACTCAGTGTAAAACCAGTGTGGCGTGTCGTGCACCCTCGACACGACACGAGGAGTCGTGCCACTTGGGGAGTGTCATGACAGACATTGCCCCACAGTGTGTGTCAAATTATTCGTGTCCCAGAGTCGTGTCCAAGGAGTTGTGGGCCCCGAGTAGCAGGGGACTCCCACAACAGCGCGCGACGTGTGCACGCGCGTGTCCAGGCAACAAAAGCGACACAAAAGTGACACAACACTAAAACTCAATCACAGGAATTAAAAGACAACATCAAATCTAACATTCCTATTCAAAAGAATGAATTAAATCGATCGAAATGCCCTTTGTGGCATTTCGTCGAACACAGAGCCACTGTCATTGATACGTGTCCAGAATGGACATGAAACCTCTGACACCAAGCTCGAATCCTATCCAAACCCTAGGGGGACCCTTAGGCTTCCTATTGGTGAAGACTACATGAAATTTCATGGAGAAAAGAGAGAGATACCTCAATGTGAAGTTTCAATGGAGAGGGTCCTTTGTTAGCTCCTCACTTTGATATCCCAATCCAACCAATCAATACCAAACTAAAATAAAACTCCAACAACAGCAAGTATACCAGCATTAGAATTCATTGCAACTGATTTGAGGATTTTAGGACCTAAAATGAATTTATGGTGAATTAATGAAGACAAGAACTCACCTCCTTGAAATTAGGGCTCTTCCTATGGAAAGAGGCAACCCTAGTTTTGAGAGGGATTATATAGGGTGGGATTCCCTAGACTAAGGGTGGCCAGCCACTTGGGGATTGGGTTGGGGTCTTGTCATTTGGTTGGGCCTTGGGCCACTACAAAGCTAAATGTAGATTAGATTAACAATGGTTCTAAAACCACAAGTCATGACTTATGACTCCTATTCCTATTTGCTAAAAAAAGACCTAAACCAAGTCTTAGGCTAGGTTAGACTAGAGTCTCTTGACCTAACCATGGTCCACTAACTAGGGTTAGCTTCTAGGTAGGTCTACAAAGTCAACACTAGACAAAAGTCAACCTAGTCAAACAATTCCAAATAAATTCCTAAAAATTCCCATAAATTCTAATTAATTCTAATAAATTTAAAAATACCCCAAAATGACAAAAAATACCCTCACACTAGAAATGTGATAGTGACATCCTAGAAGCATTATAGTATTTTTATTAAAAACTTTTTCTAGTTTTATTAAACCTGGACGTGTATATATATATATATATATATATATATATATATATATATATATATATATATATATATATATATATATATATATATATATATATATATATATATATAGTTATATATATATATATATATATATATATATATATATATATAGTTATAATTTGCTTTGAGGGTGTAAATATAGAAGTGCATATGTATGATAGGTATATATATATGTATATATATATATATATATATATATATATATATATATATATATATATATATATATATATATATATATATATATATATATATATATATATATATATTATATGTGAGTATGTATATAAAAATATATTGTATACATGTGTATGTGTAGGTGTATATAGACATATATTGTATACGTATGTAAGTATATATAAATATATATTGTATGCGTGTGTATATGCATCTATATATAAATATATATAGGAATATATAAGTGTGTGTATGTATAAATGTATATATTTATTGCGTATTAGAAATGAGTATAATAATAGAAAAAAAAGAAACAAAACCATTAGCAACTAAAGCAGCCGAACCCTCAGCCCACAGGCCGGCCCAAACCCCCTGTTTTAACCCCAAGCCACAGTGAAACCGAACTATGTTCGGGAAAACTAAAAAAATCGCAGCATGTATATATGCTCGAGAGAGAGAGAGTTCTCATCTAAAACCCTAACGCCATCGACCCCCTTCCCTGGGCGCACCCCCAGGCGCGCGCGCGACGCCGAGGGCCGCCGCCGCTGGTCGGAGGTCGGCCACGCGCGCGCAATCAGGCCGCACAGTGGCAACGGTTACAGTAGTCGATGGGGTCACTTCGCGAGGAGTTTTCGCAACGTGTGATCGATCGTTTGTCGAGCTACGAACTCTGGTATGATCACAATATAACCATCTTTAGTTCCTGTTAATTGGTTTGAATTATAGTGACCCGAAACTCAAGAAAAATCGAGTTGAAGTTGACGAAAAAAACTATCGAAGCAGGACACGTGAACCAGTCCAACTACTCTGGTTCACGGCCAGTTTTCTCCCAAACCATGCACGATTTTGAAAATCTATTTGAAGGAACTTATTGACAACATGTAGGACATAAAAACTCTACTTTTAGTTTTAATTTTAATCCTTTACGCAGTGACAGAAATTAGCTTGAAAATTATGAAAAACATGTTTCAAAAACTAGAAAATTGTCTGACACGACGTGCGTCCCGCCAATCCGGGCGACGTGGTCGCGAACCGAAAACATCAAAAGCTGCGTAACGGCTTCATGGTCATGTGGGCTTTGACAGAATTCAAATTGGTCACGTGCGCGACGAATTTGATGCGTATCCGTCAAAATTCACCGTATCGACCTCTGTGCAAATTTCTCAATTACTTTGTGCACGCTCGTCAGATCGAGACGAAACTTGCGCCAACATGACCGTATCATTTTTTGGTCCTGTATGCCAAGTTTGGTCCAATTCTGAGACAGTCGAATCGGACCGCCGTTTTGCGGGCCCCACGGTCCGACTCAACGGGTGATTATGTGCACGGCCCACCGGAATCCAAAATTGGACATACCGTTGGGTTCGTATCATCAAAATGAATCTACAGACATATAGTTTGATCCGAAATTACCGTTGGGTTCGTATCATCAAAACTGGCACGCTTTTCGGTGTAAAGCGGGTCCAACGGCGGACACCGTTTTGATCCAAAATTACCGTTTTGCCCCTGTGTCCAGAATTGGACTTAAGGACAGGCAATCCTAGCTAATTTGACTATTCTAAGAATGTTGGTAATGTTTATTTCAGTATCTGGAGACTTTTTGCATGTGTTGACTTTAGTGACTCATCTGATGTGGTTGTATTATCGGTTTCTCCAGCTAAGGACCTCAGGCAAGTGCACTTTCTAATTTTTTTCGATTCATAGTAGTCTTTTCATTTCATATCTATACGTATATCTTACTGCTTGTTGACACGCTCGTCACACGGAGTAGTCGAGAGAAGAAATATCTTAGTAGACATGTGGACTACCCAGAACTATCCCCCGTGTCTTTCGTGGAGAATAGTAGCTGCACACGACACGTGCAGGGTGCCAAATTACCCCCTAGCCGTTCACATGTCGAAAAGGATATTTCACACCACATAGGTAGATGTCTTTTATTTATTTTTCCTTTTCTTCTCCACCGTGCCATGTCTTCAGTACTATCTAGTTTTCATATCTCATATGTTATTTTCATGTCTTGTTAATTCTATTGTGTTTTCGCATTGCCGTCGGTTTGTGTACTTATTCCATTCCTGACTGGAAACCAATATTTTTTAGATTTATTCGCGATCATTCTTAGCACTGGAGAGACATGGATATGCTGAGGTCGACTTAGATAGTGGAACTAGCTGTCTTTTCTATCTTGTGAGAACTTTGTATTTTCTTTAATTTCAAATATTGTAAAGGTTGTAATAAATTTAGAAATGTGAATGAGTAGCAAATGTTATATTTTGAGCATTTATTTCTTGCGGGCTTGACAGCGTTCTACCGCCGACTCTGCGGCGTAGGCTGGCTTGGATATGTCTCGTATCCGAAAAGCGGGTGCGGGTCATGACAAGTTTTTGTGGTGGCCCATGCAGGCCAGTTTTTGCAAAAGATTGAGAAGTCGTGATGGTACTTAAGTTAGTCGTACCATTGCAAGCCTGCGCCCAGGAAATGCTCATTCACAATTAGGATTAAAATAATTTAGGGGAATAACTAGGACTAGGAGTCCCTTATTCAAATTGACCATTAGGTAGTTAAGGTTATTAGATAGGCCATGCAATTTAGATAGCTTGCTAGATCCCTATAGGTACACTATTACTTTTGATATGACAATGTGATCCAATGTGGATATACTATTCGCTTGGTATGTTAGACTTGCCTAGAATTAAGGTGTTAATTTTGATAAACTGTTTAATTTTCTTTTGCTCTATTAGATATAAACATCACATCATGAGTTAGAATTGCCTATTTTAAATTCTATTTTGCTGCAAGGAACTGGTTTATAATTTTTTGATTCTGCTATTCATATACGAATCTCGAGGTAGATTGATTCAAAGTTTTTCCCTCAACATTTGATATATATGAGATAAATGTTAGGATGTTCTTATTTTCCCTGTCTTCAGTTATTTTCTTCCCGGTCAACCTTTTTACTTTAAGGATTGAGACTCACAGGTAGATGTTTACGCTCTATCATAATCAACTAGCTTGAAACTCTAGCAGCTTCTTGAAGTCCTTAGGAATATAGTTAGAGTAATTAAACGACTACGATAATTAGACAGCAGCGCACTGTCGCCAATTGTTTGAGAATGGATAGTGTGGGTTCACTGCAGCCAGCAGCGCACTGGCGAGGCACAACCCATATAATTGAAATCATTTTAATGAATTGTAGTTATGGAACATTGCTAAAACTATGTCCTTGTTGACCTTTTTAGATCTTAGATGCCCATTGTGACAATATAAGCTAGAGCACCTAATAGCTTATCACACCTGAACCATGGAACCAAAGGTTTGTCATAGCCAGAGTATACAGGCGAGGCATAATTCTCGGTGAAATGACTTCAGGCGTGATTCTCAGTTTAGGATACTATAAAGGATAGGAAATGCCCTGTATGTCCCTTAGGACCCAATGCCAATACTAGTGGAAGCTCTGTAAGTGGTAGCATGCCTCTCAACTTAGCCTTATGTGGTCCTTGTGATCTATTAACGAGGTAATTGACTGACACTAACAGGTTTACCTAGAATATAGAATTCAGAATTCCATAACCCATTAGTTGACTAAAGCCTTATGGATAAGAAGATAATAGGTTGACTGTATAGGCAAGAACACCAGGTAAGGATTTGATTGTTCTCAAAACTCGAACTACTTGTGCCTCCTTTTCAAAAATCTCGCCTACTTATATTTTTGACTATTTTGACCAATACTGCTATTACAGCCTAGTTTTGCAAGCTTACTCTTTATCGAGCTTGATTCAAGACATATGTTTATTGGGGACGCCTGCTAACATATTGTCTAATCAGAATCATTGTATTACGGTTTGATCAACCATGATGCATTTGGTTCGCTCTTCATCTAATTATCCTACGTGGATTGAGATGTAGATGTCTCTAGGATCTCATCCGCGACTGCTTTGACAATTCCTCTTGAATTATACATTCGCCTTTGAATCACGTAATTGTATTCAGTGACATCTCTCTTGAACTCTTTATTGTTTTTGTCTTTCACTGATTAGAAAGACGAAAGCTCGTAATTGATAGTTAGATACAGAGTATTCCCCATGGCTATGATAGTTGTATACGCGAGTGTAGCTACCATCGGCCAGCTCTGTGACTGGAATCTTGCTTTGAGTTATTCGTCCTCCCTTCGACACTAAACCTGCTGATCTTGATCTTCTAGTTATTGGAGTCCGAGAATGATTAGGATCTTTCCCTTGATCAAATGCCAACCTAGGAGGTTACCTATTCTCAAGAGACCAAATATTGTGAGCCTCTAATCATTTGTTTGAAGTTTGGTTTAACTAGAACCCTTGTGACAATAGTCTGGCAGGTTCGACACCAATAGAAGTTCACGACCCAATCGTTAGAAACCTTTTTGCCTTAGAGTTGGTTACCCCGTCAATAACTCTTGTATACTATGGATGTGTATCTTCCTCTATTTTATCGACCATGTGTCATTGTACACACTCGTTTCCATTTATTGAGGAACGATCCTTGACTTAACTTATATCTACTGTATTCCGTTCCGTCGTGCCTTATTCTTTATTAATAAGAGTCGAGGCACACTATCCGGACTTCGGAATTTTTCTAATCTCATTATTCCTAAAACCATATCCTAGCTTCTAAGGTGGGTAGACTATAAGCCTTCTAACGTTTTTGAGATATACGAAGACTACCGATTGAGTAGAATGATTTCCATTAGGATGATAACTAGTGCCCTATGGAGTCCCACTATCATTTAGATCATTTTGTGTCCCTGGCCGTGTCATTAATATTCGGAGCACGAGGCCAGTTGTTACCTTCCAACAAATTTCACATGCAAGATCTAGACGAGTCCACCTTCATCTAGGTATATCATGTTCCACTCAAACTCGTCCCCTTGTACTCTTTTTGGGGTACGACTTTCAGGTTAAAAGAACTAGCTATAACTCTTACCATAGTACCTACCCGGTATACTTTCCGACTTCCATTAGAGCCTTAACTTCGACTCAATTCCTTCAATCCAATATATGGTTGTGATCTACTCGAAGCCCACTACGCACATGCCACAAGTGTGCCACCCAATTGAGGCCTCATGTGTTACTTAAACACAAAAGTCACCGAAGGCGCATTTTGGACTTTAGGAACTTAGCTAACCAACCTGACTGGCAACTAGCTCAACCACTTGAGTTAAAGCCTATTCTAGGTTACCCTAACCTAGTAGACATAGTTTTATCTTGGGATCATGTTCAATCCATATAGATTGAGATCCAAGGTTCATCCAACCAACGATTGATGCCCGATAGGGAACTCATTAAGACCCAGTAAAATACATCCAGACATACCACCATATTTGGACTTTAGTACTGAACTATTTGAAATCGGCCCCTGTATTTATTATGTAATCTCTACCCCTTAGAATATGAATCCATTCGTAACCTTTATCCCATCTACCGGGAAGTCGCGATACGATCTTGTATTGCATTCATATTCTTTGCTCGTGTGTTTAAATAACCACGGAAAAGATCACAATCTTGATTTCTCAAATTCAGTCCTATTTTGGAATGTTGTTTAGAACTCCGAGAACAGAATTTTGTATTGCACGGATTGCAAGCCCCCCCTAAGAAATGAAGGATCCTTCGATTTAGCAAGTAACTAGACTAGAGTAGCCCAATCTAGCAAACAAGTCAAACGGTTCATAAACACTCTTTTTAGCTGTATCGTTGGATACTCTATCGCTCTTGGAACTTCATATTTACTTTCGTTTATTCTTCCTTACCTCCCCGTCCTTCCTATTTCAGAGTGACGAATGGCCATGCTTACTAGAATTTATCAATATTTCTTAGCTACTTGTATAAGTTTGTTGCTTGTTAAATTTTGGGTTGTTTGATAGATAGGGCAGGATTATACATGCCATATGTAGTAGATATCTATTGGTAGAAATTTTAGCAATTAGTTGGAATATTATAAAGTTTTAGCGACAGGAGATTTGATGGAGTAGTGTGACCAAAGGTGGGTAGAAGTCCTCAAGTATTCAGAGTTATAAATGGCAATGAGAGAAGGTTAAAATACTTTGAGTGATTAAATTGAGGAGATTAAGGTTAAGGTAGACTTTCTTTTGAATGTTTAAGAATAGTTATGAGTTAGAATTTCGAGGACAAAATTATTTTTAAGGTGGGTAGATTTGTAGCTCCCCTTCCCGAAAATTTTAAAATATTTTATTTATTATTTAATTGATTTAAAAGGTGATAATATTCCTGGAATACCATTGTTGTATTTGGGACCTTGATATGAACAACATGTGTATATAAATAATATATGCAATGATAATATTATGATGTAAAAATCCTAGAAGCATTATAGTATTTTTATTAAAAACATTTTCTAGTTTTATTAAACCTGGACGTATATATATATATATATATATATATATATTTATATATATATATTATATATATATATATATATATATTATATATATATAATATATTATAGTTATAATTTGCTTTGAGGGTGTAAATATAGAAGTGCATATATATGATAGGTATATATATGTGTATATATATATTATATATGTGAGTATGTATAAAAAATATTGTATACATGTGTATGTGTAGGTGTATATAGACATATATTGTATACGTATGTAAGTATATATAAATATATTGTATGCGTGTGTATATGCATCTATATATAAATATATATAGGAATATATAGTGTGTGTATGTATAAATGTATATACTTATTGCGTATTAGAAATGAGTATAATAATGAGGAGAGCCAAAAAAATAAACCCACTCGTTGCCAGGATTCCATATAGTGGTCACCATCTGGCTGGAAGGTCTGTAGATCCTCTGGAGCTGCTCCGGTATCTGGCCATACAAAACCAGCTGGGTCAGATCCCAGAAAGAGCAAGTGCCACAAGGAAGCTTCACTTAAGAACTAAAACCAACAAATAACACAAGAATATAATTATATAATAAAAGACTGGAAGTATAGACAATCATGATGATATATGATAAGATAATCATGGAACTATTCAGATAACCAAGTTACAACCCGTAAACCAAACAAGGACCGGGGTTGTAACTCTTCATCTGAACGGAACTTGGTTTCCTACCATTTATCAATAGAGTAAAGCAAAAGCATTCAGGTCATGTAACAATCTTGTACAAGATCAGGACAAGACTAAACTGGGTTAGACTCAATCCAATCAATCACGGCCAAGCAATGAGTACGGCTTGATACTTTAACTAACTAGGGTTATCACAGGCCTAGTTACTAGCAAGATGCAATGAGATTATTCCAACAGCCACAAACCCTGCAGACCATCCAGGTTATCCAGGTCAAATATCTTGTTCATGGAGGGTGCAACACATGGCAGTGTGCTGGAAATGTGCCCTACTCGTCGGCAGGCTACAAGTCCACTTGAGCGCCCAGATAACGGGATTGCCTGTAGCTGGAAAATCTCTTCATGACTACTGGATTATTCTAATTATTAGCCTTAGTTGAATTCAGTAGGTACCCCTGACCGTGGTACTCAGGGGTCCCCGTCCTAGACATGATGCAAGACAATACTGGTTTAATTGTACAAACACAATCGTCCACGGTGTCCAGGCCATTTATTCTTGTCATGTCATGCTAGCCGTCGCAACAGCATATCGAGGTATCATGTCAGGTTCACTTGTCAGGAGTGTGCCACGACGGGCCACTAGCATGTCATGTCACTTGTCGAGAGTGCACCACTACGGGTCACTGGCGTGTTCATGGTACATGTGCAAGATAACATAGTACAAGCATTCTATCAAGGGACCCAAGTTACACAGAGGATCATAAAATATGAGCATAATATAACAAATAAAATATTAAGGAGGCAAGGCTGGGGGAGGAGTCATGCGGCTCAGAAAAATGAGTTCATGCGGCCAGGGGGTAATTGGGCTCATGCGACCAAAATCACAGGCTTATGCGGCTCGAATTCATGCGGTCGGGGTTTAAGGGCATATACGGCTCGAGGAGACTGGGTTCATACGGCATAAGAATTAAAGCTCATGCGGCCAGGAACCAAACAATGCCATGCGGCTGGGAGAAAGGGGTCTTTATGTGCCCAGGAGGAAAATGGGCCTCATGCGGCTCGGAGAATCGAGTCCATGCGGCTCTGTCCGCACAAAGCTATACGGCTGAGTCCCATGCGGCTGGAGGGGTTCAAGTCCCTGCGGCCAGGATCAGAAGTTCATGCGGCTGGAAAGAGAAGTTCATGCGGCCAGGAAGCCCATGCGGCAGGAAAAGTTTATGCGGCCAGGAAGCTCATGCGGCCAGGGGAAGTTTATGCGGCTGAGGAAAGAAACTTGCCACATGAAAATCCATGCGTTCAAGCACTGTTCTTCTTCTCCAATTTTTCGAGAAGAAGAACCGTGAAGGCCATGTCCCAAGCTTCAATAATCCCTCATATATGGTCAGAATCCAGACTTTCATAGGTCAAAATGGGGCAGAATAAAATTCCCTACAACATGGAACCATCAAAACTTGAAAATAACAAGGTTAAATAGATCAAGACCCAAAATTTTAAAAATGAAATAAACTTAGATCTACAACAAATGAGCCAGGGAATCCAAAAATGCTAAGTACTAAGGAAGCTAAAAATGAAGAAAGGAAGACATTAGAGCAATAAAATTTAGAGTTCTCTCATGAAGCAAGCTGCACTTGCCGACGGAAAATGGGGTAGGTGGAGCTCTATGCCAGAAAGGAAGAAGAAGGAGTAATTGTGGAGTTATGAGGAGAGAGAAAAGTTATGTGAGATATAAATGGTGATGGTGGTGGTAGGTAGGGTTGGTTCACAACAAAACTGAACCAAGCCGAACCAAACAAGCTGAACTGAACCAAGATGAACCAAGCAATGAATGCCAAAATAAACCATACAAGGAGACATGCAATATAAGACAAAATTACGTACACGTATACCGAAATACGTAATACGAACTACGGTCATTACAACTCTACCCACCTTAAAAGAATTCTGTCCTCGAAATTTAATTAAGAGGCTAGAGAGGTAAGGACAAGCCACACTACTCACAGACAAGCTATACTAAGTAGTCTACCATGCAATCATTCATGCAAGCAAGAAAGCTGAGGGTGTAAGGCATAAGAAGGACATTATACCTTACGAGTCAAACAGGTCGGGATATCGTGATCGGATGTCATCATCACGCTCCGACGTTGACTCATCCAAAGAGTGATGACCCCAAGCAACATGGACTAACTTGATAGTCTTGTTCTTGAGTATCTTCTCTCTCCGGTCCAATATAGACACGGGCCTCTCCTCATACAAAAGGTTGGTACCAACAACCAATTCCGAATGATCCATAATGTGGCTCGGGTCCGGGATATACCGTCGTAGTTGGGATACATGGAATACGTCATGCACCTCACGTAGCGACGGCGGGAGAGCGAGATGATAAGACACATCTCCTACTCGCTCCAGGATATCGAACGGCCCTATATACCTAGGACTAAGCTTTTCCCGCACGCCGAAACGAATGACGCCACGGTTAGGCAAAATCATCAAGAATACATGGTCGTCGATGAGAATCGACCCAATGACGCTGGCGATCTTGTGCAATGCGAAGATAATCTCTGACTCTTCTGACCACCTCAACTGTCTGAGCAATCATTTTCGGACCGAGCATCTGCCTCTCTCCAACATCATCCCAAGCCAGCGGAGATCTGCACTTCCTACCATACAGTGCCTCGAACGGTGCCATCTGGATACTGGCTTAGAAACTGTTGTTGTACGAAACTCCACCAGGTGCAGGTGATCTTCCCATGAACCACCGAAGTCGAGTGTACAAGATCTCAACATATCTTCTAAGGTTCGTATGGTATGCTCTGACTGACCATCTGTCTGTGGATGATAAGCTGAACTGAACTGGAGGTGAGTTCCCAAACTCTCTTACAAACTGTGCCAAAAGTACGACGTAAATATTGAGTCTCTGTCCGAGGTATACTGAGTAGAACACCATAAAATCTCACGATCTGCCTGAGGTACATCTCTACTAGCTGAGCCGTCGACTGACCAACTCTAAACGGAGAACGTGAGCCACTTTCATGAGCCTGTCTATAATGATCCATATAGCATCTCTACCGGCCGGGACCTAGGTAATCCAGTCACAAAATCCATGGTTATATGCTCCCACTTCCATTCTGGAATTGGCAAGGGCTGAAGAAGTCCAGCTGGCCTCTGATGTTCAGCTTTGACTTGTTGGCAAACCAAACACTGAGAGACAAATCGGGCTATCTCTCTCTTCATGTCATTCTACCAAAAGTGTTGCCGAATATCTCGGTACATCTTCGTACCACCGGAATGAACCGAATACTGAGAACTGTGAGCTTCTGCCATGATCTCTTGTCTAATATCTTTACCGGGTACACAAAGATGCTTACCATGTCGAAGTGTTCTGTCCTCATGGATACATAACTCGGGCCGTCGTCCTGCCTCATACTCTGCTCTGAGTCGCTGAAGCTTGGAGTCTGCTGACTGAGCTAACTTGATCCTCTCAACTATACTGGACTGAACTTGCATGCTGGCCATCAACGCCACATTAGTAGGAAGGACAACTTCTATACCCATATTCTGAAGATCTGCTAATAACTCTGGCTATGTCGTTAGAAAATAAACTCTGGCTCCTCTGCTCAATGCATCTGCAACAACGTTGGCCTTCCCAGGATGATACTGCAGGTTGATATCATAATCCACAAGTAGCTCTAGCTATCTCCTCTGGTGCATGTTAAGATCTTTCTGAGTGAACGTATACTTCAGGCTCTTGTGGTCAGTAAAAATCTTCACCTTATCTCTATACAAGTAGTGCCTCCACAACTTGAGTGCAAACACTACTGCTGCCAGCTCCAAGTCATGGGTTGGGTAATTTCTCTTATGATCACGAAGTTGACGTGACGCATAAGCTATTACCTTCCCATGCTGCATCAGAACACATCCTAAACCTCTGCTGAAGCATCACAATACACTGAGAATCCTCCGGTCCCATCTGGAAGCGTGAGAATGGGGGCCGTTATCAAACCTCGCTTCAACTTCTCAAAAGAATCCTGACATTCTGCTGTCCAAGCAAACTGCACATCCTTGCGGGTCAACTGGGTCAATGGCGCTGAAATCCGAGCAAAGTCTGAAACAAATCGCGGTAGTAGTCGGCCAAGCCAAGAAAACTGCAAACTTCTGCAACTGTGCTGGGTACTGGCCACGTCTCGATAGCCACGATCTTCTGGGGATCCACTTCTACTCCTTCTCTGGTGATGATATGACCCAAGTACGAAATACGATCGAGCTAGAACTCGTATTTACTGAACTTGGCATATAACTGGTGCTCTCTGAGAATCTGGAGGGCAACTCTAAGATGCTGCTCATGCTCTACTTCACTCTTGCTGTAGACCAGGATGTCGTCTAGGAACACAATCACGAACTGATCCAAATAAGGCATAAAGATACGATTCATAAGGTCCATGAATACAGCTGGCATATTGGTTGCTCCAAATGGCATAACAAGGAACTCCTAAAGCCCATACCTTGATCTGAATGCTGTCTTTGGGATGTCCTACTCTCTGACTCTGATCTGATGGTATCCTGACCGCAAGTCAATCTTCGAGAATACTGCTGCCCCCTTGAGTTGATCAAATAAGTCATCTATCCTCGGGAGAGGGTATCTGTTCTTGATTGTTACTGAATTCAAGGTACGATAGTCAACACATAATCTGGACGTACCATCCTTCTTTTTCATAAGAAGCATCGGGGCTCCCCAAGGCGATCCACTTGCACGAATGAATCCCTTGGCCCTGAGTTCTTCAATCATCTTGTACAATATCTCTAACTCTGATGGCGCCATCATGTAGACTCCTCTGACACTGGGGCTGTTCCTGGAATCAAGTCGATAGTAAACTCGATCTTTCGCTCTGGCGGTATTCCTGGAAGCTCCTCGAGAAAAATATCTGGAAACTCCTCGACTATCCGGGGTAACTGCATTGCTGCTACTGCCATCCACAATACTGGAAGAGAAGGTTCAACTTCGCCTCGGGAGAAGAAAACTCTGGCCCGCCTAGAATGCTAAAAACAATCCTGCCAATATGACAATCTATTCTAGCATACTGATTCCGCAACCAATCCATCCCTAAGACCACATCATAATCGGTCATCGAAAATTCTATCAATCTAGCGGGAAACTCTCTATCGCTAACTACGATCCGACACGAGAAAAATACTCTATCTACTCCCACAAGACCGTTACCAGTAAGTATATTGAGCCTTACTGATAATGGCTCAGGCTCCAGTCCTCTCCGTGTCGCGAATCGTGTAGACATAAATGAATACGATACACCAGAATCAAAACGCTGATGCTGGAAAGGAGTTGACGAGAATAGTACCTGCCACTACCTCACCTGGTGCCAATCCTTCTTCTACGGTCATCGCCATCGCTTGACCATGCCCTCTGGGTACGGGTCCCCTCTGCTGGAAATCTCTCTGCCTATTCTGGATCTGGGCTTGGGCTTGTGCATACTGCTGGGGATTCTGCTGCTGAAATACTTGAGTCTGAGGCAGCAAGGGCCTCGGCAACGGGTACTGCTGCTGCTGGACTGGTGCTGGTCCTCTCACCGAAGGACTAGAAAAGTTGGACGATGATGAACTACCCCTATTCGGGCAGGATCCTATCTTATGATCTGCCCCATAAGCCAGGCACAACCCCTGCGCCCTGCGACACTCTGCTACCACATGTTCTGGCTTCCCGCAATAAGTACAACCTATTGCGGAAGTCTGCTTCTGCTTCTTCTGCTGGAGAAATGCTGGGGTCGAATGCTGAATCGACGTCACTGAGGCCGCCCGCCTCGGAGCTCCAATGGTCAAAGCCCTAGCTGCCGGGACTGGTGTTGAAGACTGATTTGTCTGGATGTGGGATCGCTTCTGACCTCCAGTCTGGTCCACGATCCTCTGGGAGGTATACTCATGCCTCCTAGCTGCTCTCAATACTGCATCAAAAGTCTGATGCTCAAACTGCTCTACTGCCAATAAAATCTCCAGTGAAGTCCCTGCTGGAATCGCTGGGCTCTATCGAACTCGGTTGCCACCAAGGTAGGAGCAAACCGACTAAGTCTCGAAAACTCGACCGTATATCCATCGACCATCCTGCCCATCTACTTCAGATTGGTAAATCTCGTCTGCAGATCGTACCGAGCTACAGCATCGAAATATTTGGTCTGGAATCTCTCACAGAATACTGCCCAGGCAATAGGTGCCACTAATCCAACGGCCTGCGCCGCCCACCAGCTGCGGGCAAGATCCAATAACTACAGGCGCACCACGGCCACCTTCTCATCTTCTGGAGTCCTAGCTGCTTCTAGAATGACCTCAGTGTCCTGAAGCCATGCATCAGCAGCAATAGCATCTTCGCTGCCATCGAAGAAGGGAGGGTTCAAGCGCTTGAAACTGTTGGCCGCACTGTTACCTTGATGACCGCCTCTGGTCAGAGCATCTGTCACTGCCTGGTACAAGGCATCTCCTCGACGATCTTGATAAGCTAGCAATGTCCTGATGAGACCCACCAAGGTGCCATCATCGGGTTCTGCAGGCTGGACTGGCTGGACTGGTGGCTCTTGACCCCCAATAGGCATGACTCTGGAGGCTACTCCTGAATGCTGGGCTTGATCTCCAGGTTGCTGCTGGTCCACGGGAGGTGCTCCGTCTTGCCGATTCGGTAGGACCAGGAATAATATCGCTGAAGAAGACGACATAGGGAACAATAAGGAAGGACCAGGACAGATCCAAGATACAAGCATGTGATCAGGTCAAGAATTCAGGGATTCAGAGGATACGAACATAGATCAAGGGCGAGTGCTGATTGAGACATCTATTCGGTAAACCCTCACATATCTTGATTTATAAGACCTGCATGGGCCACCACTTAAACCATGTAACGCCCCAGAACTAGAATACTGGAGAGCGGGTGCATACATACCCTGCTACGTATATTAAAATAGAATCTACCTCACTATACGGTCACGGCTGTCTAGATATATGAGGGTTTAACTATAAGCCATCAGTCTCTTATGGTCATGAACATGCCTATTGTCTCAATCTCAAGCAAGTATTAATAGTTACAAGATGTTAGAGCACCAAATATACAATAGTAAGGCGTCCCATACATTACATATTTGGATGATCATGAAGCTAATCATTTACAAAATGCGAAGACTAGCAAGAGTTTCAGTCATAGATGATCAACCTTAGGATTTGCCAATCATGCTACAGCCCGTAGGCAGACAGTAAGTAAAGTGCAATCGAGCTAACACGTGCTCGTCGGTTAAACGCCTCAAAAGAATATTTTTACAATAGAGCGGGAGAGCCAAAAAAATAAACCTACTCGTTGCTAGGATTCCGTCTAGTGGTCACCATCTGACTGGAAGGTCGGTAGATCCTCTGGAGCTGCTCCGGTATCTGGCCATACAAAACTAGCTGGGTCAGATCCCAGAAAGAGCAAGTGCCACAAGGAAGCTTCACTTAAGAACTAAAACCAGCAAATAACACAAGAATATAATTATATAATAAAGACTGGAAGTATAGACAATCATGATGATATACGATAAGATAACCATGTAACTATTCAGATAACCAAGTTACAACCCGTAAACCAAACAAGGACCGGGGTTGTAACTCTTCATCTGAACGGAACTTGGTTTCCTACCATTTATCAAAAGAGTAAAGCAAAAGCATTCAGGTCATGTAACAATCTTGTACAGGATCAGGACAAGACTAAACTGGGTTAGACTCTATCCAATCAATCACGGCCAATCAATGAGTACGACTTGATACTTTAACTAACTAGGGTTATTACAGGCCTAGTTACTAGCAAGATACAATAAGATTATTCCAACAGCCACAAGCCCTGCAGACCATCCAGGTTATCCAGGTCGAATATCTTGTTCAGGGAGGGTACAACACTTGACAGTGTGCTGGAAATGTGTCCTACTCGTCGACAGGCTACAAGTCCACTTGAGCACCCAGATAACGGGATTGCCTGTAGCTGAGAAATCTCTTCATGACTACTGGATTATTCTAGTTATTAGCCTTAGTTGAATTCAGTAGGTACCCCTGACCGTGGTACTCATGGGTCCCCGTCCTAGACATGATGCAAGATAATACTGGTTCAATTGTACAAATACAATCGTCCACGGTGTCCAGGCCATTTATTCTTGTCATGTCATGCTAGCCGTCGCAACAGCATATCGAGGTATATCATGTCAGGTTTACTTGTCATGTACCATGGCAGACCACTAGCATGTCATGTCACTTGTCGAGAGTGCACCACTACGGGTCACTGATGTGTTCATGGTACATGTATAAGATAACATAGTACAAGCATTCTATCAAGGGACCCAAGTTACACAGAGGATCATAAAATATGAGCATAATATAACAAATAAAATATTAAGGAGGCAAGGCTAGGGAAGGAGTCATGCAGCTCAGGAAAATGAGTTCATGCGGCCAGGGGGTAATTGGGCTCATGCGGCCAAAATCAGTAGGCTCATGCGGCTCGGGTTCATGCGGTCGGGGTTTAAGGGCATATGCGGCTCGGGGAGATTGGGTTCATGCGACATAGGAATCAGAGCTCATGCGGCATAAGAATCAGAGCTCATGCGGCCAGGAACCAAACAATGCCATGCGGCTGGGAGGAAGGGGTCTTTATGCGGCCAGGAGGGAAATGGGCCTCATGCGGCTTGGAGAATCGAGTCCATGCGGCTCTATCCGCACAAAGCTATGCGGCTGAGTCCCATGCGTCTGGAGGGGTTCAAGTCCATGCGGTCAGGATCAGAAGTTCATGCGGCTGGAAAGAGAAGTTCATGCGGCAGGAGAAGTTCATGCGGCCAGGAAGCCCATGCGGCAGGGAAAGTTTATCCAGCCAGGAAGCTCATACGGCCAGGGGAAGTTTATGCGGCTGAGGAAAGAAACTTGCCGCATGAAAATCCATGCGGTCAAGCACTGTTCTTCTTCTCCAATTTTTCGAGAAGAAGAACCATGAAGGCCATGTCCCAAGCTCCAATAATCCCTCATCTATGGTCAGAATCCAGACTTTCATAGGTCAAAATGGGGCAGAATGAAATTCCTACAACATAGAACCATCAAAACTTGAAAATAACAAGGTTAAATAGATCAAGACCCAAGAATTCCGAAAATGAAATAAACTTAGATCTACAACAAATGAGCCAGGGAATCCAAAAATGCTAAGTACTAAGGAAGCTAAAAATGAAGAAAGGAAGACATTAGAGCAATAAATTTTGGAGTTCTCTCGTGAAACAAGCTGCACTTGCCGACGAAAAAATGGGGTAGGTGGAGCTCTACGCCAGAAAGGAAGAAGAAGAAAGAGTAATTGTGGAGTTATGAGGAGAGAGAAAAGTTAGGTGAGATATAAATGGTGGTGGTGGTAGGTAGGGTTGGTTCACAACAAAACCGAACCAAGCCGAACCGAACCAAGATGAACCATGCAATGAATGCCAAAATAAACCATGTAAGGAGACATGCAATACGAGACAAAATTACGTACACGTATACCGAAATACGTAATACGAACCACGGTCATTACACTATACCAATAGATGCAATATTCAGCATTCTAGATCAGTGTCAGTAAACTACTTGCAATCTGGAGTTTCCAAAGAGGACAAACTCAAATGTTCAGCTGATGCAGAAGTTGATAGTGCCAGTTTCCATGTTATGGTATGGGATCCAGGAATCCAAATTACTCTTCTATTGACCTTGGGACAAGGTCAATTTAAGGAGGAGGGAGTTGATACGAACCTAAATGCACAGCTCAGTGTGTAGCAGTGGCTCTCTTCACTGTTGGATCGTATCAGAGAAGTGTGTAGCACAATTCCTTTACTTGACAGTTACTCAGTTAGCCCCCTTGCTAGGTCAACCAGTTGCACCAATCAGTGCTCATCTGTGACATTAGTTGCCACCTCAGCACAGGAAGCATCTTTGTCAGCTGCAGTATAAATAAGAGCAAAATTAGAATGAAGAGTATCAAAAAAATTGTTAGCAGTTTCATTTCTATTTTTTCTTACCAGCACCTTACTTGTAATTGTAGTTTTTTCTCCATTACTCTCTAGCTCAATAAACCCTAAAATTTTCCCAATTGTTCTTGTTCATTCTCAATTGTTCTTTGTCATCGCAAGTTATGCCTAGTTCTGTTCATAATCTTGGCGTGATGGAAAGAGGACTCCATCATAGAACTTACACTTTCTTATCCACACAAGAAATGTTAGAAAATAGAACCCTAACTTTGAAAAAGAGAAGTGAAAAAGAAATATACCTCTTCTTCAAGCACAGATTTGAAAAAATCATCGAGCTCTCTAACCTCTGTCGAAAAAATCATCGAGCTCTCTAACCCTTCATAGATCTAGGTTTAGATCTAGAGAGATCTGGAGAGAGATACAAATAGAAAGTTCTTTGGCCTTGAGATTCACAAGAGTTGAGAGAGGAAGGGCATGAGTGAGAGGTTTGATCAGAGAACCCTATAAAAATTAGGGGAAGAGAGTGCAGTGCTCTGGAGAGGAGAGGTTGTGAAGAGAGCGGCGCATCCAAAAAACTGGAGGAGGAGAGAGAGATTTTAGGTTAGGTTTTTATTTTTTTGGTATATATATGTAATGAAGGGTAAAAACGTAATTGGATATATCGGTTTTCGGTTCGGGTCGGGAACCGAGTCCCAAACCCGTAACCCGAACGATATTTAAAACCGATTTTCTATAGGATCACAACCGAACTGCGATCCGTTTTTTCTAAAACCTACCCGAACTGCTATTTCGGTCGGGTCGGTTTTCGGTTAAAAAACTGCTATTTGCTCACTCCTAGACTTACATGCCTTAAAAAAAAAAAATCCAAATGGATAACCATAGAATGAGTCATTTGAAAATGTAATAAAGTAGCACTAAAACTACGACTACTACTACTACTTGTGAGAAAAGTGTAAAACTGAACATGTGGCCAAAATAATTGCAACCCCACTGCACAGTCTCTTTCAACTTCTTAATTGAAGCCCACACTTCCTTTTCTTTTCCTTCCCATCACCGAGAGTCTACAGAGAGAGAAAGATGCATGACTTCTGCTTCACGATCCCGTACGGCCTGGTCCTGGCCGGCGGCGTGGCAGGATACCTCCGGCGGGGCAGCACCGCCTCCTCGCCGGCGGCGTCGGCTCCGGCGTCCTCCTCCTTCTCGCCGGCTTCGTCAGCCTCAAGGCCTTCGAGAAGAGGCGGAACTCCTACCTCGCATGATCATCGAGATCGGTAACCCACCCACCCATCCCCCTCCCCCTCCCCCTCCCCCTCCCCCTCCTTTGATTCGTACATAGATTCGTTACAGTTCTGCTTATATTTGTGATCTGGTAGTAGCCCTGTTGAATGAGGCGATCTTCCCTGAACAAGGTCTGGACACGAGATCCAGATTCAAGAATTTTCGAGACCTAGTCCATCAGAATTGACCATAATAGTCTGAAATAGTGGGATGCTTTATCGGGGGGACATGGAGCAGGTCCACTCAGGGGCGGAGCCAGGATTTAAATGGAGATCGTTACTACATATAAAAAAAAATCCTTAAAGTCGTCATATTAATTGAACTTCAAGAGCAAAAATATACTACGCGGGTGTTTTTTTTTTTTCCACTTATAAGTAAATTTCACTTATTCTGCGTGTGGCCTCACTTATAAGTGGCTCCAAATTCATAAGTGATTTTTTTCACTTATTGGATTGCTTAAGTAGTTATTGCACCCGAAAATTCTATTATGCTCATGTATAAACTTAAAAAATTTCTTCACTTGTCCAAATTCTAATAGAAACTAATTTTTCTATATACAAACCTAATCATCCCCTTCCTCTCCCCTTTCCCTTCATAACAACGAAGAATCCCCTCTCTTTCTCGTCCAAAATAGTTCCAAAATTCGTCCTAAAAACAACATCATTTTTTAGCATCTATCGC
>JANAVB010028397.1:14755609-15323861 GCA_029216955.1 Iris pallida
CGAGGTGTTGAGTACTGCCGTCGAAAGACGGTGTGCTGCCGAGCGGAGCTCTGAGCGCACGGAGTGCGCGGGTGTGTGTGCACTACGCGATGATGACAAGGCCAACGACTATGTCCGCACTCCAAAAGTCGTCCATACGACAGGCCAAGAATCGTGTGCGTGGGACACACGATTACTGAGCACGCACGCGTTGAAATATATATATATATCTATATATATATATAATATATATATATATATATATATATATATATATATATATATATATAACTTTTATTGCAATATTTAAACTGTTTTCCAATTAGAAGTAGAAAAAAATATTGAATTTACTTATATATAAAATAGATAGATTAACGTCATTCGTACCTCCAAATTTCTCCCCAACCCATCCTCCTTATGTGGCAGCTGACGTGATATGTAAATATATTATGTCATATGACATGACAAATTTTAACCCAAAAAACTATTACCCCAATTTTTTTATGTTAATGTTAAAGTTAAAGTTAATATTAATATTAATATTATTGTTATGTTAACATTAATTTTAATGTTAATGTTAATATTAATGTTAATATTAATTTTAATTTTAATGTTAATTTTAATTTATATTTGGAAGAACAATTTGGAGGGATAAATAATATTATTCATAAAAATAGGAGGGACTCATATATTAATGCTATTTGTCCCTCCAAATTGTTCCTCCAATATTAATGTTTATGTCTCCAAAATTCTATCTCTTCATGTCCCTCTACCACGTGCCCTCTCTTATTCTCTCATGTCTTTTTCCAACTTTTTTCCTATTTACTTCGGTCAATAAGAAAGTGACAAGTGGCAGAGGGACTCCGACGAGATATTTGGAGGTACATATAGCATCACTCGGTTGTATATTATTCACACTTAACACAACTAGGTCTTTTGTGAGAGTTTCTCATATTCGACAACAATAGAAGATGACCCCTCTAGTCCTTTTGATCCTCTTCTTCCTCTCTTCCCTCTACGTCCTCCTCCATCATTCCATAGCCAAATCGAGGGGGAGGTCATCCAGCAGGCTCCCTCCCGGCTCCCTGGGGGTCCCCTTCGTGGGCCAGACCCTCGGCTACCTCCGCGCCATGTGGGCCGGCGAGTTCGAGCGGTGGGTCGGCCGCAGGGTCGAGACGTACGGCCCGGTCTCCAAGTTCCTCCTCAGCGGCACCCCGACGGTCCTGCTCACCGGCCCCGCCGCCAACAGGCTCGTGTTCGCCGACTCCGCGAGCTTCGTTCACGCGATGCCGAGGTCGTTCAACGAGATGTTCGGGACGAGGCACGTCTTCCTGCTGCACGGCGAGGACCACCGGAGGGTGCGGGGCGCGATCATGCGGTTTATGAGGCCGGAGACGCTGAAGCGGTGCGTCGGCGAGATCGACGGGGCGGCCAAACGGCACGTCGAGGACAACTGGACGGGGAAACGGACGCTGAAGGTACGTAGACCCTGCCCTGCTGACTGATATTGTTGGATTCTTTGGGTTGTAACCACGGGCCACGTGTCCCCTCTTATTGGCCAAAGCCAACCCCCTACCTACCTACACCAGCCCCCGGAGACGTAGGGCGTTAGGGGGTTTTGAGCTGCGGTCCCTCTCTCGATTGGTGTCAAACTTAAGACATCATAGTGGTCAATGAGCAGAGACATAAGACTGAGGGCGACTGGGTGGCTGACGGTCTCAGGATGGAGCCACGAATTCAGTGATACTAAAAGAAAAAGAAAAAAAATTTATTTAAACTTATTTCACAATTATTTAAAAAAAAAGGGTGAACACTAATTATTCTATCATTCTAATTCTAAATAAGACATTAATTTGTGCATGTAGGAAGGGATGAGTGCATGATGACATTTAGGAGGGTAAATAGTGTTAATATAGGAACAAATTTGGAATATAAATGTTAAAAAAGTAAAGAGAAGTGCAGGATGATATTTTAGGAGTGACAATAACGAAGTTCTTAAGAGTTCATGAAAATTAAAGTTCGTTTTGGTGGAAAATTTATGAAAAATATAAACTATCAAACATTACAAATTTGGTGGAAAATTTATGATGAAAATATTTTCTATAAAAAAAGCCCAATCAAACACAGTAATGTATTTTTCTTTTCCTGATAATAGATGGATGGAAAATCTTCCACATTTTATATTAATGGCAAATTAATAATGAGACAAAGCACCAACTAGCCAGCCTTTTAGCAGCTTGGAGTAAATTTCTTTGATTAACAAGAGTTGATATATGTTGATCAAGGTGTTAAGTGGGTCGGCCGACCCAAGTTTGAGTTTAACCGTGTTCGGTTTGACCGAACTAATCCAGTCAAAATATTCGGTTCAATATGAGCCTGCAGCTTTTGACCAAAATATTAAAATTCAACCTGGATGCACGAACCGGATATTACTAAACCGGGCATGTCCTTATTTATTTATATGTCATTTCAAGCTAAATTTACAAATTGATTCACTTTGCTTGCCTCACAACTTGCCATAGAACATTGGTCCCTTTCAGTCGAACCCTGAGATATATATCCATATTTATATATATTCGAATTTGGATCGGACTTTGACCAAGCTTATATTGGTCTGGTCCAGATTGGGTCGCTGAATTTTTAAGGATAAATCGGTCCGACCGGATAGGCAGCCTAGGCCATGTTATAAAAGGGGGAACCAAGTCCAACCCGACAGGGGAATGGGCCTATGTCGGCTTAACTCGAGTTTCATCGTGCCAATCAAATCGTTTTTTTGCAAACCCCCCCCCCCCCCCCCCCCCCCCCCCCAACACACACACACACACACACACACACACACCCCTTGATATATTGACCTTTTTTTTTGCCTTCTCTATGCTAGCGTGGTCCTTTTAACATGTTAATTCTTTCAACTCGACTTGACGATCTGATTCGTTCGGTAAATCTAGTCAAGATGGATTCTTTCAACTCGACGAGACGATCTATTGTTGAAAATATTTGCTTTTCTCTTTTAAAAATATGTAAACAAAAATAAACAATACTTAAAAATTATCGGCCTCCAAAAAGTCGTACATGAAGCACTGTCCTAAGAGTTAAATCGGATCTATGTGCAAACTATTCCGAATGCTCCTAATGGTAAAATATACGCTCTACCGGTTTTTCGTGGTCGCACACAACTCGATGAGATTTACCCGAACTTAGTTCTGCCCAGATCAAGGAACTGAGGAAATGAGTATAGTTTTTAGAGAGACTCAATATATATAGAGAGAGGTTCCAAGCTTTCACCAACAAACATGATTTAATGACATTTAGACCAGCCATTGAAGATAAAAAACCAAAACATAGTACAATGAATCTGGACGCTTTTACCTACGGACAGAGTTTAATGGCATTTAGACCAGTCATTAAAGATAAAGAATAAAAAATATGGTACAATGAACCTGGATGCTTTCAACAACTGAGAGAATTTAATGGCTTTTAATCCGGTTATTTAAGAAGAGAAACTGAAATAAACGTGTGAATAACAAAACATGTATTAAGGAGCAAAAAAGGAATACAAGTTGAAATTTGAATTAGTTCAACATTCAAAATTTAAACGTTTCAATAAAAAGCAAAAGGCTTTTTAAAAAAATTGAGCTTTTGCACATTACGTGACACACATAGCCAACAATCCCCCAAAAGGTCAAGTTTCGAAATAATAGAAGGAAAAGAATAGAGAATATCTGGCAGTTATATACTATGCATAGATGAAATTGACTACAACCTTGAATCTCACTTATGTCTTTGTCTGAAGAAGTGCTTGATGGACTATGCTTTGAATCAGATTTCTTGAACCAGATTCAAAAAATAACACACAGTACGCTAGAGGTTCTTAGGTCTATCGGGTGACACTTTTGATTGGCCATGCATACTTTTCCATATTCATGAGTGTTGTCTAGGATCGACATGTCCTATAGTCACGGCCTTTACGACCTCTCATATATGTAAGTCGTTAAAGGTTGGTGATGGGAGCCCTACATATCATGCTTCGACCTATTAAGAGTTAAAACTCAGACAAATACAATAGTCACTAAGTGAGATTCAAGTCTGTAGTCCATCTCATCTATGTACAGTATATAACTGTCCAGATATTCTCTGTTCTTTTCTTCTATTACTTCGAAACTTGACCTTTTTGGGGAAATTGTTGGCTGTGTGTGTCCACACACATAATGAGCAAAAGCTCAATTTTCTTAAAAATCCTTTTGTTTCTCATTGGAACATTTAAATTTTGAATTTTAAACTAATTCATATTTCAACTTTTATTCAATTTTTGCTCCTTAATACTTGTTTTGTTATTCACACGTTTATTTCGTTTTCTCTTCTTAAATGACCGGATTAAATACCATTAAATTATGTCCGTTGGTGAAAGCATCCAGATTACTGTACCATATTTTTTATATTTTATCTTTAGTGGCTGGTCTAAATGTCATTAAATGTTGTCCGTTGGTAAAAGTTCCAGGTTCATTGTACTATGTTTTTATTCTTATCTTTAATGGATGGTCTAAATGCCATTAAATCATGTATGTCGGTAAGCTAGGACCCTATCTATATAGTGAGGTATTCTCCTCTTTCTTTATACACTGAGAAACGCATTGAAACTCTCTCTAAAAACTCTACTTATTTTCTCAGTTTCTTGCTCTGTGCATAACTAAGTTCGGGTCAATCTTTTCGAATTGTGTGCGGCCACGAAAAATGGTAGAGCGAGTATTTTACCACTAGGAGCATTTGACTAAGTCTGCACATAAATCCGATTTAATTCTTAGGACGGTTCTTCGTACGCGACTTCCCCGAAGACCGGTAATTTTTAATTATTGTTTATTTGTTTACAGATTTTTAAAAGAAAAAAGCAAATATTTTCAACATCTGATTCGTTCGGTAGATCTAGTCAGAATGATTTTCATTTAACACCTCGTAGGTGGTCAAATTTTCTACGGAGATTTTCTGGTCCCGTGAACATCTTTTTTGACATGTATTAAAGGCGGCCTCTTTAACCGTAATATTTATTTCTATCTTGTCTTGAAAAGTAAGAACAATGCTAGGAATATAATCAAATATGTTACAATTCATTCACAACAGTCTATGTTGCGAAAGAGAGAGGAGAGCCAATTATGAACTGTCACTTAGACGACGGTAAATGAATTATACCTTACTACTGCATGCAGGTATTACCTATGATGAAAAGCTTCACCTTCCACCTCATCAGCTCCCTCGTCTTCGGCATCAGAGACAGCTCCCTCCGAGACGCGCTGATGAGCGACTTCAAAGACATGTTGGGCGGGCACTGGGCGTCCATGCTCGGCGCTCCCGTCCTGAACTTGTACAGGAGCAAGAGAGCGAGCAGGAGAATCCGGAAGCTTCTCTCCGCGGTCGTGCAGGAGAGGAGGAGGAGGGCTGCGCAGGAGCAGCAGAGCTCGGACGAGGACCTCATAGACTGCTTGATCGGCCTGCAGGCGGGCGAGGATGCTGCTGCTGCAGATCAAGCACTGACCGACGACGAGATTGTGGACAATGTGATGCTCATCATGTTCGCAGGCTATGACAGTACGTCTATACTGATCACCTTCATGATACGCCAACTTGCAAATCATCCAGCAGTTCGTGCTGCTGTGGTTCTAGGTAATATTGCTGCATTTTATTATTATTTTTCAAATATTTAAGTTTTTTTTTTATAAGAGAAAGCAATACATTAATGATGGTCTATCTTGGACTACTAGTACCAAAATCCCTCTCATTTTTATTATGATAATTTGTACATGCACTCTACATTTTACTTCAGGACAGTATGAACTGCCAAATTTGTTGCAAGTTCTAATATTAAGGAGAACTGCCAACTTCTTTCACAGTCTATCTTAATATTCAAATTCTTTAGGACTGCCAACTTTGGTGGCAGTCTTACTTTATGTTAAGACTGCCAATAAGTTGACGTCATAGGACTGGACTGTCCTCGAGTAAAATGTGTAGTGCCTTTAAAACTTTTATTATTTATCCGGACTATGATTTGAACACATACCCATTCCTATCCTCTATTATTATACTAGTGTTGCCACTAGACCACCCATTGATAACACGGACTATGATTTGAAGACATACCGATTCCTACCATCTATTATAAAATACTTGTAATGCACGTGCATATGTACTAGTCTTATATATATGATTTTTGTTTTGCAGAGCAAGAAGAGATAGCGAATAGCAAGGCCTCACCTGAGTATGCCCTGACATGGGGCGACCTAACGAAGATGAAATACACGGGGTGCGTCGCGCTGGAAACGCTAAGGATGTTTCCTCCTGCAGCTGGGACGTTCAGGAAAGTAACTAGAGATGTCGAGTTCAACGGATACCTCATTCCCAAAGGATGGAACGTAAGAAAATCCAAAGTTTTTTTTTTTGTTCTTTTTGAGATGTCCGACGTTACGCACGAAATTTTTGTGCACGCTGCATTGTATGTCTTTTGGGTCTGGTGTTTTGAACTCCCACTATTTTACACGTTGTATTGTATGTCCTTTGGGTGCACTGCCTCCGACTCCCACCATTTTTGTAAATGTAAGAAATATTATATTCCCGTGGCTTGATTCACTGATCTTCTGCCACGCAGTCATGATCTTATTCCTCTTTCCAGTAACCACAAGAGTCATTGGACTTCGGCCAAAATCTTAAGTGGAGACATAAAGCATCCTGGCTGGGTGGGTCAGTTTTTTCCTTTAACCCATTGTTACTGTTTCTTCGTTTCAGGTACACTGGGTGCACTGTGGAACGCACAGGGATGCAAGCATATTCCAAGAACCCGCAAAGTTCGACCCGACGAGGTTTGAGAGCCCGTCGGCGCCCGTTCCGCCGTACTCCTTGGTGCCGTTCGGAGGCGGCTGCCGGCTGTGCCCCGGCAACGAGTTCGCGAGGATCGAGGCGCTGGTCATGATGCACCGCCTGGTCACCAAGTTCAACTGGAAACTGTGCTGCAAAAGAGACGTCTACAGCCAGTTTCCGACCTCCTCGCCCGCGGAGGGACTGCCTATCCATCTTGAACCCATTAATGGATAAGCGCTGCAAATTCGAAGTTATATACATTTCTAATCGACATGTCTCTCAATAAGTAAAGGATATTTATGGATATATACATTCAACATTTACATACTTCTGTGGATTTGTTTGTTTCCTATAAATAATGATTGTGTTGGATGCCTTGTCACAATTTTTTTTTGGGGTGAAGAAAATGATTATACATATAGAATAACAAACATATGGGGATCTATACTCGATAATAATTAAGAATTAGATATTTTTCCAATAAGCTGACAAATTTTTTATTTCAGTACAAAATGTACATTCTTCTAAAAGTATTCTGCAACAATATTGAATGGTTCTTTGATGTTGGTACACTATTTTCCAGTTTTCCATCTCTTAAGTTCATTTTTCAAACAAGAAAGAGATGAGACGACGACCTGCAACTATTTAAATATTTAATAAAAGGATTATTTTGTAGAAGGGTACCAAATTTATGCCTAAGTAGACGTTGGGTACTGAATTTATCCGTTGATGGGTTTGGATACTCAAAAATTTTATAGTGACATTTTAGTGACAAAATTAGACTTTCAGTGACGAAATGAGTCTTTTAATGACGAATGTTCGTCACTAAAAGAATTCGAGTATCCAAAACCCTTCAACGGACAAATCCAGTACCCAAAGTCTAATTTTAATTATATAGAATTTTGGATTTGTTTAAACTACTCATTTTGAGTAGTTTTCAAGTCTTTTTTTTAATAATAATAGAGGGTAGATTTTGGTATAATTTTAATTATCTAAAATTATTTACTTTTATATTCAATGTTTTATGAGTTTAAAAAATTATCAAAACTGAGTTGTAGGTTAAATTATCAAGACAAGATCGAACGTGCACTTCGAGATTTAAAACTATGTCCAAACTGATCTTAGACTACACTTAAAAGCAACTTGATTCAAAATAAGATGAAAGGACGTCTGAAATTGTTTCCCGTCAACGTTTTTTTGTAGATATTTTGCAAGTAGAGCTTGTTGCAACTTGCAAGTCCAACTAGGTGTATTGTAACATGCGAAATGTATATAAACATGAGCGGTTAAAAAAAGTATATAAACATGAGGGGTTCGATTCTAAAACTAGATTTAAGCTTGATCCGTTCTTAGTTTCATATAAGGATAAATTTATGTGTAGTTCAATATGAGATTAAGCTTTATTTGAGAATTACATATAAACGTATTGGCACAGTGGTGAGTAACAATTGGGTAAGATTTGAAGCGTCCAAAGTTTGAACCCCGCATTTTACACTTATTTTTCTTTTCCACCTAAACGACTCACGACCCACGACTCACGACCGTCTCTTCTTTCTGCTACGTGGCAAAATATATATTAGCAAATGTTGTTACAAAAATATTAGAGAGATTCGATTGTTACAAAAAAGTAAATAAGTTTATTCATGGAATATTCATTGAACCAAAGTTTCTCCTTAGAATCATATTGTGAATGAAGTTATTTTATATGCAACAAACTATATATGTATTATTAATATTTGGTAACTTATTTGACAGGGCTATTCTATAAGAATATGTCATGATTCAATTCAGAAGACACAAACAAAAATCTCTCACTCTCTCTATTAATTAATATTAATATTCAGAAAGTTTGTACATCTGGCACCTCCAGGGTGTGCCAGGGTACGCGTAACAACCAAATGTGGTAATTCATATCAGTTCAGAAACATTCCAATGTTTATGTTGTAATTCACTACAATCTGAATTTACTGGTTCCGGTAACGAATCGACTTTAAGGATAAATTTCGCTTTGAGCATCGATGGTTCTAACCGTCCCGGGAGGCTATTCTACTATATATCTCTTCTACAAATTCTTTTCTAGTTCTAATAATACTTCCTGACACTGCAAGTTTTCGACAAATATCATTAACAATCTCAAAGCGAAATTCTTGCAACATCCAAAATTTTCTAACATCTCTTGACAAAACAATATAATGGAAGCCCACACTAGTTTGTTGAACAACAACTTTCACATGTTGGATAAATTCGATGGAAAGTACTTCAACAACTGGAAGCAAGATCTCACTCAACCTAATTGATTAATATTGAGTATGTTGTGATCACATGTGAACATGAAATCCCCACTACTTGGCCGACTAAAGCAATCAAAAGGGCAACAATTGACCTTCAACAATGGAAAAAGGGCAACAACCTGTGCAAGCTCCTTATCCTCAAGTCACTAGAGGATAGCCTTACTAGTCCTATAACAAGAAGGATAAGACAAAGGACATTTAATCCAACATTCCTAGATCTAATAAACCCGTTGCATAGACAACCTAACCCTCTATAAAACCCAATAAATAGTTCCTTGAATCAACCAATTTATAGGTTTAATTCCTTGTCAAATATCCCCTAAAAAGTCACATTTTCTAAAATTGGAAACGTATCGAACGGGGTCTGTCCCGACAAACTGGACCACCTTGACTCGAATCGATTGCGAAAGGTGCGTATGGTATTTCCTCGATGTGTAAACTTCGACGAAATTCAATTTTGTCACGTGTGCGCGACATTTAGCTCGTATTTGTCAAAAATTACTATATCGATTTTTTTCGAGAAATTATAATTACTTTTGTGAGCTTGTCGTGTTGCGACAAAACCTACGCCATTGGACTCGTAGCGCCTGGCTTGTCTTGTGACCCATGTTTCGTTCGATTCTAAGACAATTGACCAGATCATTGCTTTGTGGTCTCCAGGAAATGTTTGTGATCGGCTCATCGAAATCTAAATCTGGACATTCCATTGGGATCGTATTGTCATTTTAGCCTTGTTAGACATATAGTTTGCTAAATTTGGACTTCTTTATTTTGGCACATTTTTGGTGCCCCCCTCCCGCATCGTCTGATGGGTGGCCTGTGTGGGGTCCGCGCGTGCCCGCTCGATCAAACGATCGAGGGCGACGGGGCTCCCGAATATATATATATATATATATATATATATATATATATATATATATATATATATATATATATATATATATATATATATATATATATAGACACACGCAAATGACCTCTAGCCTAGTGGTTAAGAGAGATGCATGCGACCCAAGTGGTCGGGAGTTCGAGCCCCGGTGGAGGCGAGTTCACCACAAGTACCCATTGCTTCAAAAAAAAAAATATATATATATAGACACACACACACACAACAAGAAAAATACCTTTTTATGTCGGGTAAAAACCGTCATATATGACATTTTCTGTTTGAAAACGATATATATAGTTATATTATATATAACACAAAATTTTAAACTGACATTAAAGATACAATTATATATAACAAAAAAATTTCAACCGACATTAAAGACACATTATATATAACAAGTTTATATCGAAGTGTTATAAACATATATATCTTTTTTCATCCTTTGCTTAACATATCACCATCTTAACTACATTTCAAAAGCAATTTCTTTTTCAGCTTTTGCTTCACCAACATATCCTCATTTTAATTACATTTCAAAAAATAATCCAAATATATACATCTTCTTTCCTTTTTAGCCACCAGGCCTCAAAATATTTCTTTTGCATTCACCAACACAAAATTTCCCTAAAAGTAAGCAACTTGAGAATCCTCGATTCTACAACCAACAAATAAAGGTACAAATAAGATACTTCAAACTTGAAATCAGATAAATCTTATACCTGACCAAACTGTACTGGTTGAAGCCCAAAAATTTCCAGTGATCCAACTAAAAGAAACCAAAGTGAGCTCATATGTTCAGGTACCATCTGCAGATGCACATATCAGACAACAACAGTTATATACTAACCATAGAACATCCAATTAAATCACTATATGCTCTATTAGCGACGTTGTTTAGCGACGGAATAAAATTCCGTCGCTAAATATATAATATAGCGACTCTCTTCTATTGACATCGCAAAACGTCGCTGAATAGCGACGTTCAGCGACACTAGATACTTTACGTCGCGGAATAGCGACGTTCAGCGACATATTATTAAAATATGTCGCCTATATTAAAATGGTTGCGACGGTTAGCGACGTCGACTGTTGACGTCGCTAACTTTTTTACTTGGGCACAAGACTCCTTTTTCCCCCTCACTCGAAAACTCGAAAATTTTGTTTTCGAGCTCTCGGCGCATCCCCCCCCCCCCCCGGCGACTCCCTCCCTCCCGGCGACCCCTACCCCCCTCCCCCCGTCGAGCTCCTCCTCCCCCAATCCGAGCTACTCCTCTCCGATAAACCCTAACCTAACTCCTCCTTCTCTCCCACACACACACACACACATAGAGACACACACACACGGACACACGGACACACACACACACACACGGACACACGGACACACACATTAGGTTGATCCGACTTCCACACGCAAATTTTTTGACGTCCATACCTCCTTATGGAAATCTCATAACTTCCAAATTAGGTCTGATATGCCTTCCGCCTGTGAATTTTTTGACACTCATTTCTCTTTATGGAGACATTCTAACCCCACCTTGAGAACTACGATATTGGATTGTGTCTATATACCTTAAAAGGAAATTCTTATATAAAATCTGAGCCAATCCCAATTATCTATACATCATGATCCCACATCCTACTCGATATGAGACTAAATTACCAACTCCAATGTAACACCCTTTTGAGGACTAAACATGAAATGAGATACAATTCAACACCGGATCCTGACTTTTGTTTGAACTTTACATGCAATCAAAATTAACATGTTTGCTTCTTGACTAATTATATTGGTAAACATACAAAATCTCTAGGTAGCATATATAGTTGTGTAATGTCATATATTCTACAAAGATTGTAAGCTTATATAACTAGTTCAACTAATATTAACCTACTTGTTGGGACGATTTGATTCGTGTCATGGCACGAGCACGAGCCAGGACAATCACCTCTCGTGGGCCAGGATAGTCACCTCTCGTGGGCGGTCAAAATATTATTTCCGTTAAAACATTGATGGCAGGGTCCTTAATCATTTTCGTTAAAACGTGCTTAGCTCAGTCTCAAACTAGTGTCTTTTCTTCCAGACTCCTACTTGTGAGATTGTACAAATTTATGTATACTTCAACTGGAATTGTTTCTTCACATTGGTAGTGGCTACTAGTTTTGGAATATCTAGGTTAACAAAAAAGTGGATTAGGTATGCAAACCTCCAAATTCTAAGTTAACCAAAAGGGAATTGAGTAATCCTTGACAGACTGTTAAATTAGTATTAGGTCTACAAACTTCCAAAGTTTCTAATTGATGAATAAGGTCTCCAAGAATTAGATCTAGCCCAAAAAAAGAAGTCATAAATTAGAATATGTGATGTTTAGGAATTTAGAGACGTGTATAGCGGAATTCAACGGATGTCGACATCTTAACCTGCAAAGTAACAAACCACAAATCATGCTACGAGAACCAATACAAACCAAACATACAACCGTAATATATTGTCTTTGACCACCTAGAAAAATCCTAATACTTTGTAAATGAAAAAAGTGAATACAATGCACGTATCGATTAATTCATCCGAAGAATCGATCCTTACAACTTCTTAAGATTACAACTTCTTAAGGCAAGGACTAGTGGTAAGGTTAGGGGGGAGTAAGGTATATGTGTGTGTGTATGTTAATTATCTGTGTGTATGAAGAAAGAGCTTAAATTGGTGTGGGTGTATAGTTGTGTACAGAAAATAGTGTATGTCCCTGTTTTCTAAAGGAAGCAGCTATGAAGAGTGAGATGAGTGTGTACAAGAGCCAGTAGGCAGGCAGGGGTCATCCTAAATCAGTGTGCACTAGTAAGATATGTATTATAAGATTTTTAGTTGATAGGGGATTTTGGATAGTTTTAGCTTGGTTAATGTTCAGTAAGAATCGATAGCGTATGTGTACACGTTGGATGCACAAGAACTTATGTGCGATATAGCATGGTTATTAGTAACTGTTCGCTACTAATGTGTGTCCCATAATAAGACATAATATATGAATTTGTGCCTATTGGATAATGTGTGTCCATCTTTTCAGAATTATTTCCAAATGGATATGAATTACTACTTGCAGAATCGTTCATGAATCGTCGTCCTGATGATATGTGTGGTGTGCAGGATGAATACATAGCTGGAGTAGAGCAGTTCCTGCAGTTTGCTAAGGCGTTCCCTCAGTACATGGACGGCACCAAAATTAAGTGTCCGTGTGTGAAATGTCATAACGTAAAATATTATCCAGAAGTGGAAGTGACATATCATTTGTACTCGAGGGGTTTTACGCCTAATTACTATCAGTGGACCGCACACGGAGAACTTGTGTCTTTAGCATCAGAGCCGGAGCCTTATGTTAAGTCGTATATGCATGCGGGACCTAATTTTGTTTCAGATAATCATGCATACGACGACGGGTGCGTGAACATAGTTTTCGACGCTGCGGGGCCTAGTTTCGTTCATGATGCAGCTGAGGAGGCACCGAATGTCGATGCTGCAAAGTTTATGGAGTTGCTGGAGAATGCAAGGACTCCATTGTATCCTGGTTGTGAGGATCATTCACCGTTGGAGGTGGTTACAAGACTGTTGAGCATTAAGTCAGATTTTAACATGTCGCAAGAATGCTACAACTGAGTGTTGGAGTTGATTATAGAGATCTTGCCGGCGGGTGCTAAGTTACCTAAAGACTTCTATCGGTCTAAGAGGATGGTGAGATCGCTCTGGATGGGATACGAGAAAATTGATTCTTGTCACAATGGATGCATGATGTACTACAAAGACGACAAGGACGCAGATGTGTGCAGATTTTATGGTGCAGATCGCTATAAGACCACTAGTACAGGAAGGTCTACCGGTGCAAGAAGATCGACCGATTCAATGCACTACTTGCCTTTAACGCCGCAGTTGCAAAGATTATTTATGGTGAAAGAGACGGCCGAAAATATGAGTTGGCACATGCGAGAACAGATTGAAGGAATGTTGGATCACCCATCCGATGGAGAAGCGTGGAAGAAGTTTGATCGAGTGTATCCTGATTTTGCTTCAGATCCGCGTAATGTCAGGTTGGGGCTATCTTCTGACGGTTTTACTCCTTTTGGTCTTTCGGGATCCCAGTATTCGTGCTGGCCTGTGATTGTTACTCCGTATAATCTACCGCCTTGGATGTGCATGAAGACTCGGTACATGTTTCTAACCGTTATAATTCCTGGTTCGAACAATCCCAAGAGGAACATTGATGTGTACTTACAGCCTTTGATAGATGAGTTAAATCCGTTATGGGAAGTAGGCGCTAACACGTACGATATTTCTAGGAAGCAGAATTTTCAGATGAAGGCAACCCTTATGTGGACCATCAACGAATTTCTGGCCTATGGAATGTTATCTGGATGGAGCACTCATGGTCGTCTCTCATGTCCGTATTGCATGGACCGTACTAAGGCTTTCGCTTGAAACATGAAGGAAAATCGTGCTTCTTTGATTGTCATCGGCAATTTCTGCCAAAAGATCATCCATTCAGAAGGAACAGGAATGCATTCCGTGCCGGCGTTGTAGAGAAGGGTGATCCACCGCCAAGGTGGTGCGGAGCCACGATATGGGAGGAGGTTAGAGATTTTTCAAGTGCTATCGAAGATCCTACAACTGGGTACAAGTGCGATGGATTTGGTAGAGATCATAACTGGACAAAGAGGAGCATATTCTGGGATCTGCCATATTGGAGTACCAATCTGATCAGACATAATCTTGATGTCATGCATATTGAGAAGAATGTGTTTGATAACATAATTAATACTGTGATGGACGTAAAGAGAAAAATGAAAGACAATCCCAAGGCCAGGTTGGACTTAGAAGAAATATGCAAACGCCCTGCGTTGCATTTGATAGAGGAGAATGGAAAATAGTTCCCGCCGAAGTTAATTTTCTCACTGGACAAGGAGGATAAAGTGAGACTTTGTCGGTGGATCCAGGGCCTAAAATTTTCAGACGGATATGTGTCAAATCTGAGAAGATGTGTCGATCCGAAGGAAAATAAATTGACGGGTATGAAGAGCCACGATTGTCACGTATTCATGGAGAGGTTAATTCCAATTGCATTTCGGGAATTCTTACCGCAGGCAGTTTGGGATCCATTGACGGAGCTTAGCATATTCTTCAGGGATCTTTGTTCTAAGAAATTGCTCGTTGATCATCTAGAAAAGCAAGAGAAGGACATTGCGGTAACACTGTGCAAGCTAGAGAGGGTGTTTCCTCCTGGATTCTTCGACTCTATGGAGAATTTGCCGATTCATCTATCCTATGAGGCACGTGTTGGTGGACCCGTCGAATATCGATGGATGTACCCGTTCGAGCGACATTTGAATCACCTAAAAAGAAAGGTGAAAAATAAGGCACGGGTCGAGGGTTCTATTTGTGAAGCCTATATTCTCGAGGAGATCACAAACTTTTGTTCGATGTATTTCAAGCCTCATGTTGCAACTAATAGAACGAGAGCTTCTAGAAACGACGACGGAGATCATAAATGTAATGATACAATACTGAAGGTATTCAATGCCCCAGGAAAGCCATCGGGTAAAATGAAGAAGAGATATCTGAACGATGATGAGCTAAGGGCTGCTCAGGTGTATGTATTACTCAACTGCGACGATGATGAAGTAGAGAAGCTAGAGGGATAAGTAATTAATACGTCTACATTATTTTAATAGTATTGATAATTATACTATTAAATTAATTGAACGATGTTGTTTTCAGTATATTTAATGATGATGTGAGGTCAGGCAGGCCACACATAACAGAAGGAGAACTAGAACAAGAAATGAGGCGTTATTTTCCATCATGGTTGAGTGCATATGTAAGACTTGAGAACTCTGTAATTACCTTTATGTATATGCACTTGAGAATGAGCTTAATTTATTTTTTTCGTGGTATTTAGGTTGATCGTCCATACGCAAGACTTGAGAATGAGTCTATTAGAACGCTAGCCAAGGGACCAATTTATGCTGCAAAAATATGGCCAAGCTACTGTGTTAATGGGTTTAGGTTCAAGTCAACAACTTGCCCGATCAGAGACAACTTTGTGGATCTCGATTCCACCAAAAACAGTTGTTTGTGTATCAGATCTTCGAACTACAAAGATGTTGATACGGGCAACGATTTCTATGGCGTCCTACGGGAGATTGTGGAGCTGACATATAGTTATGGAATAGAGCCTGCAAAGATTGTATTATTCAGGTGTGATTGGTTCGATCCGATTGAAGGTCAAGGGTGGAAAGTAGAGAAGCACGGTCTTGTGGATATAAACTATCGGCATCGATATCAAGCCTATGAACCATTTGTTCTTTCAAGTCAGGCTCAGCTCGTGTACTTCACAAGTTATCCTAAACGGGGAACAACAAGGTCGGACTGGTGGGCAGTATACAAGACCAAAGCTAGAATTACCTTTGAGGTTGACGATATAGCTTATCAGGAGGATGAACTACCTCTTGTAACAAATATTATAGAAGTGGACACGATGAAGTTCCTCATTACACATCTAATTGTGTAGAAGAAGTAGAATTATCTGAAGAGGAAGATGCAGATGAAAGTGAAGATGTAGAGGAGAAAGAAGAAGAAGATGAGCTAAACGAACTAGATGAATTTTCAGAAGAGGATTAAATATGTACGTTTATTTTATCGTCATATTTGACACTTTAGTGACACTTTTATCATATAAATCTGTGACACTTTAGTGACACTTTTATCTGTGACTATGAGATTTTTGAAAAATCTGTGATGTCTATCATATAAATATGTATATTAATTTTATTGTCATATGTTATTATCAGGTATGACTAGACCCGGACGACGCGGAGGATATTATGTTAGGCAGTCCCGTCTGCCTCGGGCTGGGGATGCAGATTCTGTACCCTCATCCTCATCTCCGAGTACGCCAGTGTACCATTCTGTTCCCGATCCATTACCGGGACAGGGCAGTTCCAGCAGGTTGGCGACACCTCCCTCGTCGTCCAGCATTCCTGATCCCGCGTCCAGCATTCCTCCTGCCGACAGCTCCATGGGGAGAGCCGACGCCGAGCATATAGAGGACGGCGATCAGATTGATCCTGTCCAGCCAGGAGGTGAGAGCGACCCTCCATGCACTCCCCCGGACGGGACGCGTATGGAGATTTGGACGGACGGGCCTACGAAGTAAGTTAATTAGTTAATATATATTTCTCAAATGATTATATGTACATATATATTCATGAAATTTATTATTGTATAGATATCGGCCTCCTGCAGTACAGAGACAGCTGGGGTTATTTCTGAGGCAGAACTATGGTGGGCCTTGGATTAACTACTCAGATGTTCCCGCAGATAGGAAGGCCTTTTGGTTGGCCCACTTCAAGGTAAAAAATTTGTTTATTTTTAAATTTTAATAATTATTTATGTATATTATATAACTTTTCTATTTTACTTCTTGTAGAGGACCTATTTCTATCCACCACACCGGACGGCGAAGATCGAGGCCCAATTTTCTGCCGTCGCAGGCAAGCTCATCCGTGATGCGATCCACGACCAGAAGTTTGGTGATCGCTCCGGAAAGCCGATCCATGGTTGGATCACGCCAGAGCAGTGGACTGCGATGAAGGCTAGATTTGTCGAGGCCAGGTACCAGGAGCGGTCTGACAAGGCCAAGGTGGCGCAGTCGAGCGCCAGTAAGTGGTGTGGTGGCTCCATTCCGATGACGGAGCATTTTCGTTGTCTGGTACGTTTCCTATGACGGACATCATTTTATATATAGTTCGATAGAATGTTTAATACTAATAATAGATAATATATTTTAACAGGTAAAAAAGGGTGAGGACCCGAACATGGTGACCGTCTTCCTGGTCACCCATCGGAGGGCTGGGGAGTTCATTGACGAGAGGACGACGCAGGCATATGTACGTTCTATTCTTTATATTAATTTACTATAATTTAGAAAACAGAAAAATAGATATCAATATAGACTTTAGCAAACACTTACACGTTAGCAAACATTGTTCTAGGCCGAGTTTGTTCGGCTATAAGAGGAGGCGGCTGCTGCTGCTAGTGCGCTAGCAGAGGGAGGGGCTGGTACTTCCTCCCAGCCGCCTACAGCTCCATCGCCGGACGACCTCTGGATGACCGCCGTTGGCGGTCTTCAGAAGGGTACGTACTACGGTACGAGATCCTACGGCGCGTATTTGGCTTCGGAGTCATCCCGGGCCCCCTCTGTCAGTGCGCAGTCTTCGGCTTCGCAGGCGTCGTCACGAGCTCAGGATATTCGTCGTCTGATCGACGAGCTGTGTCGCGAGTTGCAGCAGCAGATTTCTGATTACCTTACCGCAGAGCGACGATCCGACCCTCCGATGATCACCGGACGATTGATGCGGTCGAGCGCAGTATACAGGAGCTGATGAGTCTGCAGCAGGCTACAGCTGCCAGCTTGCACACGCTCACCGAGTCTACGCATCGCACAGAGCATAGACAGGTCGAGCTGGAGGGATCGCAGAGGACCATGTCTGCCTCACTCACTCAGGTATCAGCTTCGATTGAGGAGAGTACTCAGAGGATGGTGAGAACCCTTACTGCGCATGGTGAGCGACTGCGAGAGCTGGAGTAGATACATCCTCCCGGTCCATCGACGGCGCCGACTCCAGACATTGCACTGCCTCCTACTGCCCCTACGGTGCAGCTCACCCAGGAGCAGTATGAGTACATGCTATCCCAGATGCGCGGCAGGGGTCCTCAGTGATCCAGTAGATTTTTTTATCATCTTTGTATGTATTGGCCCTATGGGCCCATTGACCGTTCTGTACACTGATTTTCATTATTATTTGATTCTGTTGGACATGTATGTTTGTGATATTTAATTTGTTGGTATTTTCATTGAGTACATGTATGATATTTAGTTGTAGACTGTTATGATGGGAGACTGTTATTCATCTTTTAGTTGTAGACTGTTATGATGGGAGACTGTTAATTATGATGATATCTGTGACGGGGATGACAAATATACCTACGCTGAGTTATAAGCGATGATCTGATATACAAAGGAGGTGCTGCCCAAATTTTAAAAAAAATATAATATGTATTTTTGTGATGATGTGTGTCTGTGTTTACAGTGTATGTGAAATGTAGTGTTCGGAACCATCGATAGTTTCGATTACCGTTGTATATTTTATCTTGGACAGAAAGCAACTGTTCAGGGTGTACTTCTGAGAGCTTCATTACCACATCCTTCACTCTCTCGAGACGTCGTACAGGATCCCGAGAAGGTGAAGAACGTGAAGAGGAAGCTCTAAGAAGTGCACCCTGAATTGTTGCTCTTTCTATCCAAGATAAAACATAGAATAGTAAGCGAAACTATCGATGGTTCGAACACTGCACTTCACACACACTGTAAACACAGACACACAGCATAACAAAAAACATGTTATATTTTTTTAATTTTTTTCAGTATTCTGCGACGGATAGCGACGTATAGCGACGGATACGGAACGTCGCTATACGTCGCTAATTAGCGGCGTTACGTCGCTGTACGTCGCCACCTTGCTGACATGGCAGGCATGCCATGTCATCACGTAAATAGAACTAAACGTCGCTAAGTAGTCGCACTACGTCGCTAATTTTGCGACGTAAAGTTTTCGTCGCTCGTCGTCGCTAACTTTGCGACGACCCAGCGACACGGCGGTCACGTCGCAAACAGCGACGTAGGGTGACGAATGTGCCATCTGCGACTAGCTTAAAAGCGACCTTCATTTTCTGTCGCTAAAGTCGTCGCTAATTACGATTAGCGACGTATTTTTCCCTTATTAGCGACGTATAATGACGTCGCTAATTTGCCTTATTTTAGTAGTGAATACAATATTTTATTAACCTCCAAAGCTTTCATGAAAGTATCAATTACTGAGAATTCCATAAATTAATAAATAAGATAACTAGAACCAAACCAACAGTATGAAAAATGAAGAATCAGTTATATGCTAACCATAGAACATCCAGTTTTAAACTAAAACACAATAACACCGTACTACTTTATACATAACCAGCCAACAACAGCCAGTTCAACAACCATAGGTAATTGAATTCTGATTTAAAAGTAGAGTAAATGTCAGCTATAAAGCATCACAAGGAATATAATAAAGACTCATCTTAGTGAAAACGTGAAAAGATGCAAGTATTAGACCATACGGACATGGTCCTGCTTATTCGTTGAGGTTCCTTTAGCAAGTCTCTGCAGCAAGCATAAGAAATGTTCTTGTGAAACAAAAACTTGATGATTGCAACTAAAATAGGACGAACAAAATCTGGCAAAGATGTAAAGTTCCTTATTTGTACCACATGGAGTACAAACCTGTCTTCTCGGTTCAAAGCGAATAGTCAAGGTATGCACAAGAAAAGGATCAAGTGGGGGATCATATGGATTCACAGGATGAAAAGATGAAAATGGCACCCTCACCTGCAAAAATTAAAAGACAATCAAAGCACATTCAAAATATGTAGAATATAAAGTTTCGCATAAATATTAATCCAAGTCGCAATAAAATAAAGTAAATGAGCCACGAAGGTGAAACAAAGCTATTCTCACCCTGCATGTCACGTCCCGACCCGGGAAATCACTCGTTCTCACTAGATTTTATCCGAATCATCGTCCTCGCTGGGACGTGATGCCGCACGAGCCTGGAGTTGCGCTCATGCAAGGCAAGATAACATGTTCACATAGTGTTTATCTCAAATTGATAACATAAGCAACGGAAGAAAACAGAGTATATAATAAGAATCTCTTTTTATTAATAATGAACTGAAGGTTACAAAGGTCTCGAATAGCCCAACTGAATATGCCAACTGGCTACAACGCTCATGATCTCTCTAGCTTACAAAGGATTACATTGTTCCATACATTATGCCTCTTTATAGCCAATAAGTAGTCTCCGGCTGAACATCTCCATGTTGCAAGTCTGAACGTCAATGCGGTAGCTCCTCTTGAAACGCTAAGGACTCCATGCCTCGGCACGTCCAAACCAAGCCCCGCCCCGAGCCGAACATATCCTGAACCTGCAAGCAAACTAGTGGAAGATTAGTGCTTTCGTCCTCGCTGCACTGATCAAGACCCATTCGCACCCAAACCAACACTAAGTACATTTAGTGAAACATGCATCTTAATTTGGTGATCTTTCTATTTAGCCTTAGGATCAGTTTCATGGCAATATTCAAGCATAGCAACTTATTATAAATGTGTCCAATACTGTATTCCTGCAGCAGATACAGTTAGACATAATATGAACATAAGTATAGTGTATGTTTTCGTCTCGTTTCGCTTGGCCTACAATCGTTAGAAATATGCATAACCAACCATACAAATTCACGCAACCAACCAACAAAACTTAGACATATGCATAAGGGTGGCAGGCCCTGTGCCTGCACCCAATTCTAATCTTAGCCTACCGGCCCTATCTATATGAAGGTCACAGTGTTTCGTACCGTAATGGACTTGGCATCCTTATGTGTAAGCCTATGATCGCTCCAGTACGGATTGCTAGCCCATTATCTGAAGGATCCCAAACTTACTGATATCATAGCTTATCACAACACTGGTCGGTCGTAACCTATCCTAATAATGTGCACCATAAATACCATACATAATTTCCTCCTAAGCTGAACGGTCCCGGGGCCCCGGTCGTAACCATTCGAGGGAAGCTGCACCCGTGCACGGGCCATCCGAGTCCATTAACCATGCAATACGTGCCCTAGCAAATAATTCATATCATTCCAACCAATCTCACGTTCCATAAACATATTCCGTCATCTCTGTCTCAAGTTCCATCGGCATTATGGCCTAACACATCCGTATTGATGCACGACGCCCAACGGCTTAGACTTCTCGTATCTTATACCTAACGCATTCCATTCATAACTTATTCACATAACAACAGTTTTGTAGCCATTGTGCCACAACTGCATACCTCGATGCATGAAGTATATCTTTCAATGTTACGGCAGGTTCCGCGGCATTGCACCACAACTTGCCCTATTTCGCTTACTTAGTCATTTCGTAGCTTTCGTGCACAAAGGCACGCTTAACGCCATAATCAGTGTTCTAGGCCTAATGTTCAATGTTCTCGGAGTCGTGTACGTGATGCACATTTCAATATCACCTTTCAATATTCTACTATCACCACCCTACCGCGACTCGTACACTTGATGTACGTCGCTTCAATGTTCAATGTTTAATGTTCTATCTTAATGTTCGACACATACTAAGACCTTTAATCGTTCGAGCCACGCTCGCTAACTTAATAGAAACAATCGCATACAAGGATACAATTTATTAGACGTGAAGGAGTAGGGAGAGAGAGAGAGAGTCAAGAACCCCCCACCTTAAGTCGATACGCCTTGTCGTTTCGTCGAGCTGAAGCGGCTCGATTCCATAACTTGGTTGCTCGGCTAAGTCTCCTGACTTAGCCATTCCATTGGACTATTCGATTGATTTGGCCTACCGTACCCATGCCTTAATGCAAGGCGACGATTTGGTTTTGCAGACACTTTAGTGAATAAGGCAAAATGCCGACCTCTTATTGTCCAGCGTAAAAGCATAGCATGCACACCAGATCAATCGAAGTCAATACTTTGTTCAAACCGGACTTATGCTTTGCATCGATTCACATTGATACTTCATCGGATCAACGCAACTCTTTGAGTCAACGACTCATCGTAATGTACCATGCGGAGCGGGGCATTACATAATATACCACTCAAAACAAGGTTCGTCCTCGAACCGAAACCAACACTCAATCTAAGTGTTTCTCTAGACCGTTCCATGATCTTGTGCCACTATCATTGAATCATACAATTTAGTTTGGATCATACACATATTTTAGGCGTCCCACCAATATATACATTTCAGCCAAGCTCTGTTGTAGGATATCGGGACAAATCTAACAGGCTCAACTTAAATCCTCAAGCACCAGTTATTCCGTACTCGACTTGGTCAGATCTTAGCGTTTATTCCCAAAATACTTCTCGCATGCATTATTTTATAACACGCGATCATCCTCCCAACATTTCTATATATAACTTAATTCAAAATCGTAACTTCGATCCCCATAAGTTTCTCGTCGGCCATCTAATGCATGCATTGCATTAAGTCATTGCGCATCCGATCACAACAATTTTTTGCAACGCCTACTCGTCAAATCATTTTCTATCCCTCGCACAACTAAATTCCATATTCAACTATTCCCAAATTTGTCTCAATGACATGGACTAAGTCCAACATGTCCAAACTTTCTTCGCCTACAATCCATACTATGCATCGTACGCAAATATTCCAATACGATTCACGTTCTCGAAACTATCTACGCATCGCGCCTGGGGCTACCTCCGCTAGGTAACTTATCCAGACATCATGCTTAATCTCTCCCGACACAAGAGGTCAAACTTGAGTCTACGATGCTCAAAGGCAACAATCTTTTCGACCCAAGGTCTCTTACGATACGTCTATCTCTGATTTTTGATCGAATAGAAATTCCTTACTCAATTTTTGAATCAATTCCAACTAGTTCGTTTCGTAACATAGATCGTGCGCTCAACACACATAGCCTAACCATTACTCAAACCGATCTACGACACAACTCTTAGGATCGTTCTATTATTCGTCGCTCTCGCGCATTGCAGAATTCTTGCAATCACCTTACCGCATCACTATGCTAAGTACGTTCCTCAACATCTATTTGATCAGCGACCAACCAAGTCTATTTACGTACTCATTCGATCGATCATAAATTTTCTGACCATATCGATCTAGTCGAAGGCTACTCGCTAACTTCTGAAACACGATACTCAATCGCTTAGACTTATCCTCAACATGTACTACAACATCCTTCATCCTCGACAAAATTTCTTATACGACTTCACTAGGGTCATCCTACTGTCTTCGATATTTACTTTGATTTGGCGGTCAAGTCTTCTAGGGTCAGCCGTCCCGAAACTACGCTCGATAATTGAAGATCATCAACGAGGGACGGCTATTACGAATCATGCTATATCCTATCGCGGAGCCAAATCAATTCCTGACAATTCCTATAAGACTTTATCCAATTCGAAAAAAATTTACCAATCCATAATTTATCTACCCCCGTGCAACTGATGCGCCGTTTACTACTCGAATCACTCATGCACTACCGTTAACCATATCGCTAACCAAAAGATATTTGTTCATCTCGAGTACGAGTCTATCTACCCACGATCAATATCTGACACACTCTATGCTTATCGCAACAATCCTAAAATTCACCTTCGCATCAAACCACAAGTCTAAATCCAATTTGTCACGCCTTGTAAGTTCGATCATCCCCGCTGGACATGAATCACCATACCAGAACTCACGCGGAATAGTCATCCTAATCGGCGTGACGCATCTGCAAGGCTGGTGTTGCACTCGCACAAGATAAGAACGTCAACGCAGTGGTTATCCACGAAGCAATCAAGACACTTTCATTTTCATCCAAGTAATATCCATCCATTCTTAGATTTCCTCGATGCTTTTCCGCTGTTATCATCCAAACCTACATCAACTTAACTTGCATCTCATTTATCCAATAATAATGCTCAATGCAATTTTTGTTCAATTGATCAGAGTATCCCCGAGTTATTGCATATCACCTTTGATACGCCTCAATACCATCGTCGATATGCATAACTTGAACATCTTCCTCTCCCATAAGCTCAAATTCATTGCAATCACTGTTATCATCCGAACTTGAATACGAATCAAGTCTCACACGCATCAAGATCCATCCCGTTGTAACTAACTATCAACATCGAGATACGATTTTCAATTCATATATCCATTCTCATATTCCTAAATTGTACTTCCAAATCGTGGTACCGACTCATCGTGCTAACTCAAATTCATTTGCACCATTACTTCGTACCTACTCAACTCGTTCTGAACAATTTTTGTACCGACTTAACTCAATTCTGACCGAGTCAACTATTTCCTCAACGCAACATCCCCTCGCTACGCTCAGCCTATCATTTGACTTATACTTAACGAATCCTCGTCCGACGTATCATCCATGGATACTACTTCGTGCATAATTGTTCAACTCTATTCATCGAAGCATACTTGCATCGACTTCTATCAAGTCATTCCCACTCGAGTCTCCACACTACTCTGTTCGTTGAGGACAAACCTATCATAATTGACACAATCATCTCGATGCATTCTATTGCAAGTCACCAAATGGCTTAACATAGCTATCGCTAAGTGGTATTGCATATACCATTCAGAAATCGAGCCTATCGTTATCGATACAATGCTTTGCTGCACTGATCGCACAAGTGGTATTGCATATACCAGTCAAAATTGAGTCAATACTCAACTTTACACTCCGTATAGGTCCGACATCTATTTCAAGTTAACTATCCCGTGGCAATCTTTTTCGATCCCAGCTCTCGAGTTTGCTTACTCGAGTTGGCACACAACTGGACCAACATGATAATCGTTCGTCCAAGTTTGACATTCATTCAGGGCTAACCGTGCCTTGGCAATCATATTGATCACAATGCAACATTCGCTAACTCAAGGTTCAACGCGACATTCGGCCAACATATATGTTCGCCTACTCAAATTCGACTAGCGACCAACTCTATTCGTTCAAATCGCTCTACGATTTATCAATCCTATCGTTGCAACTCGTACAACGATTCCTTTTCGATACTCAAAGCCACTACTCGAATTCGTTCGACGCGTGTGATGTCCATTTGCGTAATCATACCCAATGTAACATTCCGTAGCTCAACTTATTGTACCGACGCAACAATTCATGTGACGTGCTACACCAATGAAATAAACCATTGTGCATGGTGCAACCAACAGTTCGTAACATTACTCCATCTATTCAACATGTTCTCTATCCATTCGCATAGCCACATAACACGTATCGCCTTATATGTCGACTCGTTGCACTTCGTGCAACCAACAACACGTATCTCTTCGCACTTTGTGCGACCAATAATATGTATCTCATTGCACTTCATGCAACCAACATCACCATATTCGTTGCACTTCGTGCAACCAATGACTCACAACTTTGTTGTACTTCGGGAAACCAACATTTCATAACTCGTTGCACTTCGTGCAACCAACATTCTCCGATGGTACTCGGAGATAGCGTGATAATCACGACATACTTGTGGTAGACGTACGCAACATAATACAGACTTATTGTATGGAACATCCAATGTAGCATCGAGTAGATCCATGAGCCATGCGGTTGCGAAAACAACTTAGAGTCAACTGATTTCAATAGCGAAGCAACTGAGGGTCAAAGAGATTCGTTTACGGTCCAGAGGATGGAACCGTTCTGATACCAACTTGTCACGCCCCGACCCGAAAAATCGCTCGTTCTTGCTAGATTTCACCCGAATCATCGTCCTCGCTGGGGCGTGATGCCGCACGAGCCTGGAGTTGCGCTCGTGCAAGGCAAGAAACAGGTTCACATAGTGTTTATCTCAAATTGATTACACAAGCAGCGGAAGAAAACAGAGTATATAATAAGAATCTCTTTTATTGATAATGAACTGAAGGTTACAAAGGCCTTGAATAGCCCAACTGAGTATGCCAACTGGCTACAATGCTCATGATCTCTCTAGCTCACAAAGGATTACATTGTCACATATATTATGTCTCTTTATAGCCAACAAGTAGTCTTCGGCCGAACATCTCTATGTTGCAAGTTTGAATGCCAATGCAGTAGCTCCTCTTGAAACGTTAAGGACTCAATATCTCGGCGCGTCTAAGCCAAGCCCCGCCCCGAGCCGAACATATCCTGAACCTGCAAGCAAACTAGTGGAGGATTAGTGCTTTCGTCCTCGTTGCACTGATCAAGACCCACTCGCACCCAAACCAACACTAAGTACATTTTATGAAACATGCATATTAATTTAGTGATCTTTCTATTTAGCCTTAGGATCAGTTTCATGACAATATTCAAGCATAGCAACTTATCATAAATGTGTCCAATACCGTGTCCTTGCAGCAGATACAGTTAGACATAATATGAATATAAGCATAGTGATCGTGCATGTTTTTGTCTCGTTTCGCTTTAGTAAATAAGGCAAAATATCGACCTCTTATCGTCCAGCGTAAAAGCGTAGCCTGCACACCAGATCAATCGAAGTCATACTTTGTTTAAATTGGATTTATGCTTTGCATCGATTCGCATCGATACTTCATCGGGTCAACACAACTCTTCGAGTCAACGACTCATCGTAATGCACCGTGCGGAGCGGGACATTATACCGCAGAAGCCAACTTTTGTGCTCATTCTTGCGAAATATAGTTTGCTTTGAGAAGTATCAGCTAGTGGACGACGTCAAGGATTAAAACAAATGACCTTCCATACCCACCAACAAAGGGAATTAAACCATCATACCTATCCATGTCAAACTGAAACTTTTGAAATTTGTGATATACATATTATTTATAGCATGAATTAAAATAAGGATGGATAATAATCCACCAATCAACATGATAAAAATCCTGAATAATAATCGAAGTGAATACCCTCTTACTTGTCAAGGGTGGAACCTAGTGGAAGTGATAGCCTCTTTGAGAGTTCAACATAGCCGCCTCTAGCGTAAAAAAATCCTACGACACCAAAGAAGTATAAAACAAATTCAACGTAATGGGTTTCTTTTAGGCCCACATAACTGTACGCACACACAAATTTTTTGAACAAAGTACATCCATGCGGGAACAATCAAAGTACTGCTATGAAGCTATTACTTGGAGATGAGAAGGCTCTACTTGCAACCTAATCTCTACTACCATCATAACTAACTACATCTTTGTACATAACCTAAGCGGTATAACCTTAGCTCTACTACCATAATAAGCTATACTTGCAACCTAAGCTATTAGCTCAGGTTTCTCTGTCCAATCTTTGTCTAATTCAAATCCAAGTTCTGTGCAGGTTAGCTTATCATATTCATGTATTTTTCAGCAGGGGCAAAGCCATCTAATTTTTGGTACCAAGTCATATATCTACCTCTATATCATATATCGAACTATCAAATGTGGAGAAATACCTGTCAGATGCAAACTGAATTTCCTTTTTTCGGTATAAAAATGACTACTAAGTTTTACCACAAACTCGTGAAGTGATGATTCAGTAGAGGTAATAACGCTCATTTTTGTACATCAAAATTTGACTGTGCACAAAACATTTTCCACCTTATTGACAAATATGCGTGCTCAAGTATCAATCTGAAAGAAGTGATATCTATAAAGGATCAATTTTAAGCAAAAAGATCAAAAAAGAATCATACTTCTAGAAAAATAATAAATAGTAGTACATCACTACATATGCACTACGAGTTATATATATATATATATATATATATATATATATATATATATATATATATATATATATATATATATATATATATATATATATATATATATTTTATTTTTTGGAAAGCAGCATTTTTTATTGAATTAAAAAGGTGGCTCCTAATGAGCAGTACAGGTTCCAGGGTCGCAAAATACAAAAAGTGCCCTGTGATGCAAAAAGCAGATACAAAAGTTTAGAGGGTGGAATTGCAAAATTTCGAAAAACAATTCGAAATTCGAAATTGTGAGGGCACTAGGCCCAAAGGGGGGATGGGCACACTGCCCAAAGCACCGGGTGTGCTGATCCACGGCACGGAACCCGAAGGGTTGCATGCGTGGCTGCAGCTGGCCCGAAAGGGCGCGCTTCACGAGGGAACGTTGGGCCCTCCGCCCAGGCTGTATATATATATATATATATATATATATATATATATATATATATATATATATATATATATATATATATATATATATATATATATAACCCCCCTTAGAAAACCCCCTAAAAAAATCCCTCACTCTAATTCGTAATATTAATGTTAATATTAATGTTAATGTTAATATTAACTTTTTTAATATTTTTTTAATATTAATGTTAATGTTAATGGTAATATTAATGTTAATGTTAATATTAATTTTAATGTTAAGTTTAATGTTAATTTTAGTATTTAATATTAATATTAACAGTAATATTAACATTAATATTAATATTAAATTACGGATTAGAGTGAGAAAATTTTTAGGGAGGTTTCTAAGGGGAGCTTTTGATCCGCTTCCTATATATATATATATATATATATATATATATATATATATATATATATATATATATATATATATATATATATATATGCCATATTGAGAGATGAATGGTAGGCCTGTCAATGGTAGCTTATTGGTCGGATATTGGCATTACCATATCCGAACCATTGACTATCGGATATATCCGATAACTATCCGATATCCGATCGGATAGAAGTTTTGGCTACCGTATCCGTTACCGATAATTTTAACGGATATCGGATAATATCCGAACCAATAAGATTACTAAAAAAATATTTAAAAAGGGAAGAAAAAAATCAGAACCAGCAGATTTTGTCAGATATATATGCAGATTTTCACATTAAAATATCATAAGCAGCAGATTTTCATGCATACATTGAATACATTTGTACCAAAAAATTCTCCACACAAGCATATATAACTAATAGTCCCATGCATACATTGAATATATTTTAAATTTATTAAATAATTTAAATATTATTGGTTCGGATATTATTGGTTCGGAAATGACACTTATCGTATCCGCATCCGATATCCGATAAATATCCGATATGATATCCGAATCCGTATCCGTATCCGAAATTTCTGATATTTTCGGTTCGAATACGGATCGGATACAGATTTTCGGTCTACCATTGACAGGCCTAATGAATGGTGTACTGATTATCATTTTTGATGGATTGAGGAAGTAAGATGCCAAGGATATAGTACACAGTTTTGCAATGTTGATGCTATAGGACATAATTTGCTGCTGTAAATGAACTTATGATGATAAGAATGACCCAACAATTGAATAAAAAAAAGCCAAAAACATAAAAACTGGAGTACTAGGAGACTGACATTTCTTATATGCAAACACTAGCAAGGTTTACTATATAGATATAAATCCATATGAAAATAGCTAGCATTAAGTCAAACTGACCTACAGGTGAGATAAACTTCTTCACCCCAACAAAAATTCTCCCTGCATCCAAGTAAACCAATTCAAGAAAATTTGTAAAAGGTAACCTTTTTATTTTTTGAGTGGTAGGGCAGGGATTTAGGGAAATAGTGGAGCAAATTTAAATATTCAATGATACAGAAAGCTACATTTGGCTGAACTTAGCATATTTAAATATTTGCTGAAATGATATTAAGCCATTTAAAAGGCCAACCAAGAAAGCACCATCAGTTTTTTAAGTTATGATGCAAACTAGTCATTCTTATATAAAGAGCATTGACTTCATTATGCCTCTACAGACATAATTTTAAAAAATCCTGACAGGAGAAATTTAAATCTACTGAAGTAGTTCAATAAGTTATTAACTCTTTTTCTCAAAAGAATTTTAAACAATGACGAAGATACATGTCCAAATATTTATATGGTTTTTACATCAACATAGTTCTGTAATTATATAGATACAATTAAAATAACGAGATGTTTGGAAGAAGAATCCCTTCTTATTTACCTAAATTGGATGCTTGGTCGCACCATGATCGAGACCATATCTCTTCCAAGCTACAGGATGTGCAAATCCAAGTGAAAAAGATTTGTCAGGCCATTGCAACATTGGCGTAATGTGTGAAACTCTTCTATTCTGCAAGGAAAACAAGAGAAAAATTTCTACTTGCTCCTAGTCATTAGGCAAAAATCTGCAAACATGCATATTGATCAGGACAATAAGCAAGAAGGACATGGGCCAGGTGGAAAGAAGAAAAAAAAGTTGAAGGAAACAATGCACAAGCATTCCCTTAAAACTACTTGAAGCTTGATAAAAATTTATTTTCCATTCCTAATTGAACTTAATAAATATGTATGTACCGAGAGAATCTAGTATTAAATAATGAAACAGAATTTTATCCAATAGATATGGAAAATTTGGCATCAAAACATAAAGCAACTTTTATTTAACGCTTGTTTACAAATAAATTAGGTTGACCATAATTTACAAATTTCTAATTTTGTAACAAACCTTGCACGAGAAGCTAAATTTGGTTTCCCCTGGATATCGACCTTGTGTTTGGAGCAAGCCACCACAAACATGAAGGAAAGCACTTGTCGTCAACCCCTGACCATCCACATATGTTAGCTGGTCATTCGGGAACTGCAAATCCATAAATGACTGCAAAAAAAGAGGAGAATAAAAAAAATAAGGTCATTGAATATCAAAAAAAGGACATGTTTTGTTATTTGGAAGAAATAGATAGCAGTTGTGAAAAAGAATAAAGTGAAAGAAACAATGAGATGCAATATAATCTTCAGACAAACAATTATCTAACCATCTAACCAGAGAGAAAGGTTTGTTACATAATATTTGGCACATCTGGATGTTATCGTGTTTGTTCCATTTGCAGGATCTTAATTCGCAATTGGACATAAGTTTTGCTTTCATAAATACTTATCCTTGAACGTTACTGAAGTAACAATCATACTTGATCTTAAGGAGGAAGCCCATTACGCAACACATAAATATATCCATGCCAAGGGGAGAATAGCAGACAATACCCACCATGTTGGCACATTTTATTTTGATAACATTAACAACATCTTCGTAGTCTACTTTTCTCTGAATTTCAGCTAACAGATAATCTCTCAAAGCTCGATCTCCTACAAAAAGATCTGACCATTCAAGCCGAGTCATCAAAGCCTTATGGACATTCCTAAAAGAAGACTGAAGAAAAGACCAGCGCTCCTTAAAGACAGCTCTCAAAAGATTCAAGATTTCAAGTCTGTACAAGGTCTAGGTCTTTCTGTATAAACACCTAAGGTTGGATGACAAACATAAAGCTCTTCTATTTTCAGTCAAAAATTAATATCTAAAAGAACGGCATACCGACGGTATACCGTTTCTGAGCTCCAAAAACGTTCTGTGACAAACCTCGGCATACCGACGGCATACTACAGTATACTGACGGTATACCATTTTGTGAGTCACAAAATGTTCTGTGACGAACCTCGGCATACTGACGGCATACTATAGTATACCGACGGTATACCGTTTTGTGAGCCACAAAATGTTCTGTGATGAACCTCGGCATACCGACGGCATACAACAGTATACCGACGGTATACCGTTTTATGAGCCACAAAATATTCTGTGACGAACAACGGTATACCGATGGCATACCATTGTATACCGACGGTATACCGGCTTCATCTGATTTGATTTTTGAATGGACAAAATACTAGCATTAAATGCTCCCAACAGATAAATTTATTACCGTTACTGTTCCGAACGGTATGCCGGTCCATACCGACGGCATGCCGTCTGTGTTATGTTCAGGAGCATTAAATGCTATTCTTTCTTGGTTTTCTATATAAATGGATTCATTCCTTCCTTTGAAGGCCATCCACTTAAGCCATAAATTTCTCAACAACCAAGAGCTCCACCATTACTACTCTACCCAAGCTTTTAATTGTTATCCAATCCAAAAGTGCTAGAGTATTCAAGAGTTGTACTTTTCGATCTTCAAGTGTTGTAGAAGATCAATAGTTTCTTTTCTCCTCCTTTTGAAGTTGACGAGCCTTCGTAAGAAAACTCGTGTGTAAGAAGTTGGCGAGTTCTTCGAATCCAAACTCTTGTTGGAGTTGGCGAGTTCTTCGGATCCAAACTCGTGTGTAACTATTTACTCAATAGTGGATTTAAGCCGAAGAGAGTTCCGGAACTGGATTGCCTCTAGGAAGGAGACCAGGATACATCGAGTGTTTGATTTTCTCACTCTCTTATTTTACTTCAGTGATATAGCTTACTTGTGTTTAGTTTTATTTTATTACCCTATTCACCCCCCTCTAGGGTTCTATAATTGGTATCAGAGCTTTGTTCTCTTGATTTGGATTTACATCCTTAGAGTGATCTATGGCCACTAACCCTAGTGTCAACACATTTCACAATGAGGGACACTCCACAAATAGACCTCCTCTATTTGATGGAACCAACTATAACTATTGGAAGATTAGGATGAGCATTTATTTGAAGTCCATAGATTTTGATTTATGGGATTGTGTGATAAATGGTCTCCCTACTCCTTCCGGAGTTATTGATGATGTTGTGTCTGACACCCTTAGGGATAAACTCACTGAGAATATCAAGAAGCTTACTAGTCGAGATACTAAGGCTATGAACGCTCTTTACTGTGCTCTCGATAGCAGTGAATTCAATAGAATTTCTACTTGTAGGACTTCAAATGAAATTTAGAAGTTGCTAGAAGTCACTCACGAGGAAACATCACAAGTAAAGGAATCAAAGATTAGTAGACTCACACAAGAATATAAATCTTTTAAAATGAAACAAGATGAGTCTATTACTTGCATGTTTACTCATTTCGGTAATATCATTAACCCTCTTTCTTCTCTTGGTAAGGAATATCCTGCTCATAAAAAGATCAGGAAAATTCTCAGAGGATTGATTAAAGGATGGAGTCCTAAAGCTACCGCTATCATTGAAAGGAACGACTTGACAACCATGAACCTTGAGACCCTCATAGGGAAGCTTGTGACTCATGAACTCGACATGAAAGATCAAGAGGAGTCATCCATGCAAGAAAAGGAGAAGGAGAAGGCCAAAGAAAAGGAGAAGTCTCTGGCTCTCAAGGCTACAAAATCCTACTCAAAGGATAGCTCCGACGATAACGAGTCGAATGATGATGAAGAAATAGCTCTTACCGCAAAGCATTTTCGAAAGTTCCTCAAGTTCAACAAAGCCAACCGCTTTAGACGGGACAACTATGAAGATCCTGCTTGCTACCAATGCAGGAGAACTGGACACATCAAGAGAGATTTCCCTATGACACGAAAAGACTCCAGTAAGTACGAGAAGTCTAACAAAGGAAGCTCTTCCTCCAAAAAATACGCCAACACCAGCATCTGGTGTGAAAGTGATGTTAGCGATTCAGACAACGACAAAGAATACAAACACAATACAAATGTTTGCCTCATGGCAAGCGATGAGGTACTCGATGATCTCTCTTTGAATACTCTATCTTATGATGACTTGGAAAATGCCATTCTTGAACTACACGAGGAACACAAAGGTGTTAGAAATAAGTACAAGAAATCTCTAAAAGAGGTTGAGGCACTCAAACTAGAAGTAGAGAGACCCTCCAACATCATTATTGATGTAAAAGGGAAATTTTCTGCCTTTGACACGGATGAGATAGAATCTTTGTGACTCAAGTTACAAGAATCTCAAGTCATCATTAAGAAAAAGGATGATGAGATTCAATCCTTCAGAAGGGCTTATGATTTTGCTATGCATAAAGTTCAAGCTGCAAATAGAAGAGAATATGATACCTCTACTAAGTATAATGATCTTCTTGTGCAGGATAAGAAACTAGTTGATAAAAACACTGCTCGTACACATGCTCCAAGACACGCCTACACTCATCACAATGCTAGTCACATGATTTCTTACATGAACAAGAACACTACACATAGGTCCTATCCTAACACAAGGAAAGGACCCTTTGTTAAGAAGAACACCTCACATCATGCTTTCTATTATCATCACCATAATACTCGTGATAGAACTCCTTGCACTAAAGCTCCACATGTGCATAACATGTTGTATTTGCAGCTTCGTAGAACAGAACTTTGGATCGTTGAGGCGTGTAGATCACTGTCCTCAAGAAAAGATTCGCCCCTTTACGTTACTGTAAGGCTCGAATGGCGTCTTTCCTCCAGGATACAACAACGAATTGCAGGTAGCAGTACCTATCTGCAATCTACTGTCGAACAGAGAAGAAGTGGAACGGCAGCGTTTGATATCTCCTTTTTTTTGTGGGTTGTAATCCTCTTCGTTACTTTTTTCTTTTTCTCTGTGAAGAACAACCATCTATATAGAGTTGTAAACTCCAATACGGTTAGATCGAGAACCCAAAAATCAGGAGAAAGATCAGGGGACGTGTGGAATGGGTAGTCGGTTAGTTAATGGGCCGCACAAAAAGCGAACTCACTACCAAAGGAAAATGCAAAAACTGAGTCGTGTCCCGCCCACGTGAGGCTTAACGGCCCGGATTTGCACCCCCCCTGCGCGTGCGACGTGCCCGCACATGCGCATTAAGGTTTTCCGGAGCTTCCCACCAAACCGGGTGCATTCTAGCTCAATGCCCCCCGGGCGCGCGGGCACCCCTCTTACTACCCACTCATCACAACCATGTAGAAGGCATAAGCATATATAAACACACTCACATGTGTTTGTTCTATCCGATGTGGGACTAAAGCCTTATAGTGTATTTGAAATACCACATGGAATTTTATAAGAATTCCAACAATCCCCCACTATTTCAAAATACACCACACATGCTATGCAATACCAACTACACCCCTCCCCCACATATTTTGAAATATGTGGTTATCTCATTTGCTAGCCGTATCAAGAACACAATGCCTAAGTACTGGTGCTTTTCAGCTATGAACCAGCCATTAGGATAGTAAAACTTGTTCACAGGAAGTTGGTGAAACGCGTTTCTATGAACCAACAACCTTTAATGTGACCAGAGGACTCACATCCACATTGTTATTCTTAGAACTTCACTGTTCCGCGGTTTTGCGCTTTTTGGCCCTGCGCTGAATCCTGGTTTTTCATGAGTGCTCTAGAGAGCCTGCCAAAAGCTCTCATAGGAACCGACCCAGTTCCTCACTCATATAGGTAGATTTCCATCAAGTGTGTACTGCAGTTTAGACACACCACCTCAATATTTGGGATATGGATTCTATTAAGAGCAAAACTCAACCTTCTCACTGCAGTAGTTGTATTAAAATACAGTACTATCTCGTCATAGGAATGGAACATCTCAATTACAATAGTCGATAGTACACAAAAACAACCAGTGACTTGTTCTTACCCCTATGAACCTAATTCATGGGATCACCAATCAAATAGGTGGGGTTACCATCACTTTTGTTTTCTGTTTTAGGCATAAGTCCCATTCCCCTCGACGTATCTTCCACTTGCCTCCTATTAAGTGGTTTGGTCAGAGGATCGGCCAAATTCAACTCTGACCTCACATAATCCAAGGATATAACTCCAGATTTTAACAGCTGTTTTACCACTGTATGTCTTAGACATATATGTCTACTTTTCCCATTGTAAATATTGCTCTTTGCCTTTGCAATAGCAGCTTGACAATCACAATGCATAGGCACAGGAGGAGGAGCATTTACACTAATGGGAAGATCTGCTAAGAGGTTTCTAAGCCACTCAGCCTCAGAACATGCCTTCTCTAAGGCGATTAGCTCGGACTCCATGGTTGAACGAGCTATACACGTTTGCTTGGTAGATTTCCAAGACACTGCACCCCCACCGAGGGTAAACACATAACCACTAGTGGATTTGATCTCATCTGAATCTGAGATCCAGTTAGCATCACAATAACCCTCTAGCACAGGTGGGGACCCTTTGAAAGATATCCCATGATTAATGGTACCTTTTAAGTACTTGGCTAATCTCTCAATGGCAACCCAGTGTTCCTTACTAGGACTCTGAGTATATCTGCTCAGTCTGCCAACAGCATAAGCTATGTCAGGCCTCGTGCAGTTCATCAAGTACATTAAGCTACCAATAATTTGAGCATATTCTTTCTGAGAGACACTATGTCCTTTGTTTTTCTTAAGATGGATATTAGCATCATATGGCGTCGACACCCTCTTACAGTCATAATATCCAAATCTTTTCAAAAACTTCTCGACATAGTGTTCTTGACACAATGTAAGACCATCTTTTGTCTTTACAACTTTAATACCTAAGATTACATCAGCTTCACCAAGATCTTTCATATCAAAATTTGAAGCTAAAAATCTTTTGGTCTCATTTATAATATCAAGATTAGGTCCCAAAATAAGCATGTCATCCACATAGAGACAAAGCATAATATAAGAATTATTAAAAGACTTATAGTATACGCATTTGTCTGCATCATTGATCTGGTATCCATTAGACACCATCACAGAATCAAATTTCTCATGCCATTGTTTAGGTGCCTGTTTCAACCCATATAAAGACTTAACTAGTTTGCATACTTTCTTCTCACTACCCGGTACAATAGTACCTTCTGGCTGTGACATATAAATCTCCTCCTCTAAATCACCATTTAAGAAAGCAGTTTTCACATCCATTTGATGGATAATCAATTTATGAACTGCTGCCAATGCAATTAAAATCCTGATAGAAGAGATTCGTGTCACAGGGGCGAAAGTGTCAAAATAGTCTATGTCTTTCTTCTGGGAGAATCCCTTCGCAACCAACCTAGCCTTGTATTTCTCAATAGAGCCATCTGCTCATAGTTTCTTCTTAAAGATCCATTTGCAACCTATAGCTCTAGCACCAGGAGGTAAATCAACAACTTCCCAAGTATGATTAGACATAATTGAGGTTAACTCACTGTTGATTGCTTCTATCCAGAAAGGTGCGTCTCTAGAATGCATAGCATTATCATAGGTTATCGGATCATCATCCACAAGAAACATGTGAAAATCATCACCAAAATTGGTGGATATCCTCGCTCTTTTACTCCTTCTCAATTCAAATTCTGAATTTTCAGGAGTCTCAGAGATACGTTCGGTATGGTTAACAGTTCTTTCGAGACCAGATTTCCAAGGAAAAATAGTTTCGAAGAAATCAGCATTTTTGGTTTCTAGAGTAGTATTGACAGCAACCTGGTCAGAGTCACTCTTAACCACCAAAAATCTATACGCAGCACTGTTATTAGCATAACCAATGAACGCACAATCAACAGTTCTAGAACCTAATTTTGTCTTTTTAGGTCCTACTAACAGAACTTTGGCGAGGCACCCCCACATTTTGAGATATTTTAGGTTAGGCGTATAGCCTTTCCATAACTCATAGGGCGTCTTGCCAGTTGCTTTATAGGGTATTCTATTCTGAACAAAACAAGCAGATAGGATGGCTTCCCCCCACAAGTTCAGGGGTGCACCTGAACTAACCAGCATAGCATTCATCATCTCTTTCAAGGTTCTATTCTTTCTTTCAGCTACCCCATTCGATTCTGGTGAATATGGAGGGGTAGTCTCATGAATTATGCCAAGTTGATCACAATGGTCAGCAAAGGGATTAGACTCATATTCACCTCCCCTATCTGACCTAAGCCTTTTAATTTTCCTATCTAGTTGATTCTCAACTTCTGCTTTATATTTCAGAAACATCTCACCTGCTTCATGCTTGTTTCTAAGGAGATATACCTTCGTGTATCTAGAGTAATCATCTATAAAGGTAATATAATAATATTTCCCTCCTCTAGACATTAAGCTTCTAAATTCAGCAAGATCGGTGTGAACTAAAGAAAGCAAATCAGTATTATCTCTAGAAACAACAGGTAAACAACCCTTTTTGATGGCTTTAACTTCAGCACATATTTCGCACTTATCATTCGTTGGTTTAGTGATGTTAGGCAATAAACCAGTTTTCCTCATTTCCTTAATATAAGGTGCAGAAACATGTCCTAGTCTACCATGCCACAAATCAAAAGAGTCAACCATGTAAGCAGAAGAAGCAGAATTTTCATTAATAATAGTTTTGAGTACATTCAGAATAAATAAACCCTGGTTACAATACCCTTTCCCTATGAATGTCTCATTCTTAGAAAGCACTACCTTGTTGCATTCCATGTTCACTTTGATTCCAGCTTGAACCAAAAGTGACACAGAGATCAGATTGCAGCGAATGTCAGGAACATGCAGTACATTACCCAGTGAAAGGGTTTTCCTAGAAGTCAAGTTGAGAAGAACTGTGCCTTTTCCCAGGACGGGTACAGGCCTAGAGTCACCCATATAGACTCGTTCTTCTCCATCTTTCACTTGGGTGTACTCTGAGAAAGACTTTAAGTCACCACAGATGTGACGGGTTGCTCCAGAATCAATAACCCAGTCTTTTTTCTCAGCCACCATGTTCACAACAGAGACAACAGCAGCAAAGACATCATCCTTCACTATATTAGCTTTTGGAGTGACGTCTTTGTTGTCTCCATCCTTCTTGTGTCTGCACTGAAAAGCATGATGTCCGGGTTTTCCACAAACATAACAATTTCCTTTATTTTTCTTAAAAGGACGGGAATTGTTAGTCTTCGGAATAGAAGATTTCTTATCGGTTTTCTTAGGATTTCTCCTAAACCGATTAGAAGCAGAACTGGGATTACCTTCCACAATATTAGCCTTAGAGTCAAACTCCGTAGCTAATCTTGCGTCAAGTTTCCTGTTTTTCTCTTCAATCCGGACATGAATAATCACGTCTTCCAGACTCATCTGCCTCCTTTTGTGCTTCGCCTTGTCCTTGTAGTCTTTCCAAGATTCAGGTAGTTTCTCAATCAAGCAACCAGAGACGAAAGCATCAGGGAGTTCAATATCCTCAGATTTCAAATCATTTAAAAGAATTTGAAATTCAATGATTTGAGAAGAGATATCTCTAGAGTCAACAAACTGGAATTTAAGATAATTCCCAATAGCGTACTTTTGAGTACCAGCATCTTCGATTATATACTTTTTATTCATATTTTCCCAGATTTCGTAAGCTGATTTATATGAATAGTATATATCGAAGATCTCATTCGACAAGGTGTTTAGAATAACGTATCGGCATACCTTGTTTCCTTGCTGCCACTCATCGTGCAGCTTTTGGAAATCATCGAAAGCGTTGGCCGCATCTTCTATGTTTGCCGAATCGAACTCCATAGCCGCCGGCTTTTCAGGTTCAGGTTCAGTCAGGTACTTCGCATAGTTCAGCACGTCTAGGCAGACGTAGATCCTCTCCCTCCAGCGTTTGAAGTGGGTACCGTTGAAAACTTCAATCTTCGAAACGTCAGGAAGCCTGGAACGAGATTGAACGGATCCAGCAGCAGCAGCGAGGTCACTGTTCTGAGAAGACATCTTTTCTTGAGATTGTTGTATTTGCAGCTTCGTAGAACAGAACTTTGGATCGTTGAGGCGTGTAGATCACTGTCCTCAAGAAAAGATTCGCCCCTTTACGTTACTGTAAGGCTCGAATGGCGTCTTTCCTCCAGGATACAACAACGAATTGCAGGTAGCAGTACCTATCTGCAATCTACTGTCGAACAGAGAAGAAGTGGAACGGCAGCGTTTGATATCTCCTTTTTTTTGTGGGTTGTAATCCTCTTCGTTACTTTTTTCTTTTTCTCTGTGAAGAACAACCATCTATATAGAGTTGTAAACTCCAATACGGTTAGATCGAGAACCCAAAAATCAGGAGAAAGATCAGGGGACGTGTGGAATGGGTAGTCGGTTAGTTAATGGGCCGCACAAAAAGCGAACTCACTACCAAAGGAAAATGCAAAAACTGAGTCGTGTCCCGCCCACGTGAGGCTTAACGGCCCGGATTTGCACCCCCCCTGCGCGTGCGACGTGCCCGCACATGCGCATTAAGGTTTTCCGGAGCTTCCCACCAAACCGGGTGCATTCTAGCTCAATGCCCCCCGGGCGCGCGGGCACCCCTCTTACTACCCACTCATCACAACCATGTAGAAGGCATAAGCATATATAAACACACTCACATGTGTTTGTTCTATCCGATGTGGGACTAAAGCCTTATAGTGTATTTGAAATACCACATGGAATTTTATAAGAATTCCAACAATCCCCCACTATTTCAAAATACACCACACATGCTATGCAATACCAACTACACCCCTCCCCCACATATTTTGAAATATGTGGTTATCTCATTTGCTAGCCGTATCAAGAACACAATGCCTAAGTACTGGTGCTTTTCAGCTATGAACCAGCCATTAGGATAGTAAAACTTGTTCACAGGAAGTTGGTGAAACGCGTTTCTATGAACCAACAACCTTTAATGTGACCAGAGGACTCACATCCACATTGTTATTCTTAGAACTTCACTGTTCTGCGGTTTTGCGCTTTTTGGCCCTGCGCTGAATCCTGGTTTTTCATGAGTGCTCTAGAGAGCCTGCCAAAAGCTCTCATAGGAACCGACCCAGTTCCTCACTCATATAGGTAGATTTCCATCAAGTGTGTACTGCAGTTTAGACACACCACCTCAATATTTGGGATATGGATTCTATTAAGAGCAAAACTCAACCTTCTCACTGCAGTAGTTGTATTAAAATACAGTACTATCTCGTCATAGGAATGGAACATCTCAATTACAATAGTCGATAGTACACAAAAACAACCAGTGACTTGTTCTTACCCCTATGAACCTAAGTCATGGGATCACCAATCAAATAGGTGGGGTTACCATCACTCTTGTTTTCTGTTTTAGGCATAAGTCCCATTCCCCTCGACGTATCTTCCACTTGCCTCCTATTAAGTGGTTTGGTCAGAGGATCGGCCAAATTCAACTCTGACCTCACATAATCCAAGGATATAACTCCAGATTTTAACAGCTGTTTTACCACTGTATGTCTTAGACGTATATGTCTACTTTTCCCATTGTAAATATTGCTCTTTGCCTTTGCAATAGCAGCTTGACAATCACAATGCATAGGCACAGGAGGAGGAGCATTTACACTAATGGGAAGATCTGCTAAGAGGTTTCTAAGCCACTCAGCCTCAGAACATGCCTTCTCTAAGGCGATTAGCTCGGACTCCATGGTTGAACGAGCTATACACGTTTGCTTGGTAGATTTCCAAGACACTGCACCCCCACCGAGGGTAAACACATAACCACTAGTGGATTTGATCTCATCTGAATCTGAGATCCAGTTAGCATCACAATAACCCTCTAGCACAGGTGGGGACCCTTTGAAAGATATCCCATGATTAATGGTACCTTTTAAGTACTTGGCTAATCTCTCAATGGCAACCCAGTGTTCCTTACTAGGACTCTGAGTATATCTGCTCAGTCTGCCAACAGCATAAGCTATGTCAGGCCTCGTGCAGTTCATCAAGTACATTAAGCTACCAATAATTTGAGCATATTCTTTCTGAGAGACACTATGTCCTTTGTTTTTCTTAAGATGGATATTAGCATCATATGGCGTCGACACCCTCTTACAGTCATAATATCCAAATCTTTTCAAAAACTTCTCGACATAGTGTTCTTGACACAATGTAAGACCATCTTTTGTCTTTACAACTTTAATACCTAAGATTACATCAGCTTCACCAAGATCTTTCATATCAAAATTTGAAGCTAAAAATCTTTTGGTCTCATTTATAATATCAAGATTAGGTCCCAAAATAAGCATGTCATCCACATAGAGACAAAGCATAATATAAGAATTATTAAAAGACTTATAGTATACGCATTTGTCTGCATCATTGATCTGGTATCCATTAGACACCATCACAGAATCAAATTTCTTATGCCATTGTTTAGGTGCCTGTTTCAACCCATATAAAGACTTAACTAGTTTGCATACTTTCTTCTCACTACCCGGTACAATAGTACCTTCTGGCTGTGACATATAAATCTCCTCCTCTAAATCACCATTTAAGAAAGCAGTTTTCACATCCATTTGATGGATAATCAATTTATGAACTGCTGCCAATGCAATTAAAATCCTGATAGAAGAGATTCGTGTCACAGGGGCGAAAGTGTCAAAATAGTCTATGTCTTTCTTCTGGGAGAATCCCTTCGCAACCAACCTAGCCTTGTATTTCTCAATAGAGCCATCTGCTCATAGTTTCTTCTTAAAGATCCATTTGCAACCTATAGCTCTAGCACCAGGAGGTAAATCAACAACTTCCCAAGTATGATTAGACATAATTGAGGTTAACTCACTGTTGATTGCTTCTATCCAGAAAGGTGCGTCTCTAGAATGCATAGCATTATCATAGGTTATCGGATCATCATCCACAAGAAACATGTGAAAATCATCACCAAAATTGGTGGATATCCTCGCTCTTTTACTCCTTCTCAATTCAAATTCTGAATTTTCAGGAGTCTCAGAGATACGTTCGGTATGGTTAACAGTTCTTTCGAGACCGGATTTCCAAGGAAAAATAGTTTCGAAGAAATCAGCATTTTTGGTTTCTAGAGTAGTATTGACAGCAACCTGGTCAGAGTCACTCTTAACCACCAAAAATCTATACGCAGCACTGTTATTAGCATAACCAATGAACGCACAATCAACAGTTCTAGAACCTAATTTTGTCTTTTTAGGTCCTACTAACAGAACTTTGGCGAGGCACCCCCACATTTTGAGATATTTTAGGTTAGGCGTATAGCCTTTCCATAACTCATAGGGCGTCTTGCCAGTTGCTTTATAGGGTATTCTATTCTGAACAAAACAAGCAGATAGGATGGCTTCCCCCCACAAGTTCAGGGGTGCACCTGAACTAACCAGCATAGCATTCATCATCTCTTTCAAGGTTCTATTCTTTCTTTCAGCTACCCCATTCGATTCTGGTGAATATGGAGGGGTAGTCTCATGAATTATGCCAAGTTGATCACAATGGTCAGCAAAGGGATTAGACTCATATTCACCTCCCCTATCTGACCTAAGCCTTTTAATTTTCCTATCTAGTTGATTCTCAACTTCTGCTTTATATTTCAGAAACATCTCACCTGCTTCATGCTTGTTTCTAAGGAGATATACCTTCGTGTATCTAGAGTAATCATCTATAAAGGTAATATAATAATATTTCCCTCCTCTAGACATTAAGCTTCTAAATTCAGCAAGATCGGTGTGAACTAAAGAAAGCAAATCAGTATTATCTCTAGAAACAACAGGTAAACAACCCTTTTTGATGGCTTTAACTTCAGCACATATTTCGCACTTATCATTCGTTGGTTTAGTGATGTTAGGCAATAAACCAGTTTTCCTCATTTCCTTAATATAAGGTGCAGAAACATGTCCTAGTCTACCATGCCACAAATCAAAAGAGTCAACCATGTAAGCAGAAGAAGCAGAATTTTCATTAATAATAGTTTTGAGTACATTCAGAATAAATAAACCCTGGTTACAATACCCTTTCCCTATGAATGTCTCATTCTTAGAAAGCACTACCTTGTTGCATTCCATGTTCACTTTGATTCCAGCTTGAACCAAAAGTGACACAGAGATCAGATTGCAGCGAATGTCAGGAACATGCAGTACATTACCCAGTGAAAGGGTTTTCCCAGAAGTCAAGTTGAGAAGAACTGTGCCTTTTCCCAGGACGGGTACAGGCCTAGAGTCACCCATATAGACTCGTTCTTCTCCATCTTTCACTTGGGTGTACTCTGAGAAAGACTTTAAGTCACCACAGATGTGACGGGTTGCTCCAGAATCAATAACCCAGTCTTTTTTCTCAGCCACCATGTTCACAACAGAGACAACAGCAGCAAAGACATCATCCTTCACTATATTAGCTTTTGGAGTGACGTCTTTGTTGTCTCCATCCTTCTTGTGTCTGCACTGAAAAGCATGATGTCCGGGTTTTCCACAAACATAACAATTTCCTTTATTTTTCTTAAAAGGACGGGAATTGTTAGTCTTCGGAATAGAAGATTTCTTATCGGTTTTCTTAGGATTTCTCCTAAACCGATTAGAAGCAGAACTGGGATTACCTTCCACAATATTAGCCTTAGAGTCAAACTCCGTAGCTAATCTTGCGTCAAGTTTCCTGTTTTTCTCTTCAATCCGGACATGAATAATCACGTCTTCCAGACTCATCTGCCTCCTTTTGTGCTTCGCCTTGTCCTTGTAGTCTTTCCAAGATTCAGGTAGTTTCTCAATCAAGCAACCAGAGACGAAAGCATCAGGGAGTTCAATATCCTCAGATTTCAAATCATTTAAAAGAATTTGAAATTCAATGATTTGAGAAGAGATATCTCTAGAGTCAACAAACTGGAATTTAAGATAATTCCCAATAGCGTACTTTTGAGTACCAGCATCTTCGATTATATACTTTTTATTCATATTTTCCCAGATTTCGTAAGCTGATTTATATGAATAGTATATATCGAAGATCTCATTCGACAAGGTGTTTAGAATAGCGTATCGGCATACCTTGTTTCCTTGCTGCCACTCATCGTGCAGCTTTTGGAAATCATCGAAAGCGTTGGCCGCATCTTCTATGTTTGCCGAATCGAACTCCATAGCCGCCGGCTTTTCAGGTTCAGGTTCAGTCAGGTACTTCGCATAGTTCAGCACGTCTAGGCAGACGTAGATCCTCTCCCTCCAGCGTTTGAAGTGGGTACCGTTGAAAACTTCAATCTTCGAAACGTCAGGAAGCCTGGAACGAGATTGAACGGATCCAGCAGCAGCAGCGAGGTCACTGTTCTGAGAAGACATCTTTTCTTGAGATTGTTGTATTTGCAGCTTCGTAGAACAGAACTTTGGATCGTTGAGGCGTGTAGATCACTGTCTTCAAGAAAAGATTCGCCCCTTTACGTTACTGTAAGGCTCGAATGGCGTCTTTCCTCCAGGATACAACAACGAATTGCAGGTAGCAGTACCTATCTGCAATCTACTGTCGAACAGAGAAGAAGTGGAACGGCAGCGTTTGATATCTCCTTTTTTTTTGTGGGTTGTAATCCTCTTCGTTACTTTTTTCTTTTTCTCTGTGAAGAACAACCATCTATATAGAGTTGTAAACTCCAATACGGTTAGATCGAGAACCCAAAAATCAGGAGAAAGATCAGGGGACGTGTGGAATGGGTAGTCGGTTAGTTAATGGGCCGCACAAAAAGCGAACTCACTACCAAAGGAAAATGCAAAAACTGAGTCGTGTCCCGCCCACGTGAGGCTTAACGGCCCGGATTTGCACCCCCCCTGCGCGTGCGACGTGCCCGCACATGCGCATTAAGGTTTTCCGGAGCTTCCCACCAAACCGGGTGCATTCTAGCTCAATGCCCCCCGGGCGCGCGGGCACCCCTCTTACTACCCACTCATCACAACCATGTAGAAGGCATAAGCATATATAAACACACTCACATGTGTTTGTTCTATCCGATGTGGGACTAAAGCCTTATAGTGTATTTGAAATACCACATGGAATTTTATAAGAATTCCAACAATCCCCCACTATTTCAAAATACACCACACATGCTATGCAATACCAACTACACCCCTCCCCCACATATTTTGAAATATGTGGTTATCTCATTTGCTAGCCGTATCAAGAACACAATGCCTAAGTACTGGTGCTTTTCAGCTATGAACCAGCCATTAGGATAGTAAAACTTGTTCACAGGAAGTTGGTGAAACGCGTTTCTATGAACCAACAACCTTTAATGTGACCAGAGGACTCACATCCACATTGTTATTCTTAGAACTTCACTGTTCTGCGGTTTTGCGCTTTTTGGCCCTGCGCTGAATCCTGGTTTTTCATGAGTGCTCTAGAGAGCCTGCCAAAAGCTCTCATAGGAACCGACCCAGTTCCTCACTCATATAGGTAGATTTCCATCAAGTGTGTACTGCAGTTTAGACACACCACCTCAATATTTGGGATATGGATTCTATTAAGAGCAAAACTCAACCTTCTCACTGCAGTAGTTGTATTAAAATACAGTACTATCTCGTCATAGGAATGGAACATCTCAATTACAATAGTCGATAGTACACAAAAACAACCAGTGACTTGTTCTTACCCCTATGAACCTAAGTCATGGGATCACCAATCAAATAGGTGGGGTTACCATCACTCTTGTTTTCTGTTTTAGGCATAAGTCCCATTCCCCTCGACGTATCTTCCACTTGCCTCCTATTAAGTGGTTTGGTCAGAGGATCGGCCAAATTCAACTCTGACCTCACATAATCCAAGGATATAACTCCAGATTTTAACAGCTGTTTTACCACTGTATGTCTTAGACGTATATGTCTACTTTTCCCATTGTAAATATTGCTCTTTGCCTTTGCAATAGCAGCTTGACAATCACAATGCATAGGCACAGGAGGAGGAGCATTTACACTAATGGGAAGATCTGCTAAGAGGTTTCTAAGCCACTCAGCCTCAGAACATGCCTTCTCTAAGGCGATTAGCTCGGACTCCATGGTTGAACGAGCTATACACGTTTGCTTGGTAGATTTCCAAGACACTGCACCCCCACCGAGGGTAAACACATAACCACTAGTGGATTTGATCTCATCTGAATCTGAGATCCAGTTAGCATCACAATAACCCTCTAGCACAGGTGGGGACCCTTTGAAAGATATCCCATGATTAATGGTACCTTTTAAGTACTTGGCTAATCTCTCAATGGCAACCCAGTGTTCCTTACTAGGACTCTGAGTATATCTGCTCAGTCTGCCAACAGCATAAGCTATGTCAGGCCTCGTGCAGTTCATCAAGTACATTAAGCTACCAATAATTTGAGCATATTCTTTCTGAGAGACACTATGTCCTTTGTTTTTCTTAAGATGGATATTAGCATCATATGGCGTCGACACCCTCTTACAGTCATAATATCCAAATCTTTTCAAAAACTTCTCGACATAGTGTTCTTGACACAATGTAAGACCATCTTTTGTCTTTACAACTTTAATACCTAAGATTACATCAGCTTCACCAAGATCTTTCATATCAAAATTTGAAGCTAAAAATCTTTTGGTCTCATTTATAATATCAAGATTAGGTCCCAAAATAAGCATGTCATCCACATAGAGACAAAGCATAATATAAGAATTATTAAAAGACTTATAGTATACGCATTTGTCTGCATCATTGATCTGGTATCCATTAGACACCATCACAGAATCAAATTTCTTATGCCATTGTTTAGGTGCCTGTTTCAACCCATATAAAGACTTAACTAGTTTGCATACTTTCTTCTCACTACCCGGTACAATAGTACCTTCTGGCTGTGACATATAAATCTCCTCCTCTAAATCACCATTTAAGAAAGCAGTTTTCACATCCATTTGATGGATAATCAATTTATGAACTGCTGCCAATGCAATTAAAATCCTGATAGAAGAGATTCGTGTCACAGGGGCGAAAGTGTCAAAATAGTCTATGTCTTTCTTCTGGGAGAATCCCTTCGCAACCAACCTAGCCTTGTATTTCTCAATAGAGCCATCTGCTCATAGTTTCTTCTTAAAGATCCATTTGCAACCTATAGCTCTAGCACCAGGAGGTAAATCAACAACTTTCCAAGTATGATTAGACATAATTGAGGTTAACTCACTGTTGATTGCTTCTATCCAGAAAGGTGCGTCTCTAGAATGCATAGCATTATCATAGGTTATCGGATCATCATCCACAAGAAACATGTGAAAATCATCACCAAAATTGGTGGATATCCTCGCTCTTTTACTCCTTCTCAATTCAAATTCTGAATTTTCAGGAGTCTCAGAGATACGTTCGGTATGGTTAACAGTTCTTTCGAGACCGGATTTCCAAGGAAAAATAGTTTCGAAGAAATCAGCATTTTTGGTTTCTAGAGTAGTATTGACAGCAACCTGGTCAGAGTCACTCTTAACCACCAAAAATCTATACGCAGCACTGTTATTAGCATAACCAATGAACGCACAATCAACAGTTCTAGAACCTAATTTTGTCTTTTTAGGTCCTACTAACAGAACTTTGGCGAGGCACCCCCACATTTTGAGATATTTTAGGTTAGGCGTATAGCCTTTCCATAACTCATAGGGCGTCTTGCCAGTTGCTTTATAGGGTATTCTATTCTGAACAAAACAAGCAGATAGGATGGCTTCCCCCCACAAGTTCAGGGGTGCACCTGAACTAACCAGCATAGCATTCATCATCTCTTTCAAGGTTCTATTCTTTCTTTCAGCTACCCCATTCGATTCTGGTGAATATGGAGGGGTAGTCTCATGAATTATGCCAAGTTGATCACAATGGTCAGCAAAGGGATTAGACTCATATTCACCTCCCCTATCTGACCTAAGCCTTTTAATTTTCCTATCTAGTTGATTCTCAACTTCTGCTTTATATTTCAGAAACATCTCACCTGCTTCATGCTTGTTTCTAAGGAGATATACCTTCGTGTATCTAGAGTAATCATCTATAAAGGTAATATAATAATATTTCCCTCCTCTAGACATTAAGCTTCTAAATTCAGCAAGATCGGTGTGAACTAAAGAAAGCAAATCAGTATTATCTCTAGAAACAACAGGTAAACAACCCTTTTTGATGGCTTTAACTTCAGCACATATTTCGCACTTATCATTCGTTGGTTTAGTGATGTTAGGCAATAAACCAGTTTTCCTCATTTCCTTAATATAAGGTGCAGAAACATGTCCTAGTCTACCATGCCACAAATCAAAAGAGTCAACCATGTAAGCAGAAGAAGCAGAATTTTCATTAATAATAGTTTTGAGTACATTCAGAATAAATAAACCCTGGTTACAATACCCTTTCCCTATGAATGTCTCATTCTTAGAAAGCACTACCTTGTTGCATTCCATGTTCACTTTGATTCCAGCTTGAACCAAAAGTGACACAGAGATCAGATTGCAGCGAATGTCAGGAACATGCAGTACATTACCCAGTGAAAGGGTTTTCCCAGAAGTCAAGTTGAGAAGAACTGTGCCTTTTCCCAGGACGGGTACAGGCCTAGAGTCACCCATATAGACTCGTTCTTCTCCATCTTTCACTTGGGTGTACTCTGAGAAATACTTTAAGTCACCACAGATGTGACGGGTTGCTCCAGAATCAATAACCCAGTCTTTTTTCTCAGCCACCATGTTCACAACAGAGACAACAGCAGCAAAGACATCATCCTTCACTATATTAGCTTTTGGAGTGACGTCTTTGTTGTCTCCATCCTTCTTGTGTCTGCACTGAAAAGCATGATGTCCGGGTTTTCCACAAACATAACAATTTCCTTTATTTTTCTTAAAAGGACGGGAATTGTTAGTCTTCGGAATAGAAGATTTCTTATCGGTTTTCTTAGGATTTCTCCTAAACCGATTAGAAGCAGAACTGGGATTACCTTCCACAATATTAGCCTTAGAGTCAAACTCCGTAGCTAATCTTGCGTCAAGTTTCCTGTTTTTCTCTTCAATCCGGACATGAATAATCACGTCTTCCAGACTCATCTGCCTCCTTTTGTGCTTCGCCTTGTCCTTGTAGTCTTTCCAAGATTCAGGTAGTTTCTCAATCAAGCAACCAGAGACGAAAGCATCAGGGAGTTCAATATCCTCAGATTTCAAATCATTTAAAAGAATTTGAAATTCAATGATTTGAGAAGAGATATCTCTAGAGTCAACAAACTGGAATTTAAGATAATTCCCAATAGCGTACTTTTGAGTACCAGCATCTTCGATTATATACTTTTTATTCATATTTTCCCAGATTTCGTAAGCTGATTTATATGAATAGTATATATCGAAGATCTCATTCGACAAGGTGTTTAGAATAGCGTATCGGCATACCTTGTTTCCTTGCTGCCACTCATCGTGCAGCTTTTGGAAATCATCGAAAGCGTTGGCCGCATCTTCTATGTTTGCCGAATCGAACTCCATAGCCGCCGGCTTTTCAGGTTCAGGTTCAGTCAGGTACTTCGCATAGTTCAGCACGTCTAGGCAGACGTAGATCCTCTCCCTCCAGCGTTTGAAGTGGGTACCGTTGAAAACTTCAATCTTCGAAACGTCAGGAAGCCTGGAACGAGATTGAACGGATCCAGCAGCAGCAGCGAGGTCACTGTTCTGAGAAGACATCTTTTCTTGAGATTGTTGTATTTGCAGCTTCGTAGAACAGAACTTTGGATCGTTGAGGCGTGTAGATCACTGTCCTCAAGAAAAGATTCGCCCCTTTACGTTACTGTAAGGCTCGAATGGCGTCTTTCCTCCAGGATACAACAACGAATTGCAGGTAGCAGTACCTATCTGCAATCTACTGTCGAACAGAGAAGAAGTGGAACGGCAGCGTTTGATATCTCCTTTTTTTTTGTGGGTTGTAATCCTCTTCGTTACTTTTTTCTTTTTCTCTGTGAAGAACAACCATCTATATAGAGTTGTAAACTCCAATACGGTTAGATCGAGAACCCAAAAATCAGGAGAAAGATCAGGGGACGTGTGGAATGGGTAGTCGGTTAGTTAATGGGCCGCACAAAAAGCGAACTCACTACCAAAGGAAAATGCAAAAACTGAGTCGTGTCCCGCCCACGTGAGGCTTAACGGCCCGGATTTGCACCCCCCCTGCGCGTGCGACGTGCCCGCACATGCGCATTAAGGTTTTCCGGAGCTTCCCACCAAACCGGGTGCATTCTAGCTCAATGCCCCCCGGGCGCGCGGGCACCCCTCTTACTACCCACTCATCACAACCATGTAGAAGGCATAAGCATATATAAACACACTCACATGTGTTTGTTCTATCCGATGTGGGACTAAAGCCTTATAGTGTATTTGAAATACCACATGGAATTTTATAAGAATTCCAACATAACACTCACACATTCTCTTCTAAATCTTCCATGATGTGCAACTATTGTGGTCTACTTGGACATACTTCTAATTATTGTCAAACAAGAAAATAAGTTGATATGAAAGTTTTTAAATGGGTTCCTAAGACTAACATTCAAGGACCCAAACAATCTTGGGTACCAAAATGTTCATCTTCAACTTATGTTGTAGGTGAAGAATCCTTCTCATGCTAGAAGCAAGTGGATCCTCGATAGCGGTTGCTCACGGCACATGACCGGTGATTCTTCACTTTTTACAACGCTATAGATGAAGAAAGAAGGACATATATCCCTTCACATCAACATAGTTCTGTAATTATATAGATACAATTAAAATAACGAGATGTTTGGAAGAAGAATCCCTTCTTATTTACCTAAATTGGACGCTTGGTCGCACCATGATCGAGACCATATCTCTTCTAAGCTACAGGATGTGCAAATCCAAGTGAAAAAGATTTGTCAGGCCATTGCAACATTGGCGTAATGTGTGAAACTCTTCTATTCTGCAAGGAAAACAAGAGAAAAGTTTCTACTTGCTCCCAGTCATTAGGCAAAAATCTGCAAACATGCATATTGATCAGGACAATAAGCAAGAAGGACATGGGCCAGGTGGAAAGAAGAAAAAAAGTTGAAGGAAATAATGCACAAGCATTCCCTTAAAACTACTTGAAGCTTGATAAAAATTTATTTTCCATTCCTAATTGAACTTAATAAATATGTATGTACCGTAATGAAACAGAATTTTATCCAATAGATATGGAAAATTTGGCATCAAAACATAAAGCAACTTTTATTTAACGCTATCATATTGTTTACAAATAAATTAGGTTGACCATAATTTACAAATTTCTAATTTTGTAACAAACCTTGCACGAGAAGCTAAATTTGGTTTCCCCTGGATATCGACCTTGTGTTTGGAGCAAGCCACCACAAACATGAAGGAAAGCACTTGTCGTCAACCCCTGACCATCCACATATGTTAGCTGGTTATTCAGGAACTGCAAATCCATAAATGACTGCAAAAAAGGTGGAGAATAAAAAAAATAAGGTCATTGAATATCAAAAAAAGGACAAGTTTTGTTATTTGGAAGAAATAGATAGCAGTTGTGAAAAAGAATTAAAGTGAAAGCAACAATGAGATGCAATATAATCTTCAGACAAATAATTATCTAACCATCTAACCAGAGAGAAAGGTTTGTTACATAATATCTGGCACATCTGGATGTTATCGTGTTTGTTCCATTTGCAGGATCTTAATTCGCAACTGGACATAAGTTTTGCTTTCATAAATACTTATCCTTGAACGTTACTGAAGTAACAATCATACTTGATCTTAAGGAGGAAGCCCATTACGCAACACATAAATCTATCCATGCCAAGGGGAGAGTAGCAGGCAATACCCACCATACTACGTTGCACGAATAGGGATATGATGCAACACGGCAAGATACGGACACGACACCATTTTGGTGTGTCCTAGTGTATTTTGGAATATCCGTGGTGTGTTCGAGACGCGTCCGACAAGATGCAGCTCAGATTTTGGAGTGTCCAAGCCTCCTAGCCACCATGTATTCCAAACTAGGTATATACGAAACACATCATTTCACAGAGGCATGCTAGCTTCAACCTGCAAACAGGTACACGGTTGAAATTTTACATTTCTTAATATTTCACAGTAGATACAATCTCAGAAAACGTACAAGTTTGACAATCATGCAAATGAATAGCTATACAAAATATTTATTTTAATCTCGACATGACTATTATAATGAAGGAATAGCATAGGCTCTAATATACTAAATCGATAAAGATAATACATCAATATTTACTGCATTAATATATATAGTATCAAAATATTATTTAACCAAGTTTCAGTGAACATAAAATTTCAAATAGAATATAAAAATATGTAACCGTCATCAACCATCTAATAAACATATGAACAAATGATTAATAAAAACTTCAACAGGAAAATTTTGTATTGTCTTGCAGAATGCTCTAATACAAAGATATGCTCAACTTTGGTTTCATGTTGACATATCTCTAAGCGTTGCAGCAAGTTCAGGTGCCTCAATAAAGTTCAGGCCCCATATATGACTAGGTAAAAGAATTTCAATAGCATAAATATTAACATTAAATTACGGATTAGAGTAAGGGGGGTTTTTGGGGGGCTTTCTAAGGGGGACTTTTGATCCGCTTCCTATATATATATATATATATATATATATATATATATATATATATATATATATATATATATATATATAAGTAAATGACCTCTAGCCTAGTGGTTAAGAGAGATAAATGCGACCCAAGTGGACGGGAGTTCGAGCCCCAGTGGAGGTGAGTTCGCCACAATTACCCATTGCTTTAATATATATATATATATATATATATATATATATATATATATATATATATATATATATAAATATATATATATATATATATATATATATATATATATATATATATATATATATATATATATATATATATATATATATAATAATAATAATAATAATAATATGGTTGTGTGTATTATATATTTATATCCTTAACAAGTGATATTAAGGAATTTTTTTAAATTAAATTTTTATAAATAAATTGTTAATAGTGTATGTATTTGAATTCTTATAATCGCAGCAAGCCAGCTACCACTGTAGGCTAGAGGTCATTTGCTATATATATATATATATATATATATATATATATATATATATATATATATATATATAAAATCCGGATCAAAAGCCCTCCAGCGGGAGCCCCCCAAAACTCCCCTCCCTAGTTGTCACGCACCGCTCCCGTAGGAGCGATTGTCCTCGCTAAGGCGTGATGCCGCATGAGCCTAAATTGCGCTCGTGCAAGGCGGGTACCATAACGGCCGATTACAGGCGGCGGCGACGGGATCGTCGCACAGAAGTCCCAAGCAGAAACATTGAACTTGCAGCAAAAATTTAGAATCAAAACACAAGTTATTCAAAAGAGCTCTTTATTGATATTGAACAATCAGATTATAATAGGTACAAGGCCATGATTACAAGTCTCTCATGCTCACTTTTCTCTTATTATACAAGTCACTCTGCTCTCTCTCATCTCACGATACAATGCTTGAGCCAGCGGAAGCTTCGAAAGGCAATGTCCATAAATTATGTCCCGTATAATTCTTGAGTTCACGCGGCCGCATGCTTCGACTCGCCAAGAAACTCCGTGCCTTGACGCATCCAAGCGAGCTCCGCGCCACGAGCTTCTACCTGTGCCTGTACATGGAAACTGTGTGGGTGTCAGTACTCAACTGTACTAGTGGAGTGAGCTCCTCGCCCGCCTATACAAAACCGACACGTTCATTTACTTTGTGCAGCTTAATTCCTTTCGATTGTCTTTCTAGTCTTTTCTTAGGATCAATTTTTAGAACAGAGATGTCTCGGCCTATACTTAGCAATGCAACGACAGGGTCGTACAATAATGCCAACGTGTATTTCGATCGAGGCAGTACCTCATCGCTTATGTACTTAACCGAACTTCAACTCGGGACGACAGGGTCATGCCATGACATCTACTTGTCTATTCTAGTTTTCCAATGATGTCAAGGAGACAACTTGTGCAGGTCGTACTTCTAGACCTTGCTTAGACTTGTTCGTGCTTCAAGATTGAGGCCGTGCCTCGCAACTTATTAAGACTTATCCATGCTACCGCCTTGCGGCCTTCATGTTCGACTCATAAACCAACTTAGACAAGACTTGTGAAACATGGTGTCGATTTCATGAACATCCTGACGCCAAGTATCGTGCCTAGCACGGTGCCTATGCTGCAGCCCAATCTTAGGCCCAAACATTGTGTTATCGACTGGACATACATTCAAGTTCTAGACTCAATCCAAAGGCATACATGCGGTTTTGTCGCTATTCTGCCGACCCATCTATATGAGTGGTCACTAGCAATGTAAAGCTATCTTGGACTTGGCTCAGGGATATCGGTCCGCCCCTCCGCGGGTAGCTAGCCTCGGAAGCGCCGATACTCCCATACGGTTATCCAGCATCCTGCTTTGAGCCAACTCGCTTTCCCCGGGCCGACATGATCCCGGTGCCCCGACGATCATTCGAGAAGACTTTACCTTGTCGACAAGTTGTCCAATAACCATGTAGACTCAACTCGATCTATCAATTCCTTCCTATTCATGACCATGCTTTCCATCTTTCTATCGAGACTCCCAAGTAGCGGGACCGATCTCGCATGCTTACTTATCCAGACTTATCGAGACTCCCAAGTAGCAGGATCGATCTCGTGTGCGAGACTTATCGAGACTTAGCGAGACTCCCAAGTAGCGGGACCGATCTTGCGTGATTCCTTATCGAAACTTAACGAGACTCCCAAGTAGCGGGACCGATCTCGCAAGAACGAGGCTTATCGAGACTCCCAAGTAGCGGGACCGATCTCGTGTGCGAGAATTATCGAGACTTAGCGAGACTCCCAAGTAGCGGGACCGATCTCGGCGACAACCAGTCGCATAGATTTTCTTTGTCCGTGGCATGCTTTTTACTAAATCGACCGTGGCTCGTGCCTTAGATAGACTTTATTCTCTAGGTGACGCTATCGCTTAAGTCATACAATTTATACGACGAGCCTTGTTCTCAAGGGACTACGCGACTTGACAACAGCAGATAGAGCGGGACAGTACTAGAAATGACTTTGATCGACCGACATAACTTTGCCTAAATTAATTGTGCAATGACTTGATGAGCAAAGGCTACACCAAGCTTCGCATCGAGGGAACGTGCCGTGCACGCGTTCGGCTTGAACAACCAAGTTCTCGGGTGCCTAGACTTAAGCCAAAAGCCGTACAAGACGACTTAACTCACGGGACGTACGAAGGCTATGCCAAGCCTTGGACGATGGGACTGTGAATGCTTTATCAAGCATTCATGCGGGCGACGCCTATGACTTAGGCTAATTCGAGTGTTGGGGCAAAACGACGGGACCGTGCATGCTTTATCAAGCATTCAAGCGGGCGACGCCTATGACTTAGGCTAATTCGAGTGTCGTGGAAACTTAGCAACTTAGGCTAACTTCCTTCTCCCAAGCCACGGAACGAAGGATCGAGTGTCATTTTAAAAGCACACTGAGCCGACTTCTAAGCAGACCGTGGGACCATTTTCCATGTTCTAAGACATTCCGACCCGTCGGAATTATTTCCTTAGCTATGTGGATGCGTCTCTTTTATTATTAAGCCTAACATGTGCAAGTTGAAAACATGCGGGTTATTAAGTGAAGGCTAAGATGAGGCAAGTTCATCAAAACTACCCCACCTGAGCGAGGAGTCGCCTCGACCGAACGAGTCTTCGAGTAGCCGTTGCAAGGCTAAGTCCGAACACCGTCGGCGTTTCGATTCTTCCGATTGACTTTGCGGGATGGGACACTACATCATACACCACTCAGAATAAGTTTCATCCTCGCAACTAACTTAGTACTTACACTTTTGGACCACTTTGATCCATGGAGTATCGTACGCACTCCGCCTACGCATTTCTTCGATTTCGAGCCACGCTCGCACTATTATCAATCTTTCCCTTTAACATGATCTCAATTCCTCGGCACTCTTCCATTCCTCAAGTCTCATTTGAATTCAACGTATCACTTGGTTGGATCGTGCACGCATTCCAGGCGTCCCCAAAATATATGTATTTCAGCCAAGCCGCATGATAGAGAATTCATCATTCTCACTCGAGTCGTATCGTGCACATACTCAGGCGTCCCTGAAATATATGCATGTCAGTCGAATCTCGTGAGGGGTATTCCCATATTCTTGATTCATTATATCCATCCAAACTAATCCTCAAGATAAATCCTCGAATGCTAACTCTTGAAACAGGGACGTCTTGTCACGTCTCGATTCCGTAGAATCGATAGTCGTCCCCCGGGCGTGATACCGTGCGAACCTAAATTGCACTCGCACAAGGCAAGGTCATAAGGTTATCCGAAACACAACAACAAGAGAATATGCAGAGTAAAATTAAACACACATTATAAAGGAGGAAACTTAAGCTTTATTGATAATGAACATCATTTTACAGACTCGATACAAGGGCGCGGCGCGGGCTTTTTACAAACTGACTCCATTACAAAATGAACGTCGACGAGATAGCCATTCCATACATTTCATCCCTTGATTGCAACCAGCATTATAAAACCACCTGGGACGGAGGGAAGTCGCTCCATTTGTCTTCTGGCCTTCAACATCGGAGTCTTCAAAAGAGATTGGATCCAAGCTTCGACAGCACGGACGAAGCTTCAAAACACACGAGCGTTGCCTCCCTTCACGCGACACGCTCCTTCCGATTTATCGTACCTGTAGAGAGAGCGAGGATCAGTACAATCAACATGTAATGGCGAGTGGCTAATTAATTTTCAGGCTCTCATTTGGTTCAAGAATTTAGATAAAATTTACACAACTTGCTTTTTGTGATCTTTCTAACCATCCTAGGCATTTTTATACGAAGCATTTTGACGAAACATAAACCAAGCAAGTTACACTAGAATTTCCCTCGGTAGAGCGCGCCGTACGACATAAAACTTACCATCACCTTCCCTATTAGTTGATAATAATTTATATCAAGTGTTTGATGTGGAGGTCACTGGCATTAACTAGCCATCTTGGACATAGCCTGGTAATACGGGACCCTTGCAACGCAAATAGCGAGCTCCGATGCAAGTCCCCATCTTACCGATTGCCGATTACCCAGCTCGGCTATAACCTGTTTCTTCCTAGGCCGAGTCGGTCCCATGGCCCCGGGTTGCCGCTCGAAGAAACCATCGCCCTTGTCGACTAGTTGTCCATGACCTTGATAGGTTAACAAGGTATATTTGGGGTACCGTTGGGGCTTGTTATGTAATCGATTCATTTACTTGGTTGTCTTGCGGGCCTAAAATAATTCTATCTCTTTTCTATACAACTCATCTTTTCTCTTCTCAAACATAGGACTTGTGTTTTTCAAGCGAATCATTCAATTTCATTACTATTACCCAAGTTCTCATTTTTGAAATAGAGGGTCGAAATGAAGGAGGTCAGCCACTCACATTGAGTTTTTGCTTGAGGCGAGAGACTGGTTGGCCGCGCTAGACGTCGCCTACGCGATTACCTGAAATCGCACAAGCAACCGATTAGAACACTGTATTAGGCCAGAAATTCGATAGGAAATGCGAGTTCGAAATGTAAGCCATGAAAACCATCAAAAACATTTACGAAAATGCATTCAGAAAACCAAAGCCAAAACCAACGCGAGCGACATGAAAAACAGAGCAACGGGAGGTCTCTCCCGACTCAGCCGCAGAGTCAATCCTCGAGGCGCTACCCGCTGAATATGGGACTTGGTTCCGAAGAAGCCATTCCATAACGTGGAATGGATCTTAATTCAACCGTTCCCGTTCGATCGATTCGATCGATCCCAACCTATCAGTCCCGACCGAGTCGATAGCGACAGTGTTCCTTTCTCGCGCACCCCGTGGACGGAGAATGAGGCACGATGTAGGGACGGGGCACTACACCATAACCAATGTCACGACCCGTTACCCAAATTGTTGGGCCAGGCCGAGTCATGTCCAGCCTACGTTGAGATAAAACGTAGTAAGCTGTTCTAAAGACAACAGGATAAGACTAAATGTGCTAACAGTTCTATAAGTGAAGAAGAATCATAAATGCTCCAAACACAAAAGTCATCGTATATAGTAAAATATCCAAGTACAAGTGAACTGCAAAGTAAAACTGGATACATGTCCAGTTACAAAAAGATATAGTTTAATACATGTCTACTCTCAAAAGTCTAAGTAAACAAAAGACAACTAGGCGAGGTTCCCCGCAGGAACATCCTCGTAAGGTAGAGCCGGGTCCTCAGCAGTATCCCCATAATATGTATCGCAGAGTAACTCCTCCTCAGTAAGGACACCTACAACGTTATCCTGTCAGGATGGGAGCAAGTACTGAATCTAGCAAACTAGCATATGAAACATGAAAATGAACATAAGAGGAATAACTGGAAAGCATGGCATCACATAGTCTATCATGGCAAGGACACATATGTCATAGAGACAGATGTATATGTAATGTTTAAAACTGTAGCAAGTACGTGATCGGTCAATAGATGTACAATGTACTGTGGTACATGTAAATGAAATGTACATACATACAAGTTAACAAGCATAGGTGTACATCCGTACAGAAATGCGGGATAATGGCCTGCGGCAAGGTATGCATATAAAATGCGACCTCGCTCGCTACTATAGGGGGGTCATGATCACGTACACTACTATCAGTTTCCCCATAACCCATATTCTAATCATGTGAGAGATACATCAAGACTGTTCTATACATGGTAGTAATGGAAAGTACAACATGTGACATTTTAACTTGCTACCCCAAGGATCAGCATTTAACATGGTTGGATTAGCAGTTCATTTATGTAACAGTATGTAAAGTTTGTAGAAAGTACTTGCCTCTAGCAAAGCAAAACAAAACAAGCTGCGATAAAAGTGCTATGGATGTCCGGTAACTCGTCACTGTAGAAGTAAATAAAATAACTTAGTTTTTACACTAAGCTAAAACACTAGGACACTAATTGGTGAAACACGACTTGTGACTGGGCACCTAGCCAAAAATGATGACTTTGGCATAGGAGACTAATATGGGGTGACACACTACTTTAACTAACTTTCTAGGGTCTTTACACTAGTGAGGGGTGGGGTTCAACACGGCTAAAACTCAAAATAACCCAAAAAGCTACAAGTCGTAATTAATCAATAAATAAATCAAAAGACCATTGTGTTCTAACAATTTTAGAGATAGACAAAAAGTCTAGTTTTACTTAAAGTAAAGTACCAAAGTGATCCTTGTTAATCATAGAAATTTATTATAATTTTTCTGGAATTTATTAACCAGTACAAGTATTTTTATAAAAATCAGTTTTCCTAAGTATACAGAAAATGAGTTTTGATTTCATATGCCAAACTAGTGACAAAACAGTAAATTAAATACTACAAAATTATACTAAATTAGCTAACTTAACATAGTATCTAAATACTATTTTTCCATAATTTTAGCAGTACTTTAAGTATTTTTAGAAATCCAAAAACAGCATTACACATTATTGAAATTAAATAATTAATTATCTGCGTATTTTGTCCATGTATATAATTTGAACCAAAGTTCAAATACAGGACCCAGGACCATGAATCAAGTCCAATATGACTTGTACAGGTCTTGAATGTGTGAAAACACATTTGAGCCCAAAAATCCATGCTAGGCCTGGACACCAAATGGTTGCAGTAATTTAAATATACAGAAAATACAAAGTGGTAGAAATAAATATTAATATTTTATCCATGTGAAAACTTACAAAATAGTCATAAAATATGACAAGTAATATCTACGTATATTTAAAATATACATATGTAAATATTACATAAATTACTTAGGCTAAAATAATTATGCATACATATATATATATACACATAACATATATGTATATATAGAAGATACATATATATACATAAAGAAATAATATATAATATATATACACAAATATAATAAAATAGAGTACTAAATAGAAAATATACATATGTATATACATAAAACAGTATGTGTAATAATACATATATATATATACAAATATAAGTATATACATATATATAAATATACATATATATATAAATCAAAAGAAAAGGAAAAGGAAAAAGAAAAGAAAAAGAAACAACAGCAGCACAGCTCGAACCCGAGCTGCTGCGCGCGGGGGAGGGGGGGTTTAGAATAGGACGGGCTGGCCAGGGGGTCAGCCCATCAGTTGTGTTAGGATTAGGGTCCTTGTTTATTTTATTTCTGTTTAGGTTAGTTTTATATAAAAAAAATATAGTTTCGGTCCTGTGTCCAGACAGTTAAGGACACAGGTAACAATGTGTCCGTGCTACGCACGACACGTACGAACACAAAAACTTGTGTCCACACACTGGACCAGTGTTCCCGTGTCCTTGCGAACCACATATGTGGATTCGGGACACGGACGACACGAAGTGGGCTTTGTTACTCACGTGTCCGGTCGATCGGGGGGTTTTCGAAGGAGCTCGACGGCGACTGAGGCGTTGTGGCGGTGGCGCTCCGATGGCGCTGGGCACGGCTCAGCGCGGCGCGTCTGATGGTGGTGGTTGCGGGCTGTGAGGGTCGACGGTGAGGCGGAGCGAGGGAGACGATCGGAGTTAGGGTTCCGATTAGGGTTTCGGGGAAGAACGGGGCGACGGTTGGCTGAGATGGGTTGGGGTGGTGGTGGTTTGGTCAGGGGGGCTGCGGGGGTTTAAATAGAGGGGTTAGGGCGGTCGTAGGTAGGTCGGGCAGCCGGAAACGGCGGGGGCTGCCCGTCGGCGTGGCAGTCGTCGGTCGGAGGGGGGGGGGGGTCAACGAGAGTAGGTGAGGAGAGAGAGAGTGGTCGGGGGGGTTTCTGGAAGTTGCACTTAGGCCCTTAGGAATTAGGTTATTGCATAAAGGCTTTAACAGTGTATAAATACAAAATAAAATTTGCATTTCTCAATTTCAAACAATTCACTAATTACAAACTGATATAAAAACATTTCAAAAAATTGCAAAATGATATTAAAACTTTTTTTGAAAATTACAGATCAATATTTTTGTATTAAAAAATTCATTTAAAAATTATTTAAAAATCATTTAAAATTTCTAGAAAATTTCTAAAAATCATAATAAATATTTTTAAGGCTAAAAATGACATTAATAATTAATTTACACTAATTTTATAATTTTTGAAAAACAGGGGCTTACAAGTCTTTCCTCCTTGAAAAATTTTGTCCTCGAAATTCACAAGGATCGAAGACCCGACAATATTCTAACATAGCAAGCAATGCAACAAAATGACTAAGGCTGCGATCGAAACTAACCTCTAAGGTATCAAGCGGGAACGGGTGGTTCCCTCGCAGCGGTTGGATCGAACAAGTAAGCGTATCTCTCCCTCATGTCCGACTCCCTCTCCCAAGTAGATTCACCTGGGGAGTGACGGCTCCAAGCTACTCGTACTAGGGGTATAACCTTGTTCCTCATCCTCTTCTCTCTCCTGTCCAATATCTCCACTGGCTGCTCAGAAACTGTAAGGCTCGGTCCGACCTCCAACTCTGAATGATCTAGCACATGACTGGGGTCTGGAACATATCTTCCCAGCTGAGATACGTGAAAGACGTCGTGAACTCCTGCTAGGTTGGGTGGAAGTGCAACCCTGTAAGCTACCTCTCCGATCCTGCCAAGTATCTCGAATGGCCCGATGTATCTGGGGCTCAGCTTCCCTCCTCGTCCGAACCGGATCGTCCCTCTGGTAGGTGATATCTTCACTAGCACCATATCACCGTCTGCGAACTCCATCGGTCTGCGACTAGCATCAGCCCAGTGTTTCTGCCTATCCTGAGCTACTCTGAGCCTGTCTCTGATCATCCCGACTTTCTCTGCTGCATCCGTGATCATCTCTGGCCCAAGCATAACTCTGTCTCCAACATCATCCCAAAAGAGCGGTGTGCGGCATCGTCGTCCATAAAGCGCCTCGAAAGGAGACATACCAATACTGGCCTGGTAGCTGTTGTTGTATGAAAACTCTACCAAGTGCAGATGGCTCTCCCAAGATCCTCCGAAGTCCAGTACGCAGGTCCTCAGCATATCCTCTAGTGTCTGTATCGTCCTCTCGGACTGCCTATCTGTCTGCGGGTGGTATGCCGTACTGAACTTGAGCCTACTGCCCAACTCCTCCTGCAAGCTCCTCCAGTAGTGGGATGTGAATCTTCTGTCTCTGTCTGACATGATGCTCACCGGCACTCCGTGTAGGCGAACTATCTGCTGCATGTATAGCTCCACCAACTTCTCGGTGGAAAGCCCCACCTTGAAGGGTATGAAGTGCGCACACTTCGTCAGCCTGTCTACGATGACCCAAATGGCATCCTTTCCTCCTTGGGAACGAGGAAGCCCTGAAACGAAGTCCATCGTAATATGTTCCCACTTCCACTCGGGAATGGGTAACGGCTGCAACAAACCAGCTGGCCTCTGGTGCTCCGCCTTGACCTGCTGGCAAACTAGGCATCTCGAGATGAAACGTGATACATCCCTCTTCATCCCGTGCCACCAAAGATGTTCCCACAAGTCACGGTACATCTTGTTAGCACCAGGGTGAATAGAATATCTCGATCGGTGCACCTTCTGTAAGACTACCTCTACCAGCTCTCCCTCGGTACGTACAATCGGCTGCCATGCCTCAAGGATCCATCCTCTGCTATAGTGAAGTCATCCAGAAATCCCGCTAAAGCCTGGGGTCGAAGTCTGCGAAGGCTCTCATCTGTAGACTGTGCCTCCCGGATCTGCTCCATCAAACCTGACTGAATGTCAAGCGCCATCATCTGTATCACTGATCCTGCCCGAACTAGCTCGATACCGAGCTTCTCCAGATCCTCCCGCAAATGCCGATCAATCATCAGGTACCATGCCATCGGATGCCTGCTCAGCGCATCCGCCACCACATTTGCCTTCCCGGGATGATACTGTAAATCGATGTCGAAGTCCTTCATCAACTCCAATCATCGTCTTTGCCTCATGTTCAGCTCTTTCTGCGTGAACACATACTTCAAGCTTTTGTGGTCAGTAAAGATTCCCACACGCTCTCCGTATAAGTAATGTTTCCATAACTTGAGTGTAAAGATCACCGCAGCTAACTCGAGGTCATGGGTAGGATAATTCCTCTCATGAGTCCGCAATTGTCAAAATGTATAAGCATTCACTTTCCCATGCTGCTGTAGGACACATCCTAGCCCCTTCCCAGAAGCATCACTATATATGGTGAAACCTCCAGAACCTGAAGGTAATGTCAGAATTGGAGCGGTCGTCAGCCTCCTCTTCAGCTCCTCAAATGCTGTCTGGCAGTCCTCTGACCAAATGTACTCTGCGTCCTTCCGCGTCAGCTTCGTCATGGGTTCAGCTATCCTAGCAAAGTCCTGGACGAACTTTCTATAATAGCCTGCTAAACCCAGAAAGCTCCTGATCTCTGAAACTGACGTCGGAGCCTTCCACGTCTCAACTGTAGCAATCTTCTTGGGATCCACCGAGATTCCATCTCCAGTGACTACATGGCCGAGAAACTCTACTCGGTCTAAAAAGAACTCGCACTTCGGCAATTTGAAAAACAATCTTTCCTGCCTCAGAATCCCCAAAACTATCCGCAAGTGCTCTGCATGCTCCTCTGGCGTCTTCGAGTATATCAGGATGTCGTCGATAAACACTACGACGAACTTATCCAGATACTGGTGAAATGTCTTATTCATCAAGTTCATAAAGACAGCTGGCACATTTGTGAGACCAAATGGCATCACCAGAAACTCGTACTGCCCGTACTTCGTGTTGAACGTCGTCTTCTGGATGTCTGCTGGCCTAACCTTCACCTGGTGGTACCCGAATCTCAAGTCTATCCTGGAAAATACCTTCGCCCCGCTCAACTGGTCGAACAAATCATCTATCCTGGGCAGAGGATATTTGTTCTTGATAGTGATGGCATTCAAGGCCCGGTAGTCAATACACAACCGGACTGTACCATCCTTCTTAGGCACAAAGAGCACTGGCGCTCCCCATGGAGAAGCACTAGATCGAATGAAACCCTTTTTCAACAGGTCATCAATCTGCTCTTTCATCTCTATGGCCTCCTTGGGATTCACTCTATAGCAAGCCCGGGATACTGGTGATGAACCCGGCACTAAATCTATAGTGAATTCCACATCTCTGTCAGGCGAAAGTCCTGGAAGATCCTCTGGGAATACATCCATAAACTCCCTAATGATAGGGTGTGGCGGTGCTGCGTCCCCGACTGTCGCACAACAGTTCGGCTCTAGGCTGATCTCCGGCCCTGTCCTCCTGACACTGAATGGTACTGTGCCTGGGGGACTGAACAAAATACTACCCTCATGGCAATCTATAGATGCATGGGCATAGCTAAGCCAGTCCATCCCCAATATGATATCATAACCGGGGAGTGGCATCACAAAGAATCGTCCCCTGAACTCCCTCCCGGCTATAAAAATAGAACATCTATAGATACATCTAATAGGCACTGGTCCTCCTCCCGTCATCACTCTACTAATATCCGCAGTAGGTATAGCTACTAGATGATGTTTATGCATAAACTCTAATGATAGAAAGCTATGAGATGCACCAGAATCAAACAAACATACAACTAGAAAAGTATGCAAATAAACATGACCTGTGATGACGTCAGCTAAGTAATCTGGCTCCGAAACCTACTCCGGCTCCGGCTCAAGGGCTAGGCTATAAACCTTCCCCTGAGGTCCCTTCTGCTGCTGCAGATGCTGTCCAAACCTCTGCTGCTGAGTCGGGAGTGGTCCTCTAGGCTTCGCTACTGGGCAGTCCCGAATCTGATGGGTGGCAGACCCACAGACTAAGCACTGCTTCAACCTCTTCCTGCAAATGGAGCTGTCGTGCCCTGGTCTTCCGCAGAAAGAACATATAGCTCCCCTCTGCTGCTGTCGGGGTCCCGGGGCTCGAACTGGCGAGGTCGGGTGATGCGATGTAGGAGGACGGTAAGTCTGCTGGGGTGGCGTCGGTGCTCTCTGCTGGAAAGCCTGACGCTTGGACGGTCCCTCATGGTGTACAGAAGCCGGCCTCTCGCATGACAGAAGACGCTCCTCGATGCTCCGGGCCAACTCTAGGCTCTGGTAGTAGTCAGTCGTACCGTTCGCCACTATAAGAATGCCAATGTCTGGAACTAGACCATGACAAAACCTACGGATCATCTCCTCTGGATCAGCAACCAGATTAGGAGCAACACGGCTCAGGCGACTAAACTCTGCCGCATAGTCATCAACAGAACGGTTTCCCTGCTGGATGTTCTAAAATTGTAGCCCCATGGCTACTCTAGCAGTGGTCGAGAAGAATTTCTTCTTGAACTGGGTCTTGAACTGATCCCAAGTGGCTCTACCTCTCGCAAACAACGGCTCATTCCGGAACCAGACTCCTGCTAAGTCTATCAGCAGAAATCCTGCTGCCTCGACCTGGAGGTCATCCGACATCCTAACTCCCGGAAGCTTCCTCTCTACCGAATCTAGCCAGTCATCAGCTACTACTATGCCCTCGGTCCCTAAGAACTCCTTGGGATTCAGACCCATGAAGTCCTTGATCGTCCTCGCTCTCTGTTGTGGCTCTACATGTGGTGGGACCACGGGACGTCCCTCAGAACGCTCCATGTTCTGGCGGAGTAGGGTAGTCTGCTCTTGATGGGTTGTTAGGAACCCCTGAATCAGAGTGAGCAGCTGGTTCCCGTCGAGTGTGACGAAAGCCTGGGTGGGTATAGTGATAGGGGGTGGTGGAAGTATCGGGGCCTGCTGGGACTGGGATGTGGAAGGTGGTGGAGGCATCTGGGTCTGTGGATTTGTGGAGTGGGAAAATATGGTAGGTGGAGGTGGGGTGTATCAGTCGACTGGTCAGCTGACTGGATAAGGAGGGCCCCATTCTCGGGGGTAACATACTGGGACGAACGAGTAAGCACCATCTAAATTACAAATAAAAAAGACTTATAAGGACTTATTTAAGGTAAGTAATCATATGCAAGGAAATCTAATTATAATAGCAAACATGTGATGTATTTCCTATGTTGCAATCCTAGTATTCCTCTAGGTGTTCTAAGCGTTATTCCTAATGTTGTCTAATTACCTTAAGTTCCTAATTGCAGGTATGCTTGGTACAATAACGTAACCAAACAATTTAGTCGGGACCTGCATGGGCCACCACTAAAAACATGTCACGACCCGCTACCCAAATTGTTGGGCCAGGCCGAGTCATGCCCAGCCTACATTGAGATAAAACGTAGTAAGCTGTTCTAAAGACAACAGGATAAGACTAAATGTGCTAACAGTTTTATAAGTGAAGAAGAATCATAAATGCTCCAAACACAAAAGTCGTCGTATATAGTAAAATGTCCAAGTACAAGTGAACTGCAAAGTAAAACTGGATACATGTCCAGTTACAAAAAGATATAGTCTAATACATATCTACTCTCAAAAGTCTAAGTAAACAAAAGACAACTAGGTGAGGTTCCCCGCAGGAACATCCTCGTAAGGCAGAGCCGGGTCCTCGACAGTATCCCCATAATATGTATCGCAGAGTAACTCCTTCTCAGTAAGGACACCTACAACGTTATCCTGTCAGGACGGGAGCAAGTACTGAATCTAGCAAACTAGCATATAAAACATGGAAATGAACATAAGAGGAATAACTGGAAAGCATGGCATCACATAGTCTATCATGGCAAGGACACATATGTCATAGAGACAGATGTATATGTAATGTTTAAAACTGTAGCAAGTACGTGATCGGTCAATAGATGTACAATGTACTGTGGTACATGTAAATGAAATGTATATACGTACAAGTTAACAAGCATAGGTGTACATCTGTACAGAAATGCGGGATAATGGCCTGCGACAAGGTATGCATATAAAATGCGACCTCGCTCGCTACTATAGGGGGGTCATGATCACGTACACTACTATCAGTTTCCCCATAATCCATATTCTAATCATGTGAGAGATACATCAAGACTGTTCTAAGTATGGTAGTAATAGAAAGTACAATATATGACATTTTAACTTGCTACCCCAAGGATCAGCATTTAACATGGTTGGATTAGCAGTTCATTTATGTAACAGTATGTAAAGTTTGTAGAAAGTATTTGCCTCTAGCAAAGCAAAATAAAACAAGCTGCGATAAAAGTGCTATGGATGTCCGGTAACTCGTCACTGTAGAAGTAAATACAATAACTTAGTTTTTACACTAAGCTAAAACACTAGGACACTAATTGGTGAAACACGACTTGTGACTTGGCACCTAGCCAAAAATGATGACTTTGGTATAGGAGACCAATATGGGGTGACACACTACTTTAACTAACTTTCTAGGGTCTTTACACTAGTGAGGGGTGGGGTTCAACACGGCTAAAACTCAAAATAACCCAAAAAGCTACAAGTCGTAATTAATCAATAAATAAATCAAAAGACCATTGTGTTCTAACAATTTTAGAGATAGACAAAAAGCCTAGTTTTACTTAAAGTAAAGTACCAAAGTGATCCTTGTTAATCATAGAAATTTATTATAATTTTTCTGGAATTTATTAACCAGTACAAGTATTTTATAAAAATCAGTTTTCCTAAGTATACAGAAAATGAGTTTTGGTTTCATATGCCAAACTAGTGGCAAAACAGTAAATTAAATACTAAAAAATTATACTAAATTAGCTAACTTAACATAGTATCTAAATACTATTTTTCCATAATTTTAGCAGTACTTTAAGTATTTTTAGAAATCCAAAAACAGCATTACACATTATTGAAATTAAATAATTAATTATCTGCGTATTTTGTCCATGTATATAATTTGAACCAAAGTTCAAATACAGGACCCAAGGCCATGAATCAAGTCCAATATGACTTGTACAGGTCTTGAATGTGTGAAAACATATTTGAGCCCAAAAACCCATGCTAGGCCTGGACACCAAATGGTTGCAGTAATTTAAATATACAGAAAATACAAAGTGGTAGAAATAAATATTAATATTTTATCAATGTGAAAACTTACAAAATAGTCATAAAATATGACAAGTAATATCTACATATATTTAAAATGTACATATGTAAATATTACATAAATTACTTAGGCTAAAATATTTATGCATACAAATATATATATACACATAACATATATGTATATATATAGAAGATACATATATATATATATATATATATATATATATATATATATATATATATATATATACATAAAGAAATAATATATAATATATATACAAAAATATAATAAAATAGAGTACTAAATAAAAAATATACATATGTATATACATAAAACAGTATGTGTAATAATACATATATATATATACAAATATAAGTATATACATATATATATATAAATATACATATATATATAAATCAAAAGAAAAGGAAAAGGAAAAAGAAAAGAAAAAGAAACAACAGCAGCACAGCTCGAACCCGAGCTGCTGCGCGCGGGGGGGGGGGGGGGGGGGGGGGGGGTTTAGAATAGGCGGGCTGGCCAGGGGGTCAGCCCATCAATTGTGTTAGGATTAGGGTCCTTGTTTATTTTATTTCTGTTTAGGTTAGTTTTATATAAAAAAAATATAGTTTCGGTCCTGTGTCCAGACAGTTAAGGACACAGGTAACAACGTGTCCGTGCTACGCACGATACGTACGAACATAAAAACTCGTGTCCACACACTGGACCAGTGTCCCCGTGTCCTTGCGAACCACATATGTGGAGTCGGGACACGGACGACACGAAGTGGGCTTTGTTACTCACGTGTCCGGTCGATCGGGGGGTTTTCGAAGGAGCTCGACGGCGACTGAGGCGTTGTGGCGGTGGCGTTCCGGTAGCGCTGGGTACGGCTCAGCACGGCGCGCCTGATGGTGGTGGTTGCGGGCTGTGAGGGTCGACGGTGAGGCGAAGCGAGGGAGACGATCGGAATTAGGGTTCCGATTAGGGTTTCGGGGAAGAACGGGGCGGCGGTTGGCTGAGATGGGTTGGGGTGGTGGTGGTTTGGTCGGAGGGGCTGCGGGGGTTTAAATAGAGGGGTTAGGGCGGTCGTAGGTCGGTCGGGCAGCCGGAAACGGCGGGGGCTGCCCGTCGGCGTGGCAGTCGTCGGTCGGGGGGGGTCAACGAGAGTAGGTGAGGAGAGAGAGAGAGTGGTCGGGGGGGGTTCTGGAAGTTGTACTTAGGCCCTTAGGAATTAGGTTATTGTATAAAGGCTTTAATAGTGTATAAATGCAAAATAAAATTTGTATTTCTCAATTTCAAACAATTCACTAATTACAAACTGATATAAAAATATTTCAAAAAATTGCAAAATGATATTAAAACTTTTTTTTGAAAATTACAGATCAATATTTTTGTATTAAAAAATTTATTTAAAAATCATTTAAAAATCATTTAAAATTTCTAGAAAATTCCTAAAAATTATAATAAATATTTTTAAGGCTGAAAATGACATTAATAATTAATTTACACTAATTTTATAATTTTTGAAAAACAGGGGCTTACAACCAACAAAGAAAAAGTTTCGTCCTCGAAACTTAAGGACAGAACCTACCTCTATGAAAATAATAAAGGAAACTTTTCTTTCATCTCTGACTCGAGTTCCCATGTCGACTCTTCCGTCGCATGGTTCCTCCAGAGTATGCGAACAGGAGGGATCACTCGACTTCGCGGCAGCTTATCCTTGCGTTCTAAGATTTGAACTAGCTATTCAACGTAGGATAAGTCATACTTTAGCTCCAGCTGGCCAAAATCTACCACGTGGCTGGGGTCGTGCACGTACTTCCGCAGCTGAGAGACGTGGAAGATATTGTGCACACCTTCGAGCGCCGACGGTAGGGCAATTTTATAGGCCACTGGGGCGACCCGCTCGAGTATTTCGAATGGCCCAACGAATCTCGAACTCAGCTTTCCCTTCGCGCCGAACCGAGTAACTCCTCGCATGGGCGACACCTTCAGAAACACGTGATTGCCCACCTGGAACTCAAGCGGTCTTCGATGGGTGTCGGCGTAGCTCTTTTGCCGACTTTGTGCAATCTTCAGTCTTTCCCGAATTAGCTTGACCTTTTCCACAATCTGTTCCACCAGCTCCGGGCCGAGTATCTGCCGTTCCTCGATTCTATCCCAGCAAATGGGCGATCTGTACTTCTGGCCGTACAAAGCTTCATACGGCACCATTTGGATGCTGGACTGGTAGCTATTGTTGTATGCAAATTCTGCCAGCGGTAGGTGGACGTCCCAGCTTGATTTGAAGTCAATTGTGCAGATTCGTAGCATGTCTTCGAGAATCTGATTAACGCGCTCTGTTTGGCTGTCGGTCTGAGGATGGTAAGCTGAGCTGAACTACAACTTGGTACCCAGCGCCGACTGAAGGCTACTCCAGAATCGCGACATGAACCGTGAATCCCGATCAGAGATGATGGATACTGGAACTCCGTGCAGCCGTACTATCTCGTCAAGATAAATCTGCGCTAGACGATCAACGCTCCAAGTAACTTTGATGGCAATAAAGTGCGCTGACTTGGTTAATCGATCGACGATGACCCAGATGGCGTCATTCCCCCGTGGTGTCTTCGGCAGGCCAACAATAAAATCTATAGTGACGTGATCCCATTTCAACTCGGGAGTAGCAAGGTTCTGCATCTCCCCGCCCGGTCGCTGTTGCTCAGCTTTCACCTGCTGACAGGTCAAGCACTGCGACACGAAGAGCGCCACATTTCTCTTCATCCCGTGCCACCAGAAGGTCGTGCGGAGGTCCTTATACATCTTGGTACTGCCTGGATGCAAGGTATATTTTGCATAATGCGCCTCCGACATTATCTTCTTTCGTAGTTCTGAATCATCCGAAACACATAGTCGGCCATTTAATCTCAGCACGCCGGTCTTATCTTCCGCAAAGTCGGTCACACTACCTGTCAAAATTCACTCGCGCATTTTCTTCAGGTACGGATCATCCTTCTGAGCGGTCATGATCCTTTCCAGCAAACTCGGCTCTAACTGCAGCTGCGCCAACCGTACATCCCTGAATCGAACTCGGAGATCGATGCCTATTTCTTCTAGATCTTGTAGTAGTCTGCGGTTGATGGATAGCGAGGCAAGATATTTTTGACTCAGAGCGTCCGCCACCACATTTCCCTTGCCTGGAGTGTTGTCGATCGTCAAGTCATAGTCTTTAATCAGTTTGAGCCAGCACCTCTATCGCAAGTTCAATTCCTTCTGGGTGAAGAGATACTTGAGGCTCTTGTGGTCGGTATAGTTCGTGCACGCCATGCCATATAGATAGTGACGCCACAATTTCAACGCGAACACAATCGCCGCTAACTCCAAGTCGTGCGTAGGATAGTTCTTCTCGTGCGGCTTTAACTGTCTGGAGGCGAAGGATATCACCTTGTTTCGCTGCATAAGCACACATCCCAAGCCCTGGCCTGAAGCATCGCTGAATATCTGAAAACCCTCTGGTCCATCCGGAAGTGCGAGTATAGGTGCCAAAATTAGTCGTTGTTTTAGCTCCTGGAAGGAAGCTTCACAGTCATCCGACCACTCATACACGACTCCCTTTTGAGTGAGGCGAGTCAATGGCAATGCAATCTTCACAAAGTATTTCACGAAGCGTCGATAGTATCCCGCCAAACCAAGAAAGCTTCGAATGTCACTAGCAGACGTAGGCCGCTTCCAATCAGCAACAGCTTCCACTTTCTTCGGGTCGACTGCAATGCCTTCGGACAAAATGATGTGACCAAGAAAGGATACGCTGCTTAGCCAAAATTCGCACTTACTCTGCTTTGCATACAACTCATTCTATCGAAGTATCTGTCGTACGGCCCGTAGATGTTCTGCATGCTGCGCCGTGTCCTTCGAGTAGACGAGAATATCGTCAATAAATACTACCACAAATTTATCAAGAATGGGTCGAAATACCCGATTTATTAGATCTATGAAGGCGGCAGGGGCGTTCGTCAGGCCGAATGGCATCACCAAGAACTCGTAGTGGCCATACCGAGTGCGAAAGGCTGACTTTTGTACGTCGTCTGACTTGATCTTGAGTTGATGATAGCCCGAGCGGAGATCAATCTTCGAAAATACCGAGGCGCCTTGCAGTTGATCGAATAAGTCGTCTATGCGGGGCAATGGGTACTTGTTCCGGATGGTGGCCTTGTTCAGCTCTCGGTAATCGACGTACAGACGCATGGACCCATCTTTTTTCTTCACGAACAACACGGGTGCTCCCCACGGCGAAACACTAGGCCGAATAAATCCTCTGTCGAGTAACTCTTGTAACTGGACCTTGAGTTCCTTTAGCTCCGCGGGGGCCATTCTGTACGGGGCCTTGGAAATCGGTCGAGTATCGGGGAATGTATCGATGCTGAACTCGGTTTCTCGGTCGGAGGGCATGCCGAGTAGCTCGTCCGGGAATACATCGGGGAATTCTGCCACAACGTCGGTCTGACCCACGTTTGCACCATCCTGTCGCATGTCTCGAACAGACGCCAAATAGCCTTCGCATCCAGAATACAGCATCCTTCAAGCGAAAATTGCCGAGATCAGCATGCAGGTCGACGACGTCTCACCACACGAAAAGCAGAATTCAGGCACTCCTGGTATGCGGAAGGTGACCGTCTTTTCGACGCAGTCTATGGTTGCGTTGTACGGCCCGAGCCAATCCATTCCCAGAATGATGTCAAAGTCCTTCATGTCTAGAACTATCACGTCAAGACCGATCTTTTGACCGCCGATACAGATAATCCTGTCGGCGCAGGCTAAGTTTGTGAGTATTGGTGTGCCCGAAGGTGTACTTACGCTTAGGTCGAGATCTAATGATATTATAGAGAATTTGTGCTCGGTGGCAAAGTTCGCCGATATAAAACTATGCGAAGCGCCTGAATCAAATAGTACACGAGCAGGCACATTATTGAAATTTAGTATACCTGTCACGACCGTATCTGATGCATGCACTTCATCTCGAGTCATGGCGTAGACGCGGCCCTGGGCATTGGGGCGACGGTCTGGGCCATTTTGCGGTGCAGGTTGATGGGCTCGAGGCGCTGGGACTTGATTCCCTGGACGGTGCTGTTGGGGCGCCATTGGACGGTGCTGTTGGGGTGCCACTTGACAGTGCTGTAGGGGCGCCGTTGGCTTCGGCCTTCTGGTTGGACACTCAGCACGAACGTGGCCCCTCTCGCCACAGTTCCAGCATCCACCCTCTGGTATCTGACAGTCGTCGATAGTGTGACCGACATGGTGACATCGGTTGCAGTAAGGCCGTGGATCACGCCCTTGATATCCGCCTTGGTTCCCATTATTCGGACGCTTGGTCACGTTGTTTCCTCCTGCGTGGCTAGGGCATTTGTGATTGTATGCATGCACAGCACCGGTAGCACCTGGAGGGTATTGGCGTTCAAGGCGGAGGGCGTGGTTGAGAGACTCCCCCATCGTTTGGTATTTGGGAACAGACACATGGGCGTAAATAGATGGTCGTAGACCCACTTCGAACGGTCGAGCACGACTCGCCAAGGAGGGCAGGAATTCTCCAGCAAACTTGGCTAACCTGCTGAACTCTGCTGCATACTGCCGCACCGTCATATTTCCTTGCCTTAGCTGCATAAATTCATTCTCCTTCTCTTATCGAACGGCTTCGGAAAGGTACTCGATCTCGAACGTCTCTCGAAAGGTGGCCCAAAAAATTGTCACTGTCTCGTCGTCGCATTTGATTGCTCATTTTTACACGGCCCACCAGTCGTGCGCATTCAATCGGAGTAGAAGTTGAGCGCATGCGACTTTTTTGGACTCATCGACGCCCAGAAGCTCAAACCGGTCTTTCAACTCCTCCCGCCAATCGATCGCCAACGAAGGGTGTTCAGTACCGCAGAAGGAAGTACAGAAGCTCTTTGTGAATTTTGACACATCGAAGTTGGAACTTCTCGGTGCTGCAGGCATAAGCTCGGGTACCTCCGGTTCGACTTTGTAGGCCTCAAAAATGAAAGTCACGCTGAGTTGATCAGAACAAGTTACACAGAGTGATCCAAGAAGCAGCACAAAAGATACGCTAAGTTCTGTCTGGCCATCTCCTTTAGAAGTCACGCAGAGACAGCTCAGCCATACGTCAGAATCATAATGACTAGCAACACAACAGTCGAGAAACGTCTCCTCGTATGCCACGTATGCACAGAATTCGAGAGATCATCGCCGTCTTTTGCGTGATTTTCGAAATCTTCCTTAGCAAGACTCACTCTTCACCAAGTTGGCGTGACTTTGGGTCTTATCTTCATTTAATGCGGCTGATAATATAATCAATGTCAGAGATTTTGTGTCAGACGAAGCGTGCCAAATCAAGACAGCTGGCGGTTTGCGTGGATTCTGAACCTTCTCCTTCCTCAAGTTTGCGTGGATTTTTGAGTTATTCTTCTCAAAGCCTGCGTGAATTCTGAAGTATTCTTCTTCAAAGCTTGCGTGGATTTCGCCTTCAACGAGTCTGCGTCAACGAAACTGCGTGGATTTTTTGCCTTCAGCAAGACAGCGTAGATTTCATTTCAACTGGAGTACGTGGCAGCCATGCCACCGATCTCTCTCTCGCATGCCCAGTAACTTGCACACGACTCATGCACTAATGCCATGTGTCCAACAGTTACGGGCCACATCCAGTAACTACTCACTAACCCTGCGTGTATTTAGAGTCTGCGTGACTTTTCAAATGCACTAATGGTGAGGTAGTTATCTTTTCAGTTACTGTTTTGACTCTATAAATAGAGTTCTTTTTTTATTCATTGTACAGATACATTGATATCTACTGTCAAAATTTTGAGAACTTTTCTTCTTCGCATAGTCCAAGGGATAAAGCGATCGTCTTCTAGATCGGATTCCTACAGTTGTAATTTTCCCAGATACACAACAAATAAAGAGAATTTCTTTATGGAAAACAAATTGGCGACTCTGCTGGGGAAAACTATCTCCTCTTCTGAGATGGTAACAACTCAATGCGACACTTCGTCTATCGGCTCGACGAAGAAGGTGATGACGATCAAATTCGATCAACTCGCCTATGAAGAAATGCAGCGGGCTAAGGGTGGCAAGCCCATTCCAGCCTCCATTATCACTGCCAAGTCAAAGGGACACTCTGTCTATGTCCCTAAGAATCAGTTGGTAGTCAATGGTGAAGTCTCTGCCACAGTGTCTACTCCTAATACTGGCAAGAACTCCAGTGCAAGCACGCACACTCTTGTGCGCTCGAAGATGACAGTAACTAAAAATCACGTTGACAGTACTGGCTCCTTAGCCGAATCTGTTCCAGCGTGCAAATTCAATTCTAAAAGTCACGCTGACAGTACTGGCTCTTTAGCCGAATCTGTTCCAGTGTGCAAATTCAATTCTAAAAGTCACGCTAACAATACTGGCTCTTTAGCCAAATCTGTTCCAGTGTGCAAATTCAACTCTAAAAGTCACGCTGATAGTACTGGCTCCTTAGCCAAATCTATTCCAGTGTGCAATCCCACATTCAAAAGTCACGCTGACAGTATTGGCTCCTTAGCCAAATCTGTTCCAGCGTGTAATTCTAAAATCAAAAGTCACGCTAACAGCTCTGGTTCTTTAACCAAGTCTGTTTCAGCGTATATTTCATCAGAGAAGAATAACTCCTTAGTTATCTCTTCTTCTTCACCGAGTTCTACTAGAACTGGGGGTGGTTTTCCATACAAAGTCCCTTCGAAAAGGAACAACTCTTTAGTTGTTTCTTCTGCTCCTGTAGTTTTTACTCCAGGAACATCTTTGACTGATACTTTTGTTAGTCAAAGGAAAGGAGATGGTCTTTTGACTACTCTTCCTTCTGGACATTCTATGTCTCAACATCTGAATGAGTCTAAGAAGAAACATTCCTTAATGTCTTCTTCTTTGATTTCTTCAAATTGGGCACATAATCTGTCCATTAAAGAGGGTCTGTTACCAACTCCTAATCAAGAGAGTGGTTTAACTCTTCCTTCTCTGCAAACATCCAGATCAATGGAAGGAAAACTCCATGTTTCCAAAATTAATATGTTACCTTCCACTGATTTAAGAACAAAACTCAGCACTTCTGGTGTTAAGAAACCATACCAATTGGATATGAAGATAAAAGATCCAGATGCAGAGTATGCAAGAAATTATGTGGCTCACATTAATCACTCTTTGTATAATCAAGAGCCATCAAGACCCAAGAACAGGAAGTATATTCCTCAATCTTCACAAACAGATTTACGGGAATATCTTCAACAGAAGAGAAGGAGTAATTCTATATCAAAGGAACATGCTGAATGTGACTTCTATCCAAGAGTCATAATTCAGTGCAGATGTGAATCAATAGTTTAAGACCATGGTGATCATGCTGAATGTGACTTCCAGCCAAGAGTCACAATGTAATGCAGATGTCAAAATAAACGACAGTCTGTCTTTAATAGGATTCAATATGAACCTATGCCTGATGAAGAGGAGCCTTTGTTTGCCTCTGTCAACATGACTTCTCGGGACACCGGGGGTAGAGTTGATAGTCCAGATGGAGTATATAAAAACACCAGAGCAAGAGTCCTGGCTTCTAGTCAAAGAAATTTGATCCCTGAAATTGACTCTGAATTTCTTGGAGAATCTAACTTCCTACATCTTCCTACTGGGGGTAATTCTCCTATAGTTGACTTTGATACACGAAGCAATGATTCAGAGCATACAACATCTACTAGTTCATCAATAATCCCTCATACAGTCACGACTTATATGGTTGATGGGAATACTGATGAACCCTCTTCTTCCCTGACTCCTCAAGATCAAAGAATTGCTTCTTTGGAACAGCAAATGAAGTCTATGACTGACACAATGAAGTCAATGTATGAACTCATGACAGCTCAGTTGCAAAATCGACAGACTGTATCAGATGCTATACCAGTTGATACTGATATAAGTCCAATACAAGTTCCTCCAGCAGTACAATCCAATACTCCTGGACCTGCTCAACCAAATCCTAGTCTCTCTGGAGCTGGGGGTAGTGCTTACAATGCTGTTCCTCCTCCTAACTATTCTCTACAAGCCACAACTCCACAATCTTCGGGAGTTGTCTCTGAAGAATTAAAAAATCTCAAAACTCAATTCGAGGCATTCAAACGGAAGGATGGTTTACAAAGGTTAGGCATCAAGCAGCCTTATCCGATAGAATGGAAGCAAGTATCATATCCTCCTAAATACAAGCCTCCTACTATCTCATTCTTTGATGGAACCACTTCTCCAAGTCAGTTTATCAATCACTTTGAAGTGATGACTGATCAACTACAACCAAGTGATGCCCTCCTTACTCGGGTATTTATTGGATGTCTCAAAGGAACGGCTTATGAATGGTATAGAAGTCTCCCAGATGGGAGTATTACCTCATTTGCTGGTTTCAAACAGATGTTTCTTGAAAGGTTCTATGAAGGGCTTAATGACATGACTATGTCTGCTCTTATTAGAATCAAGCAGAAAAATAATGAATCTACAGAGGAATACATTGAACGGTTTCGAAGAGAAGCTCTGAAGATGCCTCTTGGAACTCCTGATGCTGTCACCATTGACACGTGCAAATCAAACTTGTTGCCAATCATCAGTATGTGGACAGGGTCCACTCAATTTCAAGATTGGCCTTCCTTCATAGTCAGTGCTAAAGCTGCAGAAATCAGTGCTGAAACCTTCAAAGGTTTAGGAGTGCAGATGACTCCTAAAGAAACAGGACAAGGGGCTAACAATAAAAATAAAAATAATGCTCGCAAAGGAAAAGAAACTCTAGAAGTTAATCTTCAGAGCAAAGATGCATCGAATGTTCAAACTCCTGCCTCTACAACTCAACAATCAAGAACACCTCGCCCCAGAGAAGAATATTCTTTTGATGACGACGATGTCCTTGGTATCTTTGAATGTCTGCTGAAAGGTAATAAAATACAATTACCAGAGATCAAGAAACCTGATGAAGCTGGTAAGACAGATTATCCTAAATACTGTCCATATCACAGAATGCTGGGTCATACAATTCGTACATGTTATGTATTGAAAGGAAAGATCCAAGAAATGATTAAATCTGGAGCTATCTCTCTTACTCCAAAAGAGAAGACCGTCACCTCCAACGTCGTCTCTATGCAATTTGGAAATTTCCCTCCTCAACTCCTTGAAAGTGGGATTATTCTTATTCCCAAGGCAACTCTTGACATAGTGAATCTTCCTCCTCCACAGTCTGAAGGATTAGTGTCAATCACTTTGGAAACAGGAGAAATCATGTGGATCCATCCTGATCTAGTGGCAGATTTTGAATCGCCTTCTCCTCAAAAGATTTCTTCTCAAAAATCCAAGAAGGCTGGAAAGATCAAGTCATATCATATGACTTCTCTTGGGTCTACCTCTGACACAGAGCCAAAAGACAAAGAAGAAGCACTTGTTAGTGCTACTCGAACGGGGAAACCTTACCTAAAGGATTATTCTAAAAATCCTGAAGATCCTACTGATATCCCTTCAGACGCTAAAGATGCTCCTAATGTTCCTCCCGAGGAAGAACCATCTACTGAACCTGTTCCTCCCAAGCCTACGGCTCTGGAGAAAGGCAAACAACAGGCTCGGTTTGATAAGCCAATCAAGAAGTCTTCTCCTCTTGGACTTCAGAAGCCTTACAACTTCGATATTTTGGCTCAGCTTGCTAATACTCCCGCTAGAATGTCCCTTTTTGAACTTCTACGTCTTTCCAAAGAGACTCGGGAGACGTTAAGTGAAGCACTTCTACAAGCTGACTCTTGTCTTGCACAATTGAAGAAGCCGGATGCGGAACCTGCCACTTGCTTACATTGCAACAGTGTACTGGAGATTATCCCAAATATCATCTTTACACAAGACGACATGTTACTGGAGGATAATCGACATGATCGACCTCTCTACTACACTGGTTATATTGATACGATGAAGATAGATCGTATTCTCATTGACCCAGGGTCTGCTATAAGCATAATGCCAAAGAGTTTGTTGGATGAACTAAAATCCCTCTTCACAAACTCTCCAAGACGGTTACTACTATCTTGGGATTCAATCAAAGCCGAAGTGAGCCTTTGGGAAAGATTCATCTGAAGCTTCAGATAGGTGATTTCAGATCTAAAGTCACTTTCTATGTGATCGAGATCGCGGGATCCTATAATCTTCTTCTGGGGAGGCCCTTTCTTCATGAAAATAATGTGGTGCCCTCTACTCTTCATCAATGTTTTAAGTACATTGATAGCAATGAAAGAGTACAAAAAGAAGTTGCTGATATAAATCCCTTCCATGGGGTTGAAGCTTATTTCAATGATTCCCGAATGTATAAAGAAGAATATACAAGGATCATACAAGCTATGGAGAAAGAAGATGCACAAAGTGAGACTTTAATAATCCCTGTTAAATGTCGAACTACTCAGCAACAATCTCCTAAACCCTCTGGAGAAGATTCTTTTATCATTCCAGTGAGTGGACGGATCTCTCCATTACCTCAGTCATCTACTCAGAATACACTGATCATTCCTGTCAGTGGGCGTACTACAGTTCCTGTACCTTCACAAGATACTCTGCTAATTCCAGTTGGAGGGCGGACTACTCTTCCTACTCAAACTTCAAGGGAGCTCACCTCTTCTGAGCCATTTGTTATCGATCTTAATCAAAACAAAGCTTCTTCTTCTTCTCCCCCTTTAGTCATTGACTTGGCTAAAATCTCTAAGGCTCAGCCTTCTCCCAATATAAATATTGCTGCTTTTACATTTAATAAAAAGTCTCCACCTTTGCAGTACGTTGATGTGTGTAATTATGTTACATCTGTTAGATGACTTGAACACAATAACCATAGGAGTTGTACAGACTGTTCATACAGATGTATCTCTAGAACCTGTACAATCTTCATACTTTCTAGTTCCTAGCAGAAAGCCAGGAGACATTCCAATATTCTTCTACAAAGGGCCTCAAAATCCTTCTGATCTTGAAGATGATGACAAAAATGATGATACTAGAAGATTACAACTACGTCGTTATAGTCAGCAATCTAGAGACATCATCAAAAATATAGGCTATGACTTCAGGACTGGCCTTAATAATGAAAAAGGAAGAAAAATGCCTGTCCGGATTCCTTCTTTGAAATATGGAAGGACGAAATGCGGATTGGGTTATACTTCTCCTACTCCTTTCATCAACATTATCCATGAAGATCTTGAGTCTGACGAAGATAAGAGATCTGATTCTTCTAGTACCACTTCTTGGGATTCCGATACGAGTATCAGTGACTTCTATTGCAACCTTCTGTCTTCTAACATGATTTCCATTGACCATTCTGAAGAAAGTGATGAAGACGAAGAAGAGTTTGAAATCTCACCTGAATCAGAACAGTGGGCCCAAAGATTAGATAATCAATGGGAGTTCCGTTTCGAGCAAAAAGAACCTCCGACTGAAGATAAACTTGTTCAAATAGATGTTGGTGAAGAGGGATCTCCCAAACCAATATTCATCAGTGAAAGTCTTTCAGAAACTAATAAGAAAGACATGATCAAACTCATTCGTGATTACATCGATGTCTTTGCTTGGAGTTATGAAGATATGCCAGGGCTTGATCCTCAAATTGCAACTCACAAGCTCAATATCTTGCCGAATGTTAAACCGGTCAAACAACAACAGCGACGATTTCGTCCGGACATCATGAATGCAATTGAAGCTGAAGTCAATAAACTCATTACATCTGGGTTTATTAGAGAGGAACAACATCCCGATTGGGTGGCTAATATTGTTCCTGTTCTTAAAAAGACTGGCAAGATCAGAGTATGCATAGACTTTCGCGATCTCAATGCGGCATGTCCTAAAGACGAATTCCCTCTACCAATCACTGATGTCATGGTTGATAATACCTGTGGATTTGAACGAATGTCATTCATGGACGGGTATTCTGGGTATAATCAGATCAAAATGTTCCCAGAAGACGAGAAGCACACTTCTTTCAGAACGCCGATTGGTACATACTGCTATACAGTTATGCCATTCGGTCTCAAGAATGCAGGAGCAACTTATCAACGAGCTATGAGTACTATATTCCGTGAACATTTGCGAAAAATAGTCGAATGCTATGTTGATGATATTGCAGTCAAAAGTCGACAAAAGGAGGATCATATCCAAGATTTGAAGACTATATTTGATCTAATGCATAAGCATCAATTAAAGATGAACCCTACTAAGTCCTTCTTAGGCGTCTCTAGTGGTAAATTTCTCGGCTTCGTCATTACCTCTAAAGGTATACACGTGGATCCCGAGAAGATCAAAGCCATCCAAGAGATGCGTCCTCCACGCACCTTAAAAGAGCTACGAGGATTTCAAGGAAGAATTGCTTATATCAGGAGATTTATCTCTAATTTATCAGGACGCTACAGACCATTCAACAAACTTATGAAGAAATGTGTCTCTTTTGTCTGGAATGATGAATGTCAGAAAGCATTCGATGATATAAAACAATATCTGATGAGCCCTCCAGTATTGGTACCTCCCGTCTCAGGAATACCGTTCCTCCTCTATACTCGAGCAATGAGTCATTCATTGGGTGCATTACTCGCTCAAAAGAATCAAAATTGCCATGAACAGGCCATTTATTATCTCAGCCGCACTATGACCGGAGCTGAACCTCGATATTCACCAGTTGAAAAAAAATGTCTAGCCTTGATGTTTGCTGTCCAAAAGACACGTCATTATATCATTGGCCAGACTATTCATGTCATCTCCAGGATCAATCCTATACGGATCATGATGAAGAAACCCAGTGTTTTGAATTCTCGATTGGCTAACTGGGGAATCCTACTTGCTCAGTATGATATGCACTATATTCCTCAGAAATCAGTCAAGGGACAAGCTTTAGCTGATTTTCTGGCTGCTCACTCAATTCCAGAAAATTCAAAACTCTATGATGAAATCCCAGATGAAGTCCTAGATTCAAATCAAATTGCTGAAGAAGATCCTACTTGGCGTCTATTCTTTGATGGAGCATCAAGAATTGGTCCTAATGGCGATATTGTTGCTGGAGTTGGAATTGTTCTTGTATCGCCAGAAGGTCTTGCCATCCAAAGAGCTTATTCTCTCGATCAGCCGTATTCAAACAATGTAGCTGAGTACAACGCATTGCTTATTGGTCTTCAACTCGCTAAACATCTGAATATTCAACATTTGGAGGCGTATGGAGACTCTAAACTTATTGTCAATCAGATCAGGGGTACTTATGAAGTTCGCCATCAAGATCTGGTTCCTTATCATAGAGTGGCCATATCTATGGCCTCATCATTTAAGGAATTCTTCATTGAACATGTTGGGCGAGCATGTAACACAGAAGCTGATGCCCTTGCTAATCTTGCAGCGGTGCTGGCTATCCCAATCAAACGGCAACAAGTGATCATTGTTCGTAATCGAGAATTATTTCATCTTGAAAATAACCTGACCCTAGGACTTCCAGTTGACATTGAAGAATCAACATCTCATGACGTCAACACAACAAGAGGATTTGGATTTAGTCGTAAATCGATATCATCTTCATCCGATTCCAGCATGGAATTCATCTTCAGTAACTCGACTGAGAATCAGAATACGGATAAAGATTGGAGACTTCCTTTCTTAGATCTTGTATTGTATGATATTCTTTCGGATGATCCGAGTGAGGCAGCATCTATCAGACGACGATCACTCAGATTCTATTACAATCATACAACAAAGACCTTATATCGTCGAGCTTATGATGGTTTACTCCTTCGGTGCATTGCCGGTGATGAAGCCCAACAAGTTATTCGTGAAGCACATGATGGAATTTGTGGAGCGCATCAACCTGGGCCAAAACTTCAAGACCGTATTCGACGGATGGGATATTATTGGCCAACTATGGTATCAGATACCATTGAATATGCAAGGAAATGCAAAGCTTGCCAAATCCATGCGGATTTTATACATCAACCTTCGGAATTTCTACATCCGACGGCAGCATCATGGCCCTTCGAAGCTTGGGGCATGGACATTGTCGGCCCGATCAATCCTCCATCATCTAAAGGTCATCGGTTCATTCTCGCAATAACCGATTACTTCTCCAAATGGGCCGAAGCTATTCCTTTATCTGAAGTTAAGACGTCTAATGTCATCAGCTTTATTAAGCACCATGTCATCTACAGATTTGGTGTTCCTCGACACATTGTTCATGATAACGGACCACAGTTCGTCAGCCAGAAATTTACTCGATTCTGTGACGATCACCGGATCAATAATGTTGCTTCTACCGCATATAATCCAGCAGCTAACGGATTGGCAGAAGCTTTCAACAAGACTATCATCAAACTCCTAAAGAAGTTTGTCTCCACTAACAAACGTAATTGGAGTGACAAGCTCGGAGAATGCTTGTGGGCTTATCGTACTACAGTCCGTAATGCTACTAAGTGTACACCTTTCTCTCTGGTGTACGGATCTGAGGCTGTTCTCCCATTAGAGATTCAAATTCCTTCTTTAAGGATAGCAATCGCTAATGAACTCACTGCCGAAAATAATGATCGTCTTCAACTTCAAGAATTGGAGGCTCTGGATGAAAAACGGTTATCTGCTCAACAGAATATTGAATTCTATCAAGCTAGAATTTCAAGGGCTTTTAACAAGAAAGTCAGAATTCGAACATTTCAGAAAGGAGAACTTGTGCTTACTGTCAGACGCCCGATGACTATGACACACATGAATAAGGGCAAGTTTGATGCAAAATAGGAAGGTCCATTCATTGTCAATAAGATCTTTTCTAATGGGGCTTATCAACTCACTACTCTAGATGGTAAAGCCACTATGATGCCCATCAACGATAAATTCTTGAAAAAGTACTACGTCTGATATTTCTATCAAGATTGTCCTTCCATCACTCTCCAGCTGTTTCATTGTTCTTTCCGAAGAATCATTCTGATATCTATTATCCCCAGTGGAGATAGGTATTCTACTTGGTATCGTTTTCTCAACAAATTTGATATCCAGAAAATCATGTCCACATTACCTCTGAATTTTCTATCTCAATATCATATTTATGAAAATGATATTTAGTCTTTCTGATTTCTGAGTCAAAAGATCAATGAATAAAGGCAAATATAAAGTGGGAAGGATATATCGTAAACAAAGTTTCCTTAAACGGAGTTTATTTGAGACAAATCCCTCAAGGAAAAAAAAAGTACATCATCATGGAAGATCACTATGATCCCTTTCATATTTGGGACGAGGACCACATACATAATCAGCAAAAGAATTGAATACATCTTTTCCTGACCGCACCAAGAATTGACAGGCAGCCAGCCTCATTGCTTCTTCTTCTTCGGTTTCTCCTGGTTCGACCAGGAAGTCCAGGATATCTTTTGGCGGCTTGGGAGTAGACGAGCTTTCGCCCATTTCCTTCTTCTGCGGAGGTGGATGTTCTTTAACACCTTCAGTAGCTTCAAGGGCGACTTCAGCCTTCTTTATGTTCTCTTCAAAAGACATTGTGGATAAAATGCGATCCTTCTATTCAAATATATGCTCTATTTATAGGCATATGGTTACAAGGTTCGAAGGGACGTATTCTTTCCCAATACTCAGTTCATCCATTCATTTCTCATATTCATCCGACGTTTCACATGTTCATTAATACTTGACGGTTCGTCCGTTCATTTATTACATTCACTCGACAGTTCATCTGTTCATCGTTTCTTAACGGTTCATCCGTTCATAATCTTCTATCAGTTCATTAAGTGGGGATTCGTTATTTTTATGTTTTCATAACCTCTGAATCAATTCCGAATCTGCTTACTCATTTGTCATGTTTTGACCTCTGTATAGAAATCAATCTATTTTCTTTCGAGTTCCTATATATTATCATGTCCATAATACCTCTGATAATATCATATACTCTAAAAACATAAAAGATGATTTTATTATCTATCATGTCCACAATTCATCCACAAATACAAATCATTGAGCATAGAAGAATTGTCATTTCCATTCCCATTTCACCACAAAAAGTCTATTACATTTTCTTAGACTTTTCTACAAATCATAATGGAAATCTATTACAAATCTTGGATTTTCATTCTATGTACAACTGAGATCTATTTCTTCTTGGATCCTCTCTGGCAATCTCGTTGTTTGTGGCAATTCCTGAGTGTCCAGCAGGAATCAAACTCTGGTCTTATCTCTCAGACGAGAGGAGAACCACAGAGTAGGGCAACACAAAAACGTGCTGCTGCCAATACAACTGGTGGATGGGGGTAACCTCTCAAGAAAGACATGAATGTATCCAAACCTTGGGATACAATTCCTGGTTCTGCCTTGAAAGGAACTCTACTACCCAATCTCTCGGTAGTAGAGTTAACTCCACCATCCAACTCTCGTGTATAAAGGCTCTTCCTACCATCTACGGAAGACCCTTCTATCTCACGAAGTGTTCTGAGTTGTCTGATTTACCGCGTCAAAAGCGTATGAGCTCCCTGATGTAGATGTCAGAAGAACATTGTCCACAGCATCCATATCACCAATGCCAGTTCTGAATAAGGTTTTCAGCCAAAATTCTGCAAGAAACAGTAAAGAAAAATCAGTCAACAGAAACTGGCCAAACAAAGACAGATGCATTCTGTTCATTTCAGGAAGATGAATTTGTCCTTAGCAAACAAAAAAAAATTCGATGCGTGTATATTGAACTTACCGCTGAGTTTGCTGCTAAGGATTGACAGATCCATGTCTGGTAGCATGCACAGAGATTTGACATCAGACAACATGGCTTTCCTATTTCCTTCTTATAGAAAATTCATTCTCAGAAGAGAGGAAGAAGAATGGGAAGATGAGTTTGCGTGGAGTTCATCCATCTATTTAAAGGATCAAGTGCAGGTCTATTCTTGGAAAAGATCCGCATAAATAGCGCTCGTAAATTGTGGAATGAGTGTCACGTGTACTTCGGGAGATCGTGCAACATTGGAAACAGTCAAAGAGTGCTAATTAATCTTCTTCATTAAAAGGCACGCAGATCAAACACAAAAGTTGTACTTCATTCTTTAAACAGGCACTGATGGCCTTACAAAAAGACAAAAAAAAAGTGCAACAAAAGCGTAGAAAGTTACGCCCTATTTTCTAGAGCGGCTAAGTTTGATGCCTAACTCCTCTACGCTCTTAACTCCCAGGCGATGCAATAGAGTCTCGAGCATTTCACGCTTCTCCATAAGACTCCGCCCATCAGAAGAAGACGAGCCATCCAATCCAAAGTAGCTCAAGAGGTTCTTGGCTAACTGCGTGGCATCGTCCTTGAGCTCAATGACGATAGGTTCGGGTTCTTTACCCCCAAAGGTGGGGTCACCATGGGAACAAAAGCCCAACTTGCGTGCTTCCTCTTCAGCTGCTTCCTTTGGGGTCATATTTTCGAGAGATGAAGTCAAAACTGAGAATCACTCCCTGTTTATATAACAGATCTCGTCGACAGTTCATATTCCACCATAAATTGGACGCAATCAGTCTCGGAGAACTAAGAGTCATTATGACATTTAATAAGTTTATTTGGATGTTTTCAAAGAACTTCGAAGTCTTTTCGACTTCCGAAAAATTTTGGAGCCATCTCAGCGTGACTTTAACTCATTTCATCATCTCTATTTCAAAGTATTTCGAAAATATTTTATCATTTTTCGAAAACTTTAAAGGGGGTTTTGTAGGCCTCAAAAATGAAAGTCACGCTGAGTTGATCAGAACAAGTTACACAGAGTGATCCAAGAAGCAGCACAAAAGATACGCTAAGTTCTGCCTGGCCATCTCCTTTAGAAGTCACGCAGAGACAGCTCAGCCATACGTCAGAATCATAATGACTGACAACACAACAGTCGAGAAACGTCTTCTCGTATGCCACGTATGTACAGAATTCGAGAGATCATCGCCGTCTTTTGCGTGATTTTCGAAATCTTCCTTAGCAAGACTCACTCTTCACCACGTTGGCGTGACTTTGGGTCTTATTTTCATTTAATGCGGCTGATAATATAATCAATGTCAGAGATTTTGTGTCAGACGAAGCGTGCTAAATCAAGACAGCTGACGGTTTGCGTGGATTCTGAACCTTCTCCTTCCTCAAGTTTGCGTGGATTTTTGAGTTATTCTTCTCAAAGCCTGCGTGAATTCTGAAGTATTCTTCTTCAAAGCTTGCGTGAATTTCGCCTTCAACGAGTCTTCGTCAACGAAACTGCGTGGATTTTTTTGCCTTCAGCAAGACAGCGTGGATTTTATTTCAACTGGAGTACGTGGCAGCCATGCCACCGATCTCTCTCTCGCATGCCCAGTAACTTGTACACGACTCATGCACTAATGCCATGTGTCCAACAGTTACGGGCCACGTCCAGTAACTACTCACTGACCCTGCGTGTATTTAGAGTCTGCGTGACTTTTCAAATGCACTAATGGTGAGGTAGTTATCTTTTCAGTTACTGTTTTGACTCTATAAATAGAGTTCTTTTTTTATTCATTGTACAGATACATTGATATCTACTGTCAAAATTTTGAGAGCTTTTCTTCTTTGCATAGTCCAAGGGATAAAGCGATCGTCTTCTAGATCGGATTCCTACAGTTGTAATTTTCCCAGATACACAACAAATAAAGAGAATTTCTTTATGGAAAACAGACTTCACTTTGTCTGGCCGCAGGCTCGGTTACGGCATGGGTTGTCGCGGAGTTGTTGTTGTTGGCCACCACTGTTTGGACAATCTGCTGAAGAGTATCAAGATGCTTCTGCTGTAACTTGAATTGTGCATCTAATCGGGCCTCGAACTGAGTCTGGCGTGCCTCTGTATCCCGTCGATGTTGCTCATTCAGGCATTGACTCTCCTGTCGATGTTGCTCATTCAGACGTTGATTCTTCTGAGCTTGTTGTTGTTGTGCTTCTAGCATACGCAACATCCTTTCTATGGCATCGTTAGAGGGTCCGGGCCTCGAGCTACTCGAGTCGCTCGAAGCACTTTCTTCGTTCGCAGCCACATTCACCGCTGTACCTTTTGGGATTTTGAAGGTAAAATATATTAGTCACAAAACTTATTACGGACTCCCTCGTATGGAACGACATATCTCATCGACACGAGACCAACGATTTGAGACTGAAAACTCGACACTAGAGGCCAAAGACGTAAAGCCGTGCTCTGATACCATTATGTCACACCCCGATTCCGTAGAATCGATAGTCGTCCCCCGGGCGTGATGCCGTGCGAACCTAAATTGCGCTTGCATAAGGCAAGGTCATAAGGTTATCCGAAACACAACAACAAGAGAATGCGCAGAGTAAAATTGAACACACATTATAAAGGAGGAAACTTAAGCTTTATTGATAATGAACATCATTTTACAGACTCGATACAAGGGCGCCGTACGGGCTTTTTACAAACTGACTCCATTACAAAATGAACGTCGACGAGATAGCCATTCCATACATTTTACCCCTTGATTGCAACCAGCATTACAAAACCACCTGGGACGGAGGGAAGTCGCTCCATTTGTCTTCTGGCCTTCAACATCGGAGTCTTCAAAAGAGATTGGATCCAAGCTTCGACAGCACGGACGAAGCTTCAAAACACACGAGCGTTGCCTCCCTTCACGCGGCACGCTCCTCCCGATTTATCGTACCTGTAGAGAGAGCGAGGATCAGTACAATCAACATGTAATGGCGAGTGGCTAATTAATTTTCAGGCTCTCATTTGGTTCAAGAATTTAGATAAAATTTACACAACTTACTTTTTGTGATCTTTCTAACCATCCTAGGCATTTTTATACGAAGCATTTTGACGAAACATAAACCAAGCAAGTTACACCAGAATTTCCCTCGGCAGAGCGCGCCGTACGACATAAAACTTACCATCACCTTCCCTATTAGTTGATAATAATTTATATCAAGTGTTTGATGTGGAGGTCACTGGCATTAACTAGCCATCTTGGACATAGCCTGGTAATACGGGACCCTTGCAACGCAAATAGCGAGCTCCGATGCAAGTCCCCATCTTACCGATTGCCGATTACCCAGCTCGGCTATAACCTGTTTCTTCCTAGCCCGAGTCGGTCCCATGGCCCCGGGTTGCCGCTCGAAGAAACCATCGCCCTTGTCGACAAGTTGTCCATGACCTTGATAGGTTAACAAGGTATATTTGGGGTACCGTTGGGGCTTGTTATGTAATCGATTCATTTACTTGGTTGTCTTGCGGGCCTAAAATAATTCTCTCTCTTTTCTATACAACTCATCTTTTCTCTTCTCAAACATAGGACTTGTGTTTTTCAAGCGAATCATTCAATTTCATTACTATTACCCAAGTTCTTATTTTTGAAATAGAGGGTCGAAATGAAGGAGGTCAGCCACTCACATTGAGTTTTTGCTTGAGGCGAGAGACTGGTTGGCCGCGCTAGACGTCGCCTACGCGATTACCTGAAATCGCACAACCAACCGATTAGAACACTGTATTAGGCCAGAAATTCGATAGGAAATGCGAGTTCGAAATGTAAGCCATGAAAACCATCGAAAACATTCACGAAAATGCATTCAGAAAACCAAAGCCAAAACCAACGCGAGTGGCGTAAAAAACAGAGCAACGGGAGGTCTCTCTCGACTCAGCCACAGAGTCAATCCTCGAGGCGCTACCCGCTGAATATGGGACTTGGTTTCGAAGAAGCCATTCCATAACGTGGAATGGATCTTAATTCAACCGTTCCCGTTCGATCGATTCGATCGATCCCGACTGAGTCGATAACGACAGTATTCCTTTCTCGCGTACCCCGTGGACGGAGAACGGGGCACGATGTAGGGACGGGGCACTACACGTCTCGCCTAACCGCTAGGCCATTTCTCAAGGCTAAGTCAATGTCAGGATTGGAATCATAGTTCTCCAACAATAATGCCAACACTGACCCCAATCCTAGGGTCAAACCAAGTCGATAATATGGCATTTTCTACCCAAGATCGTGTCACTCTGATTTCTAAACATCGAGCACGATCATCTAATTCGCATCAAGGCACTCGTTGCACAAATTCGAATCTATTACAAATCACCAATTCTAACCAATTCATGTATTCGATCACGAGGTCATCTAGCTCGACAATATGTTATGCCCCAATCTCACGTGAGTCCGATCATCCACGGTGGTTCATGAATCACCATGCAGTGCTCCCGCGGAATAATCATTCTCATCGGGGCGTAACTCTTGCTTGAGTCTAGACTAATTCATTCTCGATACGCGGATTAGACCTACTCATTTCTCAAGTTCGATCGTCAAACATACTGGGTCATCCACGAGTCCACCTTCGCGTCAAACCATAAGTCGAAGCAATCAAATTGCCACGCCATGCAAGTTTGATCACCCCCGCTGTATGAATCACCATACCAGCGCTCACGCGGAGTGATCGCCCTAATCCGGCGTAACGCATGTGCGAGGCTGGAGTTGCGCTCGCATAAGACAAGAACGTCAACGTTATGGTTATCGTCGAAGCAATCCAAACATTTCATTTTCATCCAATCCATGTTTGATAGTCTGATCGTCATTCATTCAACTAAAAAAAATCCTCAAGCCAAGTCTATATTTTCCTCGACGTGTTCCAACATCCTGAGGATAGCATCCAACGGAATAATAACATTTTACACGATTGTCATTTCTCGAATCAGAGTACCCCCAAGTTATCGTACATCGATCTTTGATACGCCTCAATACCATCGATAATGTACGTAACCTGACGATCTTCCTTTTGCAACGAACTCCGAGTCGTGCACTGATGCTGTTGTCCGAGTTAGATATTCCACAATCTCTTCGATGTTCAAGATCAAGTTCGATCGCTATTCCTCAAGCTAGTTTCAAGATCGTTGTCCAAAACTCAAGTCACATTTCATTTGACTCAATCCGAAATCGTACGTGTGATTTACTAGACTTCCTCTATCAAGACATTCACTTGTTTCATCGTTCCGAATCATTTTCTAACTCGCATTGCCTATTCACAAGTTGTCCGAACGACATCTCGTTCGGGACATTCGAAGTCACGACCAACTAATATGATGCGTTCTAAGGCTTTGCGCGATCGCATCGCCTCGCCGACATACTCGTTGTTACTCAAAATCCTCAATTTTTGCTTGAATGATTTCTAAGACAAATCATACACCACTCAGGATTTGAGCCATCCGATCTAGTCCTCAATCACGTTCGCATTACTCGCTAACACATCTTTCAGATTCGTTCGACGAATTTCTAGCGTAATTGCTCACGTCGTCTCGACACACTAAGTCGTTCGCACTATTTCTCAAAATCTAAACCAGTCTTCCGTGTATGCCTAAGCGTTAGTCCGATAGCGTTTCTATCGATATACACTCTAAGTGTATCTCCGTTCCCGACCGAGCGATACTTAATATTGCTCGCGACTCATTTGCACCAAAAGGTCGAGGTGCGCGACACACGGCACAACTTAGCCAAAAGGTCGTGTGCATAGCTATCCCCTGCGGACTTTATTCGAGTTTGCATGCTCATTTGCTAATGTCGATGTAGGACTAGTTAGGCACGTGCGCAACTTGCTAACTTTAGCATGTGTTTTCTATCGAGTCAATTTGACACCGTTCGACACAAAGGCCTACCGATGCGTTCGATGATGGCCTACCGATGCGTTCGATTGAACACTTGTACGAGCTTTTAAAAATATTTAGACTTATTGTAGGGACATGCCGAGAGACATTCGAGAGAGAGCGCACACTTCTTTATCAACGACGAGCTTTCAAAACTGAGAAATTCAACTTGAAGTCCAAGGACATAAAGCTATGCTCTGATACCATTATGTCACGCCCCGCTCCCGTAGGAGCGATCGTCCTCGCTAAGGCGTGATACCGCACGATCCTAGATTGCACTCGTACAAGGCGGGTTCCATAACGGCCGATTACAGGCGGCGGCGACGGGGTCGTCGCACAGAAGTTCCAAGCAGAAACATTGAACATGCAGCAAAAATTTAGAATCAAAACACAAGTTATTCAAAAGAGCTCTTTATTGATATTGAACAATCAGATTACAATAGATGCAAGGCCATGATTACAAGTCTCTCATGCTCACTTTTCTCTCATTATACAAGTCACTCTGCTCTCTCTCATCTCTCGATACAATACTTGAGCCAGCGGAAGCTTCGGAAGGCAATGTCCATACATTATGTCCCGTATAAGTCTTGAGTTCATGCGGCCGCACGCTTCGCCTCGCCAAGGAACTCCGTGCCTCGACGCATCCAAGCGAGCTCCGTGCCACGAGCTTCTACCTGTGCCAGCACATGGAAACTGTGTGGGTGTCAGTACTCAACTGTACTGGTGGAGTGAGCTCCTCGCCAACCCATACAAAACTGACACGTTTATTTACTTTGTGCAGCTTAATTCCTTTCGATTGTCTTTCTAGTCTTGCCTTAGGATCAGTTTTTAGAACAGAGATGTCTTGGCCTATACTTAACAATGCAACAACAGAGTCGTGCTATAATGCCAACGTGTATTTCGATCGAGGCAGTGCCTCATCGCTTATGTACTTGACCGAACTTTAACTCGGGACGGGATTGTAAGCCCCTTAATTTTGGGCTTTTTTTTATTTTATAAATCAATTATTGCAATAGATATTATTATTTGTTTATTATTTGATTTAATGCCCTTTACCGTGACTTGGATTTCTAGAGCATCAGGGATGCCAGTCTCTGGAAACTTTCTTCTTGAAGTTTGTAGTAGGCGAGATTATCTTCGTTTTGATATATCATGTCCCACTCGAACTTGTTCCCTTGTGTTCTTTTTGCTTCGCACAAGTTTGGGTCAATTTAGACCATTTAATTATTAATTGAATTCCCACTCTTTTCCTTGATCATCATATGCACGTTACCATGACTTTTAATTTAGGAGCACCAGACTAGTCTTTTCCTTGGAACCAACTTCTCATAAATGATCTACTCGAGACGCTCTTCACCCATGACCTTCGTGTCCCACTCAGACACACCATCTTGTGCCCTATTTCCTTTGCACAACTTTCGGGTCAATTTAGGACAATTAATTATCCACCGTAATTTGTGACCTGACTTCCAAGTTAATTTCGGGACCCGACATCGATCCAACCTAGTCGACCCCAAATAGGAGCATGGCCCACATTGAGCCTACTATCCGTCTGACACTTGTGTCCCATTTATTTGAGCCCCCACATGCTACTTATTTTTCCTATGATTATAAATACCTAAAAATAATTTATTTATTGCACCTAGTCCATTTTGGCCCAACCCGGCTCCACTGAACCCAACCCCAGCTCCATGTTACCTCCCATCATGACTGCCCATACCCCCACTGATAAATATCCCTCTCCCTAAAATATCTTATTTTCTCTCTCCTTGTATATATATATATATATATATATATATATATATATATATATATATTAAATATCTCTCTATCTCACCACATAACTTTCTTCCCATCACCATCACAACTCTCCCCCTACCCGTACAGGACAGACCCCCACTCCCTCTCTCTACTTCCTTCTTTCTCATTAATATCTCTTTCTCTCTCTCTTTTTTTATAACAATTCTCTCTCTCTCTCTCTCTCTCTCTCTCTTCTCTAACTCACACACACACCTTTTTCTCTCATCTCCTTCTTAGAATGAACACCCATCAGCCCACGGCCGACCCCCCTCCCGAGCGCACCACCGCCGTACCTCCCTGTAGCGGCCAACGTCCTCCGAGACGCGCCGTCTAGGTGATTCGTGCGTTTTTTACGGAATCCCGTCGACGCGTGCGCGGATGAAAATTCAGAAAGTGCGTTTCGCGACGACGACTTCGTGCACATTTTTCGAGAAATTTGACTGTTGGATCGGTGATTTCTTTGCTCCGTCTCAATCTTGGTATATAGTTCTTCACTCCCCTGAAATTTCACCCGTTAATTTTATCGTTTGATACCTCAAATCTGGCCGCCAAGTTGACGTTTTAATTTGTACTGTTTTTGGACAGTTTTGCGATGCCAACTTCGCGGGTTCGTATCTTCGCTGTAGCAGCTCCGTTTTGCATGCTACCAGTTCCGGTGCATAGCTGGTATAACCCTCTTCCTGCCCCCTTAAGATTTCATTTCAGTTTGAGCTTGTTAGGTCGGTCGAATTCGACGCCAAAGTTGGTCGTTCGAATTCTTAGTGTTGCACTTGTAAAATTCTATTTTTTGAACTCGGGACTCCGGATTCAATTTTTGACACCACCAGTAGACTCGTGGCGTCGTTCTGGCATGTTTTCATATAAAGTTTGCTTTATTTGGAGAACGTGAGCCCTGACACACATTTCGGTGCAAAACGGGTCCCACTTTCTGAGTTAACGGGTCACTTTGAGATCGGCTCATCGGAATCCAATTCTGGATATATCGTTGAGTTCGTATCGTCATTCTGGACTCGTTGACATATAATTTGCTAGGTTTTAGTGGACATTGGTTCCGGCACGCATTTCGGTGCAAGTCGGATACCAATATCCGGGTCAGCGGGTCATTTTGAGTTCGGCTCATCGGAATCCAATTCCGGATATACCGTTGAGTTCGTATCGTCATTATGGACTCGTTGACATATAATTTGCTGAGTTTTGAGGACATTAGCTCCGACACGCTTTTTCGTAAAAATTGGAATTTCAATGTCCTGGTCAACGGACCAATTTGAGATCGGGTCAACGGAATCCAATTCTGGATATACCGTTGGGTTCGTATCGTCATTCTGGATTCGTGGACATATAATTTGTTAGGTTTTGTGCACTTTTATTTTGGCACATTTTTTGGTGCAAAGTATGTCCAACGGCGGACATCATTTTGGCCCAAAATTACTTTTTTGTCCCTGTGTCCAAATTGGACTTATGGACAGGCTATTCTAGCTATTTCGACCATTCTGGACACGTTGGTGATGTTAGTTTCATCATCCGACAACATCTGTAGATTTCTTCCCTTTTTGTGTCATCCTATTATTATAATATTTTCTCCTTTTGGGTTGTTTTGGAGACCCGTCGATTTCAGTAATTTCTAAATCACTAAAATTCATAAGTTGACCTTGTAGATGTTTATAGAGGCTATCTTGACCTTTATTGACCATGGTTGACTACTTTGACTGAACGTCGAAGTAGAGTCAACATTTGACCTAGGTTAGACAAGTTTTGACCTTGGTTGACCACAGTTGACTATATTGACCAAAAGTCAACCGGAAGTCAACCGTAGCCTAAAATTGACCAAAAACTGGACCAGAGTTGACCAGTTGACCCAAAAGTCAACTGTTAGTCAACGTTAGTCAAGTTTGACCCGAGTTGACCTAGAGTTGACCAGTTGACCAGAAGTCAACTGTAAGTCAACCCTTGACTTAGATTGACCTAGTTTGACTTGCCTTGACCTAGTTTGACTTGGTATGACTTGATTTTACTTCCAAACCTTTATATTGATACAGTACTCCACCTATAGGTCCTCGAGGCACTGTTCTTGGACTCAGTTGACATATTCCACCAGATCTCAGGCGAGTACATTCTCTGATAATATTTCTGTTTTATGATATCGTCTATGTTTCTTGTATTTAGTGTAGATATCCTTGTTCTCTTGACACATTGTTCACACGGATTGGTATTTCTCTGGATTCCGTCATGAGATATTATTCCTCGCTTTCCTTGGTATATCTTGTGCAAGTCTTTCTTGTTCCTTATGCATTGTATAGACACGATTCCTGCGAAGGCTAGCTACCCTCTCGGAGAATCGCATGTCATGATGTGTCATGGTTGGATCCACTATACTAGATAGGAACGGGGAGCACTAGTGTAGATATGTGGTCATTATCCGCCTTGTTAATTATTCTTGTAGACCTTGAATGCTAGCCAATCCTACACTCCACGTATGATTGGCCTGATCAGTAGACCTTGTGCAGACCCAAGCTGGCCACATGGCCACATGTCGAAACTAGTACTCACACACTTGGATAGATGATTCTTGATTCTTGTACATGCCATGCTCAGTTTTACTTGCCTTGTTCTAGCTCTAGATTTACAGCTTACCTTGCCATGATACTCACATGTACATTTCATGTGTATATTCTCTCTATTTACTGCTACATTTTTAATATCGTCTAATTAGAACTGTTATTTGAGATTTGTGCTCGTTCCATCCTGACTGGATATGTTGACAAAATTTTAGGAGTAGTTGTGCCCTCAGTATTGGACTTCATGATGTTGCTAGCTGAGGTGGATCTCACTATTCTTCTATGTGAGTTGTCTGGTAGTTATCCTTAGTTAGTCTTGTTGTTCATTCTTTATTTTCTTGTCTTATGATCATTATAGATTCTAGTTGTTATAGAGATATTGTTATTATTTCTTGTATTATCTTCCTTAGTTTTCGTAATGTGACATGAGTACATTTCTAGTTATGGATCTTTAGATGTTGTAGTTAGTATAGTATACTTGACAGCGTTCTACCGTCGATACCGCAGCGTAGGCTGGGCGTGGCCTACGTATTCGTACCCGTATATCCGGGTGCGGGCCGTGACACATTTTTAGTGGTGGCCCATGCAGGTCAGTCTTTGCAATTAATGCGAAGTCGTGGTAGTACTTGAGCTTATCAGTACTACTGCGAGCCTGCCCTAGGATTAAGGTTGAGTCATGGAATATTTCAAGATTTTGGTACTCAGTCACATATTAGAAACTCTTGGTAGATTCCAGGGATGACCCCTGGGAATCTTATTTTGAACTTTTTGAAACTTTTCCCATTCATTCCTGTCCGTTCTGATTTCTGAAATATTGTCCGTATCGAACTTTATTTTTCTTGGGATGAGTTGTGGATCCCAGAGGGAAGGTATAAGTTGAACTTATATATCTTCTAGGTTGAGACGGGAATATGATTTGCCAGTCTCATATCTGGTTGAGATTATTTTAGATTATATTCTAATGATTTCCTTTATCTTGACCTAGATCGTACCTTTGGGACTTCTCCTGAAAACTTTTCATAAATCCTGTCTCGAAATCTGTTCTGCTAGTTTTCATTACTTATCCTTGATTCGTCGTTGAATTTTGAATCTTGATGTTCGTTCGTTGTTGACTTTAACTTTGTATCTAAGATCAATTTTTATAAATTGAGTTAAGATATTCTGATAAACATATTCGATGAGAACGGTAAATGTCTACTTTATTTAAGGAGTTTAGAATTTATCGCAGTCATATTAGCTAGCACGACATGGACATGGAGCCTGATTTTGGATATACTATCCTAGTTATGGAATTTAGATTCTCTTGCAGCCATACCGGTTGGCGTGGTAAGGAATCTAGATGACATAATTATAGGGTGTATACCTTAGTTATGGACTCCATCGTTTATTGCAGCTATGCTTACTGGCGTGGCAAAAATTCTGGCAACATAATTTCAGGAAGACGTGTATGGTTATCAGACTGTATCTTAAATTGGATCACTTCGTCATGACCGGATGAGCAAGAACAAATTTTTATCATTATTCTTCCCCGTCTTGGTTAACTCTGTCTATCTACAGCCACAATTAGGATTTTCTCAACATGATTGTTTGTGTTCCATCTTCCTATAATTTGACTAAACTCTTCTTCGCTAACCACTTGGGTACTTCTTCTTGTCCTTCCCGATAATTGTTGAAAGTGACTCATGGGTTGATTCAGGGAAGGTTCGAAAGGTAATTTATCCTTGTATTACGGAATCAGGAGTTTGCATCCAGAGAAATACTGGCGAGGCATGACTTCGGATAACGGCATCATGGTTAAATACGTTTCTCGAATTCTACTTGGACCACTCCCTAAGCATTTTGACTAACATCTTCTCCTTATTTTTGCAAAATTGTTTGGAAATATTTCACGGATATTAGCCAAGTTAAGTTCAGGAACCTATATTACCTGGCGTGGCAGCTGTGCACTGCAGCCATCCATCGTATTATGGAACAAGGAAGTTAATCGCAGCTAGATGCACACTAGCGCGATAGTAACTTCATGTGACATAATTACGGAGGTATATGGTTCTTGAGTTTTACTTCGACTACGTCCTATGTATTTCGTTTTGCCTCGTACTATTCTTGGAAATATTTCGATAATCTTTCCTGTCTTGCTTGACCCTTACCTTGTCTGAATATTAATATGGATTGCTAGACCCAGTCTTAGGCCCTGTTACCTTCTATTTTGATGATTGGATAGCCAGACCTAGTTAACAGATTCTGTAGTGTAACTATAATATGTTAATGTGTGATTGTGATTAGTATATTTTCTTGGGGATTCATTGGGTTAAGCTTATAGGACAGGTATGAGTGACTGACTATAGTGGACTTAGAAACCATTAAGAATGATTAGTTTGATAGTATAGATTGGTTTTAAGGTATCTAAGAAGGAGTAATGAAATCTTATATTTAGTGACTATGGATTTAGGACTAGAATCTTGTGCTTAGATTTGAGGGTTTATATTCAGGAGTTCTTGAGTAAAAGAGAGAAGGCTCAATGCCCAGAATAGGTTTTGAATGTATTATTTCATGGAGCTTGTGATTAATAGGATAAAGATACTTAGGACGGAAAAAGGGAAACAAACAAATTGCTATTGAGATTGGAATTTTGGTTGATGGCCAATCATTGTATTATATATATACGTATCTCGAGGATGACCTATATTTTAGAGTATATGTAAAGGTTCTTATTGATATGAAGATTCTAAGGGGTAAAATAGATATAGTTTTCATAGAAGAAGCTTGTTGAACCTGAACCGAAATACCTGTAGAGAGAAACAACATAGATGATCACCAGGGTAGCAGATTGGGTACTGTAGCCATAACAGTTGCATGTTTTAGCTTGACCTATTGGATGATTTTAATTTCGAGGACGAAATTTTTATAAGGTGGGTAGGATTGTAATCCCCTGAATTTAGGGCTTATTTTTTTATTTTATAAATCAATTATTGCAATAGATATTATTATTTGTTTATTATTTGATTTAATGCTCTTTACCGTGACTTGGATTTCTAGAGCATCAGGGATGCCAGTCTCTGGAAACTTTCTTCTTGAAGTTTGTAGTAGGCGAGATTATCTTCGTTTTGATATATCTTGTCCCACTCGAACTTGTTCCCTTGTGCTCTTTTTGCTTCGCGCAAGTTTGGGTCAATTTAGACCATTTAATTATTAATTGAATTCCCACTCTTTTCCTTGATCATCATATGCACGTTACCATGACTTTTAATTTAGGAGTACCAGACTAGTCTTTTCCTCGGAACCAACTTCTCATAAATGATCTACTCGAGACGCTCTTCACCCATGACCTTCGTGTCCCACTCAGACACACCATCTTGTGCCCTATTTCCTTCGCACAACTTTCGGGTCAATTTAGGCCAATTAATTATCCACCGTAATTTGTGACCTGACTTCCAAGTTAATTTTGGGACCCGACATCGATCCAACCTAGTCGACCCCAAATAGGGGCATGGCCCACATTGAGCCTACTACCCGTCTGACACTTGCGTCCCATTTATTTGAGCCCCCACATGCTACTTATTTTTTCCATGATTATAAATACCTAAAAATAATTTATTTATTGCACCTAGTCCATTTTGGCCCAACCCGGCTCCACTGAACCCAACCCCAGCTCCATGTTATCCCCCATCATGACTGCCCATACCCCCACTGATAAATATCCCTCTCCCTAAAATATCTTATTTTCTCTCTCCTTGTATATATATACACACACATATATATATATATATATATATATATATATATATATATATATATATATATATATATATATTAAAATATATATATATATATATATATATATATATATATATATTAAATATCTCTCTCTCACCACATAACTTTCTCTCCATCACCATTACAACTCCTCCCCCCTACCCGTACAGGACAGACCCCCACTCCCTCTCTCTACTTTCTTCTTTCTCATTAATATCTCTTTCTCTCTCTCTTTCTTTATAACAATTCTCTCTCTCTCTCTCTCTCTTCTCTAACTCACACACACACACACACCTTTTTCTCTCATCTCCTTCTTAGAATGAACACCCATCAGCCTATGGCCGACCCCCCTCCCGAGCGCACCACCATCGTACCTCCCTGTGGCGGCCAACGTCCTCCGGGACGCGCCGTCTAGGTGATTCGTGCGTTTTTTACGGAATCCCGTCGACGCGCGCACGGATGAAAATTCAGAAAGTGCGTTTCGCGACGACGACTTCGTGCACGTTTTTCGAGAAATCCGACCGTTGGATCGGCGATTTCTTTGCTCCTCTCAATCTCGGTATATAGATCTTCACTCCCCTGAAATTTCACCCGTTAATTTTATCGTTTGATACCTCAAATCTGGCCGCCAAGTTGACGTTTTAATTTGTACTGTTTTTGGACAGTTTTGCGACGCCAACTTCGCGGATTCGTATCTTCGCCGTAGCAGCTCCATTTTGCGCACTACCAGTTCCGGTGCATAGCTGGTATAAACCTCTTCCTGCGCCCTTAAGATTTCATTTCAGTTTGAGCTTGTTAGGTCGGTCGAATTTGACGCCAAAGTTGGCCGTTCGAATTCTTAGTATTGCACTTGTAAAATTCTATTTTTTGAACCCGGGACTCCGGATTCAATTTCTGACACCACCAGTAGACTCGTGGCGTTGTTCTGGCATGTTTTCATATAAAATTTGCTTGATTTGGAGAACGTGAGCCCTGGCATGCATTTTGGTGCAAAACGGGTCCCACTTTCTGAGTCAACGGGTCACTTTGAGATCGGCTCATCGAAATCCAATTTTGGATATACCGTTGAGTTCATATCGTCATTCTGGACTCGTTGACATATAATTTGCTAGGTTTTAGTGGACATTGGTTCCGGCACGCATTTCGGTGTAAGTCGGATACCAATATCCGGGTCAGCGGGTCATTTTGAGTTCGGCTCATCGGAATCCAATTTTGGATATACCGTTGAGTTCGTATCGTCATTCTGGACTCGTTGACATATAATTTGCTGAGTTTTGAGGACATTAGCTCTGACACGCTTTTCCGTACAAATCGGAATTTCAATGTCCTGGTCAACAGACCAATTTGAGATCGGGCCAACGGAATCCAATTCTGGATATACCGTTGGGTTCGTATCGTCATTCTGGATTCGTGGACATATAATTTGTTAGGTTTTGTGCACTTTTATTTCGGCACATTTTTCGGTGCAAAGTGTATCCAACGACGGACATCATTTTGGCCCGGAATTACTTTTTTGTCCATGTGTCCAAATTGAACTTATGGACAGGCTATTCTAGCTATTTCGACCATTTTGGACACGTTGGTGATGTTAGTTTCATCATCCGACAACATCTGTGGATTTCTTCCCTTTTTGTGTCCTCCTATTATTATAATATTTTCTCCTTTTTGGTTGTTTTGGAGACCCGTCGATTTCAGTAATTTTTAAATCACTGAAATTCATAAGTTGACCTTGTAGATATTTATAGAGGCTATCTTGACCTTTATTGACCATGGTTGACTACTTTGACTGAACGTCGAAGTAGAGTCAACATTTGACCTAGGTTAGACTAGTTTTGACCTTGGTTGACCACAGTTGACTATATTGACCAAAAGTCAACCGGAAGTCAACCGTAGCCTAAAATTGACCAAAAACTGGACCAGAGTTGACCAGTTGACCCAAAAGTCAACTGTTAGTCAACGTTAGTCAAGTTTGACCCGAGTTGACCTAGAGTTGACCAGTTGACCAGAAGTCAACTGTAAGTCAACCCTTGACTTAGATTGACCTAGTTTGACTTGCCTTGACCTAGTTTGACTTGGTATGACTTGATTTTACTTCCAAACCTTTATATTGATACAGTACTCCACCTATAGGTCCTCGAGGCACTGTTCTTGGACTCATTTGACATATTCCACCAGATCTCAGGCGAGTACATTCTCTGATAATATTTCTGTTTTATGATATCGTCTATGTTTCTTGTATTTAGTGTAGATATCCTTGTTCTCTTGACACATTGTTCACACGGATTGGTATTTCTTTGGATCCCGTCATGAGATATTATTCATTGCTTTCCTTGGTATATCTTGTGCAAGTCTTTCTTGTTCCTTGTGCATTGTATAGACACGATTCCTGCGAAGGCTAGCTACCCTCTCGGAGAATCGCATGTCATAATGTGTCATGGTTGGATCCACTATACTAGTCGGGGACGGGGAGCACTAGTGTAGATATGTGGTCATTATCCGCCTTGTTTATTCTTGTAGACCTTGAATGCTATCCCATCCTACACTCCACGTATGATTGGCCTGATCAGTAGACCTTGTGCAGACCCAAGCTGGCCACATGTCGAAACTAGTACTCACACACTTGGATAGATGATTCTTGATTCTTGTACATGCCATGCTCAGTTTTACTTGCCTTGTTCTAGCTCTAGATTTACAGCTTACCTTGCCATGATACTCACATGTACATTTCATGTGTATATTCTCTCTATTTACTGCTACATTTTCAATATCGTCTAATTAGAACTGTTATTTGAGATTTGTGCTCGTTCTATCCTGACTGGATATGTTGACAAAATTTTAGGAGTAGTTATGCCCTCAGTATTGGACTTCATGATGTTGCTAGCTGAGGTGGATCTCACTATTCTTCTATGTGAGTTGCCTGGTAGTTATCCTTAGTTAGTCTTGTTGTTCCTTCTTTATTTTCTTGTCTTATGATCATTATAGATTTTAGTTGTTATAGAGATATTGTTATTATTTCTTGTATTATCTTCCTTAGTTTTCGTAATGTGACATGAGTACATTTCTAGTTATGGATCTTTAGATGTTGTAGTTAGTATAGTATACTTGACAGCGTTCTACCGTCGATACCGCGACGTAGGCTGGGCGTGGCCCACGTATTCGTACTCGTATATCCGGGTACGGGTCGTGATAGGACGGCAGGGTCGTGCCATGACATCTACTTGTCTATTCTAGTTTTTCAATGACGTCAAGGAGACAACTTGTGCAGGTCGTGCCTCTAGACCTAGCTTAGACTTGTTCGTGCTTCAAGATTGAGGCCGTGCCTCGCAACTTATCAAGACTTATCCATACTACCGCCTTGCGGCCTTCCTATTCGACTCATAAACCAACTTAGACAAGACTTATCCATACTACCGCCTTGCGGCCTTCCTATTCGACTCATAAACCAACTTAGACAAGACTTGTGAAACATAGTGTCGATTTCATGAACATCCTGACGCCAAGTATCGTGCCTAGCACGGTGCCTATATTACAACCCAATCTTAGGCCTAGACATTGTGTTATCGACTAGACATGCATTCAAGTTCTAGACTCAATCCAAAGGTGTCACGCCCCAGTACCGAAATACGGAGACGGACTAGGCCAGCTACTCCATATGAGGTACGTAACGTCATACGGCGATCGTGGCTGTCGAGAGACTAGGGGGTACATGCTACAATCAAGTCTCCTATGGTCCCACAGAGTTCTATGTCTCAATCAATCAAATCACATCAGCAATTAAATGAACATTAAAGATAAAGCAGTAAGGCGTCCCCGACGCTTCATCAAAATGATCATGAGAGACTAGCTTTATAATTTAGCTATCTCAGAGAGTCAGGAGTACAAAATTATACACAGCTGCAGTCTGTTTAATTACAATTATGTACTAACACAAAATATCAAGTAATCCGGCTAACAGGTGCCGGTGGCTAAACGCCGCAAAAGTATAAGCAGGAGTGGTGGAGAAAAAACCCACTCGAGTCCCCGAACCGCCATGCTCCTAGGCTTACTCAGGCTCACTCAAGGCAGCGTGCGTGAAAAGTCACGCAGACTCAAGGGAAGAGCTGCGTGAAAAGTCACGCAGACTCAAGGGAAGAGCTGCGTAAAAAGTCACGCAAGCTCAAGGAGAGAGCTGCGTGAAAAGTCACGCAAGCTCAAGGAGAGAGAGCTGCGTAAAAAGTCACGCAGACTCAAGGGAAGAGCTGCATGAAAAGTCATGCAAGCTCAAGGAGAGAGAGCTGCGTGAAAAGTCACGCAAGCTCAAGGAGAGAGCTGCGTGAAAAGTCACGCAAGCTCAAGGAGAGAGCTGCGTGAAAAGTCACGCAAGCTCAAGGAGAGAGCTGCGTGAAAAGTCACGCAAGCTCAAGGAGAGACACGCTTCCAACAGGAAGCGTGCTTAAACGGAGCACACTGTTCACTGTCTTCTCCAAACAGCAAGAACACCATGGCTGAACCCAAACTTCAAAGCATCATAACTTGGCTATCCGAACTCCAAATCCAGATTTCCAAAGTTCCAACTTGGGTGAAACTGAATGCTCTTCCACATGGAAGCATCAAAAACCCATAAAATCCAACTAAAGTAGATCAAACCATACAAAATCTGAAAATGATTAAAACCTAGATCTACAAAAATCAAAGCTTCAAAATGGAAATTTCCAAGTTCTAAACTAGTATAGATTGAGGAGAAGAACATGTTTTGGCAAATAGTTTTGTAAGAAATCATTGATAAAATTATGGATCCATCTCTTGAGCAAGTTGGTACTTGCCTTGGTTGGTGGAGGAAGTAAATGAGAAGAAGTAAATGAGAGGAGAGAGAAGGAGATGAGTTATTATATAGAATCTTGAACCCATGGGTTCATGATGAACCATGGGTGAACCAAGAATAGGTTACCCAAATGAGCCAAAACTGTAGGCCCAAATGTAGAAAATAAATTAGGAAATAATATTTTATCGAATATTTTTGGGAAATGCATGAAGAAATACTGCATAATAAATATTGTATAAATACAAGGTAAATATAATTTATCTGTTTACGTATTAAAATACGTATTCCAGGATCGGAAAGTGACATCTCTACCCTTCTTAGAAAAATTTCGTCCTCGGAATTGCAGCCAAGATAGGATAATGGAATCAGGGCAAGCAAGGCTCAATCATATACAAGTTAACTATCATAGCAGTTATTATCGTACATCACAAAGTACAAAACAAGCAGGTGCAGATAAGCATGGAATCGTGTCAATAAGGTGCAAAAATATACCTTATCAGTCAAACAAATGCGGATACCGAGATCTGATCTCGTCCTCGCGCTCCCAGGTTGACTCTCCCGGAGAGTGATGGTTCCAAGAAACACGGACAAGGCTTATCATCTGATTCTTGAGTACCTTCTCTCGCCGGTCCAAAATAGATACGGGTTGTTCCTCGTAAGTTAGGTCGGTACCAACGACTAACTCAGAATGATCGAGAACATGACTCGGATCCGGGACATACCCACGTAATTGGGACACATGAAACACATCATGTATGCCAGTTAACGAAGGCGGAAGGGCAAGTCGATAAGCCACATCGCCTACCCGAGCGAGAATCTTAAAAGGACCAACATATCTTGGACTAAGCTTTCCTCGGGTTCCAAATCTGATGATACCCCGAGTAGGCAAAATCCGCAGAAACACTTGGTCGCCAACTCTGAACTCTAGAGGCCTACGATGCTGATCTGCCCAATGATGATGTCGGTCCTGCGCAACTCGAAGGCGTTCTCTGACCAACTTAACTATCTCCACAGGCTGCGTGATCATCTCTGGCCCCAACAGCTTCCGTTCTCCGACGTCGTCCCATGCCAAAGGGGACCTGCACTTTCTTCCGTACAATGCTTCGAACGGGGCCATCTGAATGCTAGCCTGATAGCTGTTGTTATAGGAGAACTCCACTAGATGAAGGTGATCCTCCCAAGATCCGCCAAAGTCCAAGGTACACGCCCGTAGCATATCTTCTAACGTCTGAATGGTTCTTTCTGATTGCCCGTCGGTTTGTGGATGATAAGCAGTACTGAATCTTAACTTGGTTCCCAAACTTTGGTGTAAGCTCCGCCAAAAATGGGAAGTAAACCGCGTATCCCGATCTGATACTATACTAACTGGAACACCGTGCTGCCTTACTATCTGCTTCATGTACATTTCTGCTAACTGCTCAGTAGTCTGTCCAACTCGGAAGGGAAGGAAATGAGCGACCTTCGTGAGTCGATCTACTATTACCCAGACTGCATTCTTGCCAGCCGGGGATCTAGGTAAACCGGTCACGAAATCTATCGTGATGTGCTCCCATTTCTATTCTGGGATAGGAAGCGGCTGTAGCAACCCTGCTGGTCTCTGCTGCTCGGCTTTCACCTGCTGACATACCAGACACTTGGATACAAATCTCGTTATCTCTCTTTTCATGCCATTCCACCAAAAGTACTGCCTGATATCTCGATACATCTTCGTTCCTCCTGGATGAATGGAGTAAATAGAACTATGAGCTTCGGACATAACTTCTTGCCGAAGGTCTCCACTCGGTACACAGAGTCTGTTTCCAAACCTGAGCGTACCATCTTCGTGAATCACTAACTCCTTCCTACGGCCCGATTCACACTCCGACCGCAACTTCTGAATCTGTGGATCTCCTGCTTGTGTTGCCCTTATCCTCTCTACTAAGGTTGACTGAATCTGCATACTGGTCATTCTTCCTATATCCCTTGGCAAAACTACTTCGATTCCCATACTCTGAAGGTCTTCTAAAATATGCTTCTGCGAGGTCAAGATAAAGGCACTGTCTCTCCTACTCAGTGCATCTGCAACTATATTCGCCTTGCCTGGATGATACTGAAGATCTAAGTCAAAATCCTTCAGTAGCTCTAACCATCTTCTTTGCCTCATGTTCAAATATCGCTGCGTGAATACGTATTTCAAACTCTTATGATCAGTATAGATCTCTACCCGATCTCCTTATAAATAATACCTCCACAACTTAAGTGAAAACACCACAGCTGCTAACTCCAAATCGTGAGTCGGATAATTCTTCTCATGGTCTCGAAGCTGCCGAGACGCATATGCTATCACCTTTCCGTGCTGCATCAATACACATCCAAGACCCTTCCCAGATGCGTCACAATATACTGTAAAGCCTCCCGCTCCTACTGGAAGCGTCAGGATCGGGGCTGAGATCAATCTCTTCTTCAATTCTTCAAATGATGCCTGACAGCTAGCTGACCAAACAAACTCTACGTCCTTGTGCGTCAAACGCGTTAAGGGTGCAGAGATCTTGGCAAAGTCCGCCACGAACCTTCTGTAGTAACCAGCTAATCCTAAGAAACTTCGTACTTCTGCAACCGTTCTCGGGACTGGCCAATGCTCTACGGCCTCAATCTTCTTCGGATCCACTAACACTCCTGCCCCAGAAATTACATGCCCCAGGAACGAAATGTGATCTAACCAGAATTCACACTTGTCGAGCTTCGCATAAAGTTGATGCTCCCTCAATGTCTGTAAGACAGTCCTAAGATGTTTCTCATGCTCCTCTTCACTGCTGGAGTAGACAAGAATGTCATCTATGAACACCACCACAAATTTATCCAAATACGGCAGAAAGATGCGGTTCATTAAATCCATGAATACTGCGGGGGCGTTGGTTAGTCCAAAGGGCATTACTAAAAACTCATAATGCCCATATCTAGATCTGAATGCTGTCTTCGGTATGTCTTGCTCCCGGACTCTTACTTGATAGTATCCTGACCGAAGATCGATCTTGGAAAAGACACTGGCCTTGCTCAACTGGTCAAACAGGTCATCAATCCTTGGTAGTGGGTACTTATTCTTCACTGTTACTGCATTCAGCTTGCGGTAGTCGATGCACATCCTCGTCGACCCATCCTTCTTGGAAACTAGAATCACTGGCGCGGCCCAGGGCGATTTACTGTCTCGGATAAATCCCTTAGACTTCAACTCTTCTTCATGTTGATACAACTTATCCTGTTCTGACGGCGACATTCTGTAAACTCTGTCTGCAATAGGCCTCGTTCCAGGGTTCAACTCAATGCTAAATTCTACCTCTCTGACTGGAGGTATCCCTGGGAGCTCATCAGGAAAGACGTCGAGAAAATCTTCGACCACTCTCGGAATCTGTCCTGGCTCTGACACTGCTGCTGAGATGACGCCTCCGGCCTGATTCTTCAAGGTTCGAGTAAAGATGAACTGCTCCACCCCAGGAACGCTGAATATGACCCTACCTCCTCTACAATCAATTGTCGCATGACTGTCTCTCAACCAGTCCATGCCAAGAACGACATCAAAATTCTCCATAGGGAATTCGATCAATGACGCGGGCAACAAATGCCCACACACCTCTACCGGACATGAAAAGCGCACTCTGCTAACTTCTACGAGCCCATTGCCGGTGAGTATATCCATCCTCTCCGGCAATGCCTCAAACTCTAATCCAATCCGTGTAGCATATTGTGCAGAGATAAATGAATGAGTAGCGCCTGAATCAAATAATGCTACAGCGGGAAATGAGGTGACGAGAATTTTACCTGCCACCACGTCACTAGACGCTAGAGCCTCTCCCAAGGTCAACGTGAGAGCCTGGCCCCGCGGAGCCCCTTGTTGCGGCCTTCCTCGACCATGTTGTTGCTGCCTCTGAGGGCCTTCGGCTTCCTGTGCTTGGCGGAACATCTGAGCCTGCGTTGGTAGACGCTGGGCTAGGGGCCTTACTGCTAATACTGGCCCTCCACTCGGGGTTGCCACCAGAGCTGGCAATGCTGGAAACTGCTGAGCTGGCCCTCCTGGCCTCTGCATTACAGGACAAGTGGAGATACGGTGGTCTGAACTACCACACCTCAAGCATAAGCCATTCGCTGACCGGCACACCTCCCTCGTGTGCCCTGCCTTCCCACAGAATGTACAGCCCTGGGGTGCTCCCTGACGCTGTTGTTGGTTCCTCGGTTGTTGATGCCGAACTGGCGCTGTATTAGTTGACACGGCCGTCCTCCGCGGTGCTCCTGCATCATGAATACGTACACCGGGTGCTGGTGCCGACGTTCGCTGTACTGCTCCTCCTCCAACCTGGGAATGAGATCTCTTCTGACCTCCTGTCCTTGATGCTAACCTCTGCTGGGTAAGCTCGTGCCTCCGAGCGGCCGTCAAAACAGCGTCAAACGTCTGGTAGTCGTGTCCTTCCACAAGCTGCAGTAGTTCCAAATGAAGTCCCTGCTGGAACCTCATAGCTTTCTCTGGCTCCGTTGCCACCATTACTGGGGCAAAACGACACAATCTGCAGAACTTCGCTACATACCCATCTACGGTCTTGTCTGCTTGCTTGAGACTGATGAACTTCTGCTGGAGCTCATATCGAGCTACTACGCCAAAATACTTGGCCTTGAATCTGTCACTGAAGGTGGTCCAATGAACAGGGCGTCTTATACCAACTTCTTCTGATGCCCACCAGTCGCGGGCAAGATCCTGAAGTACCAGTTTGACCTGATCAACCTTCTCATCATCTGGAACCTTGGCTGCCACAAGAATGGCTTCGATGTCTTGAATCCAGGCATCCGCAGTGATGGCATCCTCCGTGCCATCAAAATACCTCGGGTTCAAGCGACGAAACCTTCATGATGCTCCCGAGTCAGCCCCGACACTCCTCTCAAGAGCTAACTGAATCCCTTGGTTCAGCAACACGTTCTGCTCCTGCTGCTGAGTCTGTTGCTGTTGGTTAGTGACAAGAAACCCCCGGATGATCTCCAGGAGTGCTACGGCATCTGGTACTGTCGTCGCTGCTGGTGCTGCAGGAGTTCCGATAACCTGCGGCTGTACTGCCTCTGGTCCCACTTCTGCTCGTGCCTGCACTGGAGAAGGTTCTCTCCCCTATTGCTGCCCAGTCGAGCCATGCTCTTGCTGCTCTTCTTCATGGGCCTCACCTGCTACTGAGAATGAAGCACCCCTATAGAGAAGAATATAAGATTATCAAGTCCGGACGAAGAAGATTTCGAGGATGCAAGTCAGGTTAGAGATCAAGGCAAGGACAGAGAATTCGAAACAGAATTTCAAGGGGAACAAGTTTTGATTGAGACTCCTAATAATTCGTAATACCCCACAAGTCTGAAAATGAGACCTGCATGGGCCACCACTAAAACCTTGTCACGCCCCAGTACCGAAATACGGAGACGGACTAGGCCAGCTACTCCATATGAGGTACGTAACGTCATACGGCGATCGTGGCTGTCGAGAGACTAGGGGGTACATGCTATAATCAAGTCTCCTATGATCCCACAGAGTTCTATGTCTCAATCAATCAAATCACATCAGCAATTAAATGAACATTAAAGATAAAGCAGTAAGGCGTCCCCGACGCTTCATCAAAATGATCATGAGAGACTAGCTTTATAATTTAGCTATCTCAGAGAGTCAGGAGTACAAAATTATACACAGCTGCAGTCTGTTTAATTACAATTATGTACTGACACAAAATATCAGGTAATCCGGCTAACAGGTGCCGGTGGCTAAACGCCGCAAAAGTATAAGCAGGAGTGGTGGAGAAGAAACCCACTCGAGTCCCCGAACCGCCATGCTTCTAGTATGCACCATGGATGTCAGGGAGGAAGATCGTGTCCTCAGGCTCTGCTACGGAATCTGGCCAAACAAAAACCAGCGGGGTCAGCCCCGAATAGCAAGTACCGCCAAAGGGGCACAAGAGTTAAGATTAAAAATCCAGTTAATAGAATGATTGATAATAGTAATACTTATGCTACTATTATAGGGTAGCACAACATCCTCGAACCCATATGGCACCCTTACAACCAAACAAGGACAAAAGGTGCCGCATGGAGTCGGGACGTGTCGTACTCTATAACTTTCACATAAGTTAAAAGGTATAAACAGTAAAACCTCCTGGTCGTGACTTCGGTCGATAGCCTATCGCAGCACAATAACCAACCCAACAATCAAATAAGAACATGGGTTGGATCATGTACCATGATAGACCATGTTCCTCAGTCATTCACAGAAGTAGCACTTCACAACCAGAATAAGTCTTTCGTTCATAACTTCGGTCCACGGCCTATTATAGTACGATAACCAACCCAACAATCAAACAAGAACATGGGTTGGATCACGTACCATGACAGTCCGCTTCCCTCAGTTATTAACGGAAGGTAATAGGACACAAGCAAGTCGTTTTCACGGCCAATCAAGTCTACGAGTTTCTAGTGGGACGAGGTTATCCTCGCGTCATGTTATTAGAAAATCCTCAGATTGTATCTTTCCAGCAAGGCTAGCCAACCCAGGGGTTTGCGTAGACAGGTATGATTGAGCACAGGTCCCTCGTAAGGCCACCTTACCAAAACATATATTATATAGCAGGAATTAATCGGATACAGTCATCCACTCGTTGCAGATGACACAGTATCCGTGGAGACCAGCCGGTGCGTCGAGACAATATCTCAAGGCGGCTGGTGTAACACGATCTCGGAATTTTGCCCTCCCCATGCATCTAGTATATTCAGTTGCCTAGTTTAACCCTAGGTGAAATCTTGGACTCACATGCTGTGGCCTGCATGATTATCCTCCTAAAGTTGTACTTTAGTACGAGTACCCCAAAGAGGATCCATGTCAATCAGTATGTCAACATGTTCTACCATCCTTAGTGTAATGCATCCTTGCAAATACGCCACGTGGAGTTACGAGTCTTTTGTCGAGCATGAACAAGAACTGGGACATTCAGGTACATGTATCAGGTTGGAACACTTTGTTCTCCGGGGTCACATCAGTGCTCATATCATGCTCGGGACAAAAGGCATAAGGATATAAAATGGGCATATAATATCTAATAAAATATCAAAAGCGTACGCACAAAAGCACGCACGCTCAAGGGGTAAAAAGTCACGCAGGCTCACTCAAGGCAGCGTGCGTGAAAAGTCACGCAGACTCAAGGGAAGAGCTGCGTGAAAAGTCATGCAGACTCAAGGGAAGAGCTGCGTAAAAAATTACGCAAGCTCAAGGAGAGAGCTGCGTGAAAAGTCACGCAAGCTCAAGGAGAGAGAGCTGCGTAAAAAGTCACGCAGACTCAAGGGAAGAGCTGCGTGAAAAGTCACGCAAGCTCAAGGAGAGAGAGCTGCGTGAAAAGTCACGCAAGCTCAAGGAGAGAGCTGCGTGAAAAGTCACGCAAGCTCAAGGAGAGACACGCTTCCAACAGGAAGCGTGCTCAAACGGAGCACACTGTTCACTGTCTTCTCCAAACAGCAAGAACACCATGGCTGAACCCAAACTTCAAAGCATCATAACTTGGCTATCCGAACTCCAAATCTAGATTTTCAAAGTTCCAACTTGGGTGAAACCGAATGCTCTTCCACATGGAAGCATCAAAAACCCATAAAATCCAACTAAAGTAGATCAAACCATGCAAAATCTGAAAATGATTAAAACCTAGATCTACAAAAATCAAAGCTTCAAAATGGAAATTTCCAAGTTCTAAACTAGTATAGATTGAGGAGAAGAACATATTTTGGCAAATAGTTTTGTAAGAAATCATTGATAAAATTATGGATCCATCTCTTGAGCAAGTTGGTACTTGCCTTGGTTGGTGGAGGAAGTAAATGAGAAGAAGTAAATGAGAGGAGAGAGAAGGAGATGAGTTATTATATAGAATCTTGAACCCATGGGTTCATGATGAACCAAAGGGTTCATGATGAACCATGGGTGAACCAAGAATAGGTTACCCAAATGAGCCAAAACTGTAGGCCCAAATGCAGAAAATAAATTAGAAAATAATATTTTGTCGAATATTTTTGGGAAATGCATGAAGAAATACTGCATAATAAATATCGTATAAATACAAGATAAATATAATTTATCGGTTTACGTATTAAAATACGTATTCCAGGATCGGGGAGTGACAAAAGGTATACACCCGGTTTTGCCGCTATTCTGCCGACCCATCTATATGAGTGGTCACTAGCAATGTCAAGCTATCTTGGACTTGGCTCAGGGATATCGGTCCGCCTACCCTAGCCCCGGAAGCGCCGATACTCCCATGCGGTTATCCAGCATCCTGCTTTGAGCCAACTCAACTCCTCCGGGCCGACATGATCCCGGCGCCCCGACGATCATTCGAGAAGACTTCACCTTGTCGAAAAGTTGTCCAATGACCATACAGACTCAACTCGATCTATCAAGTCCTTCCCATTCATGACCATGCTTTCCATCTTTTTATCGAGACTCCCAAGTAGCGGGACCGATCTCGCGTGCTTGCTTATCCAGACTTATCGAGACTCCCAAGTAGCGGGACCGATCTCGTGTGCGAGACTTAGCGAGACTCCCAAGTAGCGGGATCGATCTCGCGTGATTCCTTATCGAGACTTAGCGAGACTCCCAAGTAGCAGGACCGATCTCGCATGAACGAGGCTTATCGAGACTTCCAAGTAGCGGGACCGATCTCGTGTGCGAGACTTATCAAGACTTAGCGAGACTCCCAAGTAGCGGGACCGATCTCGGCGACAACCAGTCGCGTGAATTTCCTTTGTCCGTGGCATGCTTTTCACTAAACCGACCGTGGCTTATGCCTTAGACAGACTTTGTTCTCTAGGCGACGCTATCGCTCAAGTCATATACTTTATACGACGAGCCTTGTTCTCAAGGGACTACACGGCTTGACAACCGCAGATAGAGCGGGACAGTGCTAGAAATGACTTTGATCGACCGGCATAACTTTGCCTAACTTAATTATGCAATGATTTGACGAGCAAAGGCTACGCCAAGCTTCGCATCGAGGGAACGTGCCGTACACGCGTTCGGCTTGAACAACCAAGTTCTCGGGTGCCTAGACTTAAGCCAAAAGCCGTGCAAGACGACTTAACTCACGGGACGTGCGAAGGCTATGCCAAGCCTTGGACGACGGGACTGTGCATGCTTTATCAAGCATTCACGCGGGCGACGCCTATGACTTAGGCTAATTCGAGTGTTGGGGCAAAACAACGGGACCGTGCATGCTTTATCAAGCATTCAAGCGGGCGACGGCTATGACTTAGGCTAATTCGAGTGTCGTGGCAACTTAGCAACTTATGCCAACTTCCTTCTCCCAAGCCATGAGACGAAGGATCGAGTGTCATTTTAAAAGCACGCTGAGCCGACTTCTAAGCAGACCGTAGGACCATTTTCCATGTTCTAAGACATTCTGACCCGTCGAAATTATTCCCTTAGCTATGTGGATGCGTCTCTTTTATTATTAAGCCTAACATGTGCAGGTTGAAAACATGCGGGTTATTAAGTGAAGGCTAAGATGAGGCAAGTTCATCGAAACTACCCCACCTGAGCGAGGAGTCGCCTGGACCGAGCGAGTCTTCGAGTAGCCGTTGCAAGGCTAAGTCCGAACGCCGTCGGCATTTCGATTCTTCCGATTGACTTTGCGGGAAGGGGCACTACACTAGTGCATCGTTGGATCGAGCGGGCTGCGTGGGACCCGCGGGTGCATCCCCTCGATCCAACGGTGCAGTAAGAGGGGGGCTTTTGGGGGGGGGCTCCCGATCCGGACTCATATATATATATATATATATATATATATATATATATATATATATATATATATATATATATATATATATATATATATATATATAACCCCTTAGAAAACCCCCTAAAAACTCCCTCACTCTCATCCGTAATTTAATGTTAATATTAATGTTAATGTTAATATTAATTTTTATTTTTATATTAATGTTAATGTTAATGTTAATATTAATGTTAATATTAATGTTAATGTTAATATTAATTTTAATGTCAAGTTTAATGTTAATTTTAGTATTTAATGTTAATATTAACATTAACATTAATATTAACATTAAATTACGGCTGAGAGTGAGAGAATTTTTAGAAGGTTTTCTAGAAAATTTTTTGATCCGCTTCCATATATATATATATATATATATATATATATATATATATATATATATATATATATATATATAAACAAACGAACGAGCTCCTAAATGACTCCTAAACGAGCTTGTTTAGGAGATCCTTATAATTCAAAAAAAACAAACGAGCTCCTAAACGAGATAGCTCGCAAGCTCATAAACGAGCCAGCTCGCGAGCTCAATCGAGCCGAGTACTTCTAAGTTTGAGCTTTGCTTGTTTATTAAACGAGCTCAAAAATAAATGTCGAGCTCAACTTGTTTACTAAATGAATCGAACTCAAACGAGCTTTTATCAAGCCGAGCTTCGAACAGCTCACGAACAACTTGGCTCATTTGCAGCCCTAATTGGTCCCATTCGGCTTTATATAGTTGGGTAATTTTTGCAATAATTTTTGGATTACAACCAAAAGCTACCATCTTTTTACAGGCCTAAACGGTTATAGAAAGGTTGTAATCCTAAAATTATCGCAAAGAAAAATCCCCAACTACATAAAGAGGACCAACAATTCATTTTTTTCCCCAACCATGAGGTCCTCTCTTCTTTTCAAGCTCCTCTCTTTCTCCCTCCTCGTCCTCCTCCTCTCCTCCCTCTCCGTTGACCTCTCCTCGTGGAGGAAGGCCCCCCTCCGCTACGCCGACCTCCTCCCGATCCTCCCCCGCCAGCTCTCGCGGCCTCTCCTCTCGTCCCTCCACAGCGCGGTCGACCTCCTCCCGACGTTCGTCGGCGCCGCGTCCTCCCCCAACGCCACTCTAGAGTGGAAAGGCGCCTGCTTCTACGAGAATGAGGCGTGGATGGAGCTCCACAACAAGAGCGGGTCCCGCTTCGGCGGCGGGACTCTCCACATCAAGGTTCGCCAAGTTTCGATTTTGATGGCGTTTTAGTGGGTTCGGCGTGAAAATTGGGTCGTGAGGGTTCGGGTTGATGATTCGGGAAGGATACGGACGCGGGCACGACACCATTTTTGAGGTGTCCGTGCTTCCTAAGTTGTCAAGTTTCGATTTTTGTTGGTGTTTGCGGGCGGGTGGGGGGGGGGGGGGGGGGGGGGTGGGGGGGGGGGGGGTGGGGGACGGTGAATTGGGTTTTCGTGTGGTGAATTGGTGCTGGAAGGGTTTGGGTTTGCGTTTGGAGAAGATTTGGAATTTTTGTGGGGATTGGTGAATTGGGGTTCCTGGGATGGGTGTGAACTAGGTTTTGATTAACTCCTCAGTAATTTTGGATGTTTTTATTTTTATTTTGGTGGGATTGCTGAATTAGGTTTGAAGGACGAGATTGCTATTTTTTTATTATAGAAAAAGAATATTATAGTATTATTGATATTTGAACTAGTTCACCCCCTTTTTACTAAGGGCAACCTATGTACTAAGGGCAACCATGCATTTGTTTTTTTTTTTACTAAGAGCAACATAAAGTTCACAAGTTCACTAAGGGCCACCAAGAGGACTTTGGAGGAGGACTGCTTCGAGGAGGAGCTCGGCGGCCGACGGGCTCGTGCTCGCGCGGAGGAATTGCTTCGGGGAGGAGCTCGGCGGCCTACGTACCCGACTCTCGAGGAGGAGGAGGAGCCGGAGGACATGGATCAGGTGGTGGAAAAGGAGGAGGACCCGGCGGACATGGATCGGGTGGTGGAAGAGGACTTGAACCTGGAGCCCTTCTTCACCCCGTGCTCGTCGGGGCCCACCACGACGGGTGGCGAGAGGAGAAAGTCGAGGTCCTCCCCGTCGTCCTCGTCGATCTCCCCCCACCGGACCTTGCTCGTCGGAGCTCTCGCCGCCACTTCCGCCACCATCGCTTCTTCTTCCTCTCCTTTCTCTTCTTCTGATGGATAGCCGAGGCGCTCCTTCCTCACTCTCGATTGGAAGGCGGACTGCAGGCCTTGCCTGCAGTCCTATCTTCACTTTGGACTGCAGGCAAGCCTGCAGTCACTGTGGGTAAAAAAAAAAAATTGTCAATTGAGGACTGCAGCCTGCAGGCCTGCCCTGCAGTCCTAGATTGACAGGAACATGGTGGCCCTTAGTGTTTTCAAAATGGCAAACTTGTAATTTTTTTTAAAATTTTAAGTTGGTGGCCCTTAGTAAAAAGGGGGTGGCCTTTAACATTTGCCTATATAAATTTTGGTTTTTTCTAAGGGCACCACACTTTTTACTTGGGGGCAACCCAAAAATGTTTGTAAATATTACAAGTTTGCCATCAGTTTTTTTTTACTTGGGGGCAGCCCAACAATAGGTATAAAAGATAAATTTTCTATTTTTTTTCCTCTCCCTCCCTCTACTCTTTTCCTCTCTCCCTCAACTCTTTTCTCTCCCTCTACTTTTTTCTTCTCTCCTAACATTTCTAGGTCATAGAATTAAACCCTAGTCCAAATTTTTTCCTAAATTTTTCTTCCTTTCTTTTCGAGAATTATCTCCCAAAAAATTCTCCTATCTCAATCATGTTTGGCACAAATTTTCTCCCAAATTTGTCTAAGATCAGCTACCAAAAAAATGTTTCCACTCATACTCGAAATCAGAAAACATAAACATAAATATTTGGTTTAGAATCACTTTAGGGTTCATGAATGAATTTTTCGAACATGATAATTCTCACATATTTCTTGAAACCCTAACCCTAGAACACGACAAATCGTTTTGGCCGTTCGGCTGCTACAGTTTCAAATAGGACTGTCAGGAGCATGGCAGTCCTACATCATGGCAGTCCTACATTAGTGTAGGACTGCCAGGGTGCTGGCAGTCTTAATTGAAACTCTCTGTTATGAGAGTTTTAAATACAAACTCTCCTCACATAGAGTTTCAATTAGGACTACTACACCCCTGGCAGTCCTACACTAAAGTAGGACTGCCAGGGTGCTGGCAGTCCTAATTGAAACAGAGACCAAGTCAACATATTATATCTCATAAATTCAGTCAAAAACATTGGACTGCCAATATGGTGGCAGTCCTTGCTTCATATGGGACTGTCTATTTACTGGCAGTCCTTAATGGATGTGTATCAAAATTCTCATACAGAGAATTATGAGTTGGACTGCCAACATTGTGGCAGTCTTTGCTTCATGTTGGACTGCCCAATTACTGGCAGTCCATCTTTTACAATGGACTGCAGGACAGCTGGCAGTCCAACTTTCTCAAAGGACTGCCCGACTGCCTGCAGTCCTGTCCGTCTCGTGCCCGACTGTTGGCCAGAACGACGAACATAAACCCTAAATTCGTTCTAGGGTTCGAATTTCACGCCAAAAATTGGTCTTATTGTGTTCGAATGATACAAAAATGAACCATAAATTCGTTCTAACCTATTTTAGAAAACTATTTTGATAATTACCAAAGATTCAATAGATTTTAAACGAAAATATAGCTAAAATATATCAAAACATATCTAGATTGTGATGTAGGTTTAGGCTTGGGTGCCATTGCTTGAAATTGCATGAATGAAAAAGGAATTTAGGGTTTAGTAATTTGGGTTTGGAGTTATGGAGAAGAGGAATAGAGTTTAGGTTTTAGGAAAAGAGAAGAGAGAGAAAATATTTGATGAAATGAATTGTTTGAAAGGGTTTTTTTTTTTTTTTTGGGGGGGGGGGGGGGGGGGGGGGGAGGGGGGGCTGCCCCCAAGCAACTTGTGGGCAACCCCCAGCAAAAGCTCCACCTTCTTGGGCTGCCCCCAAGTAAATTTGGTGGTGCCCTTAGAAAAACCTAAGTTTTTAGGAAATAATGGTTTTCAAGGAGGAACTGGATTGGTTATTCACTGATAATCAGTGGCAGGAAGTCGGTATCGAGTATGAAGTCGTTGATTCGTGAATTGGATTTTAGATTTATTGAAAATTGATGTAGGACCTAACTTTCAAATGTCAGGACATAAATATCATATGAAGTTCTTGTAGATCGTTACAAGAGGTATGATTGAAATTACTGACGATAAATGTTTAAAGTCCCTATCCCTGCACCAAAAAACTATAGAGTGTTGGTGAGAGATGGTGTTTACTAACTTATATTCAACAGTAGTTGTAGACTAGAAAGCATATATACTCCAAAAATTTGTACCTATGTCCGAGTTGCATCATGAGTCATGACAGTCTAGGACATGCTGCAATATATGCTATGTCCGTGTTAACATGTCCATATGATGTCCTGTTCTATTCGTGTCCATGCAACATAGGTTGTAGAAGTTCTGTGCCAAATATCAAGGATTTTTTGGAGACAATTTGCATCAAGTGTTTTCATTCTTCTTTTTTCAGACCAGCAAAGCTCATAGTTGGACGTGTATGGATCTCTACATCTTTGCAACTCCATATCGGGTGACGTGGGATTACTACTTTGTTGGACGAGAACATACCCTTGAGATTAATGAGTGGGAGGAAGAAGCAGAGCTTGCATATGTAAGTTACTATTATCAATTCCTAAAGTTAAACATAACTGCTTGTTCTGCAAGATTTTTTTAGCCGCATTTAAGTGTCTTATTCTTTGTGAAATTAGGTGAAACATCGTGGGTTATCAATCTTCCTAATGCAATCAGGAATGATAGGAACTCTTCAAGCTCTGTGGGATGTTTTTCCTCTGTTCACGAACACAAGATGGGGTGAGGCTTCAAATCTTGCTTTCCTCAAGAAGCGAATGGGGGCAACATTCGAGGAACGACCAAAACCATGGGTCTCAAATTTCAGTGTTGATAATATCCACTCAGGAGATTTCTTAGCTATATCAAAATTCGTGGAAGATGGGGTGGCTTTGAGACCTTAGAAAAGTGGGTTACTGGAGCTTTCGCTGGTCATACGGCAGTTTGCCTTAGAGATTCTGAAGGAAAGCTTTGGGTTGGAGAGTCTGGACATGAAGATGAGAAGGTGATGCCTGTTTGGTTTCTCTGTCTAATGACGTTAGTTTATATATGTAGTTATACCTTCATTTCATGAAAGTTTTGTTTGTTTAGTGGAAGTTCTCTTTTGACGCGCTTTCATTAAACTTTAAAAAGATTACTTCTTTGCATATTAGATAGGGTATTCCAAGACATCAATTTATGAACAGCTACTAGAGAGTATTTTGTCTATGCATGAGTTACTCTCAAAGCATCTCACAGCCACATATTTTACTACAAAAATGTCACTAGTACCCAAGAGTCGATATATTCTGCGACTAATGTCAGCATTATTATCCAAGATTTTCCCCATCAAAAGAGAATTAGACATGGAGCAACACTTGAAAGTTGAAACTGAGATCACTTCAATACATTTGCTTGTGTTATTGTCTTTATACTGGATATTTATTTTACATCCATTTTTAGACAGAACACATTGCTCTTACAAATTCATATAAAGAAAATATATGCTCCAGAAGATGTAACCAATAAATAATTACCTGTTATACACTGGATGTTGCTATCATGCTTTTATCTGATAGCAAAGAGAAACTTGTCTGGCATGGATTGCAAACTGCGAATCCAGAATTATCATATAGATGTCCAGTTCTGCATGGTAGCTTCCATAGGGGTGCATCTTTGTAAGTGATGCATATATATAATCTGCCATATGTATGTCTGTAGATGATTAAAGGTGAATGAAAATGACATCTGGTTCATTTTATAGATGGTTAAACTTGGACATAAAAGGCCTCTGGTTCATGTTATCAAGATCTTTGATTTGTCAGTAGTGTGTTTCTCTTCATATCATGCACAAAAAATACTTTTTTTTATATGTAGACTTAATTTCATAATATCACCATTCAATTAGCTCTAATTTAATTACTCATACTGTTACATCAAAACACTAGATTTGACAAAGTCCTGTATGGATGAATTTTCTTCCGTGGCCCCATAAATAATTACGATGTGTATTCTGTAAGAGATGCCTACTTCCCATGTATGACCGTTGCTTGATATGTTCATCCAAGTCCTTTTATTTCTAATAAGTTGTCATGTAGTTTCATTTATATTTTAGTAGTGTTCGAACATTTGTTTTTCACTTTGCAGGGTGAGGATATTATTGCTATACTGCCATGGGATGAGTGGTGGGATTTTGAGCTGAATAAAGATGACTCGAATCCTCAAATTGCATTGCTTCCTCTGCATCCGGATGTCCGAGCCAAATTTAACACAACTGCTGCCTGGGAATATGCGAGAAGCATGGAAGGAAAGCCTTATGGTTATCATAATATGATATTCAGCTGGATAGATACATTAACAAGAAATTATCCACCGCCCTTGGATGCACATGTGGTATGGTGATTCTTATGTTGCTTCTCAACCCTTTGTCTTTTCTGGCACAACAATCAGATGCAAAATAAGTGACCAATGCTTGTTGACTATATATTGTATATATATATATATATATATATATATAATTCTCTCATGTAGAATTATGGAGTTGTTGATGCCCAATCAACTACTTGACCTTTCTTTTCCAAATGGTGCTTTAAATGATGATAGAGACTTCCTTGGGAAAGGAGTGATCCTAGATCGATTCCGTGTATATATATATATATATATATATATATATATATATATATATATATTAAGGTTCTAAACGGCGATAGGCGGGTGCGCGACGGAGAGAGTCCCGCCTACAGCCTAGGTGGTTGATACATTTTGGACATTTTTTAATATGCTTATTTTAAGGGTGTTCCATGCATAACTAAGTTGTAGAACGAAGATTTATGAAGTTTTAGTTTTGCAAACGTGAACCATAGGTCCATAATGCTTGCAAACTTTTTGGCCAAAACATCTTGTTAGGTATTGCGCCTGCTTAGGTGCCCGTTTATACCGCCTCACCTCTGCCTACGCCGCCAAACATCCGTTGGCCGCCTACACCACCGCCTACTGCAAAAGCGGTGCGGAGAGAGACCGCCTACCGCCTAGGTGTCGCCTAGGCGGCCGCATCAACCACTATTTAGAACACTAATATATATATATATATATATATATATATATATATATATATATATATACATCCAATGATCTTTAGCTCAAATAGTTAGAGTGAGGCGTATCCCCCCAGAGGTTGTAGATTCGAGCAACGAGTGAAGCGCATTTAATTCCATGTGGAGGAATTAATATGAGGGCAACTAGAGTGCATGCCGGTTGCGGGTGCGGTGCGATGCGATGCGGGTGCGGTACAAGTGCGATGAGGGTGCGGTCCTTCTGGGCTGGCCGACTGGGAGTGTGGCCTTCGTGCCGAGTTTGTAGGCCTTCGGGTCAGGAGTCTGTAACACAATTACCTCTTATATATATATATATATATATATATATATATATAATTCTCTCATATAGAATTATTGAGTTGTTGATGCCCAATCAACTACTTGACCTTTCTTTTCCAAATGTTGCATTAAATGATGATAGATACTTCCTTGGGAAAAATAGTGATCCTAGATTGATTCCGTGGTGGGCTTGGCGGGTCGAATGGAGCTAGAGGGCTGCCCAAAATGTTTCTCAAAATGCTACCTAACCTTCTTAATGTTCACAAGATAGCTTATCGAAGTGGATGCTTATTGGCCTTTGCAAGTATGTTGAATATATGCTATAGGAGGATTAAATACAGTAATATTTGGGTAACTTCGAGTTTGTCATTTGTCTTTCCGACGGTTTCATGTACCAGGACTTATAGTTATACCTCGAACATGATGGACATCTAGTTAACATATGGTCCTAAGAATATGGTCATTTTGTTTGGAGGGTTTCTCAACTATGATATATATGCTGCATCATGTGCAAAAGTTGTTATGTTATGACCTTCCAATTTATAATCCATACATCCACGTGGATTCTAGTAGTCATGTCCAAAATGAGTCAGTAACCAATGTCTAGGGTTCAGCTTATAATGTATATGGATGATTGCCATATATCATCTTTGACTCATTCTTAATTGTCTTACTTCTCCTTGAGGATTTATATGTGCTACCAAGGTTGTGAAAAGCGCTAGGCGCTAGTCGGACGGGCACCTGCCGCCTAGCGCCTAGCCCGCCTAGGCGGCTCAAAAAAAATTGAAATAATCCAAAAAAACCTATTGAAAATTATAGAAGAAGTCCACAAAATCCAAAAACATGCATAGTCGGGCGTCGGGAGAGACAAGGCGGGCGCCTAGGGGGCATCGGGCGGGCACCAGGCCGTCTTTTAGAATAGTGTGTGCTACCCCTTTTCTAATTGATAATTTGAATCGGAAGTGTTGACTTTTTTCTTTGTTTATTCTAGATGAGTTAATATTTACTTTGTTATAAGAGTTCTTTTAAACTTTTCTTGTTGCCACTTGCCATATTGTGGAACTTTCATATGATATCATGTTATTGCATGAGTGGAGCAATTAGAAACCTCCAGATTCTTGTTGGAATAATGAGGTAGGATTTATGTCATCCTTCCTCCTCATGGTAAATGTTATGTGGACATCATGATGGTGGGACTATAGAGCTGATATAAAATATTGATTATTCCTCTTGAAGTGTATAATATGTCATCCAATTTAATCATGGAACTGGTCCTACTGACAGGTCAAATAAACCTGATAACCGTGATGGACCTTTTCCTTGCCCCTATAGTGCAAGATCCTGCTTCATTCTCAATTTGCAATCGACAGGATTTACAAAGTATAACTTTTTTTTAGATATAGGCTGATTAACATGTCAAATGGAATATGCACCGTTATATCTTAAAAATATGTAAATGAAATACGTACTTCCGTAAAGAATTCTTATCTGTAGTACATGAACTACTTGAAACGGTGTTATCTTTGTGATGGCAAAATTAAAGCATAGTCTCATATTTGTATCTAACAACTCTCAGTTTACCTTTCTGACATACCCCTATTTACTTGAACATCACCTCTCCTTCCGACAGCTTCTTGTCTACCTGGCTAATTATTTCACTATATTCACAAATGTTTCACTATATTCACAAATGTTTCCCATTATCCCTTTTAACTGTTTTAAATTTCTTCTAACTGTGTCTTGACGTTTAGTATTCCCAGCCCTTGTATCGGTATCGTGATTTCTGACTAATCACTATTTTACGTAACATGACATCATTACCTGCAGCTACATATGCCCCTTAGCTACTTGTATTCACTCCATATTTCTACCTTTATTGCCGACTCTATCATGTGAGCTTGTTTATGCATATGCATTTTATAATGGCTAGCATGTTGGTCAATCGAGATGTTATATACATCTCACTGCTGTCTTCTAAATCCAACATTTTAAGCTTAAGATAATGTTTTCTGGCAGCACATTTTGTCCTGAAGGTTGCTCTCTTTTTGGGGTTATGCACCTAATTTACAAATAATTTACTGTACATGATACCTGTACTTGACTGGTACCCTCAAATGCCTTGCTATTGATAAACCGACTGGTCCAGCAATGGTACAATATTTCTGGTATTTGATTCTTTTTCTTATCCTCTCCTCTATGTGATGATTAGTATACAATTCATATGTTTTTACCAAGGCTCACCTTGTCGGGATCGGACCCTTTCTATGAGTATTGAGACCGGCGGGATCAGCATTATCAACGGTTTGGGATCCGATATAAGTTATTTTTAATCGGAAAGAAAATAATTATTAATAAATTATCGAAAACTTGGAATTTTTTTTTTATACATTTAGTCATAATTTTAAGTACTTTCTGTGTTGTTTCTTAGTAAGTTTTGAAATTGAATGAAATAATAGTCACCATTGTTGATTGGTTTACCTACGGTAAATAAGTTTTCTTCATTGACATGCTTTTACAACCTTACTATGCTTTTACACCCTTGTTGGTTGATTTTTTTCGTTCAATTTTCTCTACCGAATTGACTGGAAAAGGGACCCCCAACATTGGTATCGGTCATTATCGGTAGTGGTCGGTATCGGATCGGTATATGCCATACTGTATCGATATTGGCCACGGATTGGTATCGGCTGCTACTGTAAAGTATGATTTTTACTAGAACCTGTAAGCCAGCTTGCTTGTGGTTCTTACTAGGCTATAACTGGAAGGATTTGGTACTTTCCATGCATCCACAGTTTCTGCAGTATATTTTTGTAAAGAATACATATATTCATACTTTTTCTAAGCGCTTGAGTAGATCAGCACTATGATTTGTACACTATTTGATATTATTATTGATATTTTGACCATAACGGCATAACTATTCTCTAGAGTATATTGTAGATACTCTAACTGGAAGGATTTGGTACTTTCCATGCATCCACAGTTTCTGCAGTATATTTTTGTAAAGAATACATATATTCATACTTTTTCTAAGCGCTTGAGTAGATCAGCACTATGATTTGTACACTATTTGATATTATTATTGATATTTTGACCATAACGGCATAACTATTCTCTAGAGTATATTGTAGATACTCTGTCCTTGCTGTGTGGTACTCTCTTTATTGTAAGGTCTTACAGTTCTTATTGTTACATTTCTGGTTTTGCTTCCAGGTTCATTTGTTGCCCTATACTACTATACTAACCATTGTAACTATGTAATCTGAATGTAGTGCACCAATATGGCTATGTTATCTGGTTCTGCGTAATGAACTATTATTCTTTACCAAATTTGTGATGCTATATCATAGATATCCTTTTCTGCCGAAAATAATCAATTATTTATATGCAGAAGTCGTGTGCCTGTGACTGCTAATTAGAATCGTCATAGTTGATCAGCTTATTTAACCAAATAGCTAATGTTGATTTACCTTGAACCCTAGGTTGCTTCTGTTATGACTATGTGGAGTAAAATGCAGCCAGACTATGCTTCTAACATGTGGAATGAAGCCTTGAACAAGCGACTTGGAACCCGGGTTTGATCTTTATTTTATTGCGTCTTGTTCCTATATTAAATATTGTCCTAATGTTTTTTTAAAGTATATAAGTAGCTAAAATTATCTTTGTGAAGTGTTTTTCTGCTTATTTGTTATAGTTGTTACTTTGTTTGTTATAGTTGTTACTTTGTTTATTCTTGTTATTAGTTCTCTCTTCCATACCTCAAACGGCTTGTTAACAACTACTAACGTCTTTCAAGTATCATATCCTCTTTTTTGGGAAAGCAAGCTAGCATATCATTGCATTGGCAACCAGGCTTTGCCATTATGTTCATACAAAAACTTTTTCATCATATCCTCTTTTTTGGGAAAGCAAGCTAGCATATCATTGCATTGGCAACCAGGCTTTGCCATTTATGTTCATACAAAATCTTTTTCATTTGTAGAATTTTGTATTGTAGCTATGAATGCCTTACTTTTTATTTTTTTCTTGATTTGTGTTGCACACATATATCAATAATGATATGGTGACAACTGAGATCAATCCAAGTGTTCATCTCTCTAGCAGGAGGATGAGTTGGCCCTCTTTGGGCCCACTCATTTAAAACAAACTTGGAGCCATTTCATTCTCGTGTGAACTTGTATCGCTCTGATTGTATCTCCTTTGTCACCATATCATAATTGTTCATATATTCTAAGGAATTCTTCATATAGCTCTGATTGTATCTCCTTTGTCACCATATCATAATTGTTCATATATTCTAAGGAATTCTTCATATATCTCTGTGCTTAGATATTGTTCCACTAACCACCATGTATCTTACTCCATCAACCTATATATATATATATATATATATATATATATATATATATATATATATATGAAATGGCAGGAGCGGGCTCGAGCGATTGTCCCCCCGACCTAGGGTTTCCCCGAGGGACTCCTCCACGGCCGCCGGACCCCCTGGCCGGCGGCGGGCGGGGCTCTACCTCGAAGGGCGGCCCCCCTCCCGGCGTTGGGGGGGGGGGGCGGGAGTCAGATCTGGGGGGTCGGGCGGACCCCCCCTTGCACGCGCGCGCGGTGGCCCCCCCCAAGGCGGCTGGGGGGGGGGGGCGGGAGCATAGGAGGGGGGTCGAGGGGACCCCCCGGTGGCGGCGACGTACCTCCCAGGCGTCTGGGGGAGGGATCGGTCTCTACGGGAAGGGGGATGGGTGTCCACCACCACGGGACTCCCTTGGATCCTAACTTTGAATTCGGAGCCGGGTCCGGATCTCTGGAGAGTCAAACAGAGGGAGGTGGATGGACGACGGTTACGCGCCGTCGTGTGGCGAAGACCGGGGGGAAGACGGGCGGCGGACAGGGTCAGGTTCGGGATCGGCATCCCGCAAATCGTCAGAACGGGTCTGGGTCTCGACCTAGCCGGGGTCCGGGGGTGGCCGCTGGGCGATCGATGGGATGGCGGCCTAAGGCGACCGCGGCGGCTAAGGGGAAGAGTAAGGTAGTAGATTTGGATGTGCAGGGACCGGGGACTTCTCGTCCGGTGATTGCCCCAAGGCCTATTGGGACGCCCCCACGACCTGCTGGACGGTCCTGGGCCGAGATCTGCAAACCGGTGGGGCCGAAATCTCCCACATCGATGGAGTACGTTCCGCCGCTCAAGGTAGGGAGGGGTTTCCGGGCTGTATTTCCTGCGGAGGAGATCCAACAGGTGACAGCTTACTGGGAAAATACCCTCGTCCTGTATATCTTGGGCAACAAGCCTTTCTACGGGCAGATCCGGGGCTATGCAGCGCGAGTCTGGAAGCCTAAGGGGAGTATGGAGTTCTATGCTCGTGAGAACGGCTTCTATTATGTGAAGTTCGGGCTGGCGGAGGATGTCGCTAGGATCCTCCAAGGTGGCCCCTGGACGTTCGACGGCCGTCTGATCATTCTCAAGGAGTGGACTCCAGAGCTGCGATGCGAGAGGGAAGTTCTGAATGCCATCCCAATATGGATCCGATTTCCCGAGTTCCCGGTAGGCTTTTGGAGCATCCCCCTATTGATGCGGCTTGCTAGTCTGGTGGGCACTCCGATCAAGGCAGATGAAGCTACTACCTTTCGGACGCGGTTGATGTACGCGAGGATTTTTGTGGAGATTCGGACAGGGGGGAGCTCCCGAAGATGGTGGAGTATGAGCTCCCTTCTGGGGAGGTGCTTACCCAGAAGGTGGAGTATGAATGGGTTCCGCCTACCTGTTCTCGATGTTCCTGTTTCGGGCATCTGGTCAGTGCTTGCTTAGAGGTTGGCCCTCCGGTGGAGCCTTGTATCCCGCCGAGTGAAGTCCCCGAAGCACCATGTGATATGGATTACAGAGATGATAGCGGAGTGGTGGTCGTGGAGGAGGAGGTTACTAATCAGGGGAATGATGTCAGTTTGAGCCTCGTTGTATCTACCCAACTTGCTCCTGCGGGTGGGGTGGTATCCACTGGCCAGGGGCCGCGTAGTATAGTTACCAGAAGCATGGCTGCGACGGAGTCTGAGGCACGAGGGGAGGGCGGGTCGACTGGAGGGCAGGTTTACTGTAGGAAGAGACGTGCGGTCGGCCTGCTGCGTGATGGTCCCTCCATGTTGGAGGGACGTACCACAGACAGAGAGGAGGTGGTGTGTGTTGACAATCCTGCATGGGCGTTGGTTTTATCTCAGGCCGTTCCCCATCAGACGGTTCCGACTGGTATGGATGAGGATCCTTTAGCGACGGTTGCGGCACCTTTCCCAGGTGCCGTTCCGGGAGTTTCTCAGGGGGCCCCACCTCTCATTAATTAATGGCCATTATCGCCTGGAATGTGAGGGGGGCGTGTTCGCTAGGGAGGTGGAGAGAGATATGTGGGGTGCTCCACAGAGAGAAGTGTGACATTTCTGTTATTTTAGAATCCAAGATCAAAGGGGAGAAGACCCTTACTCGGCGGACCCCTTCTCATTGGGTCCAGCTGCACAACCTGGCCCTTTGTGACATGGCCAGGATTTGGGTTCGCTGGAACTCGAAGAGTTGGGATGGTGACTTGATATTGATGACGGAGCAGCTGATTGTCATCTCCTTCTTTTACAAGGGTGGCTTCCGGTTCTTACTGGGGGCGGTCTACGACCACAATGACAGAAGGAGAAGGGAGTCACTTTGGAGGGACATCTCACGTGTTTCCGATGTTGCTGAGTCGTCGGGTCTCCCTTTGCTCTTGATCGGGGACTTCAACGCTCTTATGCATCATGGGGAGAAGCTGGGTGGTCGGCCGATTCCAGACTCTATCCTTTATGATTTTCAGAGATGCCTCCTGCTTGCGGGGCTGCGGGAGCTGTCTAGATCAGGCTTCATCTGGACTTGGCACAACAAAGCAATTCACAACCGGGTTGCTTGTCAGCTCGATCGAGCTCTGGGCAACGGGGAGTGGTTCCGTCACTTCCCCAACTCTTCGGCTGAGGGTCTGCCAGCTGGGACGAGCGATCACTCCCCCATCAGGGTTGGCTTCTCTGCTCGATCTCTTGGAAAGTCCCGGCCGTTCAGGTATAACAACAGTTGGTATCTCTCGGAAGGCTACCTGGAGGCTGTCGCAGAGGGCTTGTCTAGTGGTCAGGAGGGGACGGCCCAATTCCGATTGGTTCGTCGACTCAAGGCCACGAAGAGGGCTCTCAGGAGTTGGGTGCAGGGGTTGCCCAAGTCTACACTAGAAGATAAGGAGGCTGAGTTGAGATCTTTGCAGCAGGATCTACAAGCTGACATGCTTAATGGAGATCTGGCGGCTAGAGAGAAGGAGCTGATTGGAGAAGTCAACATTCTGAGGCTGCAGAAGGAGATTAGCTCGGCCCAGCGCGCCAAGTGCTCCTGGCTGAAGGATGGAGACCGGTGCTCCAAGTTCTTCTATGACGTTATCCGGACTAGACAGAATCGGAATCACATATCCCAGCTTCTCGATGCGGATGGCATCCTGGTGGGGACGCCGGCTGAGATACAGGACGAGGCTGTCAGGTACTATTCTGATTTATATTTTCAGACTGACTACTTGTCCGTGTTCCCAGAGGTTGTTACGAAGCGCTTGGTGACTCCATTTGGGAATAACATCCTTCTTGCCCCTGTCACTTTGGAGGAGGTGGAATCTATTGTCAAGGGGGCGGACCCCAACAAGGCCCCTGGTCCAGATGGCTTCAGTAGTGGTTTTTTCAAGCGTCATTGGGATATTCTGAAGATGCAGGTCTTGGAGGTGGTCCAGGAGTTCTTCACTAAGCGGAAGCTTTTGAAGGAGCTGAATCACACTTTCCTGACCTTGGTGCCTAAGAAGGAGGGCGCGACTGCATTGACTGATTTCAGACCTATTGCATGTTGTAATTATCTTTACAAGATAATTACGCATCTTATGTGCCGGCGGATGGAGGGAATCATGCAGGACTTGGTTTCTCCTAACCAGGCTGCGTTCATCAAGGGGAGGTCGATTGCAGAGCATAGCCTCCTGGCTCATGAGATGGTGAGAGGATTCAGCAGACCTGGTGGGGAGAAAGCTTGTGTTAAACTGGACCTGAGGAAGGCGTATGACATGGTCAATCGTGACTTCCTATGCCATCTGATGTCTGCCATGAGATTCGCGGATCACTGGGTTGCGTTGATCAGGGAGTGCATCACGTCCCCTACTTTCTCAGTTCTCATCCAGGGCGTTCCTTACGGGTATTTCCAGAGCAACCGTGGGCTGAGGCAAGGTGACCCAATGTCCCCTTACCTGTTCACGCTTGTGATGGAATACTTTACTTGTTTGATGGACCTGGCAGTGCACCGTGGACGGCTGGTGCCTTTGTTTCGGAGGTTGGACCCGCCAGTTACCCACCTTATTTATGCTGATGATCTACTGGTCTTCATCCAGCCTTCGACGAGGGGGTTGCAGACGCTTGCGGGTATTATGGAAGATTTGAAGTCCTTCTCGGGTCTCCAGCTGAACAGGGATAAGAGTCGGGTCTACTTCAGTTCCCGGTGTTCCCAGAAGGAGGAGCGGGCTGATGTCCTGGGTATCGCGAAGAGTGATCTTCCGGTACGTTATTTAGGAGTGCCCCTCACAGTCAATTATGCTCGGGATCAGGACTGCCAGGGCCTGGTTGAGTATGTCCAGCGGAGAGTTGAAGGCTGGCAAGCCGCCGGTCTGTCTTTTGGCGGACGCATTGAGCTGATCAGATCTGTGATCTCGGCTGTGGCCCATTTTTGGCTACAGTCCATCCTCCTCCCGGTGGCCACTATTCGGCGAATGGAGCGTCTCTGTGCTGATTTCCTTTGGAGGGGGGGGGGGGTATGCATGCGATCTCGTGGGAGCAGCTCTGTCGTCCCAGGAAGGAGGGAGGTGTGGGGCTCAGGCCGTTGCTGGAGATCAGGGAGGCCTCTGCGCTCAAGCTGGCCTGGAGATTCATTAGCGGGGGGTCTCTTTGGACGGACTGGATGCACAACAGATACGTGAAGCAGGGCAATTTTTGGACGTGTTCTCCTGATAACAACCATTCTGTCACGTTCAAGACTGTCCTGCGACACAGGGGTGTGCTCAAGTCTGCTATCCGGAGGGTCATGAAGGATGGGTCGGGCACGGACCTCTGGCGGGACCCTTGGATAGATCGGCGTTCGCTGTTAGACATTAGGGGTTCCCCGACACACACGGAGGACAGACGAGGTCTGACGTGTAGTCGGATCTTACGAGATGGAGAGTGGAGGCCGGATTCCTATCGGTACACTGAGGAGCTGGGAGGGTTCATTATGTCTACAGTCATTGACCCGGCTTTGCCTGCGGACAGGTGGATTTGGGAGCCGCCTGGAGCATCTTCGGGCTCGGGGGAGTTCCAGTTCCGTAGTTGCTACAATCTTATCCGGCACACTTTTCCTCTGAGTTCTGATTACGAGTTCGTCTGGTGTAAGGGTCTGGCCAGGAAGATGCAATTGTGTGTTTACAAGCTTCTCCTGGGTCGCCTCTTGACGAGAGATAGCCTGAGTTCTTTTGGAGTGCCAGTGTCGGACCCCAAATGTGTGCTTTGCTGTTTGGAGCCTGAGTCTATTAGACATATCTTTTTCGAGTGCACTCTGGCATGGCAGATATGGTCGGAGCAGAGTCGGGTATTGGGAGTGTGCGCCTCTGGGAATTACATTGGAGACATCATCCCGGTGATACGAGATAGCAGGGGTCGAGGTCAGGACTGGTTCCGTACAGCTAGAGTTCGTCTAGCGGCTGCGGTTTGGCATGTTTGGCGGGAGCGAAACCGCCGGATCTTTGAGGGACTGGTCACACCTCCAGTTGGCATTCTCCATAACATTGAGTTTGATGTGAACGCTATGGAGAATGAATGAGTGTTGAGTGGGAGTCCCACTCAGAATGTATGTTGTATGATTATGACTTTTCATTAGGAATAAAATTTACCTTTTTCCAAAATATATATATATATATATATATATATATATATATATATATATATATATATATATATATATATATAATGAATTTTTTACACAGTAGGAATACATTAAGTTTTCTGGACTAGGTTTGTGATCTTAATCTATTTAATGACCTTTGCAAAATGATCTTCCCTCTTCTGCAGGATCTAGACCTTCCTGATATTATGGTTGAAGCAGAAAAGCGTGGTGTGTCTTTTGACAAACTGCTGACAATTCCTGAGCAAGATGATTGGACTTATTCTGATGGGACAGCAACCTCTTGTGTTGCTTACATTCTTCAAATGTACAAGCATGCAGGGCTCTTTGATCCGATTGCCAGCACCATACAAGTCACAGAGTTCACTGTAAGTTCATCAGAACTTAAATAACACATGACATGGCCTCCTGTTGATATCTAAACTTAAATAACTGAACATGGAAGAAATTTCTGCATTTCAAAGGAAGCCTGCAAAACTATAACACAATTAATTATGTTAGACCGATCCTTCTAGATTCATATTTGTTACGACAAAGATGAGATAATGAAAAAGAAGAAAATCAAATAAAACAATTGACTCCCAAACCTAAAATCCAACAATTATTAACAACTAAGCATTACATTCTCTCATGATCCTCACCAAACACTCCAAGCACTAAAAAAGCCCCAACCCTACATCTTTCCTCACACTTTTTTCTCCTCAAAGAGGCACCTATATTTATAGCCTAAAACCCAAACCTTAAAGTAAAAAATCCTAGCCATCCAATATTTCTTAAACACCAAAAAACCAATCCTGACTAATCCTTTAAAATAAACTTGAGCCAATCCTAACAATATTTATAAATAAGCACATTCGCTGGTGTTACCAATATGGCAACTAAAGTAGTCAGTTGCTAATAATCATCTGGATACTTCTTGGGTCATTGTAGTAAAGAACATTTGAGATTAATCAGGCTTCATCTGATTTCATGACATGCAGATAAAGGATGCTTATTCGCTGAAGTTCTTTGAGGACAACACGAGCCGCCTGCCAGAATGGTGCAACAGGGATGACGACGTGAAGCTTCCCTTCTGCCAAATCAAGGGCAAGTATCGGATGGAACTGCCAGAATACAACACGATGCAACCATACCCGCAAATGAATGAGCGGTGCCCTTCCTTACCCCCAAACTATGCTAGGAAAGCAAATTGCTAGGTCAGTACACATTTGGAGAGGTTTCGAAAGCCAAACAGCCAGCTATCAATTCCGTCAGAAAGTACACTTCTGGATTTTAAAGAGGGAAGTAGGATTGTATAGTAGAGCTTGTCACCAGCCAAATGGTGACCTACTGATCTGGTGTACAAGTAAATAGAATGTGGGGATTGTAAACTTGATAAGTTGTATATAGTAAGTTGTGTAGAATAATACAATCTGCAAGAACATTGTTAGACTTTGTGATGCTAAATTACCAAGTATTGCCAGTGAACTAAGATTGCTGTGCACCTGTTCAAAACCTTCTATTGTGACTATTGTAAAGAAGTCTGAAAATAAATCAGTCGCTGCTAAGATCATCCCTTGGCCTCGTTTGGTTCGCGGAATGGAAAGGAAAGGAAATCAATTCCTTAGCATTTCCTTTCCTTTGGAAAATTATAATTTTCATTGATTTCCTTTCCGATGTTTGAAAACGTCAAGGAATTTGGAAAGGAAAGTGAATACTTCAATGTGGGAAAGTGATTCCTTATTTGGATGGATGGAATCACTTTCCTCTATAATTTTTGTTTCATTGGGAATGACTTTCCTTTTCTCCTCAATTCTTTTAGCACCCAAGCATAAAAAAGTAATCACTTTCCTCAGTTCCTAGTAATGCAGTCTGCTCTTTGTTCTGCACTCTTCTATTCCTTTGGCCTCGTTTGGTTGGCGGGATCATCGGGTCGAGAAATGAAAGTGACTGCTTTTCTATGTATGGGTGTCAAAGGAATTGAGGAGGAAAGGAACGCGATTTCCAATGGAAGGGAAAATAGGTGGAAAAGTGATTCCATCCATCCAAGCAAGGAATCACTTTCCCACATTGAAGTATTCATTTTCCTTTCCAAATTCTTTAGCATTTCCAAACATTGGAAAGGAAAGTCAATGAAAATTGTAATTTTTCAAAGGAAAGAAAATGACAAGGAATTGATTTTCTTTCCCTTCCATTCCGCAAATGTATATCTTCACTTCGCAGTCATCATTTTTACTGAGGATCCAAACTAAGTAGGTAACAATCACATGCTAAGGGTCTAACTAGGCCTCGTTTGCTTCGCAGAAATGGAAGGGAAAGGAAATCAAGCATTTCCTTTTCTTTGGAAAATTACAACTTCCATTGATTTTTGTCACGACTCGATTCCAATATACTGGATCCGGTCGGATCATGTCCAGCCTGTTCCGTTGTGAGACGACGGCAGTAAGCTGTGTCATTCAGTAGCAACACAGGAAGACATTCTAAAGCGAAAATAAAACTTTATTAAACATTTTGGAAGTACAACTCAGAGTCTAAATTGAAGTAAAGACAAGCAGAAATATTCAATTATCACATTGATTCATTTATTGCAATTTTAAGAAAAATGAAGAAACTAAACATAAAGGGTGCAACTAAGACTCTTGGTTCCTCTGTCCTGGTTCAGCTAACTCCTCGGAACCCAAGTCGGATCCGTAATAAGAACTATAAGCCAGCTCCTCGTCGTCGCAATAACCTAAAATATTGGTCTACAGTAAGAAGGGAAACAAGAACACACAAATCCATTCCAGCATTTTATTTAATAATTAAAAATGAGACAAGAAGCAGTTTATACAGAAATATATTTTTCTAGATAATAAGTAAAGAAGCAGTTATGCAATAAAATTCTGAAGGTGGAAAGATGCAATCTTACTAACAGTAGTGTTTTGAGCGCGTATCATCCTATGGCCGGCTAGGGATGGAGGCAGTAAGTGTTCTAGTGAACACGGTCCGGCTTCGGTCCAAGTGGGTTGGACTTCCGCTATGCACAGTGATTCAGTAAGGGGGCTTTGACCACAGGTGTTAACGCTGTAGGAACGAATTGTAAAGCGCAATACTCTAGAGGGGGGTGAATAGAGTACGCAGCGAAAATTAGCTAATTAAAAATGTTAGCAGCAAGATAACAGAATATATCACAAGTAAGTAAATAAAAAGTAGAGATCAGAAAGCAAACGTAAATACGGCGATGTATACTGGTTTTCCTCTTGTGAAGACTAGTCCAGTCGGAAGAACTTGCCCTAGGACTCCACAACAAAATGGAGTTGTGGAACGTAAGAACAAGACTCTATCCAAAATGGCTAGAGTAATGTTAAATCAATTTAGTCTACCTAAATACCTATGGGTTGAAGCTGTAAATACAGCATGCTATGTTCTCAATAGGGTTCTAATTCGACCTATATCGAAGAAAACTCCCTATGAATTATGGTTTGATAAAACTCCCTCTGTTTCTTATTTCAAAGTATTTGGTTGTAAATACTTTATTCTTAATACTAAAGATAATTTGAAAAAATTTGACGAGAAGGCCGATGAAGGTATATTTTTAGGTTATGCGACGAAGAGCAAAGGGTACAGAGTCTTCAACATGAGAACGATGATCATTGAAGAATCAATAAATGTTAAATTTGACGAACTCAATCAACATTCTGTCGATGATGATGATGAAGACACAAGTACACCTAGTACTGCTCATGCAGAACCCTCACACAAAGCACCACCTGAGTCTCCAAGCAAATCACGTACAGAACAAGAAGTCGGAACCAGCAATCCAGAGGATATGCCAAAAGAAATAAGATTTTTGGCAGACCATCCAAAGGACTTGGTAATTGGTAAGATTACCATGGGTGTAAGTACTCGTTCCTCTAGTAAAGATATAGCTTCCTGTGTTGCTTTTATTTCACAGCTTGGACCCAAAAATGTTGAAGAAACATGTAGTGATAATTTTTGGTTAGATGCTATGCAAGAGGAATTGAACCAATTCGAACGAAATCAAGTTTGGGAACTTGTTTCCAAGCCCACTGATCATCCAGTCATTGGCACCTGCTGGGTATTTCAAAATAAACTGAATGAAAATGGCTTAGTGACTCATACAAGGCTCGACTCGTAGATCAAGGATACAATCAGGAATAAGGTATCGACTACGATGAGACTTATGTCCCAGTTGTGAGATTAGAATCCATTTACATGTTATGTGCATTTACATGTTTTCATAATTTTAAGTTATTTCAAATGGATGTTAAAAGTGCATTTTTGAATGGTTTTATAAAAGAAGAAGTTTATGTAGCTCAACCTCCAGGTTTTACTGATTTCAAAAATCCTGATTATGTTTTCAAGTTAAAGAAGGCATTATACGGTTTGAAACAAGTCCCTCGTACTTGGTACGATCGTCTAAGTTCTTTTCTACTTGACAACGACTTTTCAAAAGGGAAGGTTGATACTACACTGTTTATAAAGTCTTTTAATATCAATCTTCTTTTGATTCAAATTTATGTAGATGATATCATTTTTGGATCTACTGATGAATCTCTTTGTCAAGAATTTTCAAAGTGTATGCAGAATGAGTTTGAGATGAGCATGATGGGAGAGCTGAAATTCTTTCTCGGACTGCAAATCAAACAAACCAATAATGGGACGTTCATCAATCAAGCCAAGTACACAAAAGATTTATTAAAGAAGTTTGATCTGGAAGCAGTCAAACCACTTGTGTAGTGCCCCGTCCCGCTCAGTCAATCGGAGGAATCGAAATGTCGACGGCGTTCGAACTTAGCCTTGCAACGGCTGCTCGAAGACTCGCTCGGTCAAGGCGACTCCTCGCTCATGTGGGGTAGTTTCGGTGAACTTGCCTCATCTAAATCGCATGTTTTCAACTGGCACAAGTTAGGCTTGATAATAAAAGAGACGCATCCACATAGCTAAGGGAATAATCCCGACAGGTCGGAATGTGTTAGAACATGAAAAAAGGTCCCACGGTCTGCTTAGAAGTTTGCTCAGCGTGCTTTTAAAATGACACTCGATCCTTCGTCCCGTGGCTTGGGAGAAGGAAGTTGGCCTAAGTTGCTAAGTTGCCACAGCGCTCGAATTATCCTAAGTCATAGGCGTCGCCCGCGTGAATGCTTGATAGAGCATGCACAGTCCTGTCGTCCAAGGCTTGGCATAGCCTTCGCATGTCCCGTGGTTTAAGTCGTGTTGCACGGCTTGTGGCTTAAATCTAGGCACCCAAAGAACTTGGTCGTTCAAGTCGAACGCGTGCACGACACGTTCTCTCGATGCGAAGCTTGGCGTAGCCTTTGCTCGTCAAGTCATTGCCCGAATAAGTTAGACAAGAGTTGTGCTGGGCTATCGAAGTCATAGCAAGCACTGTCCCCTGTTTCCTACGGTTGCCAAGTCACTTAGTCCCACGAGAACAAGGCTCATATAAAGTATGTGACTTGAGCGATAGCGTCGCCTAGAGAACAAGGTTTATCTAAGGCTCGAGCCACGGTTGGTTTAGTAAAAACATGCCACGGACAAGAAAGTCCACGCGACTGGTTGTCGCCGATATCGGTCCCGCTACTTGGGAGTCTCGATAAGTCTCGATAAGGAAGCACGCGAGATCGGTCCCGCTACTTGGGAGTCTTGATAAGGAAGCACGCGAGATCGGTCCCGCTACTTGGGAGTCTCAATAAGTCTCGATAAGCAAGTACACGAGATCGGTCCCGCTACTTGGGAGTCTCGATAAGTCTCGATAAGCAAGTACACGAGATCGGTCCCGCTACTTGGGAGTCTCGATAAGTCTCGATAAGGAAGCACGCGAGATTGGTCCCGCTACTTGGGAGTCTCGATAAGGAAAGTCACGAGATCGGTCCCGCTACTTGGGAGTCTCGATAAGGAAGTCCACGCGACTGGTCGTCACCGAGATCGGTCTCGCTACTTGGGAGTCTCGATAGAAAGTTGGAAAGTATGGTCATGATTAAGGAAGGACTTGATAAATCGAGTTGAGTCTTGCATGGTCATTGGACAACTTGCGTGCAAGGGTAAATTCCTCGAACGATCCTGGGGCACCGGGTTCGTGTCGGCCTAGGAGAAATTACAGATATTGTACGGCCTTCATCGATGGTACGACTCGATTGAAGTGAACCGTTATAATATAGGCTGCGGGTCATTCGGTGGGAGCTCGTACCTCGCCACGCGAATGGTCACCGTATGCAAAAGATCCAGGATAGCTTGACATTGCTAGTGACCGCTCATATAGATGTGTCGGCATAAGAGCGGCTATTCGCGTGTATACCTTTGGATTGCGTCGAGTACTAGCAGGTTACGAGTTGGGTTAACGAGTTACGCTTAGAGCAAGCGCTAACCTTGAATCGGCATGAGTTAGGTGTGTACGGTTGTATCACCAATCTAGAGCCTAAGGGTTGGCTATAGCAAGGATACGTGCTTCGGCATGAATGTGGCCTCATCTCGAGTTAAGTCAGGAAGGGTCGTAAGGCAAGTTGATTAAGTCTGGGTGATACTTGGGAGGCACGGCCTCGATCTTAAGGCACGAGCAAGGGTATTGGCACGACCAGCACGAGTCGTCCCCTTGACGTCATTGGCACGAGAATGGTCTAGAGGCACATAAAAAGAAGTTGAAGTCTTGGCACGGTCGAGTTGCATAAGTTTCTACTCGGCGAGGCACTGCCTCGAATATATATTGAAGTCACGAATAAAGTATAGCACGACCCTGTTGTTGCGTTACCAAGTATAGGCCAAGGCGTCGTTGTCTTAAAATTGATCCTAAGGTAAGACTAGAAAGACAATCAATAGGGATTAAGCTGTACAAAGTAAATGAGCGTATCAGTTTTGTATGGATGGGCGAGGAGCTCACTCCACCAGTACAGTTGAGTACTGACACCCACACAGTTTTCATGTGCAGGCACAGGTAGAAGCTCGTGGCGCGGAGCTCGCTTGGATGCGTCGAGGCACGGAGTTCCTTGGCGATTCGAAGCGTGCGGTCGCGTGAAGTCAAGACTTATACGGGACATAATGTATGGACATTGCCTTCCGAAGCATCCGCTGGCTCAAGCATTGTATCGAGAGATGAGAGAGAGCAGAGTGACTTATAAAATAAGAGAAAAGTGAGCTTGAGAGACTTGTAATCACGGCCTTGCGCCCCATTGTAATCTTATTGTTCAATATCAATAAAAGAGCACTTTTAAATAACTTATGTTTTGCTTCTAAATTTTTGTTGCATGTTCAATGTTCTGCTTGGGACTTCTGTGCGACGACCCCGTAGTAGTCGCTGTAATCGGCCGTTATGAAACTGCCTTGCACGAGCGCAATCTAGGCTCGTGCGATATCACACCTTAGCGAGGACGATCGCTCCTACGGGAGCGGGGTGTGACATAGTGGTATCAGAGCACGACTTTACGTCCTTGGACTTCAAGTTGAATCTCTCAGTTTTGAAAGCTCGTCGTTGATAAAGAAGTGTGCGCTCTCTCTCAAATGTCCCACGACACGTCCATACAATAATTCTAAATATTTTCAAAAGCTCGTGTAAGTGTTCAATTGAACGCATCGGTAGGCGATGGCCTTTGTGTCGAACGGTGTCGAACTTGAGTTGATAGAAAACACATGCTAAAGTTAGCAAGTCGCATGCATGCCTAAATAGTCCTATGTCGATATTAGCAAGTGAGCGTGCAAAATTAGAGTATAATCCGTACGGGATGGCTGTGCACATGGCCTTTTGGCTAAGTTGTGCCGCGTGTCGCATACCTAGACTTTACGGTGCAAACGAATTACGAGTGATTTTTGTAGGACCGTTGAGCACCTCTAGAGAGGGAGGGGGTGAATAGAGTGTGAGTGTGCAGCGAAAAATAATCACCAATTCAAAAATTAAAGTTATAACTATGGCAGTAAATAAGAGACAGTAAATAAATGTAGCAAGAGATAGAGAGATCAAACTCAGTGACACAACGATGTATACTGGTATCCCTCTGAGAGGACTAATCCAGTCTCGAGTACTCTTGCTCGATGTTAATCCACTATGGCACAAGCTAAATGAGAGCTTGCAGTCTCTTACAACATCGTGCTTGGTGACAAGTGCACGACCAACTTCATAACACCGTGCTTGATGACGAGCGCACGACTGGCTCCACAACAAAGATAGTTGTTGTACTTGGAACGACCTCTTTACAACTCTTGGACACCAAAAGACTCTAAATCAACGTAAATATTACTGGCTTTTGGCTAAGAGAAGTGTAGGTGTGATTTGAAAGCTTTAGAACGTTTGAAAACACTTCTTGAGTAGAGAAGAGAAGATGAAGAATGAATGAGTGATTTGAAATAAAAAACTCTCTTCTATTTATAGGTGTTTTTTGGGACCGAACTCCGGCAGAGTTCTGGCAGAGTTCTGATGCAAATATTTCGCATAGAGACGTTGCTCGCAGATTTGGAGGCAACTGACATTTGAATTCAAAGTGACCGAACTCGGTTTTGAGTTCTGTTATGGGAAATTTTGAAATATTTGTAAAAAACTGTTTGTAAAAATAACTTGGAATATTTTGTAAAGATGAAATGGAAATAGGTAGGCTTTTTAGAAATTTGGACTGGGATAAACCTAAGCCAGTATTGCCTAGTCGATTTTACAATTTTAAGTCCTAGACTCAATAAATATAAAATACAGAATAAATTGTAAAATGAATCAAACTAAATTCCATTGAAATTCATCTTCAGATTGATGATATCTATGCTTGATGATGCAGTACAACGCCCATTAATATTGATTTCATATACCCTGAAATGATTAGCAGCAGTTTGTATATTTTGTGTATTGACTTAAGTGCATATCGATGATCAAAATCGGGTGTGACCATGGAATGGGCCAACAATCTCCCCCATTTTGATAATTGACAAACTTGAGTCTATACCAAAATATATCTTAAAAATAGAACAAACAAAATACCTGAGATTATTGTTTAGGATGGAATTAGTTAGTATTTTGCTATTTGGTATGGCTCTTTCTCCCCCTTTGTCGGTCGGTCGGGAACGGAGATATGTGTCACGCCCCAGAACCAGAATACTGAAGAACGGGGACGTGTACAGCCAGCTACGTATAACGGAACGGCAACCATCCCGCTATACGGTCACGGCTGTCTAGCTATGTGAGGGTACGCTACAAACCATCAGTCTCTTAGGATCAAATCAAGCTATTGTCTCAATCTTAACAAGTAATGATAATAACAAGATATCAGACCACCAAATATACAATTGTAAGGCGTCCCAAACATTACATATCCAGATGATCATGAAGCTAGTCGTACAAAATGTAAGGACTAGCAAGAGTTAAGTCATACATGATCAACCTCGAGTTGCCAATCATGATTACAGCCCGTAGGCAGACAGAAAGTAAAGTGCATCGAGCTAACAAGTGCTCGTCGGCTAAACGCCTCAAAAGAATATCAGTTAACAATACAGTGGGAGAAACAAAAAGAGAAAACCCACTCGTTGCCCGGGTTCCGTCTAGTGTTCACCATCGGGCTGGGAAGCCGGTAGATCCTTTGCTGCTGCTCCGGTATCTGGCCATACAAAACCAGCTGGGTCAGACCCCAGAAAGAGCAAGTGCCACAAAGGAGGCCACGAAATAAGAACAAAAGCCAGCAATCAGCACAATAATATAATTACATAATAAGAGACAGTAATTTAAGAAAAAGGCATGATAGTTAGATATAAAAGACAAATCTTGTACAGAATCGATAAAAGACAGAACATATGGAAAGGCATGACAGGATGATATACGATGAAATGACCATGGGACTATTCAGATAGCCAGGTTACAACCCGTAAACCAAACAAGGACCGGGGTGGTAACCCTTCGTCTGAACGGAACTTGGTTTCTCCCACCCTTTATCGGCAAGATAAAATACGCGAATTCAAGACTTGCAATTAAACATGATTAAGGTAAAGCACGAGTAATCATGTCATGTCATGACCTTGCACAGGATCAGGACAGGACAAGAGGGACTAGACTCCATCCAATCAATCACGGCCAAGCAAATACTACGGCTTACTACTTTAACTAACTAGGGTTATCACAGACCTGCTTACTAACAAGATGCAATGAGAATTCCAAGTCCGGTTACCTGTTTGTTACTACCTGAATGCTCCCAGCAAGAAAAGGAAAAGATAGCATGATATAGCAGACACACTGTAGTAAGATACATGTGTCCTAAGGTACCACGCTCGACGGCGGGCTGGAAGTGCGCTCATCTCGACGGATAGCAACAAATCCCAGGTATATATATAAGGCCGGGACCAAAGGGGCAACAGGTAACTGGGAAATTCTCTATGAACTAATTGATCAATCTAGTCATTAACCTAGCCAGATTCAGTATGAATCCCTGACCGTGGGAACCAGGGAGTCACGTCCTAGACATGATGCAAGACAATACGAGTAGATTGCACAAGCAAGCAGGAACACCCACGGTGTCAAGACAAGTCAAGCTAAGTTATCAAGTCATGTCAAGTCAGGAGTGCGCCGCCACGGGCCACTATCAAGTTATCAAGATAATTCATGTCAGGATACTTGTCAGGAGTGCGCCACGATGGGCCACTGTCATGTTATGCTAGTTCCTTGTCATACCGTGCCATGTACAATAGTCATTCCAATATATTAAGCAAAATCAAGTTCATGCCAAAAGGCGTAAGGATATAAAATGGGCGTAAAATACCTAATAAAATACTAATATAAAATAGGACTAAAGAAGAGCCAAGATCATGAAATATCAAATTTATCATAGACAAGTAGGTTGCGCAGGGTATGCACTGCGCAGGGTGCCAAGTGCGCAGGGTGAGCTGCGCAGGGTACCAACTGCGCAGGGTGCCAAGTGCGCAGGGGCAGATGGCGCACAGATGGATTGTGCAGAAGGTAGACTGCGCAGGAGTGAACTGCGCAGGAGTTGGTTGCGCAGAGATGGATTGCGCAATGGTCGAATTGCGCAGGGGTTGCCTTGCGCATGGCTGGCTTGCGCATGGCTAGCTTGCGCCAGCGCAATCCAGCGCAGCGCAAAGCACTGGCCAAGGATCTTGCGCAAATGGCCATGCGCTAAAGAGCACAGGTCAGGGTGCGCAAATGGCCTTGCACTAAAGAGCGCAGGCCAGGGAATAGTGCGCAATCGGCCAGATGCTAAAAAGCAGTGGCCGAGAGCTCCACCATGGCTGAACTCTCAAGAACACCAAGTTCAAATCTTCACAACTTAGCCAAATCCAAACCAAATTTAGATTTTCAAAGTTCTAACTTGAGTAAAATTGAATTCTCTTCCACATGGAAGCATCAAAACAAGCTAAAATCAAAGTTTAATAGATCAAAACCAAGGAATTCTGAAAATAACTAAAATTTAGATCTAGAACAATGGAGACTCCAAATCACAAAATTCCAAGTTCTAATGTTGATCTACATGTCCTAATCTATCAAATGGACAAATAAAATTGGGTGCTTATTTGTTGGCAAGGTGCACTTGCCTATTGGTTGGGGAGTTGTGTGGAAGAAGGAAGAAGAAGAAGTTTGTAAGAAATAAATGAGAGAATAAAGAGGAGAGAGAAAAGTAGGTGGTGTTATAAAGTGGGGGAGTTGTGGTGTGATGAGGGAGGAGGTTAGCTAAGATGGTCCAATGCATAATAAACCAAACCAAACCAATTCCTATCCAAATAAAACCAAGCTCCATTAATCAGAATTAATCCAGGAATGATAAATGACAATTAAACTACAATGCTAAGTATGAAATATACCACAACTTAACTGGTCAAGAAAATAAAAAATACTGGTCAGAAATACGATCACGTATAAAATACGTATCACGAATTTCGGGGCACTACAATATGCTTAGAGTGTATATCGATAGAAACGCTATCGGACTAACGCTTAGGCGTACACGGAAGATTGATTTAGATTTTGAGGAATAGTGCGAATGACTTAGTACATTGAGACGACGTGAGCGATTACGCTAGAGATTCGTCGAACGAATATGAAAGATGTATTAGCGAATAATGCGAACGTGATTGTGGACTAAATCAGATGGCTCAAATCCTGAGTTGTGTATGGTCCGTCTTGGAAATCTTTTGAGCAAAAATTAAGGATTAGGGGTAAAAACGAGTATGTCGGCAAGGCGATACGATCGCGCAAAGCCTTAGAACGCGTCACGCTTAGTTGGTCATGACTTCGAATGTCCCGAATGAGATGTCGTTCGAACAATTTGTGAATGAGCAACATGAGTTAGAACACGATATTGAATCAGGATTCGGAACGATGAATAAAAAAAATGGATGTCTTGATCGAGGAAACCTAGAGGATTGCACTTATGATTTCGGATTTGGTCGAATGAAATTGTAGTATATCCAATTCGGACAATAGCAACAGTTACACGACTCGGAATTCATTGCAAAAAAAGATCGTCAGGTTACGTACATCATCGATGGTATTGAGGCGTATCAAAGATCGATGTACGATAACTCGGGGGTACTCTGATTCGAGTTATGATGATCGTGTAAAATGTCATTGTTTCGATGGATGCTATACTCAGGATGTTGAAATGTGTCGATGAAAAGATAGACTTGGCTCGAGGATTTTCTAGTTAAACGAATGACGAACGGACTATCGAATTGAAATCTTGGCTTGGATGAAAATAAAATATTTGGATTGCTTCGACGATAACAACAACGCTGACGTTCTTGTCTTATGCGAGCGCAACTCCAATCTCGCACATATGTCACGCCGGATTAGGGCGATCACTCCGCGTGAGCGCTGGTATGGTGATTCATACAGCGGGGGTGATCGAACTTGCATGGCGTGGCAATTTGATTGCTTCGACTTGTGGTTTGACGCGAAGGTGGACTCGAGAATAACTCAGTATGCTTGGCGATTGAACTTGAGGATTGAGTAGGTCCAATCCATGTATCGAGAATGAATTAGTCTAGACCCAAGCAAGAGTTACGCTCCAATAAGGACGATTATCCTGGGAGAACGTGGCATGGTGATTCATATCCAATGTAGATAATCGAACTTGCGTAAGATTGGAGCGTGACAAATTGTTGTGCTAGACGATCTCGTGATCGAATACATGAATTGGTTAGAATGGATATGTGAATTATGTCGACATGCCGGAAGAAATAGACTATACAAATTGGTAAATTGAACAGATTAGAATCTGCGCAACGAATGCCTTGATGTGAATTAAGTGATCATGCTCGATGTTTAGAAATCTGAGTGACGCGAGCATGGATAGAAAATTCTATATTAACGACTTTGGTTTGACCCTAGGATTGGGGTCAGTATTGGCATTATTGTTGGGGAACTATGATTCCAATCCTGACATTGACTTTAGCCTTGAGAAATGGCCTAGCGGTTAGGCGAGACGTCCCTATTTCAAGAGTTAGCATTCGAAAGATTGATCTTGAGGATTGGTATGGATGGATAGAGTGAATCAAGAATATAGGAATACCCCTCATGAGATTCGGCTGACATGTATATATTTCAGGGATGCCTAAATATGTGTACGATGTGACTCGAGTGAGAATGACGAATTCTCTATCATGCGGCTTGGTTGAAATATATATATTTTGGGAACGCTTGGAATACGTGCACGATCCAACCAAGTGATACGTTGAATTCAATTAAGACTTGAGGAATTGAAAAGTGTCGAGGATTTTGGAATCGTGTTAAAGGAAAGATTGATAATAGTACGAGCGTGGCTCAGATTGAAGAAACACATAGTTGGAGTGTGTACGAGAATCTTTGGATCAAAGTGATCCATAAGTAAGTACTCAGTTAGTTTTGAGGACAAAACTTTTTCTGAGTGGTGTATGATGTAGTGCCCCGTCCCGCTCAATCAATCGGAGGAATCGAAACGCCGACGGTGTTCGAACTTAGCCTTGCATCGGCTGCTCGAAGACTCGCTCGGTCGAGGTGACTCCTCGCTCAGATGGGATAGTTTCGGTGAACTTGCCTCATCTTAGCCTTCACATAATAAATTGCATATTTTCAACTGGCACAAGTTAGGCTTGATAATAAAAGAGACGTATCCACATAGCTAAGGGAATAATCCCGACGGGTCGGAATGTGTTAGAACATGGAAAAAGGTCCCACGGTCTGCTTAGAAGTTTGCTCAGCGTGCTTTTAAAATGACACTCGAACCTTCGTCCCGTGGCTTGGGAGAAGGAAGTTGGCCTACGTTGCTAAGTTGCCACAACGTTCGAATTAGCCTAAGTCATAGGCGTCGCCCGCGTGAATGCTTGATAGAGCATGCACGGTCCCGTCGTCCAAGGCTTGGCATAGCCTTCGTATGTCCCGTAGTTTAAGTCGTATTGTACGACTTGTGGCTTAAGTCTAGGCACCCAAAGAACTTGGTCGTTCAAGTCGAACGCGTGCACGACACGTTCTCTCGATGCAAAGCCTGGCGTAGACTTTGATCGTCAAGTCGTTGCCCGAATAAGTTAGACAAGAGTTGTGCTGGGCTATCGAAGTCATAGCAAGTACTGTCCCCTGTTTCCTTTGGTTGCCAAGTTACTTAGTACCACGAGAACAAGGCTCGTCATATAAAGTATGTGACTTGAGCGATAGCATCGCCTAGAGAACAAGGTATGTCTAAGGCTTGAGCCACGGTTGGTTTAGTGAAAAGCATGCCACGGACAAGAAAGTCCACGCAACTGTTTGTCGTCGAGATCGGTCCCGCTACTTGGGAGTCTCGATAAGTCTCGATAAGGAAGCACGCGAGATCGGTCCCGCTACTTGGGAGTCTCGATAAGGAAGCACGCGAGATCGGTCCCGCTACTTGGGAGTCTCGATAAGTCTTGATAAGCAAGTACATGAGGTCGGTCCCGCTACTTGGGTGTCTCGATAAGCAAGTACTCGAGATCGGTCCTGCTACTTGGGAGTCTCGATAAGGAAGCACGTGAGATCGGTCCCGCTACTTGGGAGTCTCGATAAGGAAAGTCACAAGATCGGTCCCGCTACTTGGGATTCTCGATAAGGAAGTCCACGCGACTGGTTGTCGCTGAGATCGATCCCGTTACTTAAGAGTCTCGATAGAAAGTTGGAAAGCATGCTCATGATTAAGGAAGGACTTGATAGATCGAGTTGAGTTTTGCATGGTCATTGGAAAACTTGAGCGCAAGGGTAAATTCCTCGAACGATCCCGGGCGCCGGGTTCGTGTCGGCCTAGGAGGAATTGTAGATATTGTACGGCCTTCATCGACGGTACGACTCGATTGAAGTGAACCGTTACAATATAGGCTATGGGTCATTCGGTGGGAGATTGTACCTCGCCACGCGAATGGTCACCTTATGCAAAAGATCCAGGATAGCTTGACATTGCTAGTGACCACTTATATAGATGTGTCAGCATAAGAGCGGCTATCCGCATGTATGACTTTGGATTGCATCGAGTACTAGCAGGTTATGAGTTGGGTTAACGAGTTACGCTTAGAGCAAGCGCTAACCTTGAATCGGCACGAGTTAGGTGTGTACGGTTGCATCACCAATCTAAAGCCTAAGAGTTGGCTATAGCAAGGATACGTGCTTCGGCATGAATGTGGCCTCGTCTTGAGTTAAGTCAGGAAGGGCCGTAAGGAAAGTTGATTAAGTCTGGGTGATACTTGGGAGGCACGGCCTCGATCTTAAGGCACGAGCAAGGGTATTGGCACGACCAGCACGAGTCGTCCCCTTGACGTCATTGGCACGAGAATGGTCTAGAGGCACATAAAGAGAAGTGGAAGTCTTGGCACGGTCGAGTTGCATAAGTTTCTACTCGGCGAGGCACTGCCTCGAATATATATTGAAGTCACGAATAGAGTATAGCATGACCCTGTCGTTGTGTTACCAAGTATAGGCCAAGGCGCCGTTGTCTTAAAATTGATCCTAAGGCAACTTAGGCACCTATGGGTATGGGTCTATCTACTACAGGACAACATGCATGTGGAGCATGGTACTTGTGCATACATAGAGCTATAGGGTGTTTAATGATTTTACAAGCATCTAATATCAGCAACAAACTAAGTATCCCAGCTTTATTACTATATATGTAACAATAGGTCCAGTGATAGGAATAAGAGCAAGGGCCACACCCATATACCTTGTGGGTACATGTGTGGGGGCATGTGTGCCAATAGTGCTGCTATTGGTATCCAGGTATTTGTGGGTGTAGCATAGTGTAACAGGGTCTAGGAAGAAGGCAAGTGGAGTGTTGGATGGTATGCACAGGTACAGGCATAGGCTCTGACTTGTGAGTAATCTAGGTTGCAGGTTTGATAGTATCCAGGTTAGGAGGAAGTCACCCATACCAGATTCGTAGACCCAGGCAGGGGAAGAGCTAACACGTAGCCTATAGGGATACCTGACATGCCCTATCCATGGGACAGATTGCCATGTGTTTGGTTGAGTGACATATACAATTGCATTGACCACCATTATACTGTTTAGCTTCCTGAACACTAAGGGCCTATGTACTTAGCATCAAGATAGATAGGATCATATGGTATGTGTCCTAATCGAAGTTTCATAACAGGGCAGGACTTTGACACTAGGCTCCATTGTTACTTAGAGTATCGGAAAATCAGACTCGAGTGTACAAGTGTAAGGAGTTACAGTGGGTATTTGGGAGTATACCTTGATGGAGTATACGAGTATCAATGAATGAGGACGTATGTGAATGTGTGTGTCTTGATAAAATAACAGAGGTAATAAAGTATCATTAAGGGCAACATACCTATTAGAAGGAGGAATATAGGTGCCAGGGATTACCTTGATGTGGGCTGGGGTCAGTATCCTACAGACAAGTTAGTGTAGGTCTGATACTGCTAGATACCCGTTCAATTTGGGTTCAGATAGCATGGAGGGAGTATCCGCCCATGTATTTATACATTAAATTCACACATGAATTAGTGAGTCTTGAAGTATCAGTCAAACCATCTCATATCCGTTGCTAGTTACCTATCTCGTATTGTTGGACTGCCGTGCCAGATGCCTTCTTGCATCCAATAGATAACGTTATGATTAGATTTTTACTTGTGTCAACTGGTAGTGTCATGTTACATTTTCTCTTGAATCAGATGGATATTGTTATGTTAGATAAATAGTGTACGTTGGTTCGAGCTTGGGAGTAAAACCTGAGCAGCAGTTGCTCTATGTAGTGGCAACAGGTAAACCATCTAATGAACTGTATAGGTGGATAATGAGAGTTATGAGCCTAACCCTGTATAGAACAAGGGATTCGATAGTCACCTCTAAGGACAGAGAAGGTTGGGGCAAACCAATTAGGATATGTTGTTATGGATGCCAAACTGGTTAAAGTATCAATTGACCTGAATGTGGATAGGAAATCGATTGTGTGGGGGTGTCAAGGTTGCAGAGAAGGTACTCTGTTTCAGAGTAACTGAACTGCCAACGTGAACTTCGAGTAAATATGGGTGTACCAGTACCTGTAGAAGTTAGACAAGTAAGAGATTAGGGGCATAAGTCACAGGTCCACTATTCAAAGGTATACTGGTACCTAACCTAGTGCTTGCAAGAACCTACAGGTTGTACAACAGGTATCCCAAGTATAGGCCATAGCAAGGACAACGGGATGTATCATAGTTATATCCTAAGGAAAGGTTCAGACCTGTGTACCAATGGGTGACTTTTAGCAATAGACACAATAGGTAGCAGCCCCATGTCTTTCCTTGTGCTTTTCAGTACTCCATAGCAGTCTTCTTTTATGATTAGTCTACTTCTTTACTGATATAGTTTATTATCCTTCTCATTTCATATATGATTAACTACAGTATCAGAAAGGGGTTTTATTGGTATCAGTCGAACTGGTGGATCCATTACATGTCAAAGATCAATGTATCCTATAAGATGGGCGACTGCTTTAATCCATATGTCAATAGGAAGTAGCAGGGACTGATAAGTCCTATCTGTAGCCAAGGAGATGTGTGCAATGAGTCATGTGCAGGCTTGGAGTGTAGGGATTTCCTGGGACAGTTTACTTCCTGGGAACAAAATTTGTAAAGGGGTACCAGCCCTATACATAAAGGGAAGCTTATGTCAAACTTGGAAGTACCTATGAATGCAGCTAAGGGTCTTCCTATTTACCCATAGGAGCTAGGAAAAAGGGAAATAGTCTAGAACCAGGGGATGACTAGGCACTTACTCTAATTATATATATATATATATATATATATATATATATATATATATATATATATATATATATATATATATATATATATATATATATATATATATATATTTTTTTTTTTTCATATATATATATATATATATATATATATATATATATATATATATATATATATATATATATATATATATATATATATAAAATTAGAGTAAGTGCCAGTAGACAACAGGTGATAGCCTATAGGAATGGGGGGCCAGCCTTGCCTAATGTAACTAAGTATCAATTTACAGATAATGAAGATATTTGTTAGACTTTGTGTGTCATATTGGAGTAGGTACATTAGCATGGTTTAAGCAATAGTAAATGGACAACAAGTAGTTGCTGTAACAGGGATAAGAGTTGAGGCTATCAAATCCCTTAAGGTTAGGACAACATAAAGGAAGGTCAATGTAGGTACAGGATGTACCTTAGATACAGAGTATCAGAGAAGGGGAAACCTTTAATCTCGGTTATAGTTACAAGTACAAAAGGGTAATGACACCAATGAGAGGATACCCAAACCATAGACTTATGCACATAGAATAGGATAATGGCAGTATAGGGTAGTGTTTGTAGAGACTATGGTAGGTAGCCAAGTGCATATAGGTTAACATATGAGGCTAATAACAAATGATAGATTTGATAATTTCCATATCACATCTATTAATCCAAGGAATGCTAAAAGCAGGTTACTTGGACTTTGACTCAGTGGTTGACCTATAACCGCGGCTCAGGACCACATGCAAGTATACCTTGCCTTTATTTATAGCTTTATTTATATGCTCATTTTTTTCATTATCCATTTGTTGATATGTGTTTCTTCATCATTATATAGTCCTTGTTCACAGCTAGTCTTGTAGCCATATTGGACATGTTTCACACTTGTGCTTGATCGAGTCGTATCATAGAACGAATGCGCTATAGTTGAACTGCTATTTCCTATTTGTCGTTTTCTCAACCTGCGAGTCCATACTAGGGGCGAGGGTTTACTGTTTGCACCTGCGAGTCCACACTAGGTGCGAGGGTGATTGCTTTGAACTAACCTGTGAGTCCACACTAGGGGCGAGGGTTAGTGAATAGTTTCAAACCTGCGAGTCCACTCTAGGGGCGAGGGTTTGGTATCCGTTGATCTCTTGACATGTGTTACACTTTTTTTTTCCAGCAGTTCATTTATAAGTAGTTGTTCTTATATTCATGTATCGTGATCGCTTAGTCTTTTCCTGTTTATATCCTGGATTCCCTTCATGCATGATAAACTGTTAGAAAGGCTTGTATATTATGTATCTTGCTAGTCCTCTGAGGACCTGATGATCTCTTCAGGTTAAGCCGAGTATTGAGCCAGGTGCACACGAGGAGGTTTGAGCCAGCATTGGACCGCGAAACCACTGCAGCTGAGGGTATTTTGATGATTAGTAGTTTGGACTCAGTTATTTCATTTTCATGTTCTATTTTTCGTCTATTGGTAGTGGATTTGTGTTTACCGAATGTAACTGGAATTCTCAGCTTGATACTTCATTTTATATTATCATTCTTTATTCAGTCTCATTTGAGTTGATTGTGTCATATTTTCTGTGGATGAGATCTAGACTGCCATGTTAGTTCTATAGACTCTGTGACTTGTGTATATTAGACAGTGTTCTACCGTCGACTCTGCGGCGTAGGCTGGGCTTGGACACGTCTCGTATCCGAAAAGCGAGTACGGGTCATGATACTACTAGTCGACCTGATATAATATTTAGTGTTTGCTTGTGTGCACGTTTTCAAGCCAATCCTAAGTAATCACATTTGTGCGCGGTTAAGCGTATCTTCCGATACCTTAAAGGCACTTATTTTGTCGGCTTATGGTATCCCAAAATCTCGTCGTTTGACCTAACCGGTTATTCGGATGCTGATTTTGCTGGATGCAAAGTAGATAGAAAAGTACCAGCGGTACATGTCATTTCCTAGGCCAAGCTTTAGTCTTTTGGTTTAGCAAGAAATAAAATTCTGTCGCATTATCAACAACTGAGGCTGAGTATATCGCCGCAGGACGTTGTTGTGCAAAAATTTTGTGGATGAAGCAAACTTTGGAAGACTTTGGCCTACTATACACACACATACCCATTTTCTGTGACAACACTAGCACTATCAATTTGACTAAGAATCCAGTATGTCACTCTCGCACAAAACATATCGAGATTCGACATCATTTTCTTAGAGATCATCAATAAAATGGAGATTTAAACCTTGTATACATAGACATAGAGAATCAATTAGCTGACATCTTCACAAAACCTCTAGCGAAAGATCGTTTCAATTATTTACGTCGAGAATTAGGAATTTTAGATGTCAATAATGTTAATTAATTTTGTTTTATATAATTATTTTTTAATACTCAAAAACTATTTTTTGAGACAAGCCTACAAGGGGTCTGTCTGTCACCATGACTACGGTCGAAGCGAAGCAGTATTTAATTGTTCCCCGGTGAACTCCCGTTAGCTGGGACAGTACCCCTATAACTAACCCAAGATTGATCAACGCTTTATAAACTAAAGATTTATTGAGGTCTAGTTGCAATTGTTATCTGCTGGATTTTGGATTTTAGCTTTGATGGATAATATTCTATAATGATATTTTTTCAACAGGTAACATACATTGATCTTCCATAGGTTAATGTTTGTCATCTTCTGATATATTCATTTTTTCTGTCACTATTCGATATTCAGACTTGATGATCTTGTGACTACTCATTGAATATTATGGTCTTGTGATTTCGCCTTTAACTTGTGTAATATTCAATAATTTTGAGCTTTATATTATTATCTTCTTATTCAAGTTACTTACTGTCTACAACAGTAACTCTTTGCAGGGGAGAAGTCAGGCAATTGAATCTCTCTCTCAAAGCGTTTCTTTTCTTTAACTATACGATTGTCAAGTGGACACCGTGCTAAGGCTTTAAAAGGAAAGAAATGAACTTTGATAAGAAGACCTAATATTTTTTGAATTAGTTTCCTACTTTTGGAAATATATTTTGTTTGTTCATCTTTAAGCATTTATTTATTGAATATTTCTTTTTGCCTAAAGATGATATTTTTTTAAGTTTGGAACTTTATATGCATTTGATTAAAGGAAAGAAAGATGCATATCTTGGATCATCCTTAGATCTTGTGATTATTTATTTTTTCTTGCATATAAATTTCTTCGGAACTGGATACTTATATTTTAAGGGGAAGCAAAATTAATTGTTTTAATTCTTTTATGCCCTAATATGTGGTATAGCTAGTTCATCATGGACATATATTCTTTTACCTAACATATCTTGTTGATTTGTTCATAATTTTTTTGGGAGAATATATGATTATTATTATTTATTTTTAATTCTCTCATTCGAGTTTCTAAAAATTTATTTTTCCAAATATATTTAATTATCTTCATTGATAATTCTTTTGAGTTTAAATTAATTTTGGCATTTCTTATTGAGATTTTATCTCAAAGTTTATGGTTATCTATATTTAGACTGATCATATTTTGTGGGGGAGCATTCAAGTCGACTGAATTTCTCCTTCTCAAGTATTTTATCTTTATTACCTTCATGTTTATCTAATGGATATTCATATATCATGCTAAGGTAATTGAATTCAAATGCATAAACTTTGGTATAGATTTTGAATATAATCTAGTATATTTATTTTGATTTCTTTTTCAATGATTATACTCTTTATGGAATTGATTCACTAATTTATATCGGCAAATTATGAATCATAATTTTTTTTGTGATCATTGTTAAAAGTCTCATTATATTCTTGATTTTTTTTAGTATATACTAGATCTGTGAATTTCTCATGAATCATTTATGACCAATGATTGATTTCTACTATATTGATATCAATTTTTTTATTAAAATTCTTTATTGGTCAATTTCAAAACTACAGTTTTATTTATTCATCATATTGTGTTTTGAATGTCATTTTTTGGATTTCTAGTTGGTAAATTATGTATTGATTGATTTCAATGTTTGTATGTTCAACCAACTATTTTTGACAAGTTTTTGTACTTTAGTTATGCAATTTTCTAAACTTGTCGTTACACTGTTCTCCTAATCCTTGATCATGATTATTTTTGCTTTCCTCCTTTACTTATGCTTGAGTTCATTTTATCTCTTATTACGGGGGAGCTTATTTTTTGATCATGTCAAAGGAGGAGAAATAAGTTTAAGTTAGCACACAATATTCTAGTATTATGTGTTTATTGGTGATACATGTTTATTGGTGAAACATGCATCTATTGTATATATATTAAACTTAACCGATTTGCCATAATAAAAAAGGGGGAGATTTTTAGCCCAATGATTATAACATGTTTTTGACTATGGCTAATCAATTAAGTTTAACATAATGACGCCACTAATATTCATGTAATCACTATCATGTTGCTACTTAAACTTAGCATTGTCCTAAATGTTCTATATTATATTGCTATGCTTGTATCATATTATTTTGTTCGTCTAACATGTTCTTATAGACATGCAGTAAGCATGATCAAGCTTGATCAAACCAGGACATATGCAATGGAGAATTATTAATGGGCCAAAGACGGTGTTATACAAGAAGATTTCTCTGAACCGCCCAACGACCTATCCGGGGCCTCGCATCGGGGGTTCCGCTGCCCGGTCAACGGACAGTGGTCGAGGGGACAGCGCCCCCGTAGGACGACTGCCGTCAAGAAAGAAAGGTGTCATCAAAGGGCTCTTGGTTTTCCTATTATATCAATGTATTTTTTATTTATTGAGTCTAGGAATACGATGTACACTACGTCGTTCTGGCAAATAGGCTACCCAAGAAACATTTTCAAAATATCCTTTCATTTTGAAAACAAACCCACTTACAAAAGCCCAAACTACTTCCTAACTGCTTGATCTTTTCAAAAAGTCCAAAACCAATATGCAAAACCCCTGATAGAACTCTAACAGAATTCGGCCCGAATTCGGCCAGAGTTCGGTTAGTGACCGTTTGATTTTTGAACATTTAAAAACTTGGTCTCCTTGCAGTTACGGATCCTACCGAGATTTTTTCATAGAGTTCTGTCCAAATTCTATCAGAATTCTGCCTTTGGAAAAATTATAAATAGAGAAGAATTTCGATCATTTCAATACACCAATTCACTTTCATATCTCTTCTCTCTGAGCTAATATATTCTTCCAAAGTGTTCCGAGCTATTCATTTTCAAATTCCAAGCCAGTTATAATCCTCTAGTCGATTTGCCAGTGCGGTACGGTCTAGAAGTTTCAGAGTGATTGTAATCAGAGGCTTGATTGAAGAAAGATACTTCACAATTGAAGTTGGTCGAGTACTTCGGATCAAAGCTCGCGTTGTAGAAGTTGCAAGAACTTCGGATGAAAACTTGTGGTATTTTCAAATAGTGGATTCAACTGGAAGCTAGAGTTCTTCCGACTGGAATAGTCCTCAAAGAGAAAAACCAGTATACAACGCCGTATTTACGTTTGCTTTCTGATCTCTACTTTTCATTTACTTACTTGTGATATATTCTGTGATCTTGCTGCTAACATTTTTAATTAGCTAATTTCCACTGCATACTCTATTCACCCCCTTCTAGAGTATTGCGCGTTACAATTCGTTCCTACAAACGCTACTTCTCAAACCCTGAGTCAATGATTAAATCAGGCAGTCAGTATGATCCGAGAGGGATCCTGTGAGTTAAGTATCGATTCAGTAGTTCTACTATGAAATAAAATTAATTATCAACTAAAACACAAGTTTGGATAAGTATGAACTTGCCTTGGATTTTTCGGTGCTAAGGGTGACGACATGAAGGTATTCGGGCTAAAGTCCGAGACTCAAGACCTACATTGATTCAATACTCTGCCTTAGAAACCAATCCGAAGGTTTAACTAATTATGCCAATTTTTATAATAACATCATTGAATTATCAAACATTTTTAGAGAAATAACTATAATTATTTACTACTTAAAAACGATTTTCCTAATAAAATAGTTATTTTTAAATAAATAAATACAAAAGTATTAACTTAGTTTTTAGAAGATAATAAACAATTTTTCGTACTAATATTTTTGTTTACGTAAACTAACAAAATACTTGATAAATATATCCAATTTGTAAGAAACCATTTTAATAGTAAATTTTACAAAATCCTTTATTTAATAAAACTTAAGGTTTTAGAAACGTATTTAAACTTTTATTAAAATATCGTCTAATTAAAATAACTTAACGATTTTTATTACGAAAATATTTATATTAATAGTTAGTGAGAAAATCCTTTAATTAATTAGTTAAAGAGTTTACGGAAAATAACCAACTTTTACTATCAAAAATCATTTTTTTTTGTAATAAAACCGTTTTTGTAAAAAAATACTAATATTTTTTCCTAAAACTAAAGAGTTAAGTCGAACAGTTATAATTCCTATATTAGAAATAAGTTGATATAAACTATTTTTGAAACTAATCGTATGTTACGAGTATCGTTTTTCTTACGATATTCATAATTAATGATTAGCAACCATTAACCAATAATTCATAAATTACTAATACTTATAAAATTATGGTATAATCATATTAATGGGTAAATTAATCCATAATCTTATTAAGTTATCAAAATTACTACAGAACCTATGGTACCAATTAGGAAACTACTACTACGTATCCCGGAATTGACAGAGCTTTATTCTGTCAATTCCGGCCAGAACAGGAACATGTTTAAAACTGTAAAAATATACAAGGAGAGGTTTTACCAAAAGGCTGATGACGGAGCACCGAAGGGAGGCCTCGAACTCGGAACGCGGGTACGTGAAACGTAGACCGACGTACGGAAGGTGGGACGTGGGATGTTGGAAACGCACAGACGAAGCCCAGCGGGCTGTCGTGTGGGAGGCGCGGGTGCTGGCCGGCGGGGACAGCCGACGGGGTACTGGCGGCCGGTGGAAACCGGCGGAGACCGACGGGGCAGGATGGCGGCGGCGGCTGCCGCACGCGCGACCGCTGGTCTGTGCGTGGAACTCGCGCTGCTGTGCGCGGATGGCTGGCGGGACTGCCGGAGGCCGGGGCGCGGGGTCGTCGGCGGTCGCGAAGGCGGTGGCCGTCCGGTGGGCGAGCGCGGGTCGGAGGGGGTCGACCGCAACGTTGGAAAATTCCCCCAAGAGAGGTGTCTAAAAGACCGGGGTGGCGCGAGGATCGTCGAGGCACGGTCGGCTTCGGGATCGGATGTGTGCGGAGAGAAGTGGGATGAGTTTGGGAAGGTGGTGAGGTGAGTTTGTTCTGTAGAAAAGGTGGAGTTTTGAGAGTTTATCTCTATGTGAGATTTCAGATCCGGAGTTGGAGGGGGGGGGGGGTTCACGCGGGACACGAGAGAATGGGTTACGTGGGTTGAACGGGTTTAAGTGAAATGGGTTCGAGTTGACAGCTAATGGGCTGAAATATAACATTAATAATAAAATAACAAATCATGGGTTTTACAATTTTCCTTTCCGATGTTTGAAAATGCCAAGAAATTTGGAAAGAAAAGTAAGTACTTCAATGCAGGAAAGTAATTTCTTGCTTTGATGAATGGAATCACTTTTCCGTCTAATTTTTCTTCCATTAGGAATCACTTTCCTTCCCTTCTCAATTACTTTGACACCCAAACATAGAAAAATAATCAATTTCCTTTCTCAACCCGATAATTCTGCGAAGCAAACGAGGCCTAAGAGTTGCGAAATTCTTATATATACATTGTTTTCTTGATTCAGACATATACATACATAGTCCATATGGACACCATGTTTTCGTGTCCTTACAACATACCTTAATAAGAGACATTTCACAAGTCAACTACATTGTAAGGGGAAAAAATACAATACCACACGCAAAACATACTACATGTTTTACTTTTACTTTTAGGCTAAATTTCAACTTAATACCCTCAACTATTCAAGTTTTTCAAGTTGATACTCTTAACTTTGAAAGGTACTAACTTAATATCCTCTCTCAACTAATATTTTTAACTTAGTACCCTTCCGTTAAATTTTTTTTCCCTAAATTGCTCCCTTCCCTCTCCTCCGTTCCACCCCCTCCCCACCCCGCCCCTCCGCCAGCTACGGGACCCCCCTCTACGTCGCGCCGCCTGTAACCACCTTCGCCCCCTCCCCTCGTGACCCTCCGCCACCGTGCACCCTCGTTCCAGCACCGCCCGTGCCACCCCGTCCCCGTGTACCTCTGCCCCCGTGCCGTGCGTTGCTGCTGCCGACGCGCTACCCCACCCCACCCGGAGCTGCCCGTGCCCCCTACCCCCTCCGACTCCCGTACTGTGCGCTGCTGCTGAGCTACCCCCACCCCGCCTCAGTGCCCCCACCTCCCTGGGCTCCTGCGTCGCGCTATGCTACCGCTGCTGCTGTGCTGCCCCTTCCCTCCAACTACCGGCGCCGGAGGGAGAGAAGGGTGCTGCCAAAGAGAGATGGGGGAAGATAATAGGGTAGGGGCATTTTTATCATTTTTCTTCTCCGTTTAACACCGTTAGGGGAGAGGGTATTAAGTTGATGCCTATCAAAGTTGAGGGTATCAACTTGAAAAACTCGAATAGTTGAGAGTATCAAATTATAATTTAGCCTTACTTTTATATAAAGAAGATCAGATACCATGTTGCTATGTTGTTTTTCAATGGTGACGAACATGAAAGATAAAAAAAACATATAGGTTTCTAGGGGAAACAATGATCCTAAAAGAAAATTAGTACTCTCTAAATGAGAGTTCCTTCTATAAACCAGTTTAGTTTCTTGCGTAATATGTTAGCATAGATTTATTGGTATCTAGTATCGTGTACTAGATTAGGAAGCTTGTTTGTGTGATTGTGTGGATTGGATTAGTAATGTTTTGCATTCATGATCGATTAGTCTTAATAATGTACCATCGATAAGTGGGTCCTATAACTGTTATTATATTTTGTGTTCTGACATACGTACCCGTATCATAAATATTGCCACCGGCCTAGTGACCACTAGCGCGCTTGCTTTGGGCTGATATTTATGATCACGTACAACTTGATCGATGGACGTATGTCGCCTTATATCCTTGGTAGAATCTAGTTCTCTGGCACGACTCATCTAGGAGCGAATCTTCGAGTCTCCACAACTTAGGATATAGAAACTTGACTTGTAGGGTTAAACGACTAGTACATCACTTAGTATATTCGGAGGGGAGGTTTCCTAGGACCGTGCAACCTTGTTGCCTAAGCATCACAAAGTTGGTAGCCCGACGTGGCACCATGATCTAACTCATCCTAGCTTGTTATATGTATATGTTATGGTACCATGGGTGGCTACTATTGTTAGAAAATTTTACAATAAAGAAACAGAATGCTTTGAGTCATGATGGAAAGTTTACTTTCCTAAAGACAATATTTTCCCCACTACATTGATTACATAGGGAAATGAAATTAGCCTCCAGGATAAAACAAAGCAAGAATTCATTTGAAAATTAAGTAGAGAGTTTTTTAGATATATCACAATGCTTTAAAACTCTATCTTATGTAGAGATTGGAGGTGTCTTTTGGTCAACGTCCATAATTGTTCAATTATGTCTAATCCAAAAAAAATGTCCCTTGCCAATAAATAATGTGTCCTTTCATTTTAATTTCAAAAAATTAAAATTTGTTCTAAATGAACAAGGCCCCAAGTGTCCAAATGCCTATCATAGACTTTTAAATATTAGGTAAATGCTTGGTAGCCAAAGCCCATGAATAGGCCCACTCATTGGCTAACCCATAAGTAGTCTTGTTAGTGGACATCTATATTTAAAGACATTAGCAAGTTTGTTTTCCTCCAACGTGGGACTATATTTTGCATACAAGCTATTAAACAATCTCCCACTAGGTTGTATGCAAAAAGTTTCTGCCTAACAAGTATTATGAATACATGTAGGTATCTTTCGATTTGAACATTCATTTAGTGTATACAACTTAAAGTTATAGCAAAGTCATAGGTGTCCGCAGATTGAACCTTGACTTCTTATGCTATAACCGAAGAAATAACACACATAATACTCATCTAAAATCTTCAAAAGATTTCAACAACAGCTTAGCAATATTATATATGGCCATGTGCTAATCCTGGATTATCATGAATACTTGTAGAAGAACAACGACTATAATTCTTTTACTGAAGCGGTACCACTTCCATGTTCATTTAGGTGGAGTTTCAATCTAGCCCTTGTTGCTTAAGACTCTTGTAAACTCTATTAAGAGTGTAAACTCAACCTCCATTTATTCCATACAACTATTCACACTAGTACTTTTAATTAGTATGGGATTTACTAGTGCTTATAGCACATAACAACAACTTGTTTTTACCCTTTAAACTTGAAATTAGTGTTCTACTAATTTCGAAGTTGGGTTCCCATTGCCGGTGCTTACTTTTAACAATTTGAGTCCCATACCAAAAGTCGTGCCTTTTACCAAGTCTCTTGGCAATGCTTTAGTAAGAGGATCTGCTAGATTATTACTAGACTTAACGTATATTATGATGATCACCCCCATTTGTTATTAAATCTCTCACTATGTCTCATACTGATGTCTAGATTTCATTATATACTTCGTTATATGCTCTAGACATAGTTGCTTCACTATTGTAGTGCATTAAAACAGCTGGCATTGGTGTGGCCACAACTCTACATCCATTAACAAATCTCTTAACCATTCGATCTGCTTCTTTGCCTGCAGCGGCTAGGGTTATAAATTCAGATTCTATTGTTGAATGTGCAATGCAAGTTTGTTTCTTGGATGCCCAACTTATCGCTCCACCGCCTTAAAAAAATCCATCTTGGAGTGTATTTATTTTCGTTATTAATTGACATCCAACTAGAATCACAATAACCTTCTTGCACAGTCGAATAATCATTATAAACAAGACTTAATTCTCTTGTTCGTTTAAGATATCCAAAAATTCTTGCGATTGCTTTCCAATGTTTGTGCTAGGTTTATTGGTATATCTTGACATCATGCAAACATTTAAACTCTATGTTCGGCCTTGTGCAATGGTACTTGCATACTCTAATTGAGCAACAATTCTTCCATTAGTTTCTTGAAATTTAATGCTAGAATCAAAAGGAGTATTTGCTTCTTTAATGTTGAGATACTTGAATTTATCAAGTAACTTATCAATATAATGAATTTGATTTAAGACACGTCCTCTTCCATGTCTCTTATATTTTGTTCTCAAAACAGTATCCACTTCCTCTAAATCTTTCATTTGGAAAACTAAAGTTAGATACCTTTTGGTATCAATAATACCTTTTATGTTGGTGCTAAAAATCAACATATGACAACTGTATACTCCTTTGTTATCTTGCAATAAATGCACTTACCGGCATTATTATGCCTAAAACCATTCGATAGAATTGTTGTATCGAATTTCTTGTGCCAATATTTTGGAGCCTGTTTTAATCCATATAATGATTTAACTAATTTGCACACTTTATTTTCATTTCCCGGAAGCACAAAGCCCTCCGATTGCTCCATATAAAATTCTTCTGTTAATTCACCATTTGAAAAAGCCGTCTTAACATCCATTTGATGAACATATAATTTATAAATTGATGCAAGAGCAAAGAGAATTTACTCTAATGTATGCTATTCTCGTCATAGGTGCATATGTATCAAAATAATCAATGCCTTCTCTTTGTGTAAAAGCTTTAGCTACTAATCTTGCCTTAAAGGTTTGAATAGTACCATCAGTTATGTACTTTTTTTTTTCTCTAAACACTCATTTACATCCAATAGTCTTTGAACAAGATGGTTAATCAACTAGGACCCAAGTTCCATTTGATATGATGGAATCCATTTCATCATTGACAGCTTCTCTCCAAAAACCTGCATCTGTTGAAGCCGTTGCTTTTGTAATATTTTTCGACATTCTAAAGGTAATATTTTCCCCACTACACTGATTATATAGGGAAGAAAATTAGCCTACAACATAAAACTGTAACGACCCGCTCCTAGATAACTGGATATGAGTCAGACACGTCCAGCCTACGTTGTAGACACAACATAGTAAGCTGTACTAAACCTTAGGAAATCTCCAACTAGCATAATCAATCCTTATCATCACAGCTGCTTGTACGTGTCCAGAACATATCACCATACACCACCACATCACTAGTCATTTATTACACCTTCACAAGATATGCCGGAAACAAATTCGGTGAAAGAAGTGAAAGTGTCAACCATATGTACAACACTGTCCCATATAACCCAAACAATACAACATAAAATCTTCACATATCCTCGAGCCTCGTCCAAAGCTAAATATCCGAAGCGACTCCTAAGTCTTGAGTTGTAGCTCCATCCTGCTCAGCTAAGGTCTCGAGCTATGGCCCATAGAAGGTCAGGCAAATATCCTCAAGCTCACTTGCAATAGATCCAGTCAGAAAAAGAGCAAAATACAACCTACAAAATAAAACAAGTACAACACATGAACAAGTAAAGTTGCCATAAAATATGACTAACATGAACCATAAATTCATAAGCCTACCAGAACATGAAATATGTAGCAAGAAGATCATGACATATGATTTGAAATACGTACAAAAATATGTGACCGACTGGACAAAGTACATGAATAAAGATATGACTTAATCACACGTGCACATGTGTGTGATTAGACTATCCACATGACCTAACTAGCGGCTTGGATTTGGTCACATATCCGTAGTAGTTCCCCTCCCCAAGTACAAGTACAAGAACAAGAGTACATGATAAACATAAGAACCAGAAGCACATGAACAAGCCGTGTAAACAGTGTGTCCAACATGAAACAAGTCATCATATGAAGTAAATCAATCAAAGTCATAGCAGTACTTGCCTTGTCATGGAAGATCGAGTATAGAAGTATAAATGTCGCTATGTCCACCTAGAATAGGGCAATAATTGATTAGATTCTAAAGATTGGCATTAGCTATCTATTTGCTAATTATCTATATAAACTAGCTAGTTAACCATTATCATATATATATATATATATATATATATATATATATATATATATATATATATATATATTATATTACTATATTACTATATTACTATATAAACTAGCTAGTTAACCATTATCATATATTACTATATATATATATTACTATATATATATATATATATAAAAAAAAAATGTATATATATATATATATATATATATATATATATATATATATATATATATATATATATATATACTAGCTACAATAGAGACTAAAATAGCTTTTATATAAATACTAGTAATTAAATAGTTTTAAGTTTAACAAAATATTAGCAAAATGGTTTTAGTCAAAATACTCACTAATAAGTACTAACAATAATATTATAGCAAAAATATTTATAAATACTAGCAAACATGACATTCTAAATTATTATTAAGATTTATTAAATATAAATTATTTTAAAATATAATTTCTAACTACTACTACTACTATTAATAATAATAATAATAATGATAAACAATAAGAATAATAATAATAGTAATAATAATAATAATCACAATAATAACCCAGCCTAAACTTTCATTTCTTTTTTTTCCTTCTTTTTTTCCTCTCTTTCCTGATCCTATCCGGCCCAGCCCAATACTAAGCCCGATCAGTGGGCTGGCAAACCCGGCCCAGCCAATCCTTAACCTAACTCCCTTTCCACTCTCTCTCCTCCTCCTTATACTCCACTCATAGCCGCCCACTCTAAAATAAACCCCAAAAGCAAAGAGAATGAAAGATGATCGAGAAGAACAAGAAGAAGAAAAAGAATGAAGGGGATTGATGAGGAGGCGTTGCTCGCCATGGCTTGGCGGTGCGTCTAGCTGAAGTCGTAGCGGTGAGGGCTCGATCCAAGAGACGGCGAGGTTGAAGCTGCTCGAGTCCGTCGCGACGGTTACGAGATAACAGATCTGAGGTGAAGAGACCCGGTTCGGGGTCATCGTCGTGCAGATCCGACGAGAGCTGCGATGACTCCAGCAAGAAGAGGTGGACGGTGATGATGGCGAGGCGGTGGTTGGTGATCATATCTGGTGGTGGGAACAACCTCGTCGACCGGACACGATGGTTCATACAGTTGGGATTCGGTGGACTGCGGTGGATCGAACTTCACGACGAGGCTGCGGCCTCTGGATGGTGATTGTGGCTCGAGGCCAGGAGGTACTTGGCCGACACCGATGGCTAGGTGCTCAGGATGACGGAGAAGGCGAATGTTGTGGATCCTTCCAGTGAACGTCGTTGAGGACTCGGCGACTCGAAGCGGCGATCCGGCGATGACAGTCGTCAGTGTTCGATCGGGACATGTCAGATGTCGGTGATGCTTAGACCGACACGACGGCGGCAAAATTAGGGTTAGGGTTGTATTGTGTCCGTATCAGGGGACATAAGACACAGGGGTGGGATGGACACAAGATGTGTGTGGACATGGGTGTGTCCGTATCGAAAAAATATAATTATAATAACTAGAAATAAAATAAAATAAAATGAAGAGGACACGAACACAATTAGGACATGGTCATTAGGACCACTTTGGAATGGTTTGGAATGATTAATATAGCAATTAATTAGAGTATTTATAGATGTAATTACGAAAGTCCTAGAACTCTTAGACACAAATAGGCTAGGAAGAATATCCATATAATATTCCTTAGGATATTCTAGATTTTGAGGAATATTCTCTAGGATTAACACTAATCTTGATTAATTAATATTAATCCTAATTAGTTAATCGTAATTTTAGAATATTTCTACTAAGTCATGTGGCAAGAAGAGGTGGTCGGCGAGAGCTGCGGAGGTGCGCTGACTCCGATAAGAAGAGGTGGTTGGTGATGATGGCGAGGCAGCGATTGGTGACCAGATCTGGTGGTAGGAACAGCCTAGTCGACCGGGCGCGACGGTTCATACGGTTGGGCTTCGACGGGCTACGGTGGATCGGACTTCACGACGAGGTTGCGACCTCTGGATGGTGATGATGGCTTGAGGTCAGGAGGTGCTCGGCTGACTCCGGTGGCTAGTAATTTAGGACAATAGGGAAGGCGAAGGTTGTGGATCCTTCCAGTGAACGTCGTTGAGGATTCGGTGACTTGAAGCGGCGATCCGGCGATGATAGTCGTCGGTGTCCGATCTGGACACGGCATATGTCGGCAATGCTTGGCCAAACACGACGGCGACAGAATTAGTGTTAGGGTTATATCGTATTCGTGTCAGGGGACACAGGACACAGGGGTGGGATGGACACAAGATATATGTGGACACGGGTGTGTCCTTGTTGAAAAAATATAATTATAATAACTAGAAATGAAATAAAATAAAAAGGACACAGACACAATTAGGACACGGTCGTTAGCATCACTTTGGAATGGTTAGGAATGATTAATCTTGCAATTAATTATAGTATTTATAGATGTAATTAGGAAAGTCCTAGAACTCTTAGACACATGGGCTAGAGAGAATTTTTCTAGAATATCCAGCGAATATTCCTTAGGATATTCCAAATTCCAAGGAATATTCTCTAGGATTAACACTAATCCTAATTAGTTAATCGTGATTCTAGAATATTTCTACCAAGTCATGTGGCTAAGTCTTCCACAATGGTTTTCCTAGATAACCAACCTACTTAGAATAAATTACCAACTTGTCATTCCTTACAATGGTGAGTCATAATTAATTATTAAATAAATCCAAATAAAATATTTTAATAATTTAATTAAAATTAAAATTATTAAATAAATTTGAATAAAATATTCCAAAAACTACAAGAAAAATAATAAATTGTTAGGAAAATTTCTAGATTTTATTAATTGGGGAAAAAGATGTTACAAAAACAAAGCAATAATTCTTTTGAAGTTTAAACAGAGTTTTTTAGATATATCCCGATGCTTTAACTCTATCTTATATAGAGATTGAAGGTATCTTTTGGTCAATAGTCATAATTATTCAATTATGTCTAATCCAAAAAGAAATGTCCCTTGCCAATAAATAATATGTCCTTTTATTTTAATTTCAAAAAATTAAAATAAAAATGTTCTAAACGAATAAGGACCCAAGTGCCAAAGTGCCTGTCATAGACTTTTAAATAATTAGGCAAATGCCTAGTAGCCAAAGTCCATGAATAGGCCCACTCCTTGGCTAACCCATAAGTAGTCGTGTTATTGGACATCTATATTTAAAGACATTAGCAAGTTTGTTTTTCTCCAATGTGGGACTATATTTTGCATACAAACTATTTAACAACTATATTTTCACAATATTATATTATATGTTATGCTTGACCAACATTGGTATCTGTAGCATATGTTCCTAAAAAATCCTCACAACATTAATTAATTATATAACAAGTTGTACGATTGATTGGTTGTTCTATACTTATTATATTGTTCTAGTTTATCTTTCCTGTACCTCGCAGTCTATTATTAGTTTACTTTCTTACTACTTGCATGAATTCACTTGCTTACTTCCTATATGAATTCAGCTTGTGTGATGGCTTATTGGTATAGATGACTTTGAATATAGCATTGTCTTGAGTACAATAGTTTTTCTTATACCCTTGTTTAGTGTAAAGTTGGTCATTATCTTGTAGACAAACTATAGATCTTAGTCCTGTTTATATGCTACTCTTATTATTGTTTTATTGATGGTTTTCACTTTTGTTTCGAGTTTTCTTTGTTCACTTGTTACTTGGGAATTGACCATATTCTGGTTTGCATAGCTGAATCTTATAGGGAGCTAGAGGATCTTCTATCATATTCATTTGATGTGTTATACCAGGAGTGTAGAAGCCTAAAAAAGTATGAACATCATTATGCGCTACTCATAATTGGCGCCATCATTCAAATAATAAAATGGTGCCAGACAGCAGATGGCGCGTGACATCAATTGGTGCTGGCATCAGATGGCGCTGGCTAACTATTTGCCATAAAAATTAACAACAGGTATTACAGAATACTAGAATTGATTACAAACTCGCTTGTACAAAGAAAGGGCCTAGAAAGAAAGCATAGGAAACAATCTAAGTACAATTGTTTAGTTTTGATTCTGGGGGGTAACGGTGGAGGCTCGGAAAAGTGCTATCAACTCTGCCTTACTCCGTGGACTATCTGATGCAGTCTCTAGCTCGTGAAGATATTGCTTTTTTCTTGAAGGTTGCCATCCATTGCAGGGGTATGACACCCTGCTATTTATAATAGGATGGATTTTGAGCCGCATGGACGGCTTGCGGCTACGTGTCTGATTGACACGCAAAGACCCGCTCTTGGGCTGCCATCTGTCGGTTTTTTAGGATTTTGTTGCAGCAAATATGGATAGTTAAGGAATTGGTCAGATTGCCACGTGTCCCGCTACATAAGGTGTTCTCAGTCTTTGATCATGTGGGGTCGCATAAGACTCAAGCATGCGGCCTGAATCACAATTACTCTCAGCTGCTGGAAATTTCGGGGCCGCATAATCTGGGCTGCATAAGTGTCATGCGGCCTGTATGACACTCTTATGGCCGCATGGAAGCGTATGAACCCTGCTTTTGGGCGACGTCCCACGTCTCATCTTTCTTGTCAAAGTGTCAGAACTGTCATGTTTTGCCAGGACTTGTCAGCTTTATCAGTCGAACTGCTCCTCCTTAGTCGCATATTTTCCTTCTACAGCTGTTCGTTGATGGGCTGCATATGTCTTTGAACAGTCATACGACTTTCCTTCATACGGACCTGTTTGGTCCAAAGTTCCTATGAGGCAATTTGTAATCCGCATGAACTTCATATTTTCATGTTTCTACAAGACCCTCTTCAAAGTTTCCAAATTGCAAATTTGGAATACTTTGAATAAGAAGCATGAAAAATATGCCAAGCCGTAGGGAGTCTTCAAGTTGCAGGAAGTGGTTTTCGAACTTGAGTCACAGAGAAATACTGAGCCGCAGAACAAATCTTGAGTCACAGGGACACTTTAAGCCGCAGGGAGTCTGCCAGCTGTCACTACCGTATTTAATTCTCCTGACTCGGTTATGGATCTATTTTCGAGATGAAGCCGACAGTTTACTGGGGATAAAGTTCCCAAACGTCGACTCTATCTTTAATGATCTCGAAAATCGAAGAGACGCTCGACGGTTACTAGGGATAAAGTCCCCAAACGTCGTCTCTATCTTTAATGATCTCGAGAATCGAAGAATCTCTCTTCAGTAACTCTATATATAGGAGTCATTCAGGGAGAATCTTTCCTCTTTCACCTTCTCCTCCTTTATACTTTCTGCTATGGTTCCAAAAGCTTCTAATTCGATTGGTGCGGCAGCCAAAGGGGAGAGACTTGCTTCCCCATCGAGAGCGGTAGACACTTCTTCCATTCATTCCGATGTGCAACCTTCTCCCAAGGGTAAGGATGTTGAGCAAATAATGACTGAAATTTCGTACACAGGGCTGTCATATACTGCCTCTGCTATAAACTTGGTCGATGTATGCCCTATCTCGTCTGGACCACATGTGTCTGCATAGACTGAGTCGCATAACTGCTGCTTATCCGAACTTGAACTGGCTGAGTGCCTCAGGATAAATCTGTATAAACTTTTCATGACTGAGCCGCATAGGTGCCACGTGTGCACTTTATGATTGGCTTGCATGAATACTGTAAGATTGGGTCGTATGATCGCCCTGTGACTGATTGGACCGCATGAGTTTTTCATGACTGAGCCGCATGATAATGACTGAGCCGTATAAATACTGCATGAGTGTTTCATGAAGCCGGCCTCATAACTGTGGACTGTATGAATTTTGTTTTGGTTGGGCCGTCTAACTGGCTAGGCCGCATAACAGAGTTCTTTGTTGCTATATGACTATCTTATTTTCTTTTGACTTTTGTAGCATCTATGTCGAAGACTGAGATCATTGCGAAGGAAGAGGTGTTGTCCCCTTTCATCAAACAAGAGTCACCGTTTGTTAAAGTTGAGGTGAAAGAGGAGCTGGCGTCCATCGGGGAAGGGATTGCTATCAAGGAGGAGCCCAAGTCCGGGGGCAGTAGTATTGGGAGTTCTGACCCTGCTGCCCCCACCGAAGACTCTGGTCGAATAGATCTTTCCTATGCAAAATGGCTAAGAGAATGGTACATGCCTCAGCATGGCTATGATCCTTGACTGCAGGGATCCATGGGCTACCATGTACTTATTGTTTCCGAAAATACATGTGACTAGACGTTCGTATCTGCGTCTGTATTTTCGACTGTCTATAGCTGTAGCTTGTGTTTTGCTTCTTTTGTAATCTTTTACTGGAGGTATAGCCCTATGAATGTAATTGATTTTGAATAAACAGGGTATGCTCACTCCACACTTTATCTATGATATTTTGTGGTGCATGTACTAGAGGGCCTAATACAACAATTGTAAAGGACATCCCACTGGGGGATTTTTTGTGGACCTATTGCCCTTTTGTGCATCTCGAAATGCGAGCAAATAGATTTGAATGCTATTTTATGGACCTACTACTCTTTGGTATATCGATGGTGTGAGTAATAGATTAGGATAAATTTTTGTGGACTTATCATCATTTTTGTGTACTGGCGATACGAGTACTTATAACAAGTAGAGAGAAAACCAACGTATTCACTCAGATGTAATAAGGACGTGGTAAATACGGGTCAAAACAAAGCCTTCCTACTCAGAGGTAATGAGGACATGTTAGGGGTAGGCATGATAGGGATACACAGAACAACTCAGAGGTGCTATCAACGTGGAAGTTCTATGCATTGGGTGATTTGTTTGTGATAGAAAAAAAATAACTCAGAGGTAATATGGACATGGTTGCTTTTTTCTGTTGGGGAGTTTTGTGGACCTATTACCCTTTTTGTGCACTGACAGTACGAGTAATAGATTAGGATAATTTGTGTGGACCTATTACCCTTCTGCGCACCGGTGGTGCGGACAATAGATTTTGAGGCAAATTCTTGGTGGTAGAAAAGCTATGACCAGGGGGTATATAGATACGACCAAGAGAATTTATTTGGAGTAATCAGAGAGTAAGTTCAGTGGTGGCCGAGGGTACGTAACTCAACAATCTGGGAGATTTAAAGTCAGAGTGTAAGTTCAATGATACCTGCGGGTATATAACTCACAATCCGAGAGATCGTTGGAAGGTGTCTTTTAGACATAGTATTTCTTGAGGAACTTGCCGTTGATAGACATCATGGGCAAGTCTCTATTTTGCTTTGCGAGACGGTACGCGCCGTTAGAGAATACGGTCTCGATGACGAACGGACCCTCCCATTTAGGTTGGAATTTGCCGGGGGTCTTGTGAGTCATGACCATTGGTCTGCGAATGTCCAAGACAAGATCGCCCATTTAGAATATCCTCTGCTTGACTTTCTTGTTGAAAGCCTGAGAGATGCGCGCTTGGTAGAGCTCTATGCTTTGTCGAGCTTGTAAACGCTTCTAACTCCTGGAGACGTCGGCGGTAGTTATCGTCCGCCGTTAACCGGTAGGTGAGGGCCACTCGAAGTGAGGGGATCTGAGTTTCTAATGGGAGGACTACCTCGCTTTCATAGACCAAGAAGAACAATGTATTTCTTGTAGCCGTCCGAATCGTCGTCCGATACGCCCATAGGCACTCACCAAGCTTTTTATTCCAGTCGTGTTTGTTTGCATACACGAACTTTTTGAGGAGCTTGATTATGGTTTTGTTGAATGCTTCAGCCAGACCATTGGTCGAGGGATTATATGCTGTCGAGGCCATGTTCTGGATCCGATTCTTATCACAAAATCGGTAGAAAGCGTGGCTTGCAAACTGCGGACCATTGTCGTGGATAATCCTCCGGGTGACGTGATGTTTTATGAAGCTAATCACGTTCGATATTTTAACCTCAGCCAATGGAACCGCTTCTGCCCATTTGGAGAAGTAATCGGTGATTGCAAGTATGAACCGATGTCCTCTAGACGACAGCGGGGTAATTTGCCCAATGACGTCCATTCTCCATGCTTCAAATGGCCAAGAGGCCACTGTCGGGTGCAAGAATTCAGATGACAGATTTATAAAATCTGCATGGATCTGGCAAGCCTTGCACTTCTTTGTATAATCAACTGCATCTGCAACCATTGTAGGCCAGTAATAACCCATCCGGCGAAGGCGATCTTGTAATTTTGGGCTAGGTTGGTGAGCCCCATAAGTACTGTCATGAGCTTCACGCAGGGCTTCTTTGGCTTCTGTATTTGACAGGCATCTTAGTAGTAGCCCATCATAGGATCGCCGATACAATATTTTTGTCTCCTTATCGTAGAAGAATCTGAGGGAACGTCTTCTGATGGAGGTAGCTTCCTTCACATTCTCTGGCAGAATTCTATAGACCGCAAAGTCGATGAGCGGGCGTCTCCAGTCTTGTATGTCATTGGTTATCTGGGCGGAGTAACTCATACCCAGTTGAAGAGTGTTCCTAGGGAAGACCAGTTCATGGCCTATTACGTCGACTAGATGATGAGCATTATTTGGGAGTGCCAAGGAAGAGGCAAGACCGGCCAGGGCATCGGCTTCGATGTTTTAAAGTCTAGGAACGTGCTCTATAAAGAACCCCTCCAAGATTTTAATGATGGCCATTGCTGTCTGATAATAGGGAATCAGGTCCTCATTGCGGACCTCGTATGAACCTCGGATCTAGTTAACAACCAATTGTGAGTCACCATAAGCTTCCAGGTATCTGATTTCCACTTCTTTCGTGAGTTGGAGTCAATGACTAGAGCGTTATATTCGGCTACGTTGTTCGAACATGGTTCTGTAAGAGAATACACCCGATTGACTACTAGTTCGGAGGGAGAAATTAATACCATCCCGACTCCAGCGACGATATCACCTTGTGGCCCCGTTCTTGAAGCACCATCGAAGAACATCCGCCAAATGGCATCGTGCGAAGCCATGTTCGAGGCAACGACTTCATCGAGAATTTCTTCATAAATTCTCGTTATTTCTGAGCCTGGATGGGCTGCTAGGAAGTCAGTTAGGGCTTGACCCTTGATAGCTTTCTGTAGAACAAAAACTATGTCATAAGGGGATAGCAATATCGCCCAGGTGGATAGACGAGAACTAAGTACGCCTGGCTTAGTCATGAGAACCCTGAGGGGATTGACTCGTGAAATCACAGGGATGGTCTTCCCCGTCACATAGTATCGTATTTTCTGAATGGCGAACACTAGGGCAAGGCACTCCTTCTCCACAGTAGTGTACCTATGTTCAGGTCCTACCATCATTCGGCTGAGATAGTAAATGGCTTGTTCATGTCCCGCGTCATTATTCTGGGCTAGCAGAGCGCCGAGGGAATGTTCCATCGCCAGTACATAAAGCAGGAAGGGCTTCCCGACGACCGAGGCTACCAGAATTGGCAGATTCATCAGGTACTCCTTAATATCATCAAAGGCACGCTAACATTCTTCGTTCCATACAAAGGAGACACCTTTCCTCATGAGTTGAGTGAAGGGTTGGCATCGCCCCGAGAGGTTAGATATAAACCTCCTGATATAGGCTAGTCTTCCCTGAAGGCCGCGGAGTTCGCGGAGGTTCTTTGGTGGGTTCATCTCCAGGATTGCTTTTTTTTGTCGGAATCTATGTGAATGCCCCGGGAAGTAATGACAAAGCTCAAGAACTTTCCACTGGACACCCCCAGAAAGGACTTGGTGGGATTCATCTTCAGGTTGTGTGCCCGTATGGGGTCGAACACTGTTCTCAAGTCATATAAATGATTGGTTTTGGAGCAGCTCTTGACGGCGATATCGTCTACGTAACACTCCACCGTCTTGCGTAAGTGATCTCTGAAGATGACACTCATAGCTCGTTGATATATTGCACCGACGTTCTTCAAGCCGAAGGGCATGACTGTATAACAATATACGCCGATCGACGTTCGGAATGATATATGCTTCTCGCCATCGGGAGCCATCTTGATTTGATTGTATCCTGAAAAGCCATCCATAAAGGATATATGCTCGAAGCCGTACGTATTATCGATCGTTATATCGGTGATCGGAAGAGGGAATTCATCCTTAGGGCACGCCGCATTGAGATTGTAGAAATTGATGCAGATTCAGATTTTCCCGTCCTTCTTGATGACTGGCACCACGTTGGCTACCCAGTCTGGGTGCTGCTCTTCACGGATGAAACCACTAGCTATAAGCTTGTTCACTTCCGCCTCGATAGAATTCATGATGTCTGGACGAAATTGCCGCCGTTGTTGCTTGACTGGTTTTGTGTCCGGATAAATATTGAGCTTATCGAGCGTAATCTCGGGGTTCAGCCCTGGCATGTCTTCATAGCTCTAAGTAAAGATGTCGATGTATTCTCTGATGAGTTGTAACAACGACTCCCGTTCGTCGTCTGTCAGACTTTTACTGACGAAGATTGGCTTTGGAGAGGATTCATTGCCGAGGTTGACTTGTATAACCTCATCTTCAGTAGGAGGATCATAAAGTTTGAAGCATTTCTCCCATTGTGCATCTAGTTGCTGGACCCACGGCTCCAACTCAAGAGGTTCAAGTAGGTCTTCTTCTTCTTCTTCAATATCAGCGGATGTCATATTGGCAGATAATGTCTGTCTGAATATATCCCCAATACTGCTATCAGAGTCGTAAATGGGTGACTCGGACGAATGGGAGTGCCACTCACATTCTTCGTCAGAACTTTCGGGCGTCATAGGTAGAGTAACATACCCGAGGCCACGTCTGGATTTATGATAATGATCCTGAGGCTTCCCTACCGGTGCCGGCAGCTGTAGAGGCAATCGTCGACTACTACCATAATTAAGACCCAGAGTAGTCTCTATGTCGTACCCCTATTTTTGTATAAAGTACTTGGCTTGAGGACTATACAAGTAGAGCGGTAGTCTTTCAGTCTCGGGTCCAAGGTCGGACTCTTATGGCGTGAAAGATTGAGGACCTTCTTTTCGGCCAAAGATGATTGTGTGATCCCATCCTCTTCTGTCTGAGACCAGGAAGTAAGCGCCTTTTATGGGAGCAAGTCGATTTGGGGTATGGACAGTTATCACCTGTGTGTGCAGGCTAACGTCCAGACAATCCCGTGCGGCATACGTTAGATTAGGCTTATCATACTCAGAATAGTCTAACGGCAGCCTCTTATTGATAAAATAAGGAATTTTGTCCGTCGGGATTACATCATCCAGAGAGGGGTTATCCGCCCGTATAACCAAATATTTGGCGAGTTCTCCGTCTTCCTTGGCTACCCCCTGCGAGCTCAGAGTTTGGGCCGCTATCTTGGGTAACTTGACTACTAAGGGTTCTGCTTGAGGTATTGATCTGCCTGGGAGTGTTGGATCAACACTTGGCTGTTGGCTCGCCTTGGGAAGACGGATGACCATCGGCTCGGCAAGGGATTTCGTGTCTTCTAGTCGCCTTGGAGCAGATTTTGGCAGTCGGATTACGATCGGTGTTACTAAGGGCTTCGCATCTTCCTGTTGCCTTTGATTGGACTTTGGCAGCCGGATCACCATTGGTCCTATAACAGGTTTTGGCTTCTGACTGGATCTTAGGAGGCGGATGACCATTGGTTCCGACTGCGTAGGTGTGACAGGAGAATCGAGCACTTCTTTATGTAGGGTTGCGACAAAGGGTGCGGCCCTGCCCGGTTTACGGGGTTGGAGACGGATTCTCAAGGGTTCCTCTGGCCCTGCAATGGCCTCTGGCTCGTCCGTTATGTGTTTCCTGGATTCGTCATATAGACAAGCCTCTGACGAGTAATAAGATTCAACCCCTTTGAAGGGATCATTGTCGGTGAATCCGGTCTTCACGGAACCGTATTTACTGATATATTTGAAATACTGGTGAAAGGTGGATGGCACGATCATATAGTCATGTATCTACGGACGTCCCAGGAGGATGTTATAGGAGGTGTCTGCATTTATGACGTAGCAGGTAACTTCCGTCCTCAGGTCACCAATCTGGCACTTCAACCGGATCTTCCCTAGGGGATAGCTTCTCCCTGAGTTAAATCCGCTAATGGCAGTGTTGGTTGCTGCTAGCCGGTACATAGGGATACCAAGAAGTTGGAGCAGGCTTTTTGGGATGATGCTTATTGATGATCCCGGGTCGATATGCATCCTATCCACCTTGATGTCGCCTATGTATCCAGTGTAGTACAAGGGGCGATCATGTAAGTTGGTCTTAATCAACATGTCCTGCGGAGTAAATACGATGTTGGGCATTGCATCTGTGCTACCACCGTCCTGTAGATCTGCTGGCGGGTCTTCCCCTGGAGGCTTGACCTGAGCTAAGTAGGCATCAGCATTCTGGAGTGCTTTGCTTAATGTGACACGAAGATCCTTGGAGAGCCTTAGGAGTTTGTATAGCGACAACTTTGCTGGCGTATTAGCCAATTGTGCTAATATGTCAAAGTTGTAAGGTCGCTCCAGTCCCTGCGGTGCATCATTGCGGAGTGGCCTGTCGAAGCGGGTCTCCCTTGTCTTGGACTTATCCGCCAGTGGAGGCTGAGATGGCCTTGGAACATCAGAGGGAGGCAACGTTGCTGGCTGAGGATCTTCAGCTGGACTATCTCGTGCGGGCTGGACATGTACTCCAGACCGGGTAACAACATCTGCGGCTTCTTCAGCTTCGACTGAAATTGTGTGGCAGGCTCTAGACTTCCTGCCCTTCTTCTTGTTGGGAGGGGATAACACCCCCTGGGTAACTTCGGGCACCAAGTCTGGATGCACCCACATGATCTCTCCTCGTGACGTGGTAAGGGGTACCAATCCAGATGTCTGGCTCCGGGCGGGTGGAAGATTAGTAACCTCCATCGTTGCCCGGGGGACAGGTATTACCCTGTCAGGAGTGCTTGTTGGAGGGAAGTTGCCGAACTGAATAGATACCATGTTCGCCGCCACAGTAACCTCTCCAAAGTCTATTGACAGAGCTTTGGAGTCGATAAGACTCTGGATGTACCGTTTCAATTGGAAGCAATCCTGGGTGGCATGATGGACATAGCGGTGGAAGTGACAGTACTTTGGGTCCTCCTTTTCTGCTGCTCGTGGCTCACGCCTTGGTGGTGGGAGCTGGATCCTACCCCCTTGCATGAGCATATCGAAGATAGGTTTGACATGACTATCTTCGAACGAGTAATTGATCTTGGGCCACTGACTTTCCGTATGTTTTTGTTCAGGCTTCTGAGTCGCATCAGTGACCAAGGCCTACTTGCTCTTGTTGTCCCGGTTGGTGGTGGTGCCACTGTTGTTGTTACTGGAGGTGGGACCATGACGTCTGTCCTTGTCTTCTCCGTCTGGGATGTGTAACCCCAGCTGGCGAGCCTTCTTCAATTTTGCCTCCGCGTTAGTAGCATTTATGATGAAAGTCGTCCAGTCTCTGAACTGATCGTCTCCCATCCAGAGGCTAATTGCAGGGAGCAGCTTCTTCTGGCAGATTTCAATTAGGGAGCTCTCGGGATTGCCTTGGGGCAATCTCATCGCGGTTTGGCAGAACCGCTCGATATAGTTCCTTGTCAGCTCCCTCTCTCCCTGGATGACATCCATGAGAGATGACATCATCACATCATACCCCACTTCGTATAATCTCTCCAGGAATATGTGCTTGAAGCCGTCGAAAGAATGGATACAGTTGTCGGGGAGGTTACGGTACCAGTCGAACGCGATCCCCTCCAATGCTTCGATGAATAGTCGCGTGAGGATAGCGTCACTATGCGGCAAGTGGTCGATTGTGACTTCAAAGTAAGTCATGTACCGACTAGCAGAGGTCTTCCCATCGTAAGAATCGATATAGAACGGCTTGTACCACGGTGGAAAAGGCACCTCTCTCCATACAACGGGATATGGCTGCCGTATTCTGAGATATCGAGAGGAGTCTCGGGCATTGAACATTGCCCGAAGCTCCTGGACTTCCCTTCTCACCTCCTTGGCTTCATATGCAGCTGAAAGAATGGATGGTGCTACGGGATCATCACCCAAAGGAGGGGCGGTCGTATTGGAGTCCGCGTTGACTGCGGGTCCCAAGCTTGTTTGTCCTGGCGTCCTTGCTGGTTGAGCTGGCAAGGCGGCTTTGATTTCGTCCACCGACTTGACTAAGGACAGGAGCATGGCTTCGAGCACTTCTAGCTGTTGTCGGTCAGAAGGCGCTTCATGGTCGTCGTCAGTCATAAAGACCGTCCTCACGTGGGTAGAGGTGGAAGGGATTGTGGCAGAGGTACTCTCGGTGTCGTATCCTTGTATAGAGAAATCGTCGGGAAATATCGGAATATCATCTTCGTCAGACTCGAAAGGGGTGCTACCCCCTGAGCAGGAAGCCGCATCATCTTGGCGAGGTTGGTGGCCCTCAGGGAAATCCGGTTCTGTTGCAGAGTTCTGGGGGATCTCTACCCCCTGCGTGTACTCTTGGTACACTGGGTTGTCGCATACATTGAGGAGGCTGCTACCCCCAGCTTTATCTACTCTCAAGGAGGCTGAAGGTGCACCCCCGAGTGCCGGAAGCTTCTTCTTGGATCGGGTGCCTAAATAGACACCCCCTGTGGTGGATGGGAACCCCCCAGATGAGGGTCTCCTTGTAATACTAGCCAAGATGGCCGGGCTGGAAGAGCCTGTCTTCTTCCCTCCTTTGCCAGGATGAACTTTTTGAGTTAAATTACAGGAGGCGAAAGGAAGCTCTTCGTCCCCTGGAATTTGTACCTGTCGGATAGGTGTTGGCTGCTGCAGTCGCTGGAAAACTGACTGTCGATCTTCAGGTGCTGCTGATTTGTTACAGCAGCAGTTGATGATGACTTGAGTGCAACGACGCCCCGAGAGGGACTCATTGTATGCTGAAGCTGTCGTCTTACGCTTGTGAGTAATCACGTCACGTAAGTCGGTAGGAAGCTGCTCTGCCTTTGTACCAAACTTGTGAACTCGGGGATCCCGAGTGCACGAGTGCTTAGGCATAATGTTTGCTCCCTGATCCGTGGCTAGTAAAAGCACTTGCTCTGGATCTTTAGAGGGAGACTTTAAAGACCCACCCTGTCCGTTTTCCCTGGGGGACTGGACGCGGGAGGTTCTGTACAACTTTTCGTCAGGAGCCCGTATAACAGTTAACGGGGCCCACTGATAGTCAGCAGCTTGGACAGTTGACTGGGCCGGTTGAGCCCGTACTGCCCTAGACTTTTTTAACTTAGCGCCCAAAGGCGCGTAGTAAAAAGAGTCCAGATGGATACATTCCGCATCCTCGGTGGGCCACATGGCGTCGGACCCGCATGAGAGGCGGTCGAACACAGAGCTTCTGACAGAGCCGCATGAAACGTCATATCTGTGGGCAGAATTGGTTGTCGTATGGCCCATCTTCTTGCGGCTAGAGCTGGTTGCCGCATGGATCATCTTCCTGCGGCGAGAGTTGGCTGCCGCATGAATTTTCTGCCTGCGGCCAGAGTTGAACGTTGCATGGGCAGATTGTCCATCTCCTCTCTGCGGTCTCCTTTTTGTCCGCATGGAGTTCCCTTGTGTCCCCAAAAACTCAGCATCGTAGTATTTTCCTCTGCTGGATTTGGGGACAGTGGGGTCCTCTGCGGTTGGAGATAGAACCACAGGAGAGTTCTTGTCACCGTCTTGGGATACAGAAGGAGCTTCTTCGAGAACTTGGTCGGGGGCAACAGTTTTGCGTACCGACGCCTTGCAAGTCCTCTTCGGGTTGGCTCGCTTCTGAGACGGGCTGGCGCTTCCTTCAAAGAGCAATTCTTCGAAGGCTTGTTGGTCGAAGCGGACCACAAGCATCTACTGTGTAGAGCCGAGCTTGGACACGTCAGATTGCATCACCAACTTCTCATCGGAAGAGAAGGATGTCCCCAGCAGAGTCGCCATCGTGTCTGCCATAAAAATCAACAACAGGTATTACAGAACACTGGAATTGATTGTAAACTCGCTTGTACAAAGAAAGGGCCTAGAAAGAAAGCCTAGGAAACAATCTAAGTACAATTGTTTAGTTTTGATTCTGGGGGGGTGACGGTGGAGGCTCGGGAAAGTGCTATCAACTCTACCTTACTCCGTGGACTATCTGATGCAGTCTCTAGCTCGTGAAGATATTACTTTTTTCTTGAAGGTTGCCAGCCATTGCAGGGGTATGGCACCCTGCTATTTATAAGAGGATGGATTTTGAGCCGCATGGACGGCTTGCGGTCACGTGGCTAATTGGCACGCAAAGACCTGCTCTTGGGCTGCCATCTGTCGGTTTGTTAGGATTTTGTTACAGCAAATATGGGTAGTTAAGGAATTGGTCAGATTGCCACGTGTCCCGCTGCATAAGGTGTTCTCAGTCTTTGATTATGTGGGGTCGCATGAGACTCAAGCATGCGGCCTGAATCACAATTACTCTCAGCTGCTGGAAATTCTGGGAACGTATAATCTGGGCCGCATAAGTGTCATGCGGCCTAGATGACACTCTTCTGGCCGTATGGAAGCGTATGAACCCTGCTTTTGGGCGACATCCTACGTCTCATCTTTCTTGTCAAAGTGTCAGAACTGTCATATTTTGTCAGGACTTGTCAGCTTTATCAGTCGAACTGCTCCTCCTTGGTCGCATATTTTCCTTCTACAGCTGTTCGTTGATGGGCCGCATATGTCTTTGAACAGTCATACGGCTTTCCTTCATGCGGACCTGTTTGGTCCAATGTTCCTATGCGGTAATTTGTAATCCTCATGAACTTCATATTTTTCATGTTTCTGCACTAACACGTGGCAAACTTCCTCGAGAAGTTGAAACAGTTTTTATCATGACTGACAGCACATCAGTCGAGAAAAATCTGTTCGAATCCCGAGTGCACGACGCTCGAGAAGATATGTCAGATTTGTCATAATAATCAAACAGCTGTCTCACGCCATTTGCAGTTGGCGCTAGATAATCATTCAAAAAGTTACTAAATCAGCAATTAGCGCTGGCGCCATCCAACAGTTGGCGCTATTCGATCAAATCATCCAGAAGAAGTTAGATGACGTGGCGCACATGCCACTAATCTCGAAGAACGTGTACGTGATGCTGTCCATGACCAAGTGCATCTCCATCATAGAATGCCACACGTCCAAGCAGTTAAACCTACCGTTCGCGCGAATGGGTGAATGGTGCGCCAATTGTAGTGTGCGCCAATCAGGATAACTACTTAACAATTATCTCTAAACTCTATAAATAGAGTTTCAAATCACTTTGCAAATATTACTATGATCATAATCTCTTGAGTACTTGCTACAGTACTCTCCAAAGGTTTTCTTCTTCGACATCACATCGTCCAAGGGATAAAATGATCATCTTTTGGTCAGATTCTTACAGTTGTACTTCCCCAGAAATCAACTTATACTCTTGTACACACTCTTCTCAGTTTGTAATCAAAAACTTTTTTGCTTTTGCAAACAAAATGGCAACTCTGTTGGGGATAAATTTTTCTCCGATGGAAAAGTGATAACTCAATGCGATGTTGCGTCGGTCGGCACGACGCAGAAGACTCTGGTCGTGAAAGTCGACCAAACTGCCTACGAAGCCATGATTGGCGCAGGGGGTGCCAAGCGCGCCACCAGTGTTGCTGCTAAGAATAGGGCACCCGCCATCTGGACTCCAAAGTCCTCCAGTGCACCAATCACAACTTTTGCGCCAAGCTTGGAGAAAAGCTCTATAGCTACTTCATCTTCCTCGCCAATTCTGAAATTGGTAGAGCGTGCTCCAACCACTACCCTGGCGCCAACCAGGGGGTAGCGCCACATGGCCACTTCCTCTTCCTCGCCAAATCTAAAATTGGTAGAGGGTGCGCCAGTCATGACCCTGGCACCAATCAAGGGATAGTGCCCTATGGCTACTTCCTCTTCCTTCCCAGTTTCGAACTTGGTGGAAAATGCACCAACCACTGCCCTGGCGCAGAACAAAGAAAAATGCCATTTGGCCAATCCTTACTCATCCCCAGTTCTAAAGTTGGTGGAGAAGTTACATATTACTGCCCCTGCGCAGAATAAAGAAAAGTGCCCCATGGCCTCTCCTTATCCTTTCCCAGTCCTGGACTTGACGAAAAATATATCTGATTCTGCCTCTGTGCCAATCAATACGAGAACGCTTCTGAGTAGAAAGTCTATTTCTCTTGGAAGAGACAATCAAATCAATACCAAGAAACTAGACTCTGCTCGAAGTCCATCTCTTGCTGCCTATCTGTGCCGTACCAAACGTGCTGGAATAATATGCGCAAAACAACAGGGCATCATGTCCACTCCTCATGGCCAACGCCAATCAAGCCAGAGCCAGGATCTTCCTATCCTGCGTATTTTAAAAACTAAACAGGATAAACTGAGGGTGTCTCAGACAGACAACGAGGTAGTACAGGATTCTGACATGCGCACTTACCTTAACCAGCGCAGAACAGCATCAAGCCTGCATCAAGAACAATCTGCGCCACCTACTAAGTTGCGCACATGGAGAGTTTCTCAAATCAAGAATCCTCTCACCTATGCCAATGAGCTCAGTACTTCTCTGTATACACAGGAAATAAAGCATCTCAAGAACCGGAATCATATTCCTAACATCATCAAGGAATATGTACCTCCGACTTCTCCTTATCCTGTCACTGTAACCAATCTCCACGAACTTCTTGTACAAAAGCGGAAGATCTCAGGATCATCTCGTCCACCTGTAACTCTACATCAGGAACATCACTGTAATCATCACCATGAAGTAGTGATCAAATGTTGTTGTCAATCAGCAAAACGGTCTGTCTTCGATCGTTTGAACTATACTCGGACTCATGAACTCATTATGGTGGACGAAGACGAGTTGCTATATGCTTCGGTCAATATGACGTCCCGAAGTACTCGGGGTAGAAAATGTCTAAGACGTAATGCATCCCACAATCCCAGTCAGCAATACCTTGATCATATTTGTGACTCCGGTGAAGGGGTCTACTATCAGATCAAGACACCGAGACCTACTCGGTCAAAGGAATCTTCCTTCCGACCAAGAAACAATCGGTCAAAAGGATCTTCCTTCCGACCAAGAAACAATCGGTCAAAGGAATCTTCCTGATTCTGATCAAGATTTATTCAATCAAAGGAATCTTCCTACTCTTCATCCTGGGGGTAGTTCCCTGCATGACTTCGATGCCGATAGTGAGAGCTCTGAGCGGACTATCTTTTCCACCAGCTCATCATCGATAGCTAGAGAAGTAACCGCCTATGTCACTAATGAAGAACAAGATGCGTCCAGCTCTGGCAGTCAAGAACAGAGGATTGCTGTATTAGAGACTAACTTGAAAACCATGGCTAAAATGGTTGTAAGTATGCATGCTGTGATTGTAGCACAACACACTGTTCCACCGATTGTGAATCCAATTCGAATCCAAGAACACGTAGCAGCATCTGCCCCTGTCAACACTGGTCTGGGGGTGTAATCTCCCTACAATGCTACCATGCCCGCTCAGGTTACTCCAAGTCAGTCTGGTGCTAGGGGTGGTGCTTATCATACAGTTCTGCCTCCTAATACATCGAATCAGTATACTGCTCCCCAAGCCTCGGAAGATCCTCTGGAGGCAGTAAAGATTTTGTGTAACCAGTTCGAAGCCTTCAAGCAGAAGGACGGCCTGCATAATTTAGGATCAATAAACCCTACCCTGTAGAGTGGAAGGAAGTTCCATTTCCACCTAAGTACAAGCCACCAACCATCATGATGTTTGATGGCAGCTCATCTCCGAGTCAGTATCTTAATCACTTCGAGGTAATGACTGATGAACTCCAACCGAACGATGCTCTACTCACTAGAGTATTCGTCGGGTGCTTGGCGGGTATGGCCTATGACTGGTATTGTAGTTTGCCAGATGGTTTCATAACATCTTTTGCAGGATTCAAGAAAATATTCCTGGAACGATTCTATGAGGGAACAAACAATATGACAATGTCGTCCCTCATCAAAATCAAACAACGGCCTAATAAAACTGTCGAACGTTTCATCGAGCGGTTCCGTCGTGAGGCACTCAAAATGCCTCTGGGTACTCCAGATGCACTGACTATAGATACATGCAAATCAAACTTGTTACCTATAGTCAGCATGTGGATTGGACCCACGTAATTCCAAGACTGGGCCTTCTTCATAGTAAGTGCCAGGGCAGCCGAAGACAGTGTTGACAAGTTCAAATAACTAGGCATCCAGATTCCTAATCTTGAAAAAGATGAACATTCTGCAACCAACAGCGACGGTCTTCAGAATAACCACAAAGGTAAAGAAGCTTTAGCTATCAATATGAAAGGCAAAGAAGTTTAGCCGTCAATGTGGGTCAGTCAACACCTACCACGACGATACCCCCACAAAGAGCATCACGTCCTAAGGAGGAATATTCCTTTGACAAGGACGACATCATGAGCATATTCGATTATCTCATCAAGAGCAACAAACTTTAACTGCCCGAAGCAAAACGGCCAGATAAAGTAGGTAAGACTGACAATCCTAAATACTGTGTCTATCACAGGTTCTTGGGACATCCGACTTGGGCGTGCTACAAACTTAAAAGAAAGATCCAGGAACTGATCAACACCAAGGCAATCACCCTTCAGCAAGATAAAAAAACGGTAACTACCAATGTCATCTCTCTACAATTTGGCGACTTTCTAACTCAACTTGTGCAGGATGGGATCGTCCCCATTCTAAAAACTACTCTGGAGATCATTAACCTTCCACCAGCACGAAGTGATGGTCTCGTACCGTTGTCAACCGATAAAGGGGAGATCATGTGGATTCACCCCGATTTGGTTGCTGACTTTGAGTCAAAGACACCATCTTTCCCTACGAAGTCAAGAAAGGCGACCAAATACAAATCGTGTCATATAACATCACTGGGTGATCATCTTCCACCTTTGGATGCTACCTTCATCCCAGCAGCAGCTTCGTCTTCCTCTGTCGAAGCAGTGATACCAAAGTCAGAAATCAATTACCGACCAACATTCCATCTATACAGTCAACAATCTCGCGAACTAATGATAAAGATGAGATTTGATCTACAGAAAGGCCCTAGCTTAAATAATGGAAAAGCGTCTCATATACCCCCTTTCTCTACGTCTTCAACACAATCAGTCCTATATTGGACTGGAATTCTGGACAGATCCTTCATCTCTCCAAAAGAAGCCTTCCAGAGGCAAGACTCGAATGAAGAACTACAACATGGTCTCCTTCGCACCAGTGCCGGAAGAAGAAGCCATTACCGGTACTCGATCTTGGAGGCTCTATCTTAGAGACTATCCAGATGGACAAGAGAATGCAGCCACTCCTCCTCCAGTCTCTAATGCCCCTTCAGCATCTTCTCTACCTGTCGTCAATGATCCTTGACGTCATCGCCTCAAGTGAAACCGGTTTCTCCCAAACCAATAGCGACTGACAAAGGCAAACAGCCAGTTCGCTTCGATAAAATATTGAAGAAAATTCTACCTCTTGGACTTGAAAAACCGTATAACTTTCACATATTGGCTCAACTAGCCAATACTCCGACAAGTTTATCAATTTTCGAACTCCTGCATCTCTCAAGGGAAACCTGAGAGACGTTAAGTCAAGCTTTAATGCAAGCAAACGCTTGTCTAGCCTATCTTAAGAAACCAGACGAGGAATCGATGGCATGTTCTCATTGCCATAGAGTGATGGAGCTGATCCCCAATATCACCTTTACTCAAGATGATATACTTCTGGAGGACAATCGACATGACCGATCTCTCTACTATCCTGGGGTTCAATTCCGGAAGAAGCAAACTATTGGGAAAGATTCGCCTAAAAGTCAAAATAGACAAACTTCGCACGAAGGTCACTTTCTATGTGATTGACAATCACGTCTCTTACAACGTCTTGTTGGAAAGAACGTGGTTGCATGAACATAACATAGTGCCATCCACTCTCCATCAATGCTTCAAATATGTGGATGACAACGAAGAAGTCCACAAAGAAGTGGCTGATCTTAACCCCTTTCGAGGCATCGAAGCATATTTTACAGACTCCAGAATGTAGAAAGAAGAGTTCATGAAAGTGGTACTGGCCATGGACACCGAAAAAGAATGACAAGAGAGTCCGGATGATGTCCTGGTAATTTCGGTCAAAGGACGCACTTCTCGTCCTTCGTCTTCTCAGACGCTAACTATCAATCTCTCTCCTTCTGATAAGCATCCTTTTACTGAAAGATGGAGCATAGGGAGCTCACCTCTTCTGAGCCTCTTGTTATCGACCTTCGTCGTAACAAGCCTTCTCCTTCTCCTCCTCTTGTTATCAATCTTAGCAAGCCATCAGCTAAGATCAAGAGCACTATTATAAATGATGATGTAATTATCAATAAAGTAACGTCTATTTTACAGTATACCGATGTCAATTATTACACTCGATGTTATCTAGAAATCCTAGATAACTTCGAACCCCTTACCTTAGAAGCAGTTCAACCACTTCAAGACGAAGTATCACTTGAATCAGTACAAGATTAATTCTTTCTGGTTCCCTCCCAGAAGAAGGATGAACATCCTATTCTCTTCAGCAAAGGATTGAATCAAAAGGCTACATCCGATAGCGATGCTGAAAATGACGACAATGGGCGGCTTCAACTACGTCGTTACAGTCAACAATCGAAGAACATCATCCAAAAGATGTGTTACAACTTCAAATTCGGCCTCAATGGTGGTAGGGGAAGGCGAACTCCTATTCGTATATATGCTCCAAAAGGAAAGTCGATACAATATTAAAACAAAACAACGCATGGGTTGGGCTATACCCCGCCGATCACGACCCCAGATGCTTCTGAGTCTGACAAAGAGGAGCGATCTAACTCTTTCGACTCTGCCCTTTGGGATTCGAACTGTCACGATCCGCACCCAGTTTAGGGGCACGAGTACGTGGGTACGTCCATCCTACGCCACAGTGTCGACGGTAGAACGCTGTTTAGGTCACAAACATATAATATAATATACTCTCCAAACGGAGGACAATCTCAGAAGATACAACTCAATCACATAAACTAGAGATAGATAAAAAAGCAGCACTATAAGATAGATATAAAATCCACAGAATGAGATACAACCATAAATGAAATAAGTCTAAGTGTTATCAATACTACTACATAACATCTAAAAGATGCAAACTCAAGACAACACAATAAGTAAGATAAAGCCCTAGCAATCTAGTCTGTAGAAACATGAAAAATGATCCATGCGGCCAGGGAACCCCATGCGGCTCAGACAGCCCATGTGGCACAGAAAGACTATGCGGCTCAGGGACTATGCGACCTGAAATATTTCATGCGGCTCAGAAGACACGTGGCATAACAGTGCTCCCCTTCGACCCGTGCTGCATTAATTACTTTGACGGCTGACAACTTTGAAAAAGTGACAGCCCTGATACAAAAGAAGTAATTATGACTCTGTCATAATGACAGTCCCCTTGGAAAGAGAAAGAGATCTCTGACACAAGTCCCCCGAGATCCATAAAATGCCACGTGGCCTTGCCACGTGGACGATCATATGCGGCTCGAGCGAAGACTTCCCATGCGGTTCAGAATGAAGCCGTTCCATGCGGCTCAGACCGAAACAGTCTCATGCGGCTCAAGCGGAGGCCTTCCCATGCGGTTCAAGAGGACCATTTCCATGCGGCCCAGGCGGATGCATCCCTATGCGGCTCGCAATGATCATCTCCATGCGGTTCAAGGGTTCTAAGGGGGGAGCCACTACCCAAGCAGCCCTGACACGTGGCCCGAACCTTATGCGGCCCAAATCTTATGCAGCTCAATCGTCATGCGGTTCAGATCCCCCCAGTGGCTCCTAGGACACGTGTCCTAAGCCGATCAATCTCCCAGATTTATTGCAATCAGAGATTGGGTCAAATCTCAATAATCTGGGACACGTGGCAGGAGAATAAATCAAATTTATTCGCAGACATCAGAAGATTATTATGAGGAAGATTTATTCCAATCAGTATTAATTGCTGATGAGATTTGGTGTAATATATACTTGATGGTCCAGATTCATCACAATCAAAACTAATGGCCTAGATTGACCAATCCACTGGCCGCCACCATCTCCAAGAAGCAATCATTTGCAACCCTAATGATCATACCCCATTCCTATAAATAGCAGGGTGCCATTCCCTTGCGAGATATACGCACACACAGAGAGAGGAGCACATAGGAGCACTTTTTGAGATCAGAGAGAGCACCAGAGTACTTGGAGAGAAGTGCAGAGAAAGAGAGCAAAGAGAGCATTTCTTCAAAGTTGAGCAAATCTTCTGGAGCCAAGGCTGCACACCGATCGTCCAAGGAGTAAGGCAGGGCTGCCGTCGCCTTCCCGAGCCTCTATCGTCACCCCCCAGAATTTAAAATAAACAATTGTACTTAGTCTGCTGTACCTAGGCTTTCGTCCCTAGGCTTTCTTTGTACAAGCGAGTTTGTGTTGTGAGTCTAAGTTCAGTCCTCCCATAAAACTATTCTGTACTTTTACAATCAATGGCAAACACGATGGCGACTCTGCTGGGGACAAACTTCTCCACGGCTGAGGAGTTGGTGACGCAGTCGGATGCAGCCAAGCTTGGCTCCACGCAACAGAAGATGGTCATCCGTTTCGACCAACAAGCGTTTGAAGAGATGCTCTCTGAAGGAAGTGCTGGTCCGATCCAGAAGCGAACACGCACAAAGAAAGCTCGCTGCGAGTGGAGGCCAAAATCATTTGCTCCCCCGCAAGCTCTGGACGGGGTACTCTCTGCTACCCAAGACGGCGAGGGCGATTCTCATGAGGCTCCACATCGAGCCGTAGAGAACTCTGCTGTTGTCACGCCCCAGAACCAGAATACTGGAGAGCGGGGGCAGACATAGCCAGCTACGTATATTGAAGTGCAACCCACCTCGCCATACGGTCACGACTGTCTAGGATACATGAGGGTTTATCTACAAGCCAGCAGTCTCTTAATGGTCATGAACAACCTATTGTCTCAATCACAAGTAAGTAAGTAAGAGTTACAAGATGTATGATCATTAAATATACAATAGTAAGGCATCCCAAACATTATATATTCAGCTGATCATGAAGCTAGTCATTACAAAATGTCAGGACTAGCAAGAGTTTAGTCATACATGATCAACCCTAGGATCTGTCAATCATGTTACAGCCCGTAGGCAGACAGTAAGTAAAGTACAATCGAGCTAAACAGGTGCTCGTCGGCTAAACGCCTCAAAAGAATATTTTTACAATAAAGTGGAAGATCAAAAATAAACCCACTCATTGCCAGGGTTCCGTCTAGTGGCCACCATTTGGCTGGAAGGTCGGTAGATCCTTCGGAGCTACTCCGAAATCTGGCCACACAAAACCAGCTGGGTCAGACCCCAGAAAGAGCAAGTGCCACAAAGGAAGCTTCACTTAGGAACTAAAACCAGCAATCAGCACAAGATATAAATAAAAGTAAGAACTGGAAATAAAAAAAATACATCAGGATGATATACGACGAGATAACCATGGAACCATTCAGATAACCAGGTTACAACCCGTAAACCAAACAAGGACCGGGGTTGTAACCCTTCTTCTGAACAGAACTCGGAATTCTTACCATTTATCGGTAAAATAAATACAAGCAGTCTGGTCATTCAGTAGTCTGGAACAGGATCAGGGCAAGACTAGACTGGTTAGACTCCATCCAATCATTTCACGGCCAAGCAAGAACTACGGCTTGATACTTTAACTAACTAGGGTTGTCACAAGCCTAATTACTAACTAGATGCAGTGAGAATCTTCCACAGCCACAAGCCCTGCAGTCCATCCAGGTTACCCAGGTTAAAAGAATTTAGAGCTGAATTCAGGTGGGTACATCGTCCGGGAAACGCATGTACCCTTAGGTAGCTTGAAGGGTGCAACACATGACAGTGTGCTGTTAATGTGCCCTACTCGACGGCAGGCTACAGATCCCAAGGCGTGCCCAGGTAACGGGATTGCCTGTAGCTGGGAGATCTTTTTATGACTAATGTATTAATCTAGTTATTTAGCCTTAGTCCATTTCAGTAGGTACTCCTGACCGTGGTACTCAGGAGTCCCTGTTCTAGACATGATGCAAGACAGGACTGGTTTATTTGTACAAGCACAATCGCCCACGGTGTCCAGGATTAATTGTACAGGTCATGTCATGTCAGGTAGCCGTCGCAACAGCTATTCAAGATAATCATGTCAGGTTTACCATATCAAGTGTACTAGTCAGGAGTGCGCCATGACGGGCCACTATCAGGTCATGTCAGGTTATTATGTCAGGAGTGCACCACTACGGGTCACTATCACGTCATGCTCAATTATCAATTCCAAACATATCAAATGAATTCATGATTTTCAAGTTCAGGACAAAAGGCATAAGAGTATAAAATGGTCGTTAAATATCTAATAAAATATCAATATACAGGGCTATAGAAGAGCCATGCGGCTAAGAAGGAGTTCAGGTCCATACGGCTGGGAAGTGTAGTATCATACGGCTGGGTATAGAAGGAGGCGCATGCGGCTTTATAGAAGCCCATGCGGCTGGGTCAACATGGCTGCTTATGCGGCAGGGAGTGAAGGGTGCATATGCGGCTGATAAGGGACTCAACTTCATGCGGCCAAGAGAAGGGCAAGACACATGCGGCTCAATTAGGTGAGCGCATGCGGCCCGGGTCACTGGAACCCATGCGGCCAAGACAAGAGGGGCGCATGCGGCTCAGGGGGACGAAGGCGCATGCGGCTCAGGAAATAAAGGATGCATATGCGGCTGGGATTAATCAGGGTCATACGGCACGGATTAAGAAGTCCATGCGACTTGGTCTGGGGGTTCTCATGCGGCTCGAAGATCAGGGCCTATGCGGTCCGCAAGTGGTAGAGTTCATGCGGCTCAAGGAGATGGGCACATATGCGGCCGATGGGGAATGAGCCCATGCGGCTCAGGAAGTGAGATCCAGCCTATGCGGCTGAGAGTCTCATGCGGCCGAATCACTCGCCGCATGAATTGTCATGCGGTCAAGTCAAGTCTAAGCACAGTTCATCTTCTCTAAATTTCTGAGAGGAAGAACACCATGAGAGCTAAGTTCTCAAGCTCCACAACTCCATCATCCGGAGCCCAAATCCGAACTTCCATAGGTCAAAATGGGGTAGAACGAAATTCTCTTCAACATGGAACCGTCAAAACATAGAAATAACAAGATTAAGTAGATCAAAATCTAAGAAATCTGAAAATAAAATAAACTTAGATCAACAAGAATCTAGCCATGGAAATGAGAAATGCCAAGTACTAAAGTGCTTTAGAATGTAGTAAGGAAGAGAATGAAGTAATAAAATTGGAGTTCCTCCATGAAGCAAGTTGCACTTGCCTAGACCTCTCTCTCCTCTCTCTGGTAGGTAGGGAAGTAAATGAGGAAGAAGAAGATGATAAATGAAGAGAGAGAAAATGAAGAGGGCTAATAAATACAAATGGTGGTGGTAGGTAGGGGGTTCACCTTGGGTTCATCATGAACCCAATCAAAACCAAGCCAAGCCGAACCAACCAACCCGAACCAGGAATAAACCAAGCCAAGAAGGAAATCATGCAATACAAGAATAAAATACGTACACGTATTCCAAGAATACGTAATACGAACCACAGGCATTACAACTCTACCCTCCTTAAAAGAATTCCGTCCTCGGAATTTAATCAAGAGGCTAGAGGAGCAATGACAAGCTACATTAATCACATGTAAGCTATAGCTAGGCAGACAATCACTCATTCAAGCAAGGAATCGAAGGCATGAGGCATAAGAAAGACATTATACCTCACGAGTCAAACAAGTCGGGATATCACGATCGGATATCATCCTCATGCTCCCACGTTGACTCCCCTAAAGAGTGATGACCCCAAGCAACTCGGACTAACTTGATAGTCTTGTTCTTGAGGATCTTCTCTCTCCGGTCCAATATAGACACGGGCCTCTCCTCATACGAAAGGTTGGTACCAACAACCAATTCCGAATGATCCAGGATGTGGCTCGGGTTCGGGATATACCGTCGTAATTGGGATACATGAAACACGTCATGCACCTCGCTTAGCGACGGCGGAAGAGCGAGACGATAGGATACATCTCCTACTCGCTCCAGAATGTCAAACGGTCCTATATACCTAGGACTAAGCTTTCCCCATACGCCGAAACGAATGACGCCACGGTTAGGCGAAATACTCAGGAATACATGATCGCCGACCGAAAACTCGAGAGGATGTCGATGAGAATCGGCCCAATGGCGCTGGCGATCTTGGGCAACTCGAAGATGATCCCTGACTCTCCTGACCACCTCAATTGTCTGAGAAATCATTTCTGGGCCGAGCATCTGCCTCTCTCCGACATCATCCCAGGCTAGCGGAGATCTGCACTTCCTACCATACAGTGCCTCGAACGGTGCCATCTGGATACTGGCCTGGAAACTGTTGTTGTACGAGAATTCTACCAGGTGCAAGTGATCTTCCCATGAACCACCGAAGTCGAGTGTACAGGACCGCAACATGTCTTCAAGAGTTTGGATCGTGCGTTCCGACTGGCCATCTGTCTGCGGGTGATATGCTGAACTGAACTGGAGACGAGTCCCCAAACTCTCTTGCAAGCTATGCCAAAAGTGCAACGTAAATCTGGAATCTCAATCCGAGGTGATACTGACTGGAACACCGTACAATCTGACAATCTGCCTGAGGTACATCTTCGCTAGCTGAGCCGTCGACTGACCAACTCTGAATAGGAGAAAGTGAGCCACTTTCGTGAGCCGATCAACTATAACCCAAATAGCATCTCTACCAGCTGGGGATCTAGGCAATCTGGTCACAAAATTCATGGTCACATGCTCCCACTTCCATTCTGGAATCGGTAAGGGCTGAAGAAGTCCAGCCGGTCTCTGATGTTCGGCTTTAACTTGTTGGCAAACCAAACACTGAGAGACAAACCGAGCTATCTTCCGCTTCATGCCATTCCACCAGAAGTGCTGACGGATATCTCGGTACATCTTCGTACTGCCGGAATGGATGGAATACTGAGAACTGTGCGCCTCTGACATGATCTTCTGCCTAATATCTCCACTGGGTACACAAAGACGCTTCCCATGTCGAAGTGTACCGTCCTCATGAATGCATAACTCTGGTCTTCGTCCTGTGTCACACTCTGCTCTGAGTCACTGAAGCTTAGAATCTGCTGACTGCACCATCCGGATCCTCTCGACTATAGTGGACTGAACTTGCATACTGGCCATCAATGCCATACTGGAAGGGAGAACAACTTCTATACCCATCTTCTGAAGATCAGCTAACAGCTCTGGTTGCACTGTTAGAAAATAAACTCCCGCTCTCCTGCTCAATGCATCCGCAACAACATTGGCCTTCCCAGGATGATACTGCAGGTTGACATCATAATCCACCAGTAGCTCTAGCCATCTCCTCTGACGCATGTTAAGATCTTTCTGGGTGAAAACATACTTCAGGCTCTTGTGGTCGGTGAAAATCTCTACCCTATCTCCGTACAAATAGTGCCTCCACAACTTAAGTGCAAACACCACTGCTGCCAGCTCCAAGTCATGGGTTGGGTAATTCCTCTCAGGATCACGAAGTTGTCGTGACGCATAAGCTATTACCTTCCCATGCTGCATCAGAACACAACCTAAACATCTGTCGGAAGCATCACAATACACTGAGAATCCTCCAGTTCCATCTGAAAGCGTGAGAATAGGAGCTGTTATCAGGCCTCGCTTTAACTACTCAAAAGAACTCTGACACTCTGCTGTCCAGGCAAACTGTGTATCATTGCGGGTCAACTACGTCAATGGCGCTGAAATTTGAGCAAAATCCGAAACAAACCGCCGGTAGTAGCCGGCCAATCCAAGAAAACTACGAACCTCTGCAACTGTGCGGGGCACTGGCCATGACTCAATAGCCACAATCTTCTGGGGATCCACTTCTACTCCTCCTCTGGTGATGATATGACCCAAGTACGAAATGCGATCGAGCCAGAACTCGCATTTACTAAACTTGGCATATAACTGGTGCTATCTGAGGATCTGAAGAACTATACGGAGATGCTGCTCATGCTCCGCCTCACTCTTGCTGTAGACCAGGATGTCATCCAAGAACACAATCATAAACTGATCCAAGTAAGGCATAAAGATGCGATTCATGAGGTCCATGAATACTGCCGGCACATTGGTTGCTCCAAAAGGCATAACAAGGAACTCCCAATGCCCATATCTCGATCTAAAAGCTGCCTTCGGGATGTCCTGCTCTCTGACTCTGATATGATGATAACCTGAGCGCAAATCAATCTTCGAGAATACTGAAGCCCCCTTGAGTTGATCAAACAAGTCATCTATCCTCGGAAGAGGGTATCTGTTCTTGATTGTTACTGAGTTCAAGGTACGATAATCAACACATAACCTGGACGTACCATCCTTCTTTTTCACAAGAAGCATCGGGGCCCCCCAAGGCGATCCACTAGCACGAATGAATCCCTTGGCTCGAAGTTCTTCAATCATCTTGTACAATATCTCCAATTCTGACGGCGCTATCCTGTAGACTCTCTCTGACACTGGGGCTGTCCCGGGAATCAAGTCTATAGTGAACTCGATCTCCCGCTCCGGAGGCATACCTGGAAGCTCTTCTGGGAAAACATCTGGGAACTCATCCACTATCCTGGGCAACTGTACTGCTGCTACTGCCATCCGCAATATCGGAGGAGAAGGCTCAACTTCACCTCGGGAAAAGGAAAACTCTGGCTCGCCTGGAATGCTAAAAACAACCCTACCAATATGGCAGTCTATTCTAGCATACTGGTTTCTCAACCAATCCATCCCTAAGACCACATCATAATCGGCCATCGGGAACTCTATCAATCTAGCGGGGAATTCTCTACCGCTAACTACGATCCGACACGAGGAAAATACTCTATCTACTCCCACAAGTCCGTTACCAGTAAGTATATTGAGCCTTACTGATAATGACTCGGGCTCCAATCCTACCCGTGTCGCGAATCGTGCAGACATGAAAGAATACGATGCACCAGAATCAAATAAAGCTGAAGCTGAAAATAAATTGACGAGAATAGTACCTGCCACTACCTCTCCTGGTGCCAATCCTTCCTCCACGGTCATCACCATAGCATGACCGTGCCCTCGGGGTGCTGGTCCCCTCTGCTGAAATCCTCGCTGCCTGCTCTGACTCTGGGCCTGGACTTGTGCATACTGCTGGGGGTTCTGCTGCTGGAATACTTGGGTCTGAGGCGGCAAGGGCCTCGGCAATGGGTACTGTTGCTGCTGCTGGACCGGTGCTGGTCCTCTCACCGAAGAGCTAGAAAGATTGGACGATGATGAACCACCCCTATTCGGACAGGATCCAACCATATGGTCTGGTGCTCCACAGGCCAGACACACTCCCTGTGCCCTGCGACATTCTGCCACTACATGGCCTGGCTTCCCACAATGAGAACAACCCACTGCGGAAGATTGCTTCTGTTTCTGCTGCTGAGGGTACGTCAGAGTGGAATGCTGAACCGACGTTACTGAGGCCACCCGCCTTGGAGCTCCAATAGTCAAGTCCCTGGCTGCCGGGGCTAGGGCTGAAGACTGATTCATCTGGCCGTGGGATCTCTTCCGACCTCCGGCCCTATCCACAATCCTCTGGAAGGTATACTCATGCCTCCGGGCTGCTCTCAAGACTGCATCAAAAGTCTGATGCTCAAACTGCTCAACTGCCAACAAAATCTCCAGGTGAAGTCCCTGCTGGAATCGCTGGGCTCTATCATACTCGGTTGCCACCAAGGTGGGAGCAAACCGACTGAGTCTAGAAAACTCGGCCGCATATCCGTCGACCGTCCTGCCTCCTTGCTTCAGGTTAGTGAACCGGGTTTGTAGATCATATCGGGCTACAGCATCGAAATACTTGGTCTGGAATCTCTCTCTGAATACTGCCCAAGCAATGGGTGCTGCTAACCCAACGGCCTGCGCTGCCCACCAGCTGCGGGCAAGATCTAACAACTGCAGGCGCACAACGGCCACATTCTCGTTCTCTGGAGTCCTGGCTACCTCGAGAATCACTTCTGTATCCTGAAGCCAAGCATCTGCTGCGATAGCATCTTCACTACCGTCAAAGAACGGAGGGTTCAAGCGCTTGAAGCTGTTGGTCGTGCTGTTCCCTGGATGACCGCCTCTGGTCAAAGCATCCGCCACTGCTTGTTGTAAGGCATCTCCACGACGATCTTGAGAAGCTATCAAGGTCCTGACGAGTCCTACTAAAGTGCCATCATCAGGTTCGGCAGGCTGAACTGGCTGAACTGGGGGCTCTTCTCTAATAGGCTCGACTCTGGAGGCTACTCCGGAGTGCTGGACTTGATCTTCGGGTTGCTGCTGGTCCGTGGGAGGTGCTCCGCCTTGCTGGTCGGTAGGACCACGAACAATGCCGCTGAAGAAGACGACATAGGGAACAATAAGGAATGACCAGGACAGATCAACGATACAAGCATATGATCAGGACAAGAATCCAGGGATTTAGAAGATACGAGCAGAGATCAAGGACGAATACTGATTGAGACATCTATTCGGTAAACCCTCACATATCTTGATTTACAAGACCTTGCATGGGCCACCACTTAAACCATGTCACGCTCCAGAACCAGAATACTGGAGAGCGGGGGCAGACATAGCCAGCTACGTATATTGAAGTGCAATCCATCTCACCATACGGTCACGGCTGTCTAGGATACATGAGGGTTTATCTACAAGCTAGCAGTCTCTTAATGGTCATGAACAACCTATTGTCTCAATCACAAGTAAGTAAGTAAGAGTTACAAGATGTATGATCATTAAATATACAATAGTAAGGCGTCCCAAACATTACATATTCAGCTGATCATGAAGCTAGTCATTACAAAATGTCAGGACTAGCAAGAGTTTAGTCATACATGATCAACCCTAGGATCTGTCAATCATGTTACAGCCCGTAGGCAGACAGTAAGTAAAGTATAATCGAGCTAAACAGGTGCTCGTCGGCTAAACGCCTCAAAAGAATATTTTTACAATAAAGTGGGAGATCAAAAATAAACCCACTCGTTGCCAGGGTTCCGTCTAGTGGCCACCATTTGGCTGGAAGGTCGGTAGATCCTCTGGAGCTGCTCTGAAATCTGGCCACACAAAACCAGCTGGGTCAGACCCCAGAAAGAGCAAGTGCCACAAAGGAAGCTTCACTTAGGAACTAAAACCAGCAATCAGCACAAGATATAAATAAAAGTAAGAACTGGAAATAAAAAAAATACATCAGGATGATATACGACGAGATAACCATGGAACCATTCAGATAACCAGGTTACAACCCGTAAACCAAACAAGGACCGGGGTTGTAACCCTTCGTCTGAACAGAACTCGGAATTCTCACCATTTATCGGTAAAATAAATACAAGCAGTCTGGTCATGCAGTAGTCTGGAACAGGATCAGGGCAAGACTAGACTGGTTAGACTCCATCCAATCATTTCACAGCCAAGCAAGAACTACGGCTTGATACTTTAACTAACTAGGGTTGTCACAAGCCTAATTACTAACTAGATGCAGTGAGAATCTTCCACAGCCACAAGCCCTGCAGTCCATCCAGGTTACCCGGGTTAAAAGAATTTAGAGTTGAATTCAGGTGGGTACATCGTCCGGGAAACGCATGTACCCTTAGGTAGCTTGAAGGGTGCAACACATGACAGTGTGTTGGAAATGTACCCTACTCGACGGCAGGCTACAGATCCCAAGGCGTGCCCAGGTAACGGGATTGCCTGTAGCTGGGAGATCTCTTTATGACTAATGTATTAATCTAGTTATTTAGCCTTAGTCCATTTCAGTAGGTACTCCTGACCGTGGTACTCAGGAGTCCCTGTCCTAGACATGATGTAAGACAGGACTGGTTTATTTGTACAAGCACAGTCGTCCACGGTATCCAGGATTAATTATACAGGTCATGTCATGTCAGGTAGCCGTCGCAACAGCTATTCAAGATAATCATGTCAGGTTTACCATATCAAGTGTACTAGTCAGGAGTGCGCCACGACGGGCCACTATCAGATCATGTCAGGTTATTATGTCAGGATTGCACCACTACGGGTCACTATCACGTCATGCTCAATTATAAATTCCGAACATATCAAATGAATTCATGATTTTCAAGTTCAGGACAAAAGGCGTAAGGATATAAAATGGTCGTTAAATATCTAATAAAATATCAATATACAGGGCTATAGAAGAGCCATGCGGCTAAGAAGGAGTTCAGGTCCATGCGGCTGGGAAGTGTAGTATCATGCGGCTGGGTATAGAAGGAGGCACATGCGGCTTTATAGAAGCCCATGCAGCTGGGTCAACATGGCTGCTTATGCGGCAGGGAGTGAAGTGTGCATATGCGGCTGATAAGGGACTCAACTTCATGCGGCCAAGAGAAGGGCAAGACACATGCGGCTCAATTAGGTGAGCGCATGCGGCCCGGGTCACTGGAACCCATGCGGCCAAGACAAGAGGGGCGCATGCGGCTCAGGAGGACGAGGGTGTATGCGGCTCAGGAAATAAAGGATGCATATGCGGCTGGGATTAATCAGGGTCATGCGGCCCGGATTAAGAAGTCCATCCGGCTGGGTCTGGGGGTTCTCATGCGGCTCGAAGATCAGGGCCTATGCGGTCCGCAAGTGGTAGAGTTCATGCGGCTCAAGGAGATGGGCACATATTCGGCCGATGGAGAATGAGCCCATGCGGCTCAGGAAGTGAGATCCAGCCTATGCGGCTGAGAGTCTCATGCGGCCGAATCACTCGCCGCATGAATTGTCATGCGGTCAAGTCAAGTCTAAGCACAGTTCATCTTCTCTAAATTTCTGAGAGGAAGAACACCATGAGAGCCAAGTTCTCAAGCTCCATAACTCCATCATCCGGAGCCCAAATCCGAACTTCCATAGGTCAAAATGGGGTAGAACGAAATTCTCTTCAACATGGAACCATCAAAACATAGAAATAACAAGATTAAGTAGATCAAAACCCAAGAAATCCGAAAATAAAATAAACTTAGATCTACAAGAATCTAGCCATGGAAATGAGAAATGCCAAGTACTAAAGTGCTTTAGAATGTAGTAAGGAAGAGAATGAAGTAATAAAATTGGAGTTCCTCCATGAAGCAAGTTGTACTTGCCTAGACCTCTCTCTCCTCTCTCTGGTAGGTAGGGAAGTAAATGAGGAAGAAGAAGATGATAAATGAAGAGAGAGAATGAAGAGGGCTAATAAATACAAATGGTGGTGGTAGGTAGGGGGGTTCACCTTGGGTTCGTCATGAACCCAATCAAAACCAAGCCAAGCCGAACCAACCAACCCGAACCAGGAATAAACCAAGCCAAGAAGAAAATCATGCAATACAAGAATAAAATACGTACACGTATTCCAAGAATACGTAATACGAACCACAGACATTACAGCTGTCCCCAAGACCGGCTAAGGAAAGCACTACGATGCTGGACTTGCAGGGACAAAGAACGACTCTATGTGCCCCAAGAAGAAGCCGAGCACTCCTGTGGCCAAATCTGCCAACCATATGCAGGAGGCTCATGCGGGTGGATCTACCAGCCGTATGAAGAAAATCCATGCGGTCAGATCATCCAGTCGCATAAAGAAGACCCATGCGGCTGAGACTCCCAGCCGCATGAAGAAGACCTATGCGGCTACGTCTGCCAGCCGCATACGGGCCAATGATGACAGCCGTATGACGCCTACTCTACGCAGCTCTGTCTTCGACTGCCTCTCGTACGGTCCTGATCTCTTGTGCTCCCAAGAAGATATGTCTGACTCTTTCCAGTACAACTTAGACTCTTCCTACTATGTGTCCTTACGCAATAGAGCGAAGAAGTCTAAAGTAGCACGAGCCTGGCGAGTTCGGCCCGCTGATCTGACCTCTGACCATCCGAGCATTCCGTATACTGCTACGCGGGCCTCGAATGGGAAGTTGTACAGAACCACTCGAGTCCAGCCCCCGGCGACAGACGGACAGAGAGGTTCGCAAAAGTCTCCCAAAATCTCGGGAGCAAACACGGTCGGTCCAGACCCATCTGACTTGCGTGAGGCCATCCTCCACAAACGCAAGGAAAGAGAGGATGCATCGGGGTGCAAAGAGTCCTCCTACGGACGTCACTGCACCCAAGTCATCGTCAACTGCTGCTGCAACAACACGACGATACGAAAAGACCGACAGTCTGTCTTTCAAAGACTGCAACAGCCATCTTCAGAAGACGAGGCACTACCCATCGTCTCCTGCAACTCTGCTCGAAAAGTCCTCGCTGATGGAAGGGAAAAGAAGACAAATATTTCCAGCCCAAAGATCTCAACCACTGCGACTAAAAGACTGTCGTCTAAGCGGGTGCCCACCACCGGAGTTTTCCAAGGTACTCGCTCTAAGACGAAATCTGCTACAGTGGGAGATTCGTCGTCCATAACATAGGGGGTTGCTGGGGCTGAGGGTAGCACCCCTCCGAGCCTTCACAGCAATCCGATGTTCCAAGAAGACGAGCCGGGGGAGACAACTCTCCCATCGGAGGTAGCAAACCTCAACGTCCCCGAGGACGTACACAACTCTCAAGACGAGGCAAACTTGGAGACTGGGGGTACTGTTCCTTCCGAATCTGAATCAGAGGGGAACATACCCACATACCCCGATGACTTCTCACTACAGGGGTATAATTCGGAGGGCGCTTCCTCCACCGCTCCGTCTATCTCTCCTCATGTGAAGACGATATTCATGACAGACAGCAACCAAGGTGGTTCCAGTGATCGCCAACGCATCGACAGTCTCGAAGCCATATTGCTTGCTTTGGTCAAACAAGCACGGGTCCCGCGGTCAATGCGGACTCGAATTCGGCGGCACCAAACCCGGGCAACGATCCTACTGAAACAACGGCTCCCACCGCCGTGGATGAGGCCCGCGAAGCGAAAAGAGAGGTACAAGAGCTCCGAGCCATGTTCCACGCTCGAGAAAACTCTCAAGACCTCAGAATACGGCAACCATACCCTACTGCATGGAGGGATATTCCATTCCCACCAAGATATAAGCCGTTCAACATCAATCCTTATGATGGCAAGACCTCAGCAAGTCGGTACATCACTTACTTCGAGGTCACCACCGACCATCTGCCCCATGACGATGCCATTCTCACACGATTATTCATCGGGGCATTGGAAGGGGTCGCCTTCGACTGGTACCGCAATCTGCCGGACAACTGCATCCACTCCTTCGCCGGCTTCAAGTGCATGTTTTTGGAGAGATTCTACGAAGTAGGGCAGGACATCACAATGTCCACCCTCATGGACATCGTCCAAGGAGAGAAGGAGCTGACAAGGAACTACATCGAGCGGTTTTGCCAAACCGCAATGAAATTGCCATCTAGAAATCCGGATTCCTCCTTGATTGAAATTTGCCAAAAGAGATTGCTCCCAACAATCAGTCTCTGGATGGGCGAAAGTCAATTCAAGGACTGGAAGACGTTCATCATCAGCACCACAAGTGCCGAAGAACGATTGAAGAAGGCTCGCCAACTGGGATTGCACATCTCGGACGGAGAGAACAAGGGCAAGCGTCCCAACAACGACAATAGGGGTAGCCCCTCCAACAATCGGGACAGCAGGGAAAAGCAGGCTATGGTGGCCGATACGGTACAGAAACCTGAGCCAAAGCCAGCAGACAAATAATGGCCGCAAATCACTTACTCCTTCGAAGACGGTCACGTCAAGCCCATCTTGGACATGCTCATACAAGGAGACAAAATCCAGCATCCTCCACCAAGACGGGAACCGCGGCCGGCAGAGATGGAGAACCTAAAGTACTACCATTATCACCGCTACGTCCACCATGCTACACACGACTGCTACCAGCTAAAATGGTACATCCAAAACCTCATCGATTCGAACGCTCTGGCCATCGATTTCGAAGAGGTAACCGTGGCAGCCAATATGGTATCGGTACAATTTGGCAGCTTTCCTCCAACGGAAACTCAAGACGGGGTGGTCCCCATCCCTCTGGTGACAATGGAGATTGCTAATCTTCCACCTCCAAGCTCGTAAACCGGGCAGGTCCGCACCCCTTACTGCCACTCTGCGGAAGGATGCAATCAGCCTCTCGACACAAGAAGAGCAAATGGTAATCCGGCTGCCAAGGTCCGGCCAAGTGCCAAGACCCACAACGGGGCCAATGACAATCAGACTGCCGAGAGTCGGTCAGCCCCAAACGGAGAAGCTCAATCCCTCCGACAAGCCACTGACGATACGCCTTCCCAAGAAAGGTCGTCACCCTGATGCAAGGTCTGACACTTCTAGCGAACCAGCCACTCCTCGCCCCACACCGAGTACCAAACTGGAGGTTGCTAGTCTGCCAACAACTCCATGCTCTGCTCCATCAGCTGAACCTCTGACGATCAAGCTGCCTAGGTTGTCCTCTCAGCCTTCATTTACACAAGGGGTAGCCGAAGAGGAACTGGAGCTAGCCAAGTATGTGGCTGTCCACACTGATGTTCCCTCCGCAGATGATGTAATCCCCCTAGAAAAGATACCTTATTTCATCAATAAAGGGCTATCTTTGAACTACCTCGAGCATAATAAGCTCTGTATGATGTATGCTATGAAACACGTTATAGGCACTCACCTCCACGCACAGGTGACAAATGTGTACACCGCCATCCAGCTTACTCTAGCAGAAGACGCTTACCGCATAATCGAGGGAGGGAACCATCCAATTATCTTCGGCCGGAAGGACGATCCGCATCCCTTCACCATAGAAGAAGTCGACCTTGGGCCAGACATCGTGAGACTGCCTCTGTAGCTTTATAGCCTCCAATCCAAATATCTCATGCAAAAATAGGGGTATGATCTGGAGACGACGCCAGACTTGAACTACGGTACTGGACGACGATTACCTTTGAAGCCACCGGTCCCGGCTGGCAAACTACGGGACTACTATAGCAAAACTCGATGTGGGTTAGGGTATGTTACACCCACGACGACCCCTGAGAGTTCAGATGAAGAATGTGACTGGCATTCACATTCGACCGGGTCACCAACTTCTGACTCTGATACCAGCATCGGAGATGTATTAAGACAAGTCTTGTCAGTCAACATGGCATTCGCCGACGCTTATGAATAAGACAAAGACATCCCCGAAATCCTCGAGCTAGAGCCGTGGGCCCAGCAGTTGGATGCGCAATGGGAAAAGCGGTTCGAACTGAGGGAACCTCCTACTGAAGATGAGGTTATACAGGTCGACCTCGGCAGCGAATCTTCTCCAAAACCAATCTTCGTCAGTAAAAGCTTAACAGACAAAGAACGAGAATCTCTGCTGGAACTTGTCAAAGAATACATTGATGTGTTCGCATGGAGCTATGAAGACATGTCGGGGTTAAATCCCGATATTGCTCTTCACAAACTCAACATTCGGCCGGACGCAAAACCAGTCAAGCAACGACAGCGACGCTTCTGCCCAGGCATCATGGATGCGATCGAAACCGAAGTCAGTAAACTGATAGCCAGCGACTTCATTCGTGAGGAACAACATCCGGATTGGGTCGCCAACATAGTACCCGTCCTCAAGAAGAATGGGAAGATTCGAATCTGCATCGACTTCCGCAATCTGAACGAGGCATGCCCCAAAGATGAATTCCTCCTCCCTATCACGGACATCATGATTGACAATACCTGCGGCTTTGAACGTATGTCATTCATGGATGGCTTCTCGGGGTACAACCAAATCAAGATGTCTCCTGACGACGAAAAGCACACATCATTCCGAACACCGATTGGCACGTATTGCTACACAGTCATGCCTTTCAGTTTAAAGAATGCTGGCGCCATATATCAAAGAGCCATGAGTATCATCTTCAGGGACCACTTAAGCAAGACGGTGGAGAGCTATGTTGATGACATCGCCATCAAGAGTCACTGTAAGGGAGACCATCTGCAGGATCTGAGGACGGTATTCGACCTGATGCGAGTGCACAATTTGAAAATGAACCCTACGAAGTCCTTCCTGGGCGTATCCAGCGAGAAGTTCTTGGGTTTCATCATCACCGCCCAGGGTATCCATATAGACCCTGAGAAGACAAAGGCAATTATGGAGATGGGTCCCCCGAGAAATCTCCGCGAACTCAGAGGCCTTCAAGGGAGGCTAGCGTACATCAGGAGGTTCATTTCTAACCTCTCCGGGCGATGTCGGCCATTCACCCACCTCATGAAGAAAGGTGTCTCGTTCGTATGGGACGAAGAATGCCAGCGGGCCTTCGACGGCATCAAAGAATATTTGTCGAACCCTCCAGTCCTGGTGGCCCCGGTTGCTGGAAAACCATTCCTGCTCTACGTACGAGCAATTGAGCACTCTCTCGGAGCTCTGCTAGCATAAAACAACGATGCAGGCCATAAACAGGCCATATATTACCTCAGTCGAATGATGATTGGGCCAGAACACCGATACACCGCTGTGGAGAAGGAATGCCTTGCCCTAGTGTTTGCCATTCAGAAGATGCGGCACTATGTCACCGGACAAACGATACATGTGATCTCATGAGTCAACCCTCTCAGGGTCCTCATGACTAAACTAGGGGAACTCAGCTCTCGCCTCGCTACATGGGCAATATTGCTATCCCCCTACCACATGATCTTCGTCCCACAAAAGGCGGTCAAAGGTCAAGACCTGGCAGACTTTTTGGCAGCCCACCCGGGCTCGGAGTCGTCCAGGATATATGAAGAGATCCCAGATGAGGTCGCCGACTCGCATGCAACCTCTCACGATGATATATGTCGAATGTTCTTCGACGGCGCTTCGAGAACTGGACCTAAGGGCAACATCGTCGTCGGAGTCGGGGTGGTGCTGGTTTCTCCTACCGGATTGGTAATCAACCGTGCTTACTCTCTCACAGAACCCTGCTCTAACAATGTGGCCAAGTACAACGCTCGGGTCATTGGCCTCCAACTTGTAAGGGAGCTGGGGGTAGAATATCTTGAAGCATACGACGATTCTCAGTTAATCGTCAATCAAATCCGGGACTCATACGAAGTTTGCCACGAAGACATGATTCTCTATCACCAAATAGTAATCAATATCATCTTGTCGTTCGAGGGGTTCTTCATCGAACACGTCCCCAGACTTTGAAATATCGAAGCTGATGCCCTAGCAGGTCTGGCCGCTTCCCTAGCAGTGCCAAATCATACTCATCAATCGGTAGACGTAGTAGGCCACGAACTGGTCTGCCCCAAGAACAACGTTCAATTCGTGGCGAGTTATTCCACTCAGACGATTAATGATGTCCCAGATTGGAGGCAACCATTCATTGACTTCGTCGTCTACGACATCCTGCCCGAGAACCCGAAGGAAGCTACCTCCATCAGACGACGTTCTCTCAGATTCTTCTACGATACAGAGACGAAAATGCTGTATTGGCGATCCTACGATGGATTATTGCTTCGGTGTCTGTCAAACACAAAAGCCAAAGAAGCTGTACGAGAAGCTCATGACGACGTCTGTGGGGCCCATCAGCCTGGTCCTAAATTGTAAGACCGTCTTCGCCGAATGGGCTACTACTGGCCCACGATGGTAGCAGATGCGATAGACTATGCTAGAAGGTGCAAAGCCTGCCAAGTCCACGCGGACTTCATCCACCAACTATCTGAATTTCTACATCCGACAGTGGCATCCTGGCCATTCGAAGTATGGGGGATGGACATCATCGGTCCGATTACTCCACCTTCCTTCCGTGGACATCGCTTCATACTTGCAATCATGGATTATTTCTCCAAATGGGCAGAAGCTGTCCCGCTTACAGAAGTAAAGACTTCGAACGTGATCAGCTTCCTCAAGCATCACGTCATCTATCGCTTTGGACTGCCCCGAAGGATCATCCACGACAATGGTCCGCAGTTTGCAAGCCACGCCTTCTATCGGTTCTGCGATAAACATCGCATCCAGAATATTGCTTCGACACCATACAACCCGGCAGCGAACGGGCTGGCAGAGGTATTCAATAAAACAATCTTCAAACTCCTCAAGAAGTTTGTCTCTTCCAACAAATGTGACTGGAACGAGAAGCTCAGTGAATGTTTATGGGCGTACCGTACTACAGTCCGAACAGCTACCGGAAACACACTATTCTCTCTAGGATACGGGAGTGAGGCAGTTCTCCCATTAGAGACTCAAATACCCTCGCTCCTCGTCGCCCTCACTTATCAATTGACGACGGATGATAACTACCGACGCCGACTACAAGAGTTGGAATCCTTAGATAAAAAGCGCCTCCTAGCACAGCAAAGGATCGAACTATACCAAGCACGCATCTCCGGAGCCTTCAACAAGAAGGTCAAGATCAGAACATTCCAAGTGGGCGATCTCGTTCTGGCAGTCCGGAGACCGATGGTCATGACTCACAAGACCGCCGGCAAGTTTCAGCCAAAATGGGAAGGCCCATTTATCATTGAGGCCGTATTCTCCAACGGAGCTTACCGCCTCGCAAAGCAGAACGAAGATTTGCTCATGTTGCCCGTCAACGGCAAGTTTCTGAAGAAATACTATGTCTAAAACGACATTCTCCAGATCATGGAGTTATGTGCCCGCTGGTACCGCTGAACTCACATCCACAATTTCCCAGATTTTTGAGTCACGTGCCCGCTAGCACCGCTGAACTCACCCTTACAATTTTCCTGGATCATTGAGTCACGTACCCGCTGGTACCGCTGAACTCATACTCACCTTTCTTTAAATTCCCGAGTCATGTACCCTCTCGTGCCTATGAACTCACATCCACGACATCCCAGATTATCGAGTCATGTGCCTACTGGTGCCACTGAACTCACACTTTCACAATATCGAGTCATATACCCGCTGGTGCCTCTGAACTCACATCCCGGTCACTCTTTCAGATAGTAAGTCATGTATGATTATACCTCTGAACTTTCTTCCGGGAAGAGATCCTCCCTCATGATCCAATACCCGCACTTCCAGTGCAAAAAAGGGTAAGCGATCCACAAATTTCTAAAACGGCCATGTCCTCATTACCTCTGAGTCGTTTCATTTCTGCCAAAAACAAATCACCCCCTACATAGAACTTCCATGTCCTCATTACCTTTGAGTCGTTCTATGTACCCCCTCTTCATTGAGCCCACTCCTGCCATATCCTCATTACCTCTGAGTGGGAAGGCTCCGTAGAAGAAACCTTCATACTTGCCATGTCCTCATTACCTCTGAGTAAGTATGTCGGTTCCCTTTCAACCTATTATCTGTACCCACAACCGGAGTACGACAAGGATAATAGGTCCACAAATGTCCTCTGTTAACCACAAATGTCCTCTGTTGACCACAAATGTCCTCTGTTGACCACAAATGTCCTCTGTTGATCACAAATATCCTCCGTGAAGTCACTCCTGCCATGTCCTCATTACCCCTGAGCAGGAAGATTCCACGATAAAACCCTTATGCTTGCCATGTCCTCATAACCTCTGAGCAAATATGTTGGTTTCCTTTCATCCTATTATCCGTATCCTAAAACCAGGGTACGCCAAGGATAATAGGCCCACAAATATCCTCTGGTAAGTTTCTTAGCACACACCCACCATCTCATCATGCCCCGGGAGCCCAGCTGCTCTACGGCATTCTTTTTCCCAATACCAAGAGCACCCATGACCACTTTGCCATGGCTGTTTCGGATATCCTGACCAAACTTGTTATCCGTACCTAAAACCAAGGTATGCCATGGATAACAGGTCCACAAAAAAGTCCCCAAGACGGGAAAAACATCACCACAATATCACAAGTATAACAAGCAATACAAATGAAGGGTAGAATGGAAAGTACTCTTTATTTGAAGGAAGAAAAAGTATTACATGTTTCGGGACCGCGTCCCTCTCAAAGAAAACAGGAACAAAACAAAAGAAAGAAAAGCCAACTACATTTCGGCATTACTCAATTCTAGGAGACGGCTTCTCACTGAGGTGGTCCCCCGCTCGATTCGCTGTCGAGCCCGACGCTCAGCCTCCCGGGATAACCGCTCCCCATCGTCCAAATCCATGAGCGCTTGGCAGTCGTCTTCCAACTTCTTCAGGGCAGTTTCCAGGTCAGTTGAAGCTTGATTAACCCTGTCAGCCTCCCGAACAATCAGCCCCCTGTCAGTACGGGCAACCTCAAGTTCGGACTCCAAGAAAGTCAACTTCCTCTGAAGCGCGAGAATCTGCTCCCGCGTGTCAATAATCTCACGAGAGGCAGTCTCCTCCGTGGCTATGACGTCTTCATTCGTGTGACTCAATTGATCATACCGATCAGATAAACCGCTGAGGTCCTTCAGTATGACCGACCTGGTTTTATCCCGAGCAGCTTTAGTCCTCTCTATAACGGCGATAAGGGAACCCCGCTCCTCATTTATAACAGCAGACAGATCAGCCTGCCGCAATACCCGGAGCTCGGCCACCAACCGATCAGTCTCTAACAATTTTGCCTCCAGAAATACGGCCATCCCTGTATCACCAGAAAGATTCCTAAGGATATCGACTTGACCCTGGGCGCATTGCCGGGCCAAGGTAAAGGAGGTCCCTCTTTCCACGACAGCTTCTATTCCTCTCTTCAAATGACGATGAAAACTGGCAACCACGTCCTGTAACGCATCGTCTAAAACTTCTGCAGAGGATGGCGTTAGAGGAAGCGAGGACGGCAACATCGGAGGAGTGACGCTGGAGCTTGCTACCAGAGGAACAGAGTCTGAGCAGAACGATGCATGAATGGCGGCCAACTCGTCTTCCGCCGCCCGGAGAGCCTGGACACTCGGTAGAGCAGAAAGGTCTATTCTCGAGGCCGCTGGAGCAGAGGATGACGCAAGGACCATCGTTCCCTGCCCCGACTGCCCCAATATCTGGTCCGCTAAACTCGAGCCCCCAGAAGGCCCATCAAGACGAGCCGGAAGGTGAGGGGGTACACCCCTCTCCACCAGTGCCCCTTCGGCTGGGTTTGTCTCAACAATGTCCATCCTCGACACTGGAGAGGCAAGACCTGTAAGCCCAGAATGATAATCAATCGACGTGACCCGAAGGACGTGATGATAGAGCAGATAGGCTTCCTCACAGGTTAAGATTCGGCTAATCTAACCAGGAAAGGAGCATGAAGGCTGCAGCTCATCCACTGCTGGCATGGTCCCCTCACCCGCAATCTCCGAGTTAAACTCAGCCACGTCCTCTGTCCCCGCCACCTCGAAAGGGGATACAAATCGATCAGCATCATCTTGAAGAGGAACAGGCTCACGGGAGTCCCCGTCATCCTGGGTCACCACCTCGGCATCTTGAAACTCTTCTTCTTCTCCTGACACCTAAAAGAGGGAACGAAGATGATTAAAATTGAAGCTAGAAGGAAAGAAGGAAGAAGGAATCGAGAGCGGTTTGGTTACCTCTGACGCAGGGTTGACTTCTTCTCCACTTTCTCTTATGGCTAGCTGGCGGTGCCTGGTCGCAACCAGCTTCCGGGAACGAGAAATACCGCCAACAGGAGAAACTTGTCTGCTATGTTTCGGAGTAGGGCCGGGCGCAACGGGTGACTGATCCCCCAACATCTCATCTGACAAAATAGGTGGCTGATCCACCTCTGCGTCTGCCACTGGAAGGATAGAGTCATCTCTATCATACTCGTTGCCTTCATCACCCTCAGCAGCGAAATCCAAATCTGGCATTTCGACTCTAGTCTTTCTCTTCTTGGACCCTTGAGATCCTTCCTCCAGGCCGGTACCAACAATAAAACTGGCACCTGGGTTAAAACCGACCGGGGGTTTGTTCGCCATGACATGATATAAAGCCGCCATATACAAGATCTCTACTGACGCCTTAATGGCAGGGACCGAGAAAATGGTACGGGTATGGAATGTATCGTAGTATTGCCAAGCCCTGATACCATCAAGAAGGCTACCTTTAAAACCCAGACAGGAGCTGGGGTTGTCTAGGCAAAGTTGGCTGTATCCAAACTGTCGGGCAAACCTGTTGGACAGATAAGGCTCCAAAAAAACTGTATTGCGGTTACGGTACACCAGATGTGCGGGGCGGATGTTTTGCAGCCACAGGAGCATCTGGCCATCCAGAAGTTGAGGAGGCGCAATACCGTCAAGATGTACAGCCTCTATGTCCTTCGCAGCAAAGCGAGGGACGGATACAAAAATATGATACATATCCGCCCTCGCCAAGGCCATCCGGCAAGCCCGCATGGTCTCACACTCCCAAGGCTCATCACGGTAATGGAAGATAAATGCGTCATCATCAGTTACACCGTCTTCAGAGCCCGGTCTCATCAAAGACGGATAATGCATCAGCAGCCACCCCATCAAATAGTGATAGGGCAACTCGGTGCGTTCAAAATCCTTGGTCACGTCGCGAGCGATGATCTTAGATGTGAAGGTGCGAAGTCCACGATGGATGCTGTATACCATGGCCGGGAGGAGAGCTAGCCTAATTCGCAAAACTAACTTCACCGCCGGGAGGATGAAGTTACGACTGATTCTCTCAATAGAACCAGCCCCTCCGGAGACTACACAATTTTGTAGCCATATCATCAAAAACCCCGCCAGGAGCGCCTTCTCTGACAGCTCATGGGTATCCTGGTAAAAGTAACCAAAAGAGTCAGTCTTACTCCCGAATCTGTCACTGGTAGTGGCCACTCTCTTAGCCGACGACACCAAGTCTTTAACCGCTTCCCGCGATCGAGGGCGACGAGAGGTAACTTGACCTGAGGCATCTGTCAGGAAAAGATAGTACACCCAGTCCTTGGTATGGGAAGCATTCCCTTCCGAGTTGCTATCCTTTCGGGCTATCTGATGACAGGTGCTATAGTGGCACAATATCTCTTGGTAGAGAGCCACGAAGCTGGGATACCGTCGTTCCAAATCTTCGAGCTCCTCATTAGTGGGAGTATACGCTTCAAAAGATTCGTCCCCCCAAGGAAGTTTGGACACCGCGTGCATTTCATGGAGCGCAAGTCCTATTTCCCCTACGGGTGTATAGAAAGTTCCCGTACGGCAGTTATACATCTCCAGCAGAGACATGAACAACTTCTTATTTATGGACAAGCCATGGCTGGTGCCTCGGATAGCATGGTAAAGGCCAATCTCACACAGAAAGGCCTCATACTTCTGCAAGATCCACATGGACAGATTGGTCCACGAGGGAATAGGATGTACCCAACTGGGGAGCATCAACCGGCCAACGGGGTAGGATCCCTTCCGAGCGAGTTGATTTATAAAAGTATCGGCGGTAGAAAATGTGAAGTTGGGGCCCGCCACATTCAAGAAAGTAACTGGGACCAATCCCGTCACAGAACAGCTGGTATGTACCTTGCCGGCAGTCACTGACTTCAGACTGTTGTTATAATGGATGCTTCCCACAAACATCCTACCTCGGGTAGGGGTTAAAGTCTCCTCCATCTTTCGGTCCAATGGGAGCATATTGAACCAAGATAATGGGAAGTGTCGCTCCATTTGGGGGATGCAGATCGCCATCCCGTTAGAGACAAAACTCCAATTCTCCGACACCTCCAGAACATGACTGTTCTCCACAGTCAAGGCGTCTCCAAAAAAGAACGCAAGCTTCAAATATTCCCCTTCAAATTTCCCGAAGTTCATCATAGCGTTAAGAAAATGGAAAGACTGATTCTTGATGGCATTTAGTCTAGCCGAGAGTTCGTCACTTGGAAACTGATCCGCCATATGCTGAACAATATGGTCGTACCTGTAACCCAGAGAAGCTTGGGCACTCCCTACCAGAAGTTCTCCAGCCGCATTAACCGGCAAATTCACTGAGAAGAAGACAAAAAAAGGGTGAGTTAAAAGGATGGATAAAAAGAATTGTTGGGGGCTTTCAAGTCCCATGCGGCTCGGGAGAGCACCCATGCGGCCCCAACTTAATGAAGCCTCATGCGGCTCTAACTTAACAAAGCCTCATACGGCTCGAACTCAGAAGAACACTCATGCGGCTCGGTTCAGTGAAAGTCCATGCGGCTCAGCGTCGCTTATGCGGCTTCGTCAGTAAAGCGTATATGCGGACACAATGGATATTCTTATGTGGCTCGCAGCTCAGCCATAGGATGAACATGCGGCTCGTAAAGGCTCATGCATATAGTATGCGACGTAGCCATAGCGGTTAGGGTTCTCCAACTCATACAATCTCCTTACCAATAATGGGGGGTGAACGTCAGGATGAACATTGGGGACGACGATCGGTGGAAGAGCGGCCGCAGTCGAAGTAGAAGCAACCTTGCCCTTCGACGAAGACGCTGCCTTCTTCGCTGCAACAGTTTTCTTGGGAGCCATCTGCTAAAATTGAAGAGGAAGATGAAGATCGGGACGGGGAAGATTTGCAGTAAGAGAGAAAATAAAGAAGTTCTCTCTCTCAAACCTCTCTTATTTATAGGAAGGAGAGAAGGAGAAGACACGTGGACTAGTAACCGCCTCGTAGAAGACGCAACCGACTCCTCGGATTTCGTCCCCAAGATTCACCCAGGGCATAGTATCTAAAAAGATTTAATGAGCCAACCCTTGGGATTCCCCCTAAAGACGGTGTTAACAAATTCAAGGCAATTAAAGGCCCACGCACGTGTCAAAGAGCTATGCGGCTGACACACCCCTGCGGCTGAAACATTCATTCGGCCAAAACATTCATGCGGCCGAGTTATGCATGCGGCCAGGACTCCATATGCGGCCAGAAGAATACAACCATGCTTCTTATTCAAAGTATTTCAATTTTGTAAATTGAAAACTTTGAAGGGGGTCTTGTAGAAGCATAAAAAATGATCCATGCGGCCAGGGAACCCCATGCGGCTCAGACAGCCCATGCGGCACAGAAAGACTATGCGGCTCAGGGACTATGCGGCCTAAAATATTTCATGCGTCTCAGAAGACACGTGGCGTAACAGTGCTCCCCTTCGACCCGTGCTGTATTAATTACTTTGACGGCTGACAACTTTGAAAAAGTGACAGCCCTGATACAAAAGAAGTAATTATGACTCTGTCATAATGACAGTCCCCTAGGGAAGAGAAAGAGATCTCTGACACAAGTCCCCCGAGATCCATAAAATGTCACGTGGCCTTGCCACGTGGACGATCATATGCGGCTCGAGCGAAGACTTTCCATGCGGTTCAGAATGAAGCCGTTCCATGCGGCTCAGACCGAAACAGTCTCATGCGGCTCAAGCGGAGGCCTTCCCATGCGGTTCAAGAGGACCATTTCCATGCGGCCCAGGCGGATGCATCCCTATGCGGCTCGCAATGATCATCTCCATACGGTTCAAGGGTTCGAAGGGGGGAGCCACTACCCAAGCAGCCCTGACACGTGGCCCGAACCTTATGCGGCCTAAATCTTATGCGGCTCAATTGTCATGCGGTTCAGATCCCCCCAGTGGCTCCTAGGACACGTGTCCTAAGCCGATCAATCTCCCAGATTTATTGCAATCAGAGATTGGGTCAAATCTCAATAATCTGGGACACGTGGCAGGAGAATAAATCAAATTTATTCGCAGACATCAGAAGATTATTATGAGGAAGATTTATTCCAATCAGTACTAATTGCTGATGAGATTTGGTGTAATCTATACTTGATGGTCCAGATTTATCACAATCAAAACTAATGGCCTAGATTGACCAATCCACAGGCCGCCGCCATCTCCAAGAAGCTATCATTTGCAACCCTAATGATCACACCCCATTCCTATAAATAGCAGGGTGCCATTCCCTTGGGAGATATACGCACACACAGAGAGAGGAGCACACAGGAGCACTTTTCGAGATCAGAGAGAGCACCAGAGTACTTGGAGAGAAGAGCAGAGAGAGCAAAGAGAGCATTTCTTCAATGCTGACCAAATCTTCTAGAGCCAAGGCTGCACACCGATCGTCCAAGGAGTAAGGCAGGGCTGCCGTCGCCTTCCCGAGCCTCTATCGTCACCCCCCAGAATCTAAAATAAACAATTGTACTTAGTCTGCTGTACCTAGGCTTTCGTCCCTAGGCTTTCTTTGTACAAGCGAGTTTGTGTTGTAAGTCTAAGTTCAGTCCTCCCATAAAACTGTTCTGTAGTTTTACAATCAATGGCAAACATAGTCTAGGAACTAGGGTAGTCTCCTAAGTGCAAGCTGGATCATCCTGAGGGTCCAAGTCGCAAGTGTCGTCTACGTCAGTTCCATAAGGTAGTGCCAAGGTCCTCCAAGTTATCTGTAATATTTTGTCTAACGGGTCCAATCAGGACAGGAACGAGCACATATCTCCAAAACAAATCCAAAACATGGCAGGAAATATAGAACAAGCAGTAGAATAAAATACATAAAACACTGTAGAGAGATGTACATAAAGAACATGAAGTACATAAAATACCGTAAAAAGGGATGTACATGAACAGTTAAAATAGACAAATCTGAGTACATGAAACAGTTTTATAGAAAATAAAAACTATAAGTGATTTAGAGCACAAGATGGTTATGTAGTCGGCTTGGGTTGCACATGATAAGTAACCGAGTTGCATATGAAGTAACAGAGTTGCACATGATGGAAAAAGATTACATAACCATTTATACTCACCCCTACCCCCAACCAATACACAAGGATCCAGTCAAGTTACGTTATGTACATGATTTGTTGGTTATACACGAGGCACATGTGAGAACATGGCGTACATGAGAGCACATGAGAGTACATGAGAGCACACGAGCGCACACGATTACACATGAGAGTACATGAATAACACGAGTAGATGGAGCACATGATGTACATGAAACACATAACATGAAGTACGCGATGCACCCGATAAAGGGGATAACATCTCATAAAAAGATTCATATAGTACCAATCCGTGATAACAACGTGACAACATCAAGTAAAGTAGTATAAAGCAAGAATGTAGATACTATCATGAATAAAAATAATCAGAGAATGTACTCGCCTGATAACCTGAACAACTGATATGTATAGATGTCCAAACTAGAGCCACAGAGTCCTATTAGAGCAATTGTAGAAGCATGGAAAATATTGCTTTTAGTCCCACATCGGAAAGGAGAAAAAGAAAGGGCTCACTCCATTCTATAAATAGAGCCCCCTTGCCTCCTTTGAAAAGGGCACCAACTTCTCTTCCCTCCTTCTAAACTTGGACTCTTTCTATTACGCACCTTCGGGTGCTAAGTCGAAGAAGTCTAGGGCAGTGTGGGCTCGTCGAGCTTAGTCAGCTGTCCCAACCTCAGACCATCAAGAGCGTCCCACTAAGCGGGCCTCTGAAGGAAAGATGTATAGAACCGCCCGTGTCCAGCCCCCGGCGGCAAACGGACAGGGTGGTTCTCAAGAGTCTTCCAACAAAGATCGAGGACAAGTGTTTTACTAGCCCCACATCAGGGAGCAAACATGATACCTACGCACTCGTGTGCTCGGGATACCCGGGCCCACAAGGCGAGTACACAGGTTGATCGAGACATTCCTCATGCGAGTCATGAGACGTCCTTCATGCGGATCGGTCATGAGACATTTCTTATGCGGCTCGGTCATGAGACGTCCTTCATGCGGCTCGGCTATGAGACATCTCTCATGTGGCTCGATCATGGGACATTCTCCATGCGGCTCGGCTATGAGACGTCCCTCATACGGCTCGGTCATGAGACATTCCTCATGCGGCTCGGTCATGAGACGTCCTTCATACGGCTCGATCATGAAATATTCTTCATGCGACACAGAACCCAGGAAGCTTCATGCGGCTCAAAATCCCTGGGAGCTTCATGCGGCCCAGATTCAACATGCGGCTCAAAAGCTCGAAGAGTCTTATGCGGTTCGAAAAGTCCCAGAGAGCTGCATGCGGCTCAGGAACTTTATACGGCTCAGGAAGAGCCACGTGGCCTCAGGCGGCTCAAGACAGGCCTATTACAGCTGGCCATAATTACTCCCTGCAGCTGGCCATTAAATGCTCTGACATAAAGTGACAGCTCTGACGGCTCTGACATAATGGAGAGACGCGTCATGCTCATCAAAAGACGAGAAAATCTTCACAGCTGGCACAGTCCACCAACCCCAAAAAGCTTCCTATGCGGCTACTATCCCTAATGCGGCAGCCACTCTCATGCGGCCGCCACCCCCATGCGGCTGCTACTCCTATGCGGCTCGGATCATGGGGCCACCCCCATGCGGCTGCTACTCCTATGCGGCTCGAATCATGGGGCCACCTTCATGCGGCTCAGACTAAAGGATTTCCATGCGGTTCAGATAAGGCCACCCTCATGCGGCTCAGACTAAAGGATTTCTATGCGGTTCAGATAAGGCCACCCTTATGCGGAACTGATACGAGGCCACACTCATGCGGTCCAATTATGACAGTCCTCCATGCGGCTCGCAGTTGTTGGGACACTTGGCGGGAGCTGATCAAGTCTCAATAATTCATATTTATTGCAGTTAATGAGGGATATATGGCAGGAGTCGATCAAATCTCAATAACTCAGATTTGCTGTAATCAATATAACCGTCCAGATTTGGTCAAATCCCAAACAAGCCAGATTTATTGCAATCGTCATAATCATCCAGATTTAATGCAATCATTACAATCCGGATTTATGGTAATCAACATAATTGCCCAGATATATTGCAATCGTAACAAACCAGATTTATGGCAATCAACATAATGGTCCGGGGCTCAGAATCCGCCACGTGGATATACACCTCCACCCATGATGTCTATAAATAGTAAGGTGCCATTCCCTTGTAAAGGGAGAGATAGAGAAGGCTGGACACAAGGAGAGCAGAGAGATATACGCACAGAGCCAGACAAAGAGCGATCCACATCCGAGCAAGAGCATTTCTTCCTCGGAGTCGAAGCTGCGTCCGATCGTCCAAGGAGTAAGACAGAGCTGTCATCGCTTTCCCGAGCCTCTACCGTCACCCCTCCAAAAAAATAAACAATTGTACTTAGATTGCTGTACCTAGGTTTTCGTCCCTAGGCTTTCTTTGTACGAGCGAGTTTGTGTTGTGAAGTAAAAGTCCAGTCCTCCCATAAAACTGTTCTGTTCTTTTATAATCAATGGTAAACACGATGGCGACTCTGTTGGGGACTAACTTCTCCATGGCTGAGAAGTTGGTGACGCAATCGGACGCAGCCAAACTTGGCTCCACTCAACAAATGCTGGTTGCCCGGTTCGACCAGCAGGCGTTTGAAGAAATGCTCTCCGACGGGAGCGCTGGCCCGGTCCAGCGGCGAGCCCACACGAAGAAGGCCCGCAGGGAGTGGAGGCCCAAATCATTTGTTTCTCCCAAGCTCTGGAGAAAATGCTCCCTGCTACCCAAAATGGCGGGGAAGACTCTCATGCGGCCCCACTTCAGGCCATAGAGGACTCTGCTGTCCCAAGTCTAGCAGAGGAAAATACTACAATGCTGGACTTGCAGGGGCAAAGAGGAACTCTGTGCGGTCCAAAAAGAAGCTGCATAAGGGCGTCAGCCACACGAAAACTCATGCGGCCACAGAAGCCAGCCGCATGCAGAAGGCTCATGCGGTAAGAACTTCCAGCCAAATGAAGGAGGCTCATGTGGCTACGACTGACAGCCGCATGCAGACTGCTTATGCGATCGCCGCTTCTAGCCGCATATAGAAGGTTCATGCGGCCCCATATGCCAACCGCATGCAGACAGCCTGCACGGCCACCAAACCCAGCCGTATACCATCTGCTTCATGTGGCTCATGGTCAGTCTTTGACCGCCTCTCATGCGGTCCTGACCCCAGATGCTCTCATGTGCTAGTCTCTGTGGACTCTTCCTACTATGCACTCTCAGGTGCTAGAAGAAAGAAGTCTCGGGCAGCGCGGGCTCGCCAAGCTCAGTCAGCTGTCCCAACTTTCGACTATCAGGGCGTCCCGCTGACTATTACGCGGGCCCCTGTTGGAAAGTTGTATAAAACTATCCGTGTCCAGCCCCCGACGGCCAACGAACGGGATAGTTATCAAAAATCTTCCAACATCAGGGAGCAGGCCCACAAAATGGGTGACTTGCGCAACGTGATTCTTCACAAACGCAATGAAAGAGACAAAGACTTGGTGTGCAGAGAGTCCTTCCATGGACATCACTGCACTCGAGTCATTATCAACTGCTGCTGCAGCAAGGCGGCCACACAAGAGGACCGGCGATCTGTCTTCCAACGACTGCAACACCCAAGCTCAGAAGACGAGGCGCTTCTCGTCGCCTACTGCAATTCTGCTCAGAAGATCCCTGGCAGCGGAAGAGAGAAGAAAACAAACGTCTTCAGCCCGAAAATCTCAACCAAGAAACTCTCTTCTAAGCGGTTGTCCACGACCGTTACGGGAGGAGTTTTCCAAGGTACCCGCTCAAAGACGAAATCTGCCACACTGGGAGATTTGTCGTCCACATCTCAGGGAGGCACTGGAGCCGGGGGTAGCACTCCTCCAAACATATACGACAATTCGGTGTTCCAAGAAGATAATCCAGGGGAAACGGTTCCCCCAACAAATGCAGCAGGTTCCGACGTCCCCGAGGACGTCCACAACTCTCAAGACGAGGCAAACTCCGAAGCTGGGGGTACCACTCCTTCTGAGTCCGAACCAGAGGAGAACATTTCCACATACCCTGACGACTTCTCTGTGCAAGGGTATAACTCACAGGGCACGTCCTTCACCGTTCCTTCCATCTCTCCTCATGTAAGGACGATGTTCATGACGGATAGCAACCAAGATGCTCCCAGTGATCGCCATGCATCGACACTCTGGAGGACATACTGCATACCTTGGTCAAGTCTGTGGACGAGATCAAAGCGGCCCTTACAATTCTGCAAGGAAGAACACTTGGCTAAACAAATATGGGACCCGCGGTCAATGCGGACTCGAACTCAGCCGCACCAAACCCGGGTGACAATCCTCCTAAAATATCGGCTCCCACCGCTGCAGATGAGGCCAGGAAGGCAAGACGAGAGGTCCAGGAGCTCTGGGCCATGTTCTACGCCCGAGAAACCTGCCATGACCTCAGGATACGACAACTGTATCCTGCTGCATGGAAAGATGTGCCCTTCCTACCAAGATATAAACCATTCAACATCAATCCGTATGATGGGAAGACATCTGCAAGCAGGTACATCACCTACTTCGAAGTCACAACCGATCATCTGCCTCATGACGATGCCATCCTTACGCGATTGTTTATTGGAGCATTGGAAGGGGTCGCCTTCGACTGGTACCGCAACTTGCCAGACAACTGCATCCATTCCTTCGTTGGCTTCAAACGTATGTTCCTGGAGAGGTTCTACGAAGTAGGACAAGACGTGACAATGTCCACCCTCATGGACGTTGTTCAGGGAGAAAAAGAGCTGACAAGGAACTATATCGAGCGGTTTTGCCAAACCGCGATGAAGTTGCCTTCCGGTAACCCTGATTCCTCCTTGATTGAAATTTGCCAAAAGAGGCTGCTTCCCACAATCAGCCTCTGGATGGGCGAGAGTCAATTCAAGGATTGTAAGACTTTCATTATCAGCGCCACTAGTGCAGAAGACAAGTTGAAGAAAGCTCGCCAACTGGGATTGCACATCTTCGAAGGAGAGGACAAGGACAAACGCCCTAACACCAACAACAACAATGGTGGTAACCCCTCCAACAATCGAGACAACAAGGACAAACAGGCTATAGTGGCCGACACAGCTCCGAAGCCCGAACCGAAGCCGGCAGAAAAGTATTGGCCTCAGATGACCTACTCCTTCGAGGACGGCCATGTCAAGCCCATCTTGGACATGCTCATACAAGGAGGTTGAATTCAGCTCCCTCCTAAAAGCAAGATCTCGTTCTGGCAGTTCGGAGGCCGTTGGTTATGACACACAAAACCGTCGGCAAATTCCAGCCAAAGTAGGAAGGCCCATTTATCATCGAGGTTGTATTCTCCAATGGAGCTTATTGTCTCGCAAAATAAAATGGAGACTTGCTCATGTTGCCCATCAACGACAAGTTCCTAAAGAAGTATTATGTCTGAAATGACATCCTCCAAATATCCCAGATTGTTGAGTTATGTACCCTCTGGTACCGCTGAACTTACATTCTGACTCCAAACTTTCCCAGATTGTTGAGTTATGTACCCTCTGGTACCCTAAACTTACATTCTGACTCCAAATCTCCCAGACTGTTGAGTTATGTACTCGCAGGTACCGCTGAACTTACACTCTGGTCACTCCAGATGATTTTATATCGCATCTTTTAGGTAGTAAGTCATGTATGATCATACCTCTGAACTTTCTTCCTAAAAGAGCTTCCTCCTCATGATCCAATACCCGCACTTTCTGTGCATAAAAAATGGTAACAGATCCACAAATTTCTCGAAACAACCACGTCGATGTTACCTCTGAGTTGTTTCACTTCCATAAAAAACAAACCGCCCCTCACGTAGAACTTCCACGTCCTCATTACCTCTGAGTTGTTCTATGTACCCTTCATGGAGCCCACTCCTACCACGTTTTCGTTACCTCTGAGTATGAAGGCTCTACTTTAGACCCATATTTACTACGCCCTTATTACCTCTGAGTAAATATGTTGGTTTTCTCTCTACTTATTATTCGTACTCGCACCGCCAGTACACAAAAAGGATAATAGGTCCACAAATGTCCTCTGTTGACCACAAATGCTGTATTAGGTCCTCTGATACATGCACACCTTCTTCATAATCATATGCTTCTGGAGCCCAGTTGCCCCGTGGCATTCATTACCCATTACATAGAACTTCCACGTCCATATTACCTCTGAGTTGTTCTATGTATCCTCATTTGAGTCCAATCCCACCATGTCCTCATTACCATCAACCTCATATTTACCACGTCCATACCACCTCTGAGTAAATATGATGGTTCCCTCTCTCAACTTATTATCCGTACCTAAAACCAAGGTACGCCAAGGATGATAAGTCCACACAAAATCTCCAGCGGAAGTACCCAAACCTATCACGTCTATGCTACCTCTGATAGGATCTCCACACCAAAACAACTCTACTTTCCATGCTTCTTATTCAAAGTATTCCAAATTTTCAATTTGAAAACTTTGAAGGGGGTCTTGTCGAAGCATGGAAAATATTGCTTTTAGTCCCACATCGGAAAGGAGAAAAAGAAAGGGCTCACTCCATTCTATAAATAGAGCCCCCTTGCCTCTTTTGAAAAGGGAACCATCTTCTCTTTCCTCCTTCCAAACTTGGACTCTTCCTATTACGCACCTTCGGGTGCTAAGTCGAAGAAGTCTAGGGCAGTGAGGGCTCGTCGAGCTTAGTCAGTTGTCCTAACCTCTGACCATCAAGAGCGTCCCGCTAAACGGGCCTCTGATGGAAAGATGTACAGAACCGCCCGTGTCCAGCCCCCGGCGGCAAGCGGACAGGGTGGTTCTCAAGAGTCTCCCAACAAAGATCGAGGGCAAGTGTTTTACTAGCCCCACATCAGGAAGCAAACATGATACCTACACACTCGTGTGCTCGGGATACCCGGGCCCACAAAGCGAGTGCACAGGTTGATCGAGACATTCCTCATGCGAGTCATGAGACGTCCTTCATGCGGATCGGTCATGAGACATTCCTCATGCGGCTCGGTCATGAGACATCCTTCATGCGGCTTGGCTATGAGACATCTCTCATGCGGCTCGGTCATGGGACACTCTCCATGCGGCTCGGCTATAAGACGTCCCTCATGCGGCTCGGTCATGAGACATTCCTCATGCGGCTCGGTCATGAGACGTCCTTCACGCGGCTCGGTCATAAAACATTTTTCATGCGACACAGAACCCAGGAAGCTTCATGCGGCTCAAAATCCCTGGGAGCTTCATGCGGTCTAGATTCAACATGCGGCTCAAAAGCTCGAAGAGTCTTATACGGTTCGAAAAGTCCCAGAGAGCCGCATGCGGCTCAGGAACTTTATGTGGCTCAGGAAGAGCCACGTGGCCTCAAGCGGATCAAGACATGCCTATTACAGCTGGCCATAATTACTTCCTGCAGCTGGCCATTAAATGCTCTGACATAAAGTGACAGCTCTGACGGCTCTGACATAATGGAGAGACGCGTCATGCTCATCAAAAGACGAGAAAATCTTCACAGCTGGCACAGTCCACCAACCCCAAAAAGTTCCCTATGCGGCTACCATCCCTCATGCGACATCCACTCTCATATGGCTGCCACTCTCATGCGACCGCCACCCCCATGCGGCTGCTACTCCTATGCGGCTCGGATCATGGGGCCACCCCCATACGGCTGCTACTCCTATGCGGCTCGGATCATGGGGCCACCTTCATGCGGCTCAGACTAAAGGATTTCCATGCGGTTCAGATAAGGCCACCCTAATGCGGCTCAGACTAAAGGATTTTCATGCAGTTCAGATAAGGCCACCCTTATGCGGTTCTGACACGAGGCCACACTCATGCGTTCCAATTATGACAGTCCTCCATGCGGCTCGCAGCAGTTAGGACACGTGGCGGGAGCTGATCGAGTCTCAATAATTCATATTTATTACAGTCAATGAGGGACACGTGGCAGGAGTCGATCAAATCTCAATAACTTAGATTTGCTGCAATCAACATAACCGTCCAAATTTGGTCAAATCCCAAATAAGCCAAATTTTGTCACGCCCCAGTACCGAAATACGGAGACGAACTAGGCCAGCTACTCCATATGAGGTATACAAACATCATACGACGATTGTGGCTGTCAAGAGACAAGGGGGTGTGAGCTACATACAAGTCTCCTATGGTCATACAGAACATCTACGTCTCAATCATTCAAAGCAAGAAAACATCAATTAATGAACATATAAGATAAAGCAGTAAGGCGTCCCAGACGCTTCATCAAAATGATCATGGGGTTCTAGCTTTATAAGTTAGCTAGCCCAGAAAGTCATAGGTACAAAATTATATACAGCTGCAGTCTGATTTAATTACAATTTGTGCAAAAGACAAAATGTCTAGATTAGCCGGCTAACAGGTGTCGGTGGCTAAATGCCAGGACATAAGCAAAGATACAAGAGTGGTGGAGAAGAAATCCACTCGAGTCCCCCGCCAGCCATGCTTCTAGTATGCACCATTGACGTCAGGGAAGAGGTTCGGATCCTCTGGCTCTGCTATGCAATCTGGCCACAACAAAACCAGCGGGGTCAGCCCCGAATAGCAAGTACCACAAGGGAGCACAAAAGAGTGAGATAAAACCCAAGCATAAGTTAATAATAATAATAATAATAAGCTTTCGGTCGTAACCTCGGTCCACAGCCCGTCCTGGCACGTTAGACCAACCCAATAACCAAACAAGGACATGGGTTAGACCACGCACCATGACAGTCCATGTCACTCGACTACTAACGGAAGGCTCAAGCACAGTCAAGTCATTTTCCAGGCGGCCATTCAATCCTGCGGCTTCCTATATTTGGCAGAGTTATCCCCGATATACTGATTAAAAGGAATTCTCAGATCGTGTCAACCCAGCAGGGCTAGCCAAACCATAAGACATATAACACGTTGATTATGCACCAGTCCCCCGAAGGGCTACCATGCCAAAACATTTAACACATAGCTCGTAGGAGTCGGATATAGCTATTCGCTATTGTCACGCCCCAGAACCAGAATACTGGAGAGCGGGGGCAGACATAGCCAGCTACGTATATTGAAATAGAATACATCTCAACTATATGGTCACGGCTGTCTAGATATGAGGGTTTACTACAAGCCAGCAGTCTCTTAAGGTCAAGCCTATTGTCTCAATCTCAAGCAATTAACAGAGTTACAAGATATTAAAGCATCAAATATATATATATAAGGCGTCCCAAATATTATATATTGGATGATCATGAAGCTAGTCGTACAAAATGATAGGACTAGCAAGAGTTCAGTCATACATGATCAACCCTAGGATTTGTTAATCATGCTTACAGCCCGTAGGCAGACAGTAAGTAAATGTGCATCGAGCTAACAGGTGCTCGTCGGCTAAACGCCTCAAAAGAATAAATTTATATATAAGTGGATGAAACAAAAAGGAAAACCCACTCTTGGCCCGGGTTCCATCTAGTTGTCACCATTGGGCTGGAAGCTTGGTAGATCCTCGGGAGCTGCTCCGAAATCTGGCCACACAAAACCAGCTGGGTCAAACCCCAGAAAGAGCAAGTGCCACAAAGGAGGCCACAAATAAGAACAAAAGCCAGCATATCAGAACATAAAGAATAAAAGAAGTACAAGTAGTAAAGTACACAGGGCGATAAACGACTAGGGACGTGGAACCATTCCGGAAGCCAGGTTACAATCCTTAAACCAAACAAGGACCGGGGTTGTAACCCTTCGCCTGAATAGCTCACTGTCTCTACTCATTTATCGTTAAGATAAGTAAAACAAACATGCTCAGGAGATAGCAGGTACTGGAGCTAGACAAGACTTAGACAAGGCTGGACATCATGCATTCACAAGCGGCCAAGCAATTACTACGGCTTACTACTTTAACTAACTAGGGTTATCACAAGCCTTAATTACTAACAAGATGTAAGTGAGAAACTTCCAGTCCCAAGCCCTGCAGACCATCCAGTTATCCTTCCGCGGGTTGAGAGTTATAGGTGGGTACATTGCCCGGAAGACAAATGTACCCTTAGGTGACTTAGAGGGTACAACACATGACAGTGTGCTGGAAATGTGCTCTACTCGTCAGTAAGCTACAAGTCCATTAAAGCGCCCAGATAACGAGATTGCCTGTGACTGGGAATTCTCCATGTTCTAGTTTGATCTGATCATTAGCCTAATCCAATTTAGCGCGAGTCCCTGGCCGTGGTACCCAGGAAGTCACGTCCTAGACATGATGCGAGACAAGACAAGTGGATTGTACAAATAAGCAAGCAGGAGCACCCACGGTGTCAAGTTGATTATACGAGTTAATTACAAGTTACAAGTCAAGTCAAGTCAGGAGTGCGCCGCCACGGGCCACTATCAAGTTATCAAGATAAATCATGTCAGGGTGCTTGTTAGGAGTGCACCACTACGGGTCACTGTCATGTCAGATTGGTCATGTCAGGAGTGCACCACTACGGGTCACTGTCGTGTTATGCTAGGTCCTTGTCATACCATGCCATGTGCAATAGACATTCCAAACATATTAAGTAAAATCAAGTTCATGACAAAAGGCGTAAGGATATAAAATGGGCGTAAAATATCTAATACAATATCTATATATATAGGACTATAGAAGAGCCAGGCTTAAAGAAAATAAAACCAAATCTCCAAGAGCCAATGGTTTGCGTAAGGGGTCAGGGGGTTGGATTGCGCAGGAGTCAAGTGCGTCAGGAGGCCAACTGCGCAGGGTGAGCTGCGCAGGGTACCAACTGCGCAGGAGTGAGCTGTGCAGGGTACCAACTGCGCAGGAGTGGATGGCGCAGCAGATGGGTTGCGCACAGGAGGATTGCGCAGGGGTGGATTGTGCAATGGTCGATTGCACAGGGGTTACTTTGCGCATGGCTGTCTTGCGCATGGCTAGCTTGCGCCAGCGCAATCCAGCGCAGCGCAAAGCACTGGCCAAGTGATTGCGCAATAGGCCATGCGCTAAGGAGCACAGGTCGGGGGTGCGCAATCGGCCATGCGCTAAAAAGCGCAAGGCAGAGGGCTGTTCTTCCTGGCCGAGAGCAAGTCCAAGAACACCAAGAACTTCAATTCTTCATAACTTAGCCAAATTAAAACCAAATTTAGATTTTCAAAGTTCTAACTTGAGTAAAATCGAATTCTCTTCCACATGGAAGCATCAAAACATACAAAAATCAAAGTTAAATAGATCAAAACCATGTAAATCCGAAAATAGTAAAACCTAGATCTAGAACAAAGGAAACTCCAAATCACAAAATGTCAAGTTCTAAAGTTGTTCTCCATGGCCTAATCTAGCTAATGGACAAATAAAAGTGGTGCTTATTTGATGGCAAGGTGCACTTGCCTAATAGATTGGGGAGTTGTGTGGAAGAAGGAAGAAGAAGAAAATTAATGGAGAGTAAAGAGGAGAGAGAAAGTTTGGTGGAGATATAATGAGGGTGGTTGTGGTGTGTTGAGGGAGGAGTGTAGGTTAAAGTGTTCCACTCATGATGAACCAAACCAAACCAACTTCCACAAAATAAAACTAAGCCATGGTCCAAACCCATTTACGAGAAACCAAAATCCGCAAGTCGAGAAAATAAAATACGTGCCAGAATCAAATACGAGCATAATTACGTAATACAGAAAATGGGGGTGACAACTCTACCCACCTTCAAAGAATTCCGTCCTCGGAATTTAATCAAGGAGCTAGAGATGGCCACGACAAGCTATACTAAGCACAGGCAAGCTACGTTAAGCAGTTCAATCATACAATCATACAATGCAAGCAAGGAAGGGAAAGCGTAAGGCATAAGAAAGACATTATACCTCATGAGTCAAACAGGTAGGGATATCACGATCGGATGTCGTCCTCACGCTCCCACGTTGACTCACCTAGAGAGTGATGACCCCAAGCAACACGAACTAAGTTAATAGTCTTGTTCTTGAGCGTCTTTTCCCTCCGGTCCAAAATAGACACGGGCCTCTCCTCATACGAAAGGTTGGTACCAACAACCAATTCCGAATGATCTAGGATATGGCTCGGGTCCGGTATGTACCGTCTTAATTGGGATACATGGAATACATCATGTACCTCACTTAGCGACGGCGGAAGAGCGAGACGATAGGACACATCGCCTACTCGCTCCAGAATATCGAACGGCCCTATATACCTAGGACTAAGCTTTCCCCGTACGCCAAAACGAATGACGCCGTGGGTAGGCGAGATCCTAAGGAATACATGTCGCCGACGGCAAATTCTAAGGGACGCCGATGAGCATCGGCCCAATGGCGCTGGCGATCCTGAGCAACTCGGAGGTGATCTCTGACTCTCCTAACCACTTCAACCGTATGAGAAATCAGTTCTGGACCGAGCATTTGCCTCTCTCCGACATCGTCCCATGCTAACGGAGATCTGTACTTCCTGCCATACAGAGCCTCGAAGGGTGCCATCTGGATACTGGCCTGGAAACTATTGTTGTATGAGAATTCCACCAGGTGCAGGTGATCCTCCTACGAACCACCGAAGTCAAGGGTACATGACCTCAACATATCTTCGAGAGTTTGTATAGTACGCTCTGACTGCCCATCTGTCTGCGGTTGATACGCTGAGCTGAACTTAAGACGAGTCCCCAAACTTTGATGAAGACTGTGCCAGAAGTGCGATGTGAATCTCGTATCCCTGTCTGATACTATGCTGACTGGCACTCCGTGAAGTCTGACGATCTGCCTGAGATACATCTCTGCTAGCTGTGATGTCGACTGTCCAACTCTGAATGGAAGAAAGTGTGCCACCTTGGTAAGCATGTCCATAATGACCCAAATAGCATCTCTGCCTGTCGGAGATCTGGGTAACCCAGTCACGAAATCCATGGTTATGTGCTCCCATTTCCATTCTGGGATCGGTAAAGGTTGAAGAAGTCCAGCTGGCCTCTGATGTTCAGCCTTGACCTGTTGGCAAACCAAACATCGAGAGACATACCGGGCTATCTCTCTCTTCATACCATTCCACCAAAAGTGTTGACGAATATCTCTGTACATCTTCGTGCCGCCTGGGTGAATGGAGTACTGCGAACTGTGAGCCTCTGCCATGACTTCCTGTCTGATATCTCCACTGGGTACACAAAGACGCGTGCCGTGTCGAAGTGTACCATCCTCATGAATACATAACTCTGGCCTTCTTCCTGCCTCGTACTCTGCTCTGAGCCGCTGAATCTTGGAATCTGCTAACTGTGCTGTCCGGATCCTCTCAACTATGGTGGACTGAATCTGTAGGCTGGCCATCAAGGCCACATTGGAAGGAAGAACCACTTCAATTCCCATCTTCTGAAGATCCGCCAATAGCTCTGGTTGCGCCGTCAGGAAATAAACTCCGGCTCTCCGGCTCAACGCATCTGCTACAACGTTGGCCTTCCCTGGATGATACTGCAAATCCACATCGTAGTCCACCAGTAGCTCGAGCCATCTTCTCTGCCGTATATTAAGATCCTTCTGGGTGAAAATATACTTCAAGCTCTTATGATCAGTAAATATCTCCACTCTGTCTCCGTACAAGTAGTACCTCCACAACTTAAGTGCAAACACTACTGCTGCTAGCTCCAAGTCGTGGGTCGGGTAATTCTTCTCATGATCACGGAGTTGACGTGACGCATAAGCAATTACCTTCCCATGCTGCATCAAAACACATTCCAATCCTCTGCCTGAAGCGTCGCAATAAACTGTGAATCCTCCGGTCCCATCTGGAAGGGTGAGAATGGGAGCCGTTATCAAACCTCGCTTCAACTTCTCAAATGATTCCTGACATTCTGCTGTCCAAACGAACGGCACATCCTTGCGGGTCAACTGGGTCATCGGCGCTGAAATCCTTGCAAAATCAGAGACGAACCGCCGGTAGTAGCCGGCCAATCCAAGAAAGCTACGAACTTCTGCCACTGAGCTGGGTACTGGCCATGCCTCGATAGCCACAATCTTCTGGGGATCCACTTCCACTCCTCCTCTGGTAATGATGTGACCCAAGTAAGAAATACGATCGAGCCAGAACTCGCATTTACTGAACTTGGCGTACAACTGGTGCTCTCTGAGAATCTGGAGGACAACTCTGAGATGCTGCTCATGCTCTGCTTCACTCTTGCTATAGACCAGGATGTCATCAAGGAACACTATCACAAACTGATCCAAGTAAGGCATGAAAATACGGTTCATGAGGTCCATGAACACTGCCGGCGCATTGGTCGCTCCAAAGGGCATAACTAGAAACTCCTAATGCCCGTACCTAGATCTGAACGCCGTCTTCGGGATGTCCTGCTCTCTGACTCTGATCTGGTGGTATCCTGACCGCAAGTCTATCTTCGAGAAAATTGAAGCCCCCTTGAGTTGATCAAACAAGTCATCTATCCTCGGGAGAGGGTATCTGTTCTTGATTGTTACTGAGTTCAAGGTACGATAATCAACACATAGCCTGGACGTACCATCCTTCTTTTTTACAAGAAGCATCGGGGCTCTCCAAGGCGATCCACTTGCACGAATGAATCCCTTGGTCCTGAGTTCTTCAATCATCTTGTACAAAATCTCTAACTCTGAAGGCGCCATTCTGTAGACTCGCTCTGATACTGGTGCTGTCCCGGGAATCAAGTCGATGGTGAACTCGATCTCCCGCTCTGGTGGCATCCCTGGAAGTTCCTCTGGGAAGACATCTGGAAACTCTTCAACTATCCGGGGCAACTGCGCTGCTGCTACTGCCATCTGCAATACTGGAGGAGATGGATCTACTGTGCCTCTGGAAAATGAAAACTCTGGCTCTCCGGGAATACTAAAGACAACTCTGCCAACATGGCAGTCTATCCTAGCATAATGGTTCCTCAACCAATCCATGCCTAGGACTACATCATAGTCTGCCATAGGGAACTCTATGAATCTAGCGGAGAACTCTCTACCGCTAACTACGATCCGACACGAGAAAATACTCGATCTACTCCCACAAGACCATTACCAGTAAGTATATTGAGCCTCACTGATAATGACTCGGGCTCCAACCCTATCCGTATCGTGAATCGTGCAGACATGAATGAATGCGATGCACCAGAATCAAATAATACAGATGCTGGAAAGGTGTTGACGAGAATAGTACCTGCCACTACCTCACCTGGTGCAACTTCTTCTTCCATGGTCATCATCATAGCCTGACCTCTAGCTGCGGGTCCCCTCTGCTGGAAACCCCTCTGTCGGTTCTGTGCTGGAGCCTGGGTGATCTGCTGCTGAAAGGCCTGGGCCTGAGGCAACAATGGCCTCGGGTACTGCTGCTGCTGCTGAACTGGAGCTGGGGCTGGTCCTCTCACCGAAGAACTAGAAAGGTTGGATGATGATGGACCTCCCCTATTCGGGCAGGTCCCTATCTGGTGGTCTGCTCCTCCACAAGCCAGGCACAATCCCTGTGCCCTACGACACTCTGCCACTACATGGCCCGGCTTCCCGCAATGAGAACATCCCACCGCGGAAGACTGCTTCTGCTTCTGCTGCTGCGGGTACGTCGGGGTCGAAAGCTGAACCGACGTCACTGAGGCCGCCCGCCTCGGAGTTCCAATGGTTATACCCCTAGCTGCCGGGGCTGGAGCTGAAGATTGGTGCATCTGGTTGTGGGACCACTTCCTGCCTCCGGTCCTGTCCACAATTCTCTGGGAGGTATACTCATGCCTCCTTGCTGCCTTCAATACTGCATCGAACGTCTGGTGCTCGAACTGCTCTATAGCCAATAATATCTCTAAGTGCAGCCCTTGCTGGAATCGCTGAGCCCTATCGAACTCGGTTGCCACCAAGGTGGGGGCGAACCTACTCAGCCTGGAAAACTCGATCGCATAGCCATCGACCGTCCTGCCTCCTTGCTTCAAGTTGGTGAACCGGGTCTGCAGGTCGTACCGTGCTACCGCATCGAAGTACTTTGTCTGGAACCTCTCTCTGAACGTCGCCCAAGTGACTGGTGCCGCTAACCCCATGGCCTGAGCCGCCCACCAATCGCGAGCCAAGTCTAACAACTGTAGGCGTACCACCGCCACCTTCTTATTCTCAGGTGTCCTAGCTGCTTCTAGAACCAACTCGGTATCCTGAAGCCAAGCGTCTGCGGCAATCGCATCTTCACTGCCGTCAAAGAAGGGAGGGTTCAAGTGCTTGAAACTATTGGCCGCCTGATTCCCTTGGAGACCTCCTCGGTTTAGTGCATCATGAACTTCCTGGTGCAAGGCGTCGCCTCGACGATCTTGGGATGCAAGCAGTTCTCTGATAAGCCCTACCAAAGGTCCCTCATCCTGTCTAGCTGGTTGAACGGGCGGAGCTGCCTGAACTGGAGGTTCTGAGCCTCCGGAAAGCATAACTCGGGAGGCTACTCCAGAGTGCTGAGCTTGATCTTCCTGGCGCTGGGGTGCTTGCCGAGCTCCCTCTGGCTGGTTGGCAGGTCCGGGAGTAATGCCGCTGAAGAAGACGACATAGGGAATAATAAGGAAAGGACCAGGACAGATCAATGATACAAGCAATGTGATCAGGTCGAGATTCTCAGGGATTTGAAGATACGAGCAGAGATCAAGGATGAATATTGATTGAGACATCTATTCGGTAAACCCTCACATTTCTTGAATGCCAAGACCTGCATGGGCCACCACTTAAACCATGTCACGCCCCAGAACCAGAATACTGGAGAGCGGGGGCAGACATAGCCAGCTACGTATATTGAAATAGAATACATCTCAACTATACGGTCACGGCTGTCTAGATATGAGGGTTTACTACAAGCCAGCAGTCTCTTAAGGTCAAGCCTGTTGTCTCAATCTCAAGCAATTAACAGAGTTACAAGATATTAGAGCATCAAATATATATATATAAGGCGTCCCAAATATTACATATTGGATGATCATGAAGCTAGTCGTACAAAATGATAGGACTAGCAAGAGTTCAGTCATACATGATCAACCCTAGGATTTGTTAATCATGCTTACAGCCCGTAGGCAGACAGTAAGTAAATGTGCATCGAGCTAACAGGTGCTCGTCGGCTAAACGCCTCAAAAGAATAAATTTACATATAAGTGGGTGAAATAAAAAGGAAAACCCACTCTTGGCCCGGGTTCCGTCTAGTTGTCACCATTGGGCTGGAAGCTTGGTAGATCCTCGGGAGCTGCTCCGAAATCTGGCCACACAAAACCAGCTGGGTCAAACCCCAGAAAGAGCAAGTGCCACAAAGGAGGCCACAAATAAGAACAAAAGCCAGCATATCAGAATATAAAGAATAAAAGAAGTACAAGTAGTAAAGTACACAGGGCGATAAACGACTAGGGACGTGGAACCATTCCGGGAGCCAGGTTACAATCCTTAAACCAAACAAGGACCGGGGTTGTAACCCTTCGCCTGAATAGCTCACTGTCTCTACTCATTTATCGTTAAGATAAGTAAAACAAACATGCTCAGGAGATAGCAGGTACTGGAGCTAGACAAGACTTAGACAAGGCTGGACATCATGCATTCACAAGCGGCCAAGCAATTACTACGGCTTACAACTTTAACTAACTAGGGTTATCACAAGCCTTAATTACTAACAAGATGTAAGTGAGAAACTCCCAGTCCCAAGCCCTGCAGACCATCCAGTTATCCTTCCGCGGGTTGAGAGTTATAGGTGGGTACATTGCCCGAGAGACAAATGTACCCTTAGGTGACTTAGAGGGTGCAACACATGACAGTGTGCTGGAAATGTGCTCTACTCGTCGGCAAGCTACAAGTCCATTAAAACGCCCAGATAACGAGATTGCCTGTGATTGGGAATTCTCCATGTTCTAGTTTGATCAAATCATTAGACTAATCCAATTTAGCGCGAGTCCCTGGCCGTGGTACCCAGGAAGTCACGTCCTAGACATGATGCGAGACAAGACAAGTGGATTGTACAAACAAGCAAGCAGGAGCACCCACGGTGTCAAGTTGATTATACGAGTTAATTACAAGTTACAAGTCAAGTCAAGTCAGGAGTGCGCCGCCACGGGCCACTATCAAGTTATCAAGATAAATCATGTCAGGGTGCTTGTTAGGAGTGCACCACTACGGGTCACTGTCATGTCAGGTTGGTCATGTCAGGAGTGCACCACTACGGGTCACTGTCGTGTTATGCTAGGTCCTTGTCATACCATGCCATGTACAATAGACATTCCAAACATATTAAGTAAAATCAAGTTCATGACAAAAGGCGTAAGGATATAAAATGGGCGTAAAATATCTAATACAATATCTATATATATAGGACTATAGAAGAGCCAGGCTTAAAGAAAATAAAACCAAATCTCCAAGAGCCAATGGTTTGCGTAAGGGATCAGGGGGTTGGATTGCGCAGGAGTCAAGTGCGCCAGGAGGCCAACTGCGCAGGGTGACCTGCGCAGGGTACCAACTGCGCAGAAGTGAGCTGCGCAGGGTACCAACTGCGCAGGAGTGGATGGCGCAGCAGATGGGTTGCGCACAGGAGGATTGCGCAGGGGTGGATTGCGCAATGGTCGATTGCGCAGGGGTTACTTTGCGCATGGCTGTCTTGTGCATGGCTAGCTTGCGCCAGCGCAATCCAGCGCAGCGCAAAGCACTGGCCAAGTGATTGCGCAATCGGCCATGCGCTAAGGAGCACAGGTCGGGGGTGCACAATCGGCCATGCGCTAAAAAGCGCAAGGCAGAGGGCTGTTCTTCCTGGCCGAGAGCAAGTCCAAGAACACCAAGAACTTCAATTCTTCATAACTTAGCCAAATTAAAACCAAATTTAGATTTTCAAAGTTCTAACTTGAGTAAAATCGAATTCTCTTCCACATGGAAGCATCAAAACATACAAAAATCAAAGTTAAATAGATCAAAACCATGTAAATCCGAAAATAGTAAAACTTAGATCTAGAACAAAGGAAACTCCAAATCACAAAATGTCAAGTTCTAAAGTTGTTCTCCATGGCCTAATCTAGCTAATAGACAAATAAAAGTGGTGCTTATTTGATGGCAAGGTGCACTTGCCTAATGGGTTGGGGAGTTGTGTGGAAGAAGGAAGAAGAAGAAAATTAATGGAGAGTAAAGAGGAGAGAGAAAGTTTGGTGGAGCTATAATGAGGGTGGTTGTGGTGTGTTGAGGGAGGAGTGTAGGTTAAAGTGTTCCACTCATGATGAACCAAACCAAACCAACTTCCACAAAATAAAACCAAGCCATGGTCCAAACCCATTTACGAGAAACCAAAATCCGCAAGTCGAGAAAATAAAATACGTGCCAGAATCAAATACGAGCATAATTACGTAATACAGGAAATGGGGGTGACAGCTATAGGCGAATGAAACAATATCCGTGGCGGCCAACCCGACACATCAGGTCTGGGCCTTGGGTGGCTAGTATGGCACGATCTCGGGATTCTTCCCACCCAATGCATCTACCAAGTTAGTTGCCTAATTAAGCCCTAGGTTGTTCTTAGAGATCACATGTCGTGGTCACATGTTCACTCCTTTAGATATCGTACATTGTACGAGTACCCCAAGAAGGAATCCGTACTGGCTCATGGAGTCATACGTATGTTCCCCCTTCTTGGTGTAATGTAACACACATCCCATACCACGTCATTGCTACCGACCATTACTATGTAAATGCTGGACTCTTGAAAGTACTGGCAGGTATCACGTAGGAACACTTAGCGCTTAGGATCGTACCTCGGTGCTCATATAGATTGTACATTTGTACACTCATAGGATCATCCAGCCATCACATAGGTAGTCAGATTAGAAATGAGGACTTAATAGACCTAGAAATATGCGGCAATGACTCATGCGGCTGGAAAATGTAGGCGTATACGGATCAGAATCAATAAGGTCATACGGCCAGACTATCTATGGCCCAGACTCAGGCGGCTGAGCAGAGATCTCATGCGGCTAGAGAAGGTCCAAGTCCATGCGGCCCGAGCGAGGGAGACTTATGCGGCTGAAGGAAAGGGGCGGCCCTATACGACTCAGAGAAGAACCGAGCTTATGCGGCTCAAAATGGACAGACATATACGGCAGTGGGAAAGAGGTGCATACGGCTCAGGAAACTAAGTCCCATGCGGCTGGAAAATTACTGGGCCTATGCGGCTGAAACTGCCAGCGCCATGCGGCTGTGAGAAGGTCAGGGCGCATGCGGTCGGGGCGAGAGCGGGGCGCATGCGGATCAAGTTACCGGGCTTATGCGGCTCAAAAATACTTATGCGACTGCTAATGCTCATACGGCTGCAACTGTTCACGCGGCTGCCTTGCTTATGCGGCTACGAAATGCCATGCGGCCGAAACTGCCCAGCGCCATGCAGCTAGAGAAGCTTATACGGCTGAACATGTTCATGCGGCTGAGAATTGCACATGCAGCTATGACACTATTCATTATCCCTACCAAAATTAGCACAGACGAACATAGGAGAAGTCCAAATATTACATTGGCCATAACTTCCTCCAAACAAGTCAAAATCTAACTTTTCAAAGGTCAAAATTGTATAGAATCAAATTTCCTACAACATAGGACCATTGGTTTTCGAAAATAGCCAAGTTTGATAGATCAAAACCATGAAAAATCATGAAACCCTAGATTTTAGGAACTTAGATCTACACATATCTAGCCATTAAAATCAAAGACTTCAAGAACTAAACTTGTAGAGAATGAAGAGAAGAACATTATAGATAAATAATAACAAGAAAAATCAAGAATGGAAAATTTGCTAATCTCTACTTTTTGAGCAAGGTGTACTTGCCTATGGAGTGGTGGTTATGGAAAATAAATGGAGGAGTGAATGAGGAGAGAGAGTGAGGAAGAGAATATAAATAGGGGTTGGTTAATGGAAACCCTAATCCCTAATCTCTATCCATTCTACTAATGACAAGCTTAAAAAGCTACATGCAACCATTGATAAATATACAGAATTATATACTTATGCTAAATACAGATACCGTATACGGAATCCTTGAAGAATACGTATATCGGGATCGGGGAGTGACATCTCTATCCTCCTTAGAAAAATTCCGTCCTCGAAATTTCAGCCAAGACAAAGATAGAGGTATCCAGGCAAGTAATGGTGCATTTACAATCTACGCAATCATACATTTCAAAATGGTGCAAAACAAACATACAAATAGATTATCAAGGCATGAGAAGGAACATACCTTCCGAGTCGAACAAGTACGGATATCGAGATCTAATCTCGTCCTCGCGCTCCCAGGTTGACTCTCCCGGAGAGTGATGGCCCCAAGCGACACGGACAAGGCGAATAGTCCGGTTCTTGAGCACCTTCTATCGCCGGTCCAAAATAGACACGGGTTGTTCCTCGTAAGTTAGGTCGGTACCAACGACTAACTCCGAATGGTCGAGGACATGACTCGAATCCGGAACGTACCCACGCAACTGAGATACATGAAACACATCATGTACGCCAGATAGCGAGGGAGAAAGGGCAAGCCGATAAGCAATATCGCCTACCCGAGCGAGAATCTCAAAAGGACCAACGAATCTCAGACTAAGCTTTCCTCGGGTTCCAAATCTAATGACACCCCGAGTGGGCAAAATCTGTAGAAACACTTGGTCTCCAACACCAAACTTTAGAGTCCTTCGATGCTGATCTGCCCAGTGGCGGTGTCTGTCCTGCGCGACTCGAAGCCGTTCTCTGATCAACTTGACTGTCTCTACGGCATGCGTGATCATCTCTGGTCCCAACAATTTTTGTTCTCCCATATCGTCCCATGCCAGAGGGGACCTGCACTTTCTTCCATATAATGCCTCAAACGGCGCCATCTGTATACTTGCCTGATAACTATTATTGTAAGAGAACTCTACTAAATAAAGATGATCTTCCCAAATTCCACCGAAGTCTAAAGTACAAGCCCGTAGTATATCCTCTAAGGTCTGAATGGTCCTTTCTGATTGTCCATCCGTCTGCGGATGATAGGCTGTGCTGAATCTTAACTTGGTGCCCAAACTTTGGTGCAAACTCTGCCAAAAGTGAGAGGTGAATCGGGTGTCCCGATCTGATACTATGCTGACTGGAATACCATGCTGCCTCACAATCTATTTCATATACATGTCTGCCAGCTGCTCAGTAGACTGCCCTACTCTGAAAGAAAGAAAATGTGCAACCTTCATGAGCCGATCCACGATTACCTAAACTGCGTTTCGACAGGTCGGAGATCTAGGTAATCCGGTCACAAAGTCCATCATGATGTGCTCCCACTTCCACTCTGGAATAGGAAGCGACTGTAACAATCCTGCTGGTCTCTGCTGCTCTGCCTTCACTTGCTGACATACCAAACATCTGGATACAAACCTCGCTATCTCCCTCTTCATGCCATTCCACCAAAAGTGTTGCTTTATATCTTGGTACATCTTTGTGCCTCCGGGATGAATAGAATAAGTAGAACTATGAGCCTCTGACATAACTTCTTGTCGAAGGTCTCCACCTGGTACACAAAGGCGGTTTCCGAACCTAAGTGTACCATCCTCATGGATTACAAACTCCTTTCTGAGACCCGACTCACACTCTGATCGAAGCTTCTGGATTCGCGGATACTCTGTCTGGGCTGCTCTGATCCTCTCTACGAGAGTAGACTGAATCTACAAACTGGCCATAACTCCCGTATCTTGCGGCAAGATCACTTCAATTTCCATTTCCTGAAGATCCTCCAAAATGTGCCTCTGCGTGGTTAGAATGAATGCACCACCTCTCCTGCTCAAGGCATCTGCTACCACATTCGCCTTGCCTGGATGATACTGAAGATTTACATCGAAGTCTTTTAGTAATTCCAACCATCTCCTCTGTCTCATGTTCAGGTTCCTCTAGGGCAACACATACTTTAAGCTCTTATGATCAGTATAAATCTCCACTCGATCCCCATATAAGTAGTGCCTCCATAACTTAAGCGAAAACACTACTGCTGCTAACTCTTGGTCGTGAGTCGAATAATTCTTCTCATGATCTCGAAGCTGTCGAGATGCATATGCTATCACCTTACCATGCTGCATCAGTACAGATCCAAGTCCCTTCCCAGATACGTCATAATACACTGTAAACCCTCCCGATCCTACTGGAAGTGTCAAGATCGGGGCTGAGATTAATCTCCTCTTCAACTCTTCAAATGATGTCTGACACTCTGCCGACCAAACAAACTCTACATCCTTATGCGTCAAACGCGTCAAGGGTGCCAAAATCCTGGCGAAGTTTGGCACGAATCTCCTGTAGTAACCTGCCAATCCCAAGAAACTACGCACTTCTGCTACCGTCTTCGGAACTAGCCAATTCTCCACTGCTTCAACCTTCTTCGGGTCTACTGACACTCCTGCTCCAGAAATAATGTATCCCAGGAACGAAATATGATCCAACCAAAACTCATATTTATTAAGCTTTGCATATAGTTGATGCTCCCTCAAGGTCTGCAAAACTGTCCGAAGATGTTTTTCATATTCCTCCTCACTACTGGAATAGACGAGGATGTCATCTATAAATACTGCTACAAACTTATCCAAATAGGGTAGAAAGATGCGATTCATCAAATCTATGAATACTGTTGGGCATTAGTCAGTCCAAATGGCATCATCAGAAACTCATAATGCCCATACCGTGATCTAAATGTTGTCTTGGGTATGGCCTGCTACCGGACCCTCACTTGATAATATCCAGATCGAAGATCAATCTTAGAGAAGATGCTAGCCTTACTCAATTGATCAAACAAGTCATCAATCCTGGGTAACGGATACTTGTTCTTCACGGTTACTGTATTCAACTGCCGGTAATCAATGCACATCCGCGTCGATCCATCCTTCTTAGGTACCAAAATCACCGGTGATGCCCAGGGCGAATTACTGTCTCTGATAAACTGCTTCGCCTTCAGTTCTTCTTTATGCTGGTACAACTTGTCCAACTCTGATTGCGACATCCTGTAAACTCTGCCGATCTTAGGCTCCGTCCCAGGATTCAGCTCGATACAAAACTCCACATCTCTGACTGGTGGCAAACCTGGAAGCTCATCTGAGAATACATCAGCAAACTCTCTGACCACCCTGGGAATCTGCTCAAGCTCTGACAATGCTTCTGCAACGATGCCCTTGGGTCGATCCTCCAATGATCGAACAAAGACAAACTCCTCTACGCCAGGTATATTAAATACTACCCTACCTCCCCGACAATCTATCGTCGCAAGACTGTCTCTCAACCATTCCATGCCTAGGACAACTTCAAAGTTGCCCATGGGAAACTCAATCAAAGATACGGGCAATATTCGCCCACTCACTACGACTGGACACGCTAAGCACACTCTGCTAACTCCTACTAGCCCATTACCAGTTAGTATATTCATCCTCTCTGGCAATGCCTCGAATTCCAATCCAATACGTGTCACAAATCGTGCAGATATAAAAGAGTGGGTAGCCCCCGAATCAAACAATGCTACTGCAGGAAAAGAGGTAACGAAAATATTACCTACAACCACGTCGCCTGAAGCTAACGCATCCTCCAGTGATAAGGTGAAGGCCTGGCCCTGGCCTTGCAGGGCTCCTTCCTGCTGCCTTCCTCGACCATGCTGCCACTGCGGCCTCTGCGGGCCTTCCTGGTTCTGTGTCTGGCGATACATCTGAGCCTGCGTGGGTAGACGCTGGGCTAGTTGTCACGACCCGCACCATAGAGTTAGGGCACGAGAACGTAACGACGCCCAGCCTACGCCGCAGTGTCGGCGGTAGAACGCTGTCCTAGGTCACAACATCTAACAATATAAAGCTAAGCAGTTTATACTCCCCGAATGGGGGTGACATAGCAGATACAAATTCAATCACATCTAAGGTAGAGCATGATAAGGATAGATAAAACAGGAAATCCAAACTAAATACAGGAGATAGAAGTCTAAGTGTCTAAGATACATGAACCCAGAAGTACATCTCAAAACTCAAATAAAGATACAGTAATCCACAAAGTAAATACAACTCCAGACCAAAAGAAATAACTACCTAAACAAACCCTACTGTGTCTCCTCTAGGCTAGCAGGCACCTCCAGGCTATCTGTAAAATTTATCAACAGGTCCAGTCAGGACTGGAGCGAGCACAGTACATCTCAACAATTCATAGCAGGTTAGAAAATATGAACATGCAGTAAAGTAAGATACAAGTACTGAAAGAAGTGCAGTATAAAAACAGAGAGAGAACTGTAATAGAAATATCTACTATACATAGGGAACTAGCAGTGACTAGTGAGTCAGAGTACAATATGAACATGTAATACTCCCCCGTACCCCCGATCAATACACAAGGATCCAGCCAGGTTATGTTATATGATGCTATGTAACAGACCCCGAAGGTGATAGACCCCGAAGGTGATAAGCCCCCGAAGGGTGGTAGACCCCGAAGGTGATACATAGTAGTCCCATAAAAATGGGGATTCTGGAGGTAACCCAACAGTGTAAGTCCCATAAAAATAGGGATTCTGGAAGTAACCCAACAGTGTAAGTCCCATAAAAATGGGGATTCTAGGGGTAACCCAACAGTGTAAGATTCCAGGAAGACTCTACGATCATGAGGGTACATGTCGTAAGTGATCAAAGAACCAAGAAGCATATGATACGCTATGAAAGTGAAACGCACAGAACATAGAGTACCCGATGCTCCCTAAGGATAACATCTCAAGAAAGGATCCATATAGTACCAATCCGTGTGACCAACGTGACAGTACAAATAAAGTAATCTACTGCAGGAAATAATTCTAAGCAGGATATGAAATGATCAGAGAATGTACTCGCCTCGATAACCTGAACAGCTGATAAGTAAAGGGAGGTCCCACTGAAGCCACAGAGTCCTATTTAAAGCAACACAGGTTACAAGGTGTTCAAGTTGAAATAAATGAATCCCTACAGGCAATCTATATTATTCTAGGTTCTTCTAAGTCAAATTAACTCTAGGTCGACTCCGGTCAATAATCTAGTCAAACTAGGTCAAGTGTTGACTTACAGTTGACTTTGGGTCAACTGGTCAACTCTGGTCAAACAGGGTAAATCTAATCTAATATAAAGTGTACTTCGTTATTTGTACGTCGAAACTTACGACACGTAAATCGAGATAAGAGGATTATCGGTAAGGTTGATAATCTTATTATAGTGATCCACGTATCCAACTTGTCAATTTTAGCGATGTAAGATCACCGGAATTGGCTGATCTCAGTTTCGTTGTACTAATCCCGAAATACGAAAATTATGTGAATTAATTATTAATTAATTATAAAAAGGTTAAACTCAGAGAAATTATCAACAAACATTGTCGGACGATGAAATGAACATCGCCAACGTGTCCAGAACGGTCAAATTAGCTAGGATAGCCTACCCAACGGTCCAATTTGGACACAAGGGCAAAAAGGTAATTTCGGGTCAAAACGGTGTCCGTGACGGAGCCGTTTTGCACCGAAAAACGTATAAGAAACAAGTCTATAAAATATAGCAAATTATATGTCCACGCAACCAGAATGACGATACGAACCCAACGGTATCTCCAGAATTGGATTCCGTTGACCCGATCTCAATTTGGTCCGTTGACCAGAACTTGGAATTCCGTTTTGCACGGAAATGCGTGCTGGAGCCAAAGTTCTCAAAACTCAGCAAACTACCTGTCAACGAGTCCAGAATGATGATACGAACTCAACGGTATCTCCGAAATTGGATTCCGATGAGCCGATCTCAAAATGACCCGTTGGTCCGGATATTGGTATCCGACTTGCACCGAAATACGTGCCAGACCCAATGTCCACCAAAACCTAGCAAATTATATGTCAACGAGTCCATAATGACGATACGAACTCAACGGTATGTCCGGAACTGGATTCCGATGAGCCGGCATCAAAAAGTCCCGTTGACCCAGAATGTGGGACCCGTTTTGCACCGAAAAACGTGCCCGGGCCCACGTTCTCCAAATCTAACAAATTTTATATGAAAACATGCCAGAACGACACCACAAGTCTAATGGTGGTGTCAGAAATGAAATCTGGAGTCCCGTGTTCAAAAATAGAATTTTACAAGTTGGAAATTACGAATTCGGACGACCAACTTTGGCGTCGAATTCAACCAATCAAACAAGCTCACAATGAAACAAAACTGGAGGAATAGTAAGAGGGTTATACCATCTTTGCACCGAAACTGGTAGCACGCCAAACGGAGCTGCGGTGGAAGAGATACAAGCTGACGAAGTTGGCCCCACGAAACTGTCCAAATTTAATACAATTTAAACGGTCAACTTGGTGGCCGGTTTTCATGTATCAAACGACAAAATTAACGGACGAAAATTGACATGAGCGAAGGTGGATATACCGAGATTGCGATGGAGCGAAGAAATCATCGATCCAACGGTCGGACCTCCGGGAAAACGTGCACGAAGTTGCTGCGACGGGACGCCAAAACGAACTTTATTTCGCGTGCGTCACGACGGGACGTCGTGCAAAACGCACGAATCGCCTATACGACGCGCTGGAGGAGAAGACGCTAACCCAGGGGGGGTCGCCGGGGTCGCACGTGATGGGGGAGCCCACGGCCACGATGGCGCGTGGCCGGCGGCGGGGGCCAACGCCGTACGTGCGCGCGCCGGGGGGGTTTGCTCGGTCGGTTTACACTGGTGCACAGTGCTGCAGCCGCTGTTGTGCTGCCGCCGTGCGCAGCGGAGCACAGGGCCGGCCTGGCCGGGCACGGCGGTGGCGCGCGGCCTTGTGCGGCCTGCCACGGCTGGAGAATGGTGGCGAACTGGTTTGAAGTTGTGGCGAAAATAGAATGGAGGTGGTGGCTGCGGTTTTGAGATGGGGAGGAGGAGAAGACCATGGAGTTGGAGGAGGAGAGGAGGAGAAAGGTGGTGGTGCCGTGGCCGGAGCCAAGGGAGGAGGTTGTTGGGTGGTTGCATGGGAGCTGTGGAGCTCGGGAATGGAAGAAGCTGCTGTGCCTCTCTTTGAATTGTTAGTATTAAATGAAGAAAGGAGAGAGAGAGAAGGATAAGTTATAAATTAAAGAGAGAGAGAGAAAAGATAAAAAGTTTGTCCCCTTGTGAAAGTTAGGGCCGGCCATGTTGGCCAAGGGGATTGGAAAAAGTTGCATGGGGAATTAATGGTGGGGATTTGTTTGTAGGATCTAAAGGCTAGGAATAATTTAGAGAAATAGGGTATTCCAAGGAAATAAATCAATGGGAAATTTCCCATTAAATATTTAAAGATAGATAAAATAAGCACTTGATATTTTTGGGCAGAAAATATGAGGGTGTCATGATGGAGAATAACACGGAGCTGGGCTGGACTCGGTGGAGCCGGATTGGATCGAAACTGGACATTGAGCAAAAATCGATTTAAAATTAGACGTTGATGATCATGTGTAAATAAGTAGCACATGGGGATTCCAATAAATGGGACACAAGTGACGGACGGGTAGTAGGCTCAATGTGGGCCATGTCCATAGTTGGGGCTGACAGGTTTTGGTCGACAGGGGACCCACAAATCAAGTTGGAAGATAAATGTGACGCCGTGGAGTGAAATAAAATCGGGTCACGTGTCGGAAAAGTTGTGCGAAGCAAATGGGGCACAAGGAGGCGTGTCTGAGTGGGACACAAAGGTCATGGGTGACGAGCGTCTCGAGTAGATCATCAATGAGGAGTTGGTTTCAAGCAACTGACTGGTCTAGCACTCTCAATTTAAATGTCATGGTAACGCGCTGAAAATGATCAAGAAAAAGAGTGGGAAAATAAATATCACTCAAGTGGTCTAAACCGACCCGAAGTTCAGCGAAGCAGAAAGAGTACAAGGGAACAAGTTTGGATGGGACACTACATACCGTCATGAAGGTAATCATGTCCACTCCAAAGCCCGTGAAGAAGATTTCCAGAATTGAACATCCTTGATACTCCAAATATCAATGGCATGAAAGAGTACACTTACAGATAAATAAATAAGATAAAATATTTATCAAAACCAACTATTCAGGAAAATAAAATAAAATGAAAAATTTCAACCCGAAATTCAGGGTGCTCACATCCTACCCACCTTATAAAAATTTCGTCCTCGAAATTAAAATGTCCATACTCCCTCTAGGTCAAACCCCCACAATCAAAGTCCCAGATTAAAACAAATCATGTGATCAAAAGGACGACATACAGGGTCATGGCATACGGTGACAATGAAGTCTCATCTAGGTATACTAGTCATGCTAACCGGAAGGGTCATAGGGTATCAAACACACAAGCAGTCTAGGGTGCTGAACGAAAAAGTTTCAGAAATAACAAATCATCAAAACTGTAAGGCGGTCTACCATCCTATATGAAACTGGTACTCATCAAAAATAAAATAAAATAAGGGTAACTACCAATTATCTGAAAATACTATTCCAGGAAAATCAAATCATTAGTTAAAGAATGAAAGTCAATTGCGTTGAAATTCAATTACAATATATATTAAAATTATTTATTCTCGATACGATCTAAGTTGATCAAATTGGGGAAATCAAAATTTAGGCAATGTGGAGGACAGCTCAACAAAGTTTGAGAACGAGCATACAAGGATAGAGATTCGGTCACAATCAAAATTAAGTACAACCAAGATATAATTATGATAAGAAAAGATAATCGAAGTCGATTTGGTCGTGATTAAGGAAACTAGGATTTAATGATATTGAAAAACCACTTTTTGGGAAAACAAGGAAAGATTTCATACGAAGGTCAGTTAATCATCTCTCTCTAACATTATCAGTTTACCATTTGCTAATCATATTTTTTTCACAAACCCCAATATAAAATCAACCGTTATATGTATACCCTCAAAGAACATCTAAATTTTTACCATGATCACCATAGACAAAATTTTAAACTTCTAAAATATTTTCCATGAGACATACCCCTCTTTTTTAGGAATCAATACTTATTCATTTAATCAAATTTCAAATTTCTTCGCTTCGTTCTAAATTAGATCTGGAACATCTAAATCCAGTTTATAAAATCCTTGTACTTGTTTAAGTTAAGCCTCGTATTTATTCAACCCTAATACCTCCAAGTCATACAAAATTTATTCTCGTTTTATAAATCAACCTTCATATTTCCTTCACGTTTATCTTCAAATATTATCCTTTTTAAATTCCACAATTTCTCCTAATCATCAAAAATAATTTCTATAACGTAAAATCCTTGTGTTCTCTTTGTCTCTAGTCACCCTCTCAAAATATCTGGTTCAACTTCGCATAATCATAGAATACAATCAAATTCTCATTTCCATCTCTAAATTTCACATAGCCTTGTAATAGTTCCCAAGAATCAATAACCAAGATTTTCTAAGTTCTCAAAACTAGGTTGACCTCTGATATATATATTTTTGAAGCACATCCATGAATTACTCATAACCAACTTTCTGCAATTGTTTCTAAATTGATAACATTTATCACTCAATTCCATTCTAAACCTTTACCACATTTCTATCTCAAAATTTTTTTTTTACTTCCAATATTTTGATTCCTACAAAATTATCACATGATAACCAATTACGTCATTTCCATATTAGATGATTTACGTCACTTCCTCAACATTTCTTAGATAAAAACGATATGCAAATTCAAGAGTTCAAGTACAGCTGATAGAATTATATACGAGACAGGGAATTGATGTAATCATGATAGTTGTATAAGACAAGGAATGATGGTACTAAAATATTGGCAGGAAAAGAAATGGTGATAAAATCTGTTCTACTTATCCGTTTTAAAAGAGGAAACCATTTTAAAATCCAGAGTTAAAATATCAAATTTAAGATAAAGTCTAGCAAAATCATTGATTTGTTGAATTAAGAAGAAATTCATGGAAGAAGTTACCCAAAGGTTTATGAAAATAGCTAAAGCTACTCCTAAGTTAAATAATGAGAGGCAAAGCAAAACAAAACAATTAATAATTCTTTTTTTTTTGACTGAAACAAAAGTCGCAAAACACGTTCGAAAACATTTAAGGTACAATCTGATAATTATATGCGTCTATCCAAAATCATGGTACTCTAAATCCTCGTCATACTAGTAAGCAAGGCTACGATAATCACAGAGTCCTCGACTTGGGCACATACCTCTAGAATCATGGTATTTAACATTTTCGCGATATCGCTAGCTTGGCTGCGAAAACCTTAAATTCCCACACCCGAGAAATATATCCAAGTCAACTATATGTCCTCACCATGCTGGCTAATATGACTGTAGAAGACTAGATTCCAAATCTTAGATGACCTAGCCCATATAATTTTATCTTGACAAAAATTAAATTTAAATCAACAACGAATACAAAAAAAAATCAAATTTATCAACGAATCATCAAGATTCAAAAATGAACAAAAATCCTTCAAATCACATAACTACAAACTCGGATGCTATAGCTAACATCAAGATTCAAAATTCAACAATCTTTATCAAAATCAATAAATACTAACTCAATTTCAATAATAATCCCTTAAAATCAAATTCAATAACAGAAAGTAAAGATAATCAAATCAAAGAAAAGAGTTTTCAAATCGAAGTTAAATAAGATTCTCCAGGGTCGTCCCGAAAATCTCTCAAGGGTTTCTAACTGTGATTGAGTACCTTCAAAATATATCCTATTCCTAGTGCAGGCTGTAGTGGTACTCAAGTTCGAATACCACTACACTTTTAGTCTTGACCTGCATGGGCCACCACTTAAAACGTGTCACGACCTGCACCCTAGAGTTAGGACACGAGAACGTAACGACGCCCAGCCTACGCCGCAGTGTCGGCGGTAGAACGATGTCCTAGGTCACAACATCTAACAATATAAAGCTAAGCAGTTTATACTCTCCGAATGGGGGTGACATAGCAGATACAAATTCAATCACATCTAAGGTAGAGCATGATAAGGATAGATAAAACAGGAAATCCAAACTAAATACAGGAGATAGAAGTCTAAGTGTCTAAGATACATGAACCCAGAAGTACATCTCAAAACTCAAATAAAGATACAGTAATCCACAAAGTAAATACAACTCCAGACCAAAAGAAATAACTACCTAAACAAACCCTACTGTGTCTCCTCTAGGCTAGCAGGCACCTCCAGGCTATCTGTAAAATTTATCAACAGGTCCAGTCAGGACTGGAGCGAGCACAGTACATCTCAACAATTCATAGCAGGTTAGAAAATATGAACATGCAGTAAAGTAAGATACAAGTACTGAAAGAAGTACAGTATAAAAACAGAGAGAGAACTGTAATAGAAATATCTACTATACATAGGAAACTAGCAGTGACTAGTGAGTCAGAGTACAATATGAACATGTAATACTCCCCCGTACCCCCGATCAATACACAAGGATCCAGCCAGGTTATGTTATATGATGCTATATAACAGACCCCGAAGGTGATAGACCCCGAAGGTGATAAGCTCCCGAAGGGTGGTAGACCCCGAAGGTGATACATAGTAGTCCCATAAAAATGGGGATTCTGGGGGTAACCCAACAGTGTAAGTCCCATAAAAATGGGGATTCTGGGAGTAACCCAACAGTGTAAGTCCCATAAAAATGGGGATTCTGGGGTTAACCCAACAGTGTAAGATTCCAGGAAGACTCTACGATCATGAGGGTACATGTCGTAAGTGATCAAAGAACCAAGAAGCATATGATACGCTATGAAAGTGAAACGCACAGAACATAGAGTACCCGATGCTCCCTAAGGATAACATCTCAAGAAAGGATCCATATAGTACCAATCCGTGTGACCAACGTGACAGTACAAGTAAAGTAATCTACTGCAGAAAATAATTCTAAGCAGGATATGAAATGATCAGAGAATGTACTCGCCTCGATAACCTGAATAGCTGATAAGTAAAGGGAGGTCCCACTGAAGCCACAGAGTCCTATTTAAAGCAACACAGGTTACAAGGTGTTCAAGTTGAAATAAATAAATCCCTACAGGCAATCTATATTATTCTAGGTTCTTCTAAGTCAAATTAACTCTAGGTCGACTCCGGTCAATAATCTAGTCAAACTAGGTCAAGTGTTGACTTACAGTTGACTTTGGGTCAACTGGTCAACTCTGGTCAAACAGGGTAAATCTAATCTAATATAAAGTGTACTTCATTATTTGTACGTCGAAACTTACGACACGTAAATCGAGATAAGAGGATTATCGGTAAGGTTGATAATCTTATTATAGTGATCCACGTATCCAACTTGTCAATTTCAGCGATGTAAGATCACCAGAATTGGCTGATCTCAGTTTCGTTGTACTAATCCCGAAATACGAAAATTATGTGAATTAATTATTAATTAATTATAAAAAGGTTAAACTCAGAGAAATTATCAACAAACATTGTCGGACGATAAAATAAATATTGCCAACGTGTCCAGAACGGTCAAATTAGCTAGGATAGCCTACCCAACGGTCCAATTTGGACACAAGGGCAAAAAGGTAATTTCGGGTCAAAACGGTGTCCGTGTCGGAGCCATTTTGCACCGAAAAATGTGCAAGAAACAAGTCTATAAAATATAGCAAATTATATGTCCACGTAACCATAATGACGATACGAACCCAACGGTATCTCCAGAATTGGATTCCGTTGACCCGATCTCAATTTGGTCCGTTGACCAGAACTTGGAATTCCGGTTTGCACGGAAATGCGTGCTGGAGCCAAAGTTCTCAAAACTCAGCAAACTACCTGTCAACGAGTCCGGAATGATGATACGAACTCAACGGTATCTCCGAAATTGGATTCCGATGAGCCGATCTCAAAATGACCCGTTGGCCCGGATATTGGTATCCGACTTGCACCGAAATGCGTGCCAGATCCAATGTCCACCAAAACCTAGCAAATTATATGTCAACGAGTCCAGAATGACGATACGAACTCAACGGTATCTCCGGAATTGGATTTCGATGAGCCGGCGTCAAAAAGTCCCGTTGACCCAGAATGTGGGACCCGTTTTGCACCGAAAAACGTGCCCGGGCCTACGTTCTCCAAATCTAACAAATTTTATATGAAAACATGCCAGAACGATGCCACAAGTCTAATGGTGGTGTCAAAAATGAAATCTGGAGTCCCGTGTTCAAAAATAGAATTTTACAAGTTGGAAATTATGAATTCGGACGACCAACTTTGGCGTCGAATTCAACCAATCAAACAAGCTCACAATGAAACGAAACTGGAGGAATAGTAAGAGGGTTATACCAGCTTTGCACCGAAACTGGTAGTACGCCAAATGGAGCTGCGGTGGAGGAGATACAAGCTGACGAAGTTGGCCCCACGAAACTGTCCAAATTTAATACAATTTAAACGGTCAACTTGGTGGCCGGTTTTCATGTATCAAACGACAAAATTAACGGACGAAAATTGACATGAGCGAAGGTGGATATACCGAGATTGCAACGGAGCGAAGAAATCACCGATCTAACGGTCGGATCTCCGGAAAAACGTGCACGAAGTTGCTGCGACGGGACGCCAAAACGAACTTCATTTCGCGCGCGTCACGACGGGACGTCGTTCAAAACGCACGAATCGCCTATACGTCGCGCTGGAGGAGAAGACGCTGACCCAGGGGGGGTCGCCGGGTTCGCACGTCATGGGGGAGCCCACGGCCACGGTGGCGCGTGGCCGGCGGCGGGGGCCAACGCCGTACGCGCGCGCGCCGGGGGGGGGGGTTTGCTCGGTCGGTTTGCACTGGTGCACAGCGCTGCAGCCGCTTTTGTGCTGCCGTCGTGCGCAGCGGAGCACATGGCCGGCCTGGCCGGGCACGGCAGTGGCGCGCGGTCTTGTACGGCCTGCCACGGCTGGAGAATGGTGGCGGACTGGTTTGAAGTGGTGGCGAAAATAGAATGGAGGTGGTGGCTGCGGTTTTGAGATGGAGAGGAGGAGAAGACCATGGAGTTGGAGGAGGAGAGAAGGAGAAAGGTGGTGGTGCCGTGGCCGGAGCCAAGGAAGGAGGTTGTTGGGTGGTTGCATGGGAGCTGTGGAGCTCGGGAATAGAAGAAGCTGTTGTGCCTCTCTTTGAATTGTTAGTATTAAATGAAGAAAGGAGAGAGAGAGAAGGATAAGTTATAAATTAAAGAGAGAGAGAGAAAAGATAAAAAGTTTGTCTCCTTGTGAAAGTTAGGGCCGGCCATGTTGGCCAAGGGGATTGGAAAAAGTTGCATGGGGAATTAATGGTGGGGATTTGTTTGTAGGATCTAAAGGCTAGGAATAATTTGGAGAAATAGGGTATTCCAAGGAAATAAATCAATGGGAAATTTCCCATTAAATATTTAAAGATAGATAAAATAAGCACTTGATATTTTTGGGCAGAAAATATGAGGGTGTCATGATGGAGAATAACACGGAGCTGGGCTGGACTCGGTGGAGCCGGATTGGATCGAAACTGGACATTGAGCAAAAATCGATTTAAAATTAGACGTTGATGATCATGTGTAAATAAGTAGCACATGGGGATTCCAATAAATGGGACACAAGTGACGGACGGGTAGTAGGCTCAATGTGGGCCATGTCCATAGTTGGGGCTGACAGGTTTTGGTCGACAGGGGACCCACAAATCAAGTTGGAAGATAAATGTGACGCCGTGGAGTGAAATAAAATCGGGTCACGTGTCGGGAAAGTTGTGCGAAGCAAATGGGGCACAAGGAGGCGTGTCTGAGTGGGACACAAAGGTCATGGGTGACGAGCGTCTCGAGTAGATCATCAATGAGGAGTTGGTTTCAAGAAACTGACTGGTCTAGCGCTCTCAATTTAAATGTCATGGTAACGCGCTGAAAATGATCAAGAAAAAGAGTGGAAAAATAAATATCACTCAAATGGTCTAAACCGACCCGAAGTTCAGCGAAGCAGAAAGAGTACAAGGGAACAAGTTTGGATGGGACACTACATACCGTCATGAAGGTAATCATGTCCACTCCAAAGCCCGTGAAGAAGATTTCCAGAATTGAACATCCTTGATACTCCAAATATCAATGGCATGAAAGAGTACACTTACAGATAAATAAATAAGATAAAATATTTATCAAAACCAACTATTCAGGAAAATAAAATAAAATGAAAAATTTCAACCCGAAATTCAGGGTGCTCACACTAGTGGCCTTACGGCCAATGCTGATCCTCTGTTCGGAGCTGCCCCTGGAGCTGGTAATGTTGGAAGCTGCTGAACTGGCCCTCATGGCCTCTGCATCATAGGACAATTGGCAATCCTGTGGTCTGGACTGCCACACCTCATATATAACCCATTAGCTGAATGACAGACATCCCTAGTCTGCCCTCCCTTACCATAATAAGTACATCTAATGAACGCCCCCTGGCGCTGCTGCTGGTGCCGAACTGGTGCTGATACCTCAGATACTGCCGTCCTCCGCGGTGCTTCTGACTCATGAATACGGATGCCGGGTGCTGGCGCCGATGTTCGCTGTACTGCTCCTCCGCCTCTGCTCTGGGAATGAGACCTCTTCTGGCCCCCATGTCTTGTCACCAACCTCTGTTGAGTGAGTTCATGCCTCCGAGCTGCCGTTAAAATGGCATCAAAAGTCTGATAGTCATGCCCTTCCACTAGCTGTAGAATCTCCAAATGAAGTCCCTGTTGGAAACTCATAGCCTTCTCTGGCTTTGTAGCTACCATCGTCGGTGTAAACCGACTCAGTCTGCAGAACTCCGCTGCATATCCATCTACCGTCCTTCCAGCCTGCTTGAGACTGATAAACCTCTGCTGTAGCTCATACCGTGCTACTGCGCCAAAGTACTTGGCCTTGAATCTAGTACGGAAGCTATCCCAGGGAACAGGACGCCTCAGTCCAACCTCTTCTGATGTCCACCAGTCGCGGGCGAGATCGTGAAGTATCAGTCTGACCTGGTCAACCTTCTCTTCTGCTGGAACCTTAGCTGCAGTCAATATGGCCTCAGTATCCTGAAGCCATGCATCCGCCGTGATGGCGTCCTCCGTGCCGTCAAAATATCTCGGGTTGAGTCGACAAAACCTTCCCGATGCTCCCGAATCATTCCTGACGCTTCTCTCAAGGGCTATTTGTAACCCCTGATTCAGCAGCACATTCTGTTCCTGCTGTTGGATCGGCTGTTGCTGATGGGCTGCCACCTATCGCTGCTGAGTAGTCAAGAAGCCCCGGATGACCTCCATGAGTGCTGCAGCATCAGGTACTGGCGTCGCTGCCGGCACCGCTGGAGGTGCAGGAGTTTCTAGAACTTGTGGTTCCAATGGCTCTGATATCACTTCTACTTGGATCTGATCAGAAGATTGTACTCCTTTCGGTTGCTGCCCCGTCGAGCCATGCTCTACTGGTTGTTCCTTCACGTTGGCCTTGCCAGCTACTGAGAAAGAAGCACCCCTATAGGGAAAGGTACATGATATAAATTATCAGGATGAGGAAGATTCGAGGATACAATTCAAGTGATCAATCAAGGTGAGGAAAGAGAAATCGAGACAAGAGATTCAAAGGGAACAAGTTTTGATTGAGACTCCTATAATAGTAACACCCCATAAGTCTGAAAAGTCAGACCTGCATGGGCCACCAATAAAACCTTGTCATGCCCCAGTACCAAAATACGGAGACGAACTAGGCCAGCTACTCCATATGAGGTATACAAACGTCATACGACGATCGTGGCTGTCAAGAGACAAGGGGGTGTGAGCTACATACAAGTCTTCTATGTTCACACAGAACATCTATGTCTCAATCATTCAAAGCAAGAAAACATCAATTAATGAACATATAAGATAAAGCAGTAAGGCATCCCAGACGCTTCATCAAAATGATCATAGGGTTCTAGCTTTATAAGTAAGCTAGCCCAGAAAGTCATAGGTACAAAATTGTATACAGCTGCAGTCTGATTTAATTACAATTTCTGCAAAAGACAAAATATCTAGATTAGTCGGCTAACAGGTGCCGGTGGCTAAACGCCAGGACATAAGTAAAGACACAAGAGTGGTGGAGAAGAAACCCACTCGAGTCCCCCGCCAGCCATGCTTCTGGTATGCATCATTGACGTCAGGAAAGAGGTTCGGATCCTCAGGCTCTGCTACGCGATCTGGCCACAACAAAACCAGCGGGGTCAGCCCCGAATAGCAAGTACCACAAGAGAGCACAAAAGAGTGAGATAAAACCCAAGCATAAGTTAATAATAATAATTAGAAGCTTCCGGTCGTAACCTCGGTCCACAGCCCGTCCTGGCACGTTAGACCAACCCAACAACCAAACAAGGACATGGGTTGGACCACGCACCATGACAGTCCATGTCCCTCGGCTACTAACGGAAGGCTCAAGCACAGTCAAGTCGTTTTCCAGGCGGCCATTCAATCCTGCAGCTTCCTATATTTGGCGGAGTTATCCCCGATATACTGATTAAAAGGAATCTTCAGATCGTGTCAACCCAGCAGGGCTAGCCAAACCATAAGACATATAACACGTTGATTATGCACCAGTCCCCCGAAGGGCTACCATGCCAAAACATTTAACACATAGCTCGTAGGAGTCGGATATAGCTATTCGCTATTGGCGAATGAAACCATATCCGTGGCGGCCAACCTGACACGTCAGGTCTGGGCCTGGGGTGGCTAGTATAGCACGATCTCGGGATTCTTCCCACCCAATGCATCTACCAAGTTAGTTGCCTAGTTAAGCCCTAGGTTGTTCTCAGAGATCACATGTCGTGGTCACATGTTCACTCCTCTAGATGTCGTATATTGTACGAGTACCCCAAGAAGGAATCCGTACTGGCTCATGGAGTCATACGTATATTTCTTCTTCTTGGTGTAATGCAACACACATCATATACCACGTCATTGCTACCGACCATTACTATGTAAATGCTGGACTATTGAAAGTACTGGCAGGTATCACGTAGGAACACTTAGCGCTTAGGATCGCACCTCGGTGCTCACATAGATTGTACCTTTGTACAATCATAGGATCATCCAGCCATCACATAGGTAGTCAGATTAGAAATGAGGACTTAATACACATAGGAACATGCGGCAATGACTCATGCGGCTGGAAAATGCAGGCGCATGCGGATCAGAATCAATAAGGTCATGCAGCCAGACTATCTATGACCCAGACTCAGGCGGCTGAGCAGAGATCTCATGCGGCTAGAGAAGGTCCAAGTCCATGCGGCCTGAGCGAGGGAGTCTTATGCGGCTGAAGGAAAGGGGCGGCCCTATGCGGCTCAGAGAAGAACCGGGCTTATGCGGGTCAAAATGGACAGGCATATGCGGCAGTGGGAAAGAGGTGCATACGGCTCAGGAAACTAAGTCCCATGCGGCTGGAAAATCACTGGGCCTATGCGGCTGAAACTGCCAGTGCTATGCGGCTGTGAGAAGGTCAGGACGCATACGGTCGGGGCGAGAGCAGGGCGCATGCGAATTAAGTTAGCGGGCTTATGCGGCTCAAAAATACTTATGCGACTGCTAATGCTCATGCGGCTGCAACTGTTCATGCGGCTGCCTTGCTTATGCGGCTGCGAAATGCCATGCGGCCGAAACTACCCAGCGCCATGCGGCTAGAGAAGCTTATGCGGCTGAACATGCTCATGCGGCTGAGAATTGCACATGCGGCTGCGACACTATTCATCGTCCCTACCAAAATCAGCACAGACGAACATAGAAGAAGTCCAAATATTACATTGGCCATAACTTCCTCCAAACAAGTCGAAATCTAACTTTTCAAAGGTCAAAATTGTGTAGAATCAAATTTCCTACAACATAGGACCATTGGTTTTCGAAAATAGCCAAGTTTGATAGATCAAAACCATGAAAATCTATGAAACCCTAGATTTTAGGAACTTAGATCTACACATATCTAGCCATTAAAATCAAAGACTTCAAGAACTAAACTTGTAGAGAATAAAGAGAAGAACATTATAGATAAATAATAACAAAAAAATCAAGAATGGAAAATTTGCTAATCTCCACTTTTTGAGCATGGTGTACTTGTCTATGGAGTGGTGGTTGTGGGAAATAAATGGAGGAGTGAATGAGGAGAGAGAGTGAGGAAGAGAATATAAATAGGGGTTGGTTAATGGAAACCCTAATCCCGAATCTCTATCCATTCTACTAATGACAAGCTTAAAAAGCTACATGCAACCATTAATAAATATACAGAATTATATACCTATGCTAAATACAGATACCATAAACGGAATCCTAGAAGAATACGTATATCGGGATCGGGGAGTGACAGATTTATTGCAATCGTCATAATCATCTAGATTTAATGCAATCATTACAATCCGGATTTATGGCAATCAACATAATTGCCCAGATATATTGTAATCGTTACAAACCAGATTTATGGCAATCAACATAATGGTCCGGGGCTCAGAATCCGCCACGTGGATATACACCTCCACCCATGATGTCTATAAATAGTAAGGTACCATTCCCTTGTAAAGGGAGAGACAGAGAAGGCTGGATACAAGGAGAGCAGAGAGATATACGCACAGAGCCAGACACAGAGAGATCCACATCCGAGCAAGAGTATTTTTTCCCCGGAGCCGAAGCTGCGTCCGATCGTCCAAGGAGTAAGGCAGAGCTGTCGTCGCTTTCCCGAGCCTCTACCGTCACCCCCCAGAAAAAAAATAAACAATTGTACTTAGATTGTTGTACCTAGGTTTTTGTCCCTAGGCTTTTTTTGTACGAGCGAGTTTGTGTTATGAAGTAAAAGTCCAGTCCTCCCATAAAACTGTTATGTTCTTTTATAATGAATGGCAAAAAGTAATACAGGTTATAAAGAGTTCAAATTACAACGATTGAAATATACAATGCAACCTACATGATTCTAGGTCATTCTTAGTCTAAGTCAACTCTTGGTCAATTCTGGTCAACCTCTAAGCTAATTTGGTCAACTGTTTAGTCAAACTAGGTCAACAATCTAGGGTTTGGTCAAACTATAGTCTACATGACCAAATAGGTCCAGTGAGTCTATTTCTAGGTTATCCATAGGTTACCTATACCTTAACATGTATCTAACATAACTATAAACATATACATTACATATATAGGTAGACATAACTATACACTTATATATAACACTGCATATATACATAACCTTAACATATATCTATATATATCCCTATCTACATGTAAACTCACAACCAACCTCACACTCCTAATCTCAAGAAAGCTGAGAACAGACCAAATCTCATATATATATATATATATATATATATATATATATATATATATATATATATATATATATATATATATATATATGTTGGTGTTTTTGCCTTTGGACTAGAAAAGATAGTCCCACATCGGCTACACCAAATGGTGAGTATCTCAATATAATGCATTGCTTGTGTTGAGGTGTAGTGGGGCACAAGTTTGTGCCATGTGGGAGTATTTTCCTAGAAGGAAAAAGGATTAATTCCAACAAAGATATAAGTTAATTTTTGTTGTGCGGACTCGGACTCGGATACGGACTCCAGGATGTCTCGTGCATGCACGGGAGTGTTCGGGGGATAGGCATGGACTGTCACACTTCTATGCTGATTATGGGATGATCTAAAATATCAAACTCTATTTTTGAGTATTGGTATTTTAGTCCCACATCGGATAGGAGAAGAGGTGAAGTCTCACTCCACTCTATAAATGGAGCCCCTTGGCCTCCTTTGAAAGATGCACCAAGAAGAGAGTTAAGGGAGTCCATAAAGTCCAGAAAGCCCGTTCAAGTCTCAATTATTGACTTACGAGCGTTCCAGAAGTTCTTTGTGAACTTGCTGGTTCCTGGAAGCAGATCGTGGTGGGACGAATCTTGCTTTGAGCAACGGTGATCTCAATTATCCAAGCAAGAACCTTTCCTCTTCTTCTTTATTGTCCTTCATCTGAGTTGTAACTCAGTTCTGTCCGTCTGCAACTGTGATTGCAAGGAAGAACGTAAGATTTATTTTCTGAACTCAGTTCTGTCTGTCAGCAACTGCGATTGCGAGGAAGAACGTGAGATTTATTTTCTGATTATTGTTGCTTTTGTAATCAGATTCATTTTATAGTGTTCCTCTTGGATCTCGAAAATTATCAAAAGGTGAACGTTTGTTGAACCTCTGATCTCGATATCGAGTCTACCATCTTTGGTCAATCCCCGAGACTAACAATCTCAAAGCAAGATCCTTGTAGATGGAGAACTCTCGTGCTTCTCTCATCGATACCAGCTTTAACAAGTTAGAGAAATTCGACGGAGAACATTTCCAAATCTGGAAGAGGAAGGTCATCCTTATTCTTCAACTCGTAGACGTAGACCATGTATTGATTGAGGATGAACCGACGATTCCAGAAGGAGGAACTGGCGATGCTATTGCTGCTGCACTCGTCAAGCAGAGTAAATGGAAGAGAGAAAACAACATCTGTAAACTTCTGATTTTCAATTCTATGGAAGACTATCTGGCAGAGTCATATTCTAAGAAGGTGAAGGCCAAAGAGATCTGGGATTCTTTGGGTAAGCTAAGCTATATGAAGATGATGAGAACAGGTCCAAAATTTTCATCGTCGAGAAGTACCACAAGTGGCTCTTCGAAGACGAGATGGCGATGCTACCTCAAGTAAAGGAATTCCTAAAGTTGTGCCAGAAGTAAGATGACGAGAAGATGTCCCTCGTTGACAAGTTTGTCGTTGGAGGGATAGTCTCGAAACTTTCTGCTGGTTGGAGAAACTTCTATGCTAGAATGCATCGGAAGAAGCTGGACATTAGTTTGGAAGATCTTCTACAAGAGATCCACGTTGAGGACGAAATACAATCTCAACAGAAGATGGACTCTCTGTCCAAACAACTGGCTAAGGCCAACTTGATGCAGACAAGAGAGTTCAAAGGGAAGCAAGTGGCTTCTCATCACAAGAAGGACTCCACAAATCTGAACGTGAAGGGTCCTTCGTTCAAGCAACAGAAGTCCAAGTCCCACGTGACTTGCTTCTACTGTGGCAAGAATGGCCACTACAAGAGTGCATACAAATCTAAGCCCAAACCAAAATAGCAGGTATAGCTAAACTTGGTTATTTTGATTACTTAACTTGGTTGCTATTGTTGTACATGTTGAGTTATCTAGCGTGGTAGCTGACTAGTGGTCTGACACTAGTGCATCTGAACACGTGTGCTCTCAAAGGAGTGGTTCACCAAGGACGAGCCGTGTTATGACGAAGGTCTCGATGATGAACATATATCTAGCAGAAGTTTTAAAGATTGAGACAGTGGTTATTAACCACCGACAAGGACACTGGAATACGTGTTGCACGTACCAGAGATTTTTTGGAGATCTGATCTTAGAAAGTCTGTTATCTGATACAGACTTGAAAGATGGACATTCGTACTAGCCAGATGGTAATTTCTTGGCGAGGAACATGCTTCGAAAAGATGTTCGGTGCTGAAGGAATGTTCGAACTTCTGCTGATGGCGATGAAGTTACTTCCTTGAATGGATTAAGAGTTGTTCTATGATAGAAGCAGACTCAAGCTGTCCTACCGGGACCTTATCTTCAAAATGTGGGGGTAAGGGGGTAGAGGAGTTTAAGGTCTGTACAGATACAAGACTGTTGGGAAGCTGCTCAGACGATTTCGTATGACTTCTCAAGTAGAAGGATGCAGCATTCGAGTAGTTCAGAGACTTCAGGGCTGAAGCTGAACGTTAAACCAATCTACAACTACTCAGAAGTGATCGAGATGTAGAGTATAGGTATCATGAATTCGCATCATTCTGCAAAGAACATGGAATCATCAATGAGACTACTGCTCCGTATTCTCCTCAATCTAACGGAGTAGCAGAGAGGAAGAACAGAACGTTGACAGAAATGATGAACTCAATGCTGGTAACTGCGGGTCTTCCTAAATGCTACTGGGGAGAAGCTGCAGTGACGGCCATTTTTATTCTAAATAGAGTGTCGTATGCAACTTCGGACGTAACTCCTCATGAACTCTGGTTCAAAGTCAGACCTAACTTGAATGTCATTTGAGTGTGGGGGTGTCTGGCTTATGTGAAGCTTCCAGATCTGAAGATTCAGAAGCTGGGGACTAGGACTACGAAGATGATCTTCTTGGGGTATGCCGAGAATAGTGATGTTCGAAGATTTCTTGATATTGAGTCAAATCATACCATCGAATCTCGCGATGCTGAATATTTTGAAGACTAGTTTGTAAGGCACAAGAACATTGTTCTAACGGACATTCCGGAGAATGCTGAAGGTGCAAAGGTGACTGAGATCTTCAATAAGCCAGTTGTCCAAGATGAAGTTGTTACTGAGGAGATAATGATTGAACCAGAACTCGCTGAGCCGTCGTCAAAAAGAGCGAGGAGGCCGAAGAACTTCGGAGATGACTTCATCACCTATCATGTGGAAGCAGATCCGCTTACCTATGACAGAGTCGAAACACACAAAACGGCCTCTGTTGAACAAGGTAGTAAATAAGAAAAGATGTGGATCTGAATATCAAAATTACAAAAAATTTTGAGATAATGAGATTCCAGAACGGTGAACGGGGGCTCAGCCCATAAGGGGAATGGGACGAAATTTCAAAAATCCAAAATTCAAAAAATTTTGAAAATTCAAAAGACGTGGGGGGAGTGCGGGAATGCAGGGTGGATGGGCTCGCAGCCCAAGGTAATGCGCTGTTCGAGGAGGGTAGGTAGGTTCTCTGCCCGAGATGGGGGGACACACGGCTCGAGGAGCCTAAGGCTACCCTCCGGTGCGCGGAACGAGGCGGACGGCGGGGCTTTGACGGGAGAGGCCATTCCGGCGAGGAGAGATCGCCAGCGGCTGCCGAGGGATAGGCAGCGGTCGGGAGATCGGGAGGGGGGGTGCGATGGGGGCCCGAAGACTGGGCGTCGACGGAGGATGCCGAGAGACGTGGCTCCCCGGAGGAGGGGGGTTGGAGACCCGAGGAGGGAGGGGGAGGGGGTGGAGGCCCGAGGAGGGGAGCGGGGCACGGCCTCCGGGGGTACGAAGGGCTGTTATGCCGCCGGAGGGAGGGAGCAAAGGGGCTCGACCTCCGGGCGGCCGCTGGCCTACCTCCGGATGGGAGGGTCCGCCAGCATGCGGCGAATGGAGCGCCTGAGCTCCATAGGCTGTGCCACCACGGACGAGGAAACACCGACCGACGTCGGAGAGTCCTGGACGGGGGCGATAGAGCTCATCGGGGGCCACATTGCGGTGGCCGGAGAGGGGACGAAGGGCCTCTGTGCGGCCACCATAGCCCACGAGGGGGGCCTTCGACGAAGGGGAGAACGTCGACGTGAGAGGAGTGGAGGAGACGTGGACCGAACCTGAGCCGCCTGGAGCCGGGACGGGCGGTGCCGACCACCGAAGAGTGAGGAACGCGGCCGCCTCCGAGGGAGGACGTCGCCGGTTCGGGAGGAGGCGGCGGCCACGAAAGAGGAGCGGCGAGAGGTGGAGGTGCCGGGATGGAGGAGAGCGACATGGGGGTGGGGGGGGCGCCCGGCGAACCAGCGGGGGGGACAGCAAGAGACGGAGGTGCCAGAACAGGAGGGGCACACCGAGCGAAGACGGAGGAGCCGGAACGGCAACGACAACCGAAGATGAGCCTCGCCTATTTCGGTGGCATCGCTGCCGCCGAGGACGTCGACGACGCCGATGGGATTGGGGGAGGAGGGGGGAGGGGATAGGGGGGAGGCCCCCACTGGGACGACGCCGGAGGGGAGGGCCAGGCGGAACCCAGCCAGCCTTGGGTGGGGGGGATGCCTCCGAGGGGAAAGAAGAAGCCAACGGGGGTGGCCGGGCTGGGAAGGCCGACCGGAACCCAAATGGAGGGGCGGTGACCGAAACCCAGCCTAGCCACCAGCACCCAAGGGGGAGGGACGGTGAGGCGAGGATAGGTCTCTCCGGCTTCCTCTTCCGAACTAACATATACACAAACTCTCAAATGTATTAACCTGGAACCAAACTCACAATGCATATGTATCAACCTATAGCTTAACCTCTTATATATATATATATATATATATATATAATATAATATATATATATATATAAATATATATATACAGAGAGAGAAAAAAGAGAATGGTGCTCGTGGGATGCCCTCTGCAATCCGCCTCGTGTGCCCTCGGGGCACCGTGCCCCGACTAGCTCCTCTGCGCCCGCCCACCGCTGGGGTTCGCGTCTGCTCCGGCACCCTTTTTCGGCCATCCCCCCAACCCTCCCTCCCCATGGCCTCTCCCCTGACGTACCTCCTTGCTTTCCTTGGGCTTCCCTCGGACCCGTCTCTTCCTTCCTCCTTCCACGTGTTTTCTCCCTCGTTGTCGGCCCCTGCCCCCTCATCCCCTTCCATCCTCCTTCACCCGCCCCCGCCGCTCCTCCCCCTCCCCTACCACTCCTCTCTTCCATCGGACTCTGCCCCGTCTCCCTTCAGATTTCCTCCGGACGACGTTTGACTCCTGCCTGTGGAACTTTGTCGCCGGTCCGGCCCCGGCCTCTTCGCTCAGCCCCCCGCCCTGAGCTCTATCCTTCCCTCCTCGGGCCCTCCACCACCCTCCTGCCCTTCTTTCCCCCTCCCTCAGTTTTTGAATTCAGCCTGGAGCACGGCTGTTGGGAGCTACGTACTCCCCTCGTTGGGAGATGTGTGTTCCGTTCTCTCGTTGGGAGATGAGCGCTCGGGTCTCATCAGCTGCAGTAGACCTTCTGGGAACGTGCGCTTGCCAGGTGCCACTGGCGCACTTTTCATTAAGGGCGTGTTTGGATCACAGTAACTGCGGTGAAAGTGGCAGAAAAATGGGAGTTTCGTTGAAACTGCTCCATGAAAATCTGAGTTTTAGTGTTTGGTTACTACTTGTAATTACATTGTAGCTGTCAAATCTCTGACACAAACCAGAGACTTGTCCCCCTCCCTTCTTCCATTTTGAGCTGCAGCCAAAATGGGGAGTAACTCAGATGGAACTCACTGGAAAAAAGAGAGAAAGTGATACTTTTCAAAAAAAAAAGGAAGAGGAGTAGTTTCTTCTTGGAAGCCCCTGTGCTTGACCCCACTGCTGTTCAGGTTGCGGCCACCGACCGACCGTAGAAACAGAAAGAAAGGTTGCGGCCACCCACCGACCTCCCGTATCGTCATCGACCTCCCGGGCTCCCTCGAGGCCGGCGCCTCCACCGCGCAGAGGAATAGGGGCGGAGGAGAGGGAGGGGAAGGCGAAGGAGAGGGAGGGGCTCTGGCCGGGGAGGAGAAGGGACGGAGGGGCTCCAGTCGGAGGAGCTCTAGAGAGAAAGAGAGAGAGAAAGAGAGGGAGAGAGGAATAAGAAGAGTTGGAGAGAGAACTTTTACGAAGTGTCCAGAATATATAAGAAGACAACATATTAATAGCTAATTAATATCTAATTAGTAGGTAATTAATACATTGTGGGATTAACAGCTAATTGTGGCAGCTAACTAATAGTAATTAATTTAATTATGGTAGTTAATATATATTTTGTTTAATTGTTGTAATTAATTTAATTTGGTTTACATATTTTTAAGGGTTATTTTGTATAGGGGTACCAAGTTTATGTCCAAATTAGACTTTGGGTACCATCCAAACAACTGTCCAAACAAAATAATTATGGTATTTAGTTTTAATTATGGTAATTAATTTAATTATTGGTTATCATATTTTTAACTCAAATCTCTACTTTCAACAACCATCCAAACAATCGAACTCGTTTTTTTCACTTTCAACAACCATCCAAACACCAAACCCATTTTTCTTCCACTTGCAGGATACAAAAAAGTACTACATCCAAACACATTTTGGAAAGTGACACTTGCTGCAACTCCATTGAAACTCAACTTGCAAGAAGTACCACTTTTACACTTTCGAAGAGTTACATCTATCCAAACAGCCCCTAAGGGGGTTCCCTCGGGGTCCCCATTGGCAGCTGTTGCTGCGGGCCCCAGTGGTGCAGCATACTGCTCTTATTGTGCTGCGAACCCGGATCTCTTCGACTGCGGTGGGCCCTTTGGGCCCGCTGGCGCACTTTTCATTGAGGGGGTTCCCTCGGGGTCTCCATCGGCAGCTGTTGCTGTGGGCCCCAGCGGTGCAACATACTGCTCTTCTAGTACTGTGCCCCCGGATCTCTTCGGCTGCGGTGGGCCCCTTGGGCCCGTGCTTTCGTCAGGCTCTCGTGGTGCACTTGTGGGGGTGGTAGTTCCCTTGGGGGGCCCGTTAGCTGCTGCTGCAGTGGGCCCCAGCGGCGCAACTTGCGGCACGGTCTGTTCTGCGCCCTCTTGCGGCGCACCTAGTGGTGTTGTTGCTCCTGGGGAAGCCTTGTGCAGCATAATTGCCGTGGGGGGGGTGTGGGCACAACCCCTCCTCTCCATCAATTTCATTCTTTTGCGCCTCCTGCTGTGGGCCCGATGGGCGCCACCCACTCCCCCACCCCTTCCTTCCTTTTGCGCGTCCGACTGTCGTCCCATCGGGCGCATCCCTCCCTACCCTCTTCTCGACTCCGCTTGCGCCGGGCGTGAGCCACCCCCTCTCATCCTTTTCGAACCCTTCCCCCTTGCGGATCGGGTCGTCCCCGGCCCTTGCCTCCCGCCTCTGGCGCGCCTTCTTTTGTGTCTCCTTTTGTGGCCCCGTCGGGCACTAGCCACCCTACCCCCCTTCGGTTGCGCTGGGTCTACCTCTTCCTCACTTTCTTTCCATTACGCCTCCTGCTGTGGGCCCACTGGGTGCCTCTCACTCCCCCTATCCCCTCCCTCCTATTGTGCATCCCGCTTTTATTCCGTCGGGCGCATCTCACCCCACCCACTCTCTCTCTCCGATTGCGCAGGGCATGGGCCATCCCCTTCCTCCCTTTTTGCCCCCTCTTCCCTACAGGGAGATGTGATGTTGCTCTCTGACGCGGCAGGTCTGCTGGACGTTATTCCCTTTTTTGGCACATCCCAACCCCAGCTCCCTCCCGGCCCCCCCAGGGTTTTCGCGTGTGGGCCACCTGAGATCCCTAGGGGTCAGCCCCACCCCTCTCTGGGCGCTTGCCATCCTCTTCCGAGCTCTGTGTCATCTGGCGCAACCACTCTTTAGGCCCTCCCGGCCCCTGGCACATCTCATCGCCCGACCGCTTCCTTTCCCGACATCCAGCGTTCTGACAGGGCTCCCAAGTCGGGTATTCTGTTCCCGAACGTCCCCCTTCCGGATGTTGAGTACCCGCAGGCATCTTCCATGCCGACAGTGTCGTTCACCGACCAGGAACTCTCTTCTCTGGCCACCTCATTCCCCTACTCCGTTGTTCTTAAATTCTCAGCAGGCTGTCCCAAGCTCGCCAGGGTGGCAGAGGTTATAGCCAGTTGGCGGCTAACGGCAGATTACAGGGTAACCCCCCTCGACCCGAGGCATATTCTGTTACACCCATCCTCCGACCAGGACCACAGAACGGTGTGGTCCATAGGCACCGGGAGGGTAGATTCCCACCAGATAAAGATAATCAAGTGGTCACCGCACTTTAACACCAAAGAAGACTCAACGACAGTTGCCTCCTGGGTCACCCTACCCAATCTCCCCCTCATTTGCTTCGTCCCGACGGCTCTCAAGCGTATAGCCAACTCCTTTGGGACTTACGTGGCCACCGCCGCCGAAACCAGCAATCTGACTAAAGCTCACTATACTAAGATATACGTGGAACTCGACCTCACCTCAGACCCCCCCAACCATATCCTTATTGAACTTGGCAACCAAACTCACACCCAGCAAATCATCTACGACAACCACATAATCTTCTGCACCCACTGCCATTTACGCGGTCACCTATCGAAGCACTGCCTCCGTCTCCACCCGGAGCTTAGGAATAAACCAGAGAGGTCAGAACCCAATACCAAAGGAAACCAGCATCAAAAATTCGCTCAACCACCCCTGCTTCCCCTTCTGAACTCCCACATCTAATTCAACTCCAGCGAAGGCAAATCCAGCTGAGGCAACTCAGCAGAAAAAGCATTGATCCCCTACCACCCACCAAACCTTTCCATGTCCAATCAATTCAGCGCCCTCATGTCAGAAGACATCGGTTCCCCCCATGATTCGGTTTGTCATGCGGACTTCGACCAAGCCCCTGGAACGAACTCTGTGGACCTCAGTGCTCCACTCCCTGAGGACGCTAAAGAGTCCTTCCTTGTATCCCTGACTGCCACCGAGGAGTCCTCCCCTGCACCTCCGAGTAACGCCGACCTGCATACTTCACTCGGCAACCCCACCGTTGACGCACTAGCCTTCCTAGGGCCAGAGCAGGCCATTAGAGGTCTTCAGGTCATCGCCGTCGGATTCCTCCTCCAAGCGGAAGGGGACCATATTGGCATCTTCGACGACTCCCACCTCATCCCGTCGGCCCTTTTCGACCTCGATTCAGCTGGAGAAACGGTCGAACCCCCCAAATGTCCCGAGGACTCTTCCCTCGGCTCATCCCCTAATAAGATGGGGGAATCTTCCATCACTAACAGGAAAGCCGACAAAAAATGAACCGCTAAATCCCCGTCCATGCACACCAGGTCCGCTGCGAAGCGGTCCAACCAACCACTCCCAAAAGTCCATTAATGTTGAACATTCTCTCCTGGAATGTCTGCGATCTGGCGAACAAACCGACGATGAGGAGAATCACCAGCCTTAAAAAAACTCACAAGATCGACATCCTGATCATCCTCGAACCCAAAATCTCTTACAAGAAGCTCAAATCCATCCAACTGCAGTTAGGCTTTCACTCAGCCGTTGTCGGCAGACACGACATTTGAATTCTCTGTTCCAAAGCCGTCAAACTCGGTGTCATCCAAGATTCCAGTCAAGCCCTGTCTTGCTGGATGGAACACCCTTTGATCCCCAAACACGCCATCCTCTCTGTGGTTCATGGCAGTTGTGACATTACAGAACGCAGACACCTATGGAATGACCTCCTGGACACCAACCAACACAACTGCAACCTCCCATGGCTTTACATCGGAGACTTCAACGCCATCACTTGCAGAGAAAAGAAAATAGGAGGCCGCCCTCCTTCTCTCTCCGCCATGCAAGACTTCAACAACTTCATCTTCAACTCTCACCTCACCTCCCTTCCGTTCACAGGCAACGCATTCACCTGGTGCAACATGCAAGAAGGAGACCGTCGGCAATTCTCGCGCCTAGACAGGGCATTAACGAACGCTCACTGGCTAGATACGGGTACAACATCCAAGATTTCTCACCTTAACGCCATCGAATCTAACCATGCCCCCTGCTGGTTGGCATCAGTAGAACTTCCAACCATTCCAGAAAGAGCTTCTGCTTCCCGAACTTCTGGAGCGAGCACCCACAATTCTTAGGGGTCGTTACAGAAGCGTGGAACATCGCGAACTCCATAGAACCCATTAATCGCGTGGCCATAAAGCTCCAGGCTACAAGGAAAGCCCTGACAGCTTGGAGCAAGCAAGCTTATGGAGATATCTTCCAAGCCATTCGCGAAGCAAAGGACGACGTGACTTGAGTCGAAACGAGATATATGATCGACTGTTCGCCTGATACCAGGAAGGCGCTGAATCTCACCAAAGCCATCCTCAAATTCAGGCTGAAGATTGAAACCTATTTCTGGAAGCAGAAAGCGAGGATCAAATAGGACAGCGAGGAGGACAACAACTCAAGCTTCTTCCACGATTGCGTTAACGGGCGTAGACAAAAACTCTCTCTCCATCAGATTGTCGCAGACAATGGCACCAGCATCACCGACCAAAAGGGTATCCAAGAGGAAGCCGCAAAGTTCTATTCCGGACTTTTTTCCAAGGAGACGGTTCTCAAAGACAATACCTTCCTGGATGGAGTGCCCCACCTTATTAGCGATACTGATAATTTATGGCTTGAACAGCCCCCATCAGAGGAAGAAGTGAAAGAAGCAGTCTGGGCCCTCGACGAGCACAGTGCCCCAGGGCCAGATGGATTTTTGGGTTTTTTTTTCGCACTTGCTGGGATATCATCAAGGTTGACATCCACAACGCGGCCGCCGCCTTCCTCCAGGGAGCCACCTACCCCAGAGCCATCTCGAGCACCAACCTCATCCTCATCCCAAAGAAAGACAACACAGAGACATTTCGCGACTTTCGCCCTATCAGTCTCTGTACCTTTACCAATAAAATCATATCCAAGATCATCGTCTCCCGCATGGCAGGCCTTCTTTCCAAAATCATCTCGGAGGAGTAGAGCGGCTTTGTTCGGGGAAGAAATATCCAAGACAACATAATGCTAGCTCAAGAGTTAGTCACCTGTATGAAGTTTCCAGCCAGAGGGGGCAACATTGCTATCAAATTGGACATGGAGAAAGCCTACGATAGACTTAATTGGCAATTTATGATATGGGTTTTCAGAGCCTTCGGCTTCTCCGAAACCTGGACCAACGTTGTGTGGAGATCGATCAGCAACTCGTGGTTTTCCACGGTTATTAACGGCCAAGCGGACGGGTTCTTTAAATCCACTCGCGGGGTCAGGCAAGGGGATCCATTATCCTCCACCATCTTCATCATTATGGCGGATGCGTTGAGTAGAAACCTTAACAAGATGGCGAGCACCTCCAACTTCCAGCACTACCATACGGCTAGCGGCTGCCCGATCATCACCCACCTGGCCTTCGCTGACGATATCCTTATATTCTCATCTGGAGACGCAGGATCGGTTGAAGTCGTCCACAATACGCTCCAAAAATATGAAAGGTGCTCAGGACAGAAGATCAACCCGGATAAAAGTGTTATCTACACCCACCACAACATCAAGAGAGAGCAAGCGACTAGCATATCAACCACCACATCATTTCCAATCAAGCACCCTCCATTTCTCTACCTCGAATGCCCCCTCGTGTACGGCAAGTCAAACGCCGGTATCTTCGAGAACCTGACCAATCGCATCAGGAAGAAGCTCGAGGGCTGGCACAATGCCACTCTATCCCCAGGAGGCAAGATTATCCTCATCAATCACGTCCTCACTTCCATTCCCATCTACACCCTGGCCGCGTGCTCCCCCCCAAGAAAGTCCTTTCCTATATCGAGAGCATCTTTAGCAATTTTTTTTGGGGACACAGCGACGGCTACGAAAAGCACCATTGGGCCAGCTGGGACACCATGGCTAAACCCACCGGGGTGGGGGGTTTGGGTTTCACCAAACTTTTCCACATTGTTAACGCTTTCTCGATAAAATTGTGGTGGGTGCTTCGTACAAGTAAGAACTTATGGTCCAGGTTCATGAAGGCCAGATACTTCAAGCACATCCACCCGTCCACGGCCATCGCTAACAGCAGATCATCCGCGGCATGGCGCCGTATTCTTCTCGGATGGTCCCTCGCCGAACCGTCGATTCGCTTAAAGGTGGGCATCGGTGAAGCATCGCCATTCCAGGAGCGCTGGGTAGGAGATTTCTTGCTTCACAACACTTCGGCGGCTCCTAGCAACATCACTATCAAGGACCTATGGGACCCTCCAAATAACACCTGGAATTGGATCAAAGTCAGGTCATGGGCTGGGCCCGAAGCGGCCGATAACATTCGTCATAGCGGTTTGAGGATCGGTCCAGACACAGATAAGCTCGTATGGTCGTCCGATGGTGACGGTACATTCACGGTTAAGTCTGCCAGAAGCATTATCCTGGGTAACGCGGGCCCGTCCCCTACCCTTGCTTCATTCTGGCAGGCGTGCATCCCCAAGAATTGGTCTTTCCTCATCTGGAGAGACCTTCGCAACATCCTCCCCACTGACGACAATCTCAACACAATCGGGTTCAGCCTTGCCTCTACGTGCACATGCTGCTCCGAGCGACAATCGAAAACAGCCAACCACATCCTCGGCCAGGAAGACCTACCGGTCAAGGTCTGGAGATCGCTTTCCCAGCGTTGCAGATTGCCTCATGAAGAGACAACTTCTACTACCTCATGGCTACATGGGCTTCAGTGTCCCACGGCCACCAGATCGTAGCTGCGGTCGCCATGTGGGTTATCTGGATAAATAGGAACAAGGTGAGATACGAAGGCCACCAGTACAGCACAGACCAACTGATTTGGGAGACCATTCATCAATGCCACAAACGGAGACCCCTCTGTAGGCATGGCCAGGCTGCGTTCTGGAACTCTCTCCTATCCTCGGCTTAGCCGTTTTGTTTCTAGTTTGCCTCTTCTTTTATCAGTATACATGTACAGGCATCGACATTTTGCGCCTCATGGTATACTTGTAAAGGTTCGGCCTTTTCGGCCCTCATGAATAATATGGATGGTTGGATTATATATATATATATATATATATATATATATATATATATATATATATATTCCTATTTCATATATGTATGTGAGTATATATATATATGAAATAGGAAGGGGATACTGTGTCCCACACGTGTCTAGTAGTGTGTCAAACTAGTGTCCAAAATAGTGTCAAGACACTGGGCATGTGCAGTGCTCGTGCACGCATGTCAAGAGCTCTAGGACACAGCGTGTCCAAGCTATGGTCTCATGGTCGTGTCCTAGGGTAGATTAGGTCAAGGGCTACGTGTCAATGTCACTGTATTGTTTCCTAGACGTGTCGTATCCACGAATGAAACCCGTATCAGAGTCGAAATCTCGCGCGTGTGTGCAGTGGTCGAATTAGTGCGAGTGTGATTTCTCACAAACTACTCGATCAAATCCCATAAAACTTTGTGAGCACCTTGTCAGACATTGCCTCCACCGTTATGCAAAATACCTAGAATCCACGTGGCGTGTACAGTGAGTACGAGACTCATGTCATCAGGACACTGCGTACAGCCTTGTACGGTTGTTCCTGTGTCCAAAAACGGACACAAAATGTGTCCAAAACGTGCTCAGTCACAGAGAATATTAATCCACACATCAAGGGCTTCAAAATCATGTAATTAGTTTTGTAAATTAAGAATATTAATTTCTAAGAGGTATTTCACCAAATACTTTACACTACACTCCGATACGCCTCTGATACGCATATCAAATGGATTCGATTTCTGACCAAACTTGGCCTAAGGTAGGGGGATCCTAAATGAATGCATCTATGGAAAGAAATCAGGAAATTAATAAGTTTAGAGGCCATTACCTATTGAGAGTTGGAACCTCAATGAAACCTTCTAGATCTAGATCTCCACCAACCTTCAATAGTCAATTAGCTCCAAATCCTTGCTAGCTAGCTTCTAGAGGCTTCCTCTACACTAGGGGTATTACAATTGATTAGGCTTAATTTAGAGTTGATTTGGATAAAGAGGTAAATTTGGAGAAGAATGTAGGACCGTTGAGCACCTCTAGAGGGCGGGGTGAATAGAGTGTGTGCGTGTGCAGAAGAAATAATCACCAATTAAAAAGAACAGATTATAAACTATGGCAGATAAAAGACGGTAAATAAAATGTGGTAAATAGAGTCCATTATTCAAACTCAGTGACACAGCGATGTATACTGGTTTCCCTCTGTGAGGACTAGTCCGGTCGTGAGTACTCTTGCTTGCTATTAATCCACTATAGCACAAGCTTTAACTGAGCGCTTGTAACTCTTACAACACCGTGCTTGGCGACAAGTGCACGACCGACTTCACAACACCGTGCATGGTGACGAGCGCACGATCGACTCCAGAAGGCAATTGGAAAACTAGAATATTTTCTGAATACAGCCTCTGATACAACTCTTCAACGCCAATCTCTAGATTAAACAGAAACTGTACTGGCTTGGCTAAGAGTTGTAAAGGCTTAGATATGAAAGTAAAAAGCTCATAACACTTTAGATAGAGAAGAGAAGAGATAAAATTGGATGATTGAAATGAATGGTAATCTCAACTCTATTTATAGTATTTTTGGGGGACCGAACACAGGCAGAGTTCGGATGCTAGAATTTTGTATACGAACGTTGGATGCAGATTTGGTAGGAACTATATTTTTAATTTACCCAGACCGAACTCGGACCGAACTCGGGCCGAATTCTGACCGAGTTCGGGCAGAGTTCTGCCAGAACAATTTTGGCCAAATTTTGATAGGTTTTGGGCTTTTTAAAATGTAGACTTTTGGATATATAGTTGTGGATAGGTAGCATAACGCCCCAGTCCCAAAATACGTAGGACTAGAAATGTGTCATACCAGCTGTCTACATACAAAATATACTCCAATATATGGATATCTCGTATGTACATATAAGCTATAAAATGTAGTAACCATGAAGCTAATCTCATCCACAAACCAATATATCATAAAATCAACTTATTAAAGTTATTTGTACAAACGTTGGACGGAGACAAAGTCCACTACCAACTATCTCAAAATAAAATGTACAAGAAGTGAATCAATAAAATATCAAACGAACCAAGCACAATTTTCTTCGAAGGAAGGGAGAAGATCACGGCCTTGGCTAGAACACATGCAGTAAATCATGAAAGCATACACCTGGAGAGATAACCAGGTCCTCAGAGGGACGTAACAAGATACAGAAAGAACATGCCATGTAACTGCATAAGTAAAAAAAATACTATAAACTACAACACAACAGGGTACCTAACCATCTATGTGATATGCACTTTGAGGACAACGTTCTACGCAGGGGCTATACGGATTCACGCAAGCAAGTAATAAAGAATGGCCATCAAGTAGCGCTCATCCGAGACACTATCGGCCGGACAGCAAGTAGCGCTCATCCGAGTCACTATCACCCATAAATGTGTAAAAAATAAATATAGCCCCTACGCTAGTAGCTGTCCCCTCCCCCCAATGATGCTATACATGCATCGTAACCATGACACACCAACACGTGTCGTTTCCACAACACGGTTTATATTCAATAACTGTCAAGTCTTCTAACATGCATCTATTGACAGTTATTCCTACGCATGCGCACGGGTGATCATCCAACACGCAAGTGACCACTATATGATACTCACAACTCACACATAACTCGTGATACAATCGTGACAAAGTCAATGACATGCACTCTATTGACGGAAGTCTCTTAACTCTAAGTCCACATACAAAAAAAAAAATAATAAACAAGAAATATAGATACAATAACGGAAATAAAATGCAACTAAATATAAGCAGTAAATATGGCAAGGTATCTTGCCTGATTCCGTGCTGTAAATATGAAACGCCGCTCCCGCGTCCACGCCTCCGGAACCCGATGCTCCTAGATAATTAATTAACTAAATTAAGTCACTACTTATGAAACTTACGATACGACTTAATTAGTCAAAGTAATGTGTTAAAATTATATTCAATATCGTAGAACCATTTAGATCCATACAATCACACACAGGTTCTACGAGACATCGAAACACAGTTTTAGGGTTTCTAACTTTTAATTAGTCGGTTATGTCCCTACTTCAATAACATACTTAAAAATCATATAAAAAATCATAAAAGTAATATTTAAACTAATTTTCTACATATTTATCTCTGAAATTTCAGAATTAATATTTCTAAAGACATTTATGACTAGTTGATTAATAAGTCAGCTAGTCTACCCGAAACACACCCGGAACATAGTTAATGACTCAAAATTGCTAAAATAACCAAAAATATATTTTAAAAAGAAATAAAATAATTTATTTCATGGAATAATATCAGAGTTATAAGGGTTGAGTTATACTACAAGTTTGGGACATTCTAGGTCAGCCGGTTACCCGAAATTAGCTAGTTTTGACCTACAATTTTTTCGACCAGATTTGAGTTTCTAAAATCGTAAAAGAATACTTAAAAATCCTAATTTATGTATATGAACACATATAAAATTCATTTTGGAAAATAGGCACCAATAACTCATAGTTCCTTTACAATGGGGTTAATTTTAATCCTACCGACACATGAATATTACGCATATATTTCATGAAACCTTTTTGGATGATTATACCTAACAAAAGTAATAAAAATATGATTTCTACAGAATTTATAACATATTTTATACATAATTTTAGCAAAGGTTTTTAGAAGAAAAGATTTGGGTTCTTACCAATGATCCTTGCTAGAAAGCGTGATGATGACTTCTCTTCACCAAAGCTCCAATCTTTTCCGCTATCCTCGCTTGCTAATCCTCTTTTGGTGAGTATGGGAGAGTTGATAATGGCTATAGAGGATTGGATGGGGGAGATGGAGTTTTTAGGGTTTGTTTTGAGGGATTTCGGGGATGTATGGTGGAGGAGATGAGTTTTTGTAAATGATGGAGAGATGTACAATGGAGGAGATGATATGGGGAGTTTGTTGCTGCTGAAATTATAGAGAGGGAGAGGGGTTTTGGTCGGCCAAAGGTGATGGAGAGAAAGATTAGGATTTGGTTAAGGTTTGGGATAAGTTGGTATATTTAAACATATCCTTAAATGAATTTTAAGCAATCTAGGATTTAAATTCTATTTAATTTGATGCATTTGGCCATGGGGGGTTGCTTGGCCGAAATTAGCATGGTGGGGGTCCACTTGGCATGATTTGGTTGTTTGGTGAGTTGGCAAGTTGATTGGATTGAGGATTTAAAAAGGGGTTTCCTAATATAGAACTATTTAATTCTATCTATGTAATTACACTACAAAATCTAAATTAAATACAAATAAATATAATTATTAATATTTATTAATGTCCAACATGCCTACATAGGGTTGGGTTTGGCTTGGAAGAGGTTTCGAAAGGTTTAGTGCAATCGGGTCTCCTAAAAAGTCATAAAGACTTTCTTAACTAATTAATTAAATAAAAATATAACTTGTGCCATAATTTGAATGGTTAACATGTAATAGATTACAATATGACCATAACATTCCCAACATGGCTAGCATACTAGTTAAAGCACCCGACTACGCTAGGCATGCCATACTTTCTAGTCGTCTTGCATATTCAAACTCAACCATGGCTATAGTTCTTTTATATAATATAAATAAGATAAAAATAAATTAGAATTAAATAAAATCCAAAAATAATTTAAATATTCCTTTAAATTATAAGGGGTTTTACAGGTAGGCTATATATTGTGGACTGAGAATAGCTAAGCCAGTACCGATCCGATTAATCTCACGTTTTTCTTAGACTCAATAAAAGAAAAAAACATAATAAATTTGAAAACCAATAGCCCTTTTGATGACGTCTTTTTTCCTGACATTGAAGACGCATTTTTCTTTGACGATAGTCTTCCAAAGATAAACAGATCTGGAAATCAGAATACCTTTCGGGGTCTTCGCCCCCGAACCCCCATGGGGTTCGCTGCCTCCTCGACTCCCGTCTGCTAACAGGGCAGCGGAACCTCCGATACGAGGCCCAGGATAGGTCATTAGGTGGTTCAGAGAAATCTTCTTGTATTATGCTATCTTTGGCCCATCAATAATTCTTCGTTGCATATGTCCTGGTTTGATCATGCTTACTGCTTATCTAAAAGTACATGTTAGACGAACAAAATAATATGACGCAGTATGATACAAGCATAGCAATATGATATAGACCATTTAGGACAATGCAAAGTTTATAGGACAATTCTAAGTTTAAGTAGCAACATGATAGTGATTACATGAATATTAGTAACATCACTAGTTAAACTTAATTGATTAGCCACATTCAAAAATATGATATAATCATTGGACTAACAAAGAACACTATTAGGGTTAGTATTTGTGATAAAAGAGATAAGAGAGAGGCTAATGAGATATTATATAGGCAAGGGGTAGCCTCTATGGCCGGCCACAAGGGTATCCCTAGGGTTAGGGTTTGTACAATTGGGTTAAAGGCCTTCTATATAGTGTAATTCAAGCCTTTCTAGCAAAGGCCCAAGGTAAACTAGGGTTTCCAAGCTAAATATCTACTTAGGCATAATATCTAGATATTACTAACCTTGTCATTTAGTTGGAAGCTACTAATCAAATATCTAGGCTCATGATCAATATCTAGATTAGGGCAATTCTAGGTTAAAGGTCTAACACATTAATTAGCACATTATTAATTAACCAAAATTCAAATAATTCAAATATCACAAATAACCAAAATACCCTTAGGCTAAAAAGTGGTAATTAGCTAATCTAATCACATAGTTAGGTCTCCATGTCCATGGTTAGTCTCTAGGCTAAGTAGCTCTAAGGTTACACTAGTAAAAGGCCAAAGTCACAATACACTAAATTAAATAGTATTAAAATAATCTAAATTCACTAATAAATTATTAATATAATTTAAATTTATTATTTAATGATCAATTTTACAAAAGTTAAAAATTATTCTTATTTTAGAAAAGTGGTGGTTACAAGTCTACCCTCCTTAGAAAAATTTTGTCCTTGAAATTTAGGTTGGTCGTACTTCTCTTAGGGTCACGTCCCCAACAATCATGGTCTCAGAAAACTTCACCTAAATCATGCAATTTGAAAGAATAACATACAGGGTCACGACAGGTAATATCAGTCTGGGGTCTCATCTAGCTATACTATTCATACTAGATCAAAAGCAGTCATAACGTATCAAAACATACAAGCAATGGTAGGGTGCAGCAATCATCAAAGACAGGCTAAGGTCTAGGTCAAGAACTCACCTCCAACTAGGTCTGGTGACTAGAACACCCTCCTGGAGGCGGGGCCTTAATCACCAAGGCACATCTCATGAATTATGCTCTTGTTAAAACTCTTTTTTCTTTCTTTTTTTTTGATTTTATTCTCCTCTATCATCTTAATCATCCCAAAATTTAAATTCCTATACCTTATCCTAACTTGGATCCGAAATCTCTAAATTAAAGTTTATGAAATGCTCGAACTTGTTCAAATTACAGTCCTCAAAATTATTCGAAGCTAATACTACTATGTCATGCAGAAACTTATTCTCCATTTGTCACCCCCAGTTTCCAGAAACAGAGGTATTTTTGTTATTTTTCATTTTAGAATATTTTTGGAATTATTTATTTATTTATAATATTATTTTGGGGTTATTTGAGCCGGGTTCGAATTTCAGCTCAATCCGACTTGAAACGGGGACCCGGGGTAGTTTTGACTCTAGTGGACCCACCCACTAGTTAGCCATGGCCCACATGTTAGTTATTTTAGTTAGTGACTAGGCTAAATTATTTGGTTAGGATTAATTAGATTAGAGTTAGTTGGAATGACCAAACTAGCCCCCGGCTTAAACCTTTCCCAATAATTAATTAAGTAGGCTAGTGGGGTATTTTTAGACATTTCAAAATAGGACAAATCAGCCCATCTAGGCCGGCCATGGAAGGGGGGATAAGGGGTGCGTCACCATCTCTTTCATTTCATTTTATCCATCCATTTTCTCTCTCTTGTTCTTCCCCAAATTTCTAGAGAACAATTCCATTGATTTCATCTCCAAATCCACCATTTCTTCCACCAAATCTTCTTCTCTTCTCCTCTACTCCATAGTTAGAGGGTGCTAGCCAAGTTTGGGAGGAATCGGAGCTCGTTCGTGTCCTTTTGGAATCTCTACGTGTCGGTGTCGAGTCTGAAGGCTTTTTTCCTTTGAATCTCTCTCCCGAAAGGTATAATCTCTCCTCTAAACCATCCCAACATGCATGTAGGTTGATTTTTGACCCATAGGAATAACCCCCATGGTTGTGTCTCCATTTGTGTCCGTTTCGTGTCCTTTTGGAGACTTTTAGGAGTGTCCTATGTGTAGGTTTGTGTCCTAGTAGAAAAATTCCTATTTGGACACATGTAGATTCATTTATATATTGTTTTGATGTTATTCTAATATTTATTCCAGATTTTCATGTGTTTAGGAATGTGTTTTCCATAGTATCATAATGTATCATATTATCTAATATCAATATACGTATATATATGGTGGTATATATTAATCTCTCTCTCTCTCTCTCTCTCTCTATATATATATATATATATATATATATATATATATATATATATATATATATATATGTATATTATGGTTTATATATGTGGATATATACTATGGTGGGAATGTGTGACATTTTGTGTTTGGATGGGGGCACTTGTAGGTTCGGCTAAGCATGGGAGTGTGTGTGTGTTTGTGTTGGTTAAGAGTGAGTGCATGAGAGGTGTTTGAGTGTGGGTTATAGAGAGGGGGATTTGAATTGGATGTGTATATGTTAGAATAGAAGGGGATTAGAGTGTGTGTAGGTGTGGTGTTTGAGAGGTTGTGAGAGAGGGGAATTGAGATGTGAAGTAGAGAGTGGAGAGTGGATTTGAAGGGGGGACACCCATTCACTGCTGCTGCTAACAGCAGCAGGACAGTCCCCATATTACTGTCCAATTGGCCCCTAAAAACCACTCTATACTCATGTCCTTGAGTACGCACTCGCACCTCTGGGAGACGTGACGCGACCTTCGAGCAGATCCTTATGGAGGCGCAGATTGCAGAGGAGGACTTCGGCCTCAAGCCGAAGAGGGGCAGTGACGCTCTTGGAGCTAGTTCGAGTGCAAGGCCAGCGAAGCACCCACATTTCCAGCAGAGGCAGTTTCAGCAGCAGCAGCCTCAGTTGCAGTTTCAGCAGGCACCGGCGCGTGCCCAGCAGCACCAGGGTCAGGGTCCGAGGCCGGCTATACAGTGCACCTTCTGCGGGAAGCCGGGGCACACCAGAGAGGCTTGTAGGAAGAGGTTGGGCGTCTGCCTATACTGTGGGGCGCCTGACCACCAGCTGAGGGATTGCCACACTAGTAGAATCCGAAGAGGCCAGAACGGTGTGCAGCAGGCTAGAGGAGGCCAGCAGGGGCGTACATTCGCCATGACAGTTGAGCCCACCCTGGCAGTAGCAGAGCAGATAGCAGGTTCCAATCTTACGATCTCATTTCCGTATTTGCTTCCTTATAAACTGTCTTGAACTTCGATTCTATCTGTTCTTGATCGTTGGATGAAATTTTGTTCTTGTGATGTGATATTTTTCTGAGATAAGTCGTATGGGCTAGGTTGCCTCGATTATGAGATTTTAGAATCCTCTAAGGTCATGCTGGCAGGCAGAGGGAGGACATATAGTCGGACTATGGACGTATTTCTCGGGTGCGGAAATTTAAGGTTTTCGCTGCCAAGCTAGCGGTAATGCAAAAATTTTAAATACCATGATTCTAGAGGTATGTACCGTAGTTGAGGACTCTATGATTATCGTAGCCTTGCTCACTGGCATGATAGAGATTCTGAGTATCATGATTATTGGACAGACGCATACGATTATCGAATTGCATGATTTTCTGTGTTTACTTCGTTTTAAATTTTTGAGGATGATTTTTAAGGTGGATAGACTTATAGCATCTATTTGAGAGTAGTTTCAAATTTTATAATTTTAGTCATTTAATTCATGCTTTGATTTTTAAAATTTTTATCATTTTAAATTTTAGTCATGACTTGTGATTTTGATGTTTTACTATTGTTTGGTTTAATTTCGAGGACGAAATTTTTTTAAGGTGGATAGATTTGTCACCCCCAGTTTCCAGAAACAGGGGTATTTTTGTCATTTTTCATTTTAGAATATTTTTGGAATTATTTATTTATTTATAATATTATTTTGGGGTTATTTGAGTCGGGTTCGAATTTCAGCTCAATCCGACTTGAAACAGGGACCCAGGGTAGTTTTGACTCTAGTGGACCCACCCACTAGTTAGCCATGGCCCACATGTTAGTTATTTTAGTTAGTGACTAGGCTAAATTATTTGGTTAGGATTAATTAGATTAGAGTTAGTTGGAATGACCAAACTAGCCCCCGGCTTAAACCTTTTCCAATAATTAATTAAATAGGCTAGTGGGGTATTTTTAGACATTTCAAAATAGGACAAATCAGCCCATCCAGGCCGGCCATGGAAGGGGGATAAGGGGTGAGTCACCATCCCTTCCATTTCATTTTATCCATCTATTTTCTCTCTCTTGTTCTTTTCCAAATTTCTAGAGAACAACTCCATTGATTTCATCTCCAAATCCACCATTTCTTCCACCAAATCTTCTTCTCTTCTCCTCTACTCCATAGTTAGAGGGTGTTAGCTAAGTTTGGGAGGAATCGGAGCTCGTTCGTGTCCTTTTGGAATCTCTACGTGTCGGTGTCGAGTCGGAAGGCTTTTTCCTTTGAATCTCTCTCCCGGAAGGTATAATCTCTCCTCTAAACCATCCCAACATGCATATATGTTGATTTTTGAGCCATAGGAATAACCCCCATGATTGTGTCTCCATTTGTGTCCGTTTCGTGTCCTTTTGGAGACTTTTAGGAGTGTCCTATGTGTAGGTTTGTGTCCTAGTGGAAAAATTCCTATTTGGACACATGTAGATTCATTTATATATTGTTTTGATGTTATTCTAATATTTATTCCAGATTTTCATGTGTTTAGGAATGTGTTTTCCATAGTATCATAATGTATCATATTATCTAATATCAATATACGTATATATATGGTGGTATATATTAATCTCTCTCTCTCTCTCTCTCTCTCTCTCTCTCTCTCTCTATATATATATATATATATATATATATATATATATATATATATATATGTATATTATGGTTTATATATATGTCGATATATATTATGGTGGGAATGTGTGACATTTTTGTTTGGATGGGGGCACTTGTAGGTTCGGCCAAGCATGGGAGAGTGTGTGTGTTTGTGTTGGTTAAGAGTGAGTGCATGAGAGGTGTTTGAGTGTGGGTTATAGAGAGGGGGATTTGAATTGGATGTCTATATGTTAGAATAGAAGGGGATTAGAGTGTGTGTAGGTGTGGTGTTTGAGAGGTCGTGAGAGAGGGGAATTGAGATGTGAAGTGGAGAGTGGAGAGTGGAGTTGAAGGGGGGGACACCCATTCACTGCTGCTACTAACAGCAGCAGGACAGTCCCCATATTACTGTCCAATTGGCCCCTAAAAACCAATCTATACTCATGTCCTTGCTCCCCCATTCCTGCCTAAACACAGCCCTATATAGGTGCCCCAATTCAGTCCAATAAAACCCCACATTCCAGCCCAAAAATCTGTCCCTACACACCCTTAAACACAGCCATGTAGCTGTCCAATTTGAGCCTTGTTCAGCCCCTAGATGACAGCCCCCAAACACCCTTTGCTGTCCACACAAATCAGTCCCCATACACCCCCTGTTAACCCCCACATATCAGTCCAAACATAGCCACTATTTTGGCCTATACATCAGTCCTAATACCACCCTTAAACCACCCCTAAACATCTCCAAAACCTGTCACTAAACACCCTGAATTCCAGCCCAATACATGTCCATAAAACCTGTCAAAATAGTCCACTTTTTAGCCTATATTGGATGTCCCTATACCACTCTAAATCAGTCCAGTTTTGCCCTATATGGCTGTCCTATTTTGACTTTAAAACAGTCCTATTAGTCCCCTCAAATCAGTCCACAAATTGAGCCTTGAGTGTGTGCATTATGAGCTTGTGTGTGTGTGTGTGTGTGTATTTGTGAGTTGTGATATGTGTGTGAGAGCCTAAATGAGTATAGCAAATAACTAATAGGAAAAACCTATAGGAGAGCCTATGTGAGTGTTGTGTGTGAGTGAGAGTGTTATATGTGAGTGGAGTTGTAGCCTCCCTTCCTGGAAATTTTTTTTTAAAAATATTTTTATTATTAATTTGATTTAAATAGTGATTTTAGAATTTATAAATAATTATTTTAATTAATTATTATGGTGGATGACTTTAGCCACGATTGAGTTTTGGAGTACAAGACGACTAGGAATCATGGCACGGATAGTGCAGTAGCGTGCTTCGACTAGTGTTTAGCCATGGTAGGAGAATGCTGAGCCATAGGAGTGTCCTAACTAGGAAAACTAGGCCAAGTTATGGCATGACCATTATAAATGAGTTTTATTAATTATTATTAGATTTATTGATTTTGCAGGAACCCGGTTGAACCAAGTTAGCCCGGACTGGGCCGAACCAAATCTAAGCCCGGGTAGGCATGTAGTGGGACCAAGTACGGCCTTGTAGACATGTTTGGTAAGTGCAAGTATTTTTGTATATATTTTTGAATTTGGCAATTATTTTCTAAGAATAATTGTTATAGTTAGATTATAGGTATTATTATTATTAAATATGGTTTTACCATATTTGTACAATTTTCTGGACCCAAATAAAGGTGAATAGTATGAATTCACCAAAACACCATTTAATTATTTTATTATTATTTTATTACTTGTGCAGATTAAATAAATATATTTATTACTAATAGATATTATTAATATTGGTTATCTTCTATTTTCGTAAATAGATATATTTTATTGTTACTAAATTGATATTCTGTTTTAGAAAATAGGATAAATATTTTATACTATTATGTTGATGCATTTTGGATAGATATATGTGTATACAATTATAGTTCATTTTCACTTATATATATATATACTAATTTTATATAAATATGTGTGTATTATATTTAATGATATATATACTTATATTATATATAAATGTGTATTGGTATTATATAAAATACATACTTGGCATTATATAAAATATATATGTATATGAATGTATGTGTAAGTATATATAAATTCTAAATATATATGTGTGTGTATGTTTATGTATACATAAATATATATATATCGTATATAAGTAATTAGGTATTTATATATAAATATATATGTATATATGTGTGTATATATATATATATATATATATATATATATATATATATATATATATATATATATATATATACAGGTATTTAATTATTCATGGGTGTGTATATATATATATATATATATATATATATATATATATATAATAGCAAACCCCAAGCCCATATAAGTAAACCCCATTCCAGCCAAACCGAGGGGGCAGCAGCCCCAGGCTGAGCCCATCGAAGTCTGGCCGAGCCAGCCTTTCCAGCCCAACCCGATAACAAAACCATTCTCCCACAAGCCCACAAGAACTCAGCCTCACCCAACACTTAAACACCCCCGCGAGTATAACAGAGGGAACCTGAGAGAGATCGAGGGAAGCAGATATACTCGAAACCCTAACGCCCCAACGCCGCGCCACCCATCCTCCTCCCTTGGGCGACCCCCACGTGTACCCTCGGCGCCGCCGCGCGCCGCCGCGCGAGCGCCGGAGTCGGCCGCGTGCGCGCGCGAGCAACCAGCGCAGCGAACAGCAGCAGTAAGCATTGGAGACTCCAACTTCGCAGGTATTTTTCTCTCTCCTCGTTTCATCGTTTCACGATCTGATTGATTCGTTGCGAAGACAACATGAACACGAACAGCCTACTCTTTGTAGATCACGATTTCGTTCATCGTATAAAAAGATATGTCGAATCAAAGTCGGAAATAAAATAGCATTAAAACAGTTAATCTTTTTCGATTATTGACACAACTGGGCATCAAATTTTTCGTCAACCTTTTCATCGAATTGACGAAACTTATGCACAGAAGTTGAAGACAACCTATAGGACATCACAACCCTTTTTGTAGATTCTAATTTCATCAAACAGATAAAAAGTTATTCGATTCCGAAGTTTCCCAAAAATCTGTTTTCAAAACTAGAAAATTATTCCACACGACGTGCGTCACGTCAATCCGGACGACGTGGTCGCGAACCGAAGGCATCGAAAGCTGCGTAACGGCTTCGTGGTCGTGTGGGCTTTGGCGGAATTCAAATTGGTCGCGTGTGCGCGACGAATTTGATGCGTATCCTTCGAAATTCACCGTATCGTGCTCTTTGCAAATTTCTCAATTACTTTGTGTATGCTCGTCAGATCGAGACAAAACTTGCGCCAACAGAACCGTATCATTTTTCTGGTCCTGTATGCCATGTTTGGTCCGATTCTGAGACCGTTGATAAAATCACCGTTTTGCGGGCCCCACGGTCCCACTCAACGGGCGATTTTGTGCACGGCCCGTCGGAATCCAACTTTGGACATACGGTTGGGTTCGTATCTGAAAATCGGATCCGTAGACATGTAGTTTGACGACTTTAGAGACCTTTGACTCTGGCACGCTTTTCGGTACAAAGTGGGTCCAACGACGGACATCGTTTTTGCCCGAAATTACCGTTTTGCTCCTGTGTCCAGAATTGGACTTAAGGACAGGCAATCCTAGCTAATTTGACTATTCTGAGAACATTGGTAATGCTTGTTTCAGCTTTCGGAGACAGTTGTGATGACTTGGGCTTTATGGCTTAGCAGTGGACTAGATTGTTATTGGATCTGCGTGCAACCTCCAGGCAAGTATACCTTGCCTCCCTCTACAGTTTTACTTACATGCATTTTCTTTCGTTTTTCCAGCTTTTGGATTATTTATGGACATGTGCTTTTTCGTGTTATTTTCTGTGGAGTTGTTCTATTGTTTATAGCCATGTTCATGTTTTGGCCTTGTGTTCCACATTTGGAGTTTCTCGTCAGTACCTTGCTTGAGTCGTGTCATAGAACGAGTACGTGTAAGTGAACTGCTAAATCCTTGACATTATTGTCCTTGGCACCAGAGAGTCCACATACGGGACGAGGGTATTTTTCTTGATCTGTTTACATCCGTGAGTCCACACTAGGGACTAGGATGTCGATTATTGCACCAGAGAGTCCACGCTCGGGACGAGGGTGTAGACTTGACTTGACTTGCACCAGAGAGTCCACACTCGGGATGAGGGTATTTACATCAGAGAGTCCACACACGGGACGAGGATGTAGTATTTGCACCAGAGAGTCCACACTCGGGACGAGGGTACCTTGCCGTGAACTAACCAGAGAGTCCACACTCGGGACGAGGGTTAGTACTGACCAGAGAGTCCACACTCGGGACGAGGGTTAGTATTGACCAGAGAGTCCACACTCAGGACGAGGGTTAGTACTGACCAGAGAGTCCACACTTGGGACGAGGGTTAGTGTTTTAGTTCAAACCAGTGAGTCCACACTCGGGACGAGGGTTTGGTTTCTTCCATTGATCATCGTGTTTCGTTCATCCGGCAGTTCATTTATACGTAGTTGTTCTAGTGTTCGTATTCGTGTTCGTATTCGTGGTCGTGTTCGTAGTCATTTGTCTTATCCTTGTTCTTTCTTGTTTATTTCCTTGCGCATGATAAAACTGTTAGATAGGCATGTATATTATGTATCTTGCTATGTCCTCTGAGGACCTGATGATCTCCTCAGGTTTAGCGATCGCATGGAGTTAGCTAGTAGTTCTGGATGGCAGACGTGATGATACATTGCGGGATTCAGGTAGTGTTATTGTGTTTATTATCCGCTCGTGCTTTTCATTCCTTATCATGAGATATCCTGTTTCTCGTTTCAGTTATAGACTCTTGTTATTTTCCTTAGAGTCTTATCGGACATTTATGCTAGTGGGCTGCAGACCACGACCCATGGTGTTCATTCATGTTTCATATTCTTATTGTGGATTGAGATATAAATTTGTTTGCCATGATTTGGCAGTATACCATAGCCTTGACAGCGTTTACATATTTGAGTCGGGCTGGAGTCCGTTCGATACGTAGCTGGGCTTGGACACGCTTCGTATCCGAAAAGCGGGTGCGGGTCGTGATAAGTTTTTTTGGTGGCCCATGCAGGTCAGAGCATATCGTATCGGTTACGTAACTGTACTGATACGAGCCTGCGACTTGACTAAACCTTAGAAATCTCAATCCACTTTACTTGAAAATTCTCCTAGAAATTCTCTACGTCTTTGAAAACTCCATATTTGCTCTCGATTATACTTTCTTGCTTCATGTCCAATTGATTCTCGTCCCTTCCTATTTCGGAGTGATGAACGATCGTGCTGTCTAGGATTCATCAGAAATCCTTAAGTTATAGAATAATATTGTTTGACTATTGAATATTTGGTTGTCTATAGATAGGAGGGATTATAGATACCGTACGCCCTAGATATCTGTTGGAAGAAAGGTTAACCAGTAGTTAGAAGACTGTAAGACTTTACTGACCGTGTTTTGAGGAGTAGTGTGACCAAAGGTGGGTAGAAGTCCTTGAGATTTCGTAAATACCAAATGATTAGATAAGGCCGTAAACTATTTTGAGAAATTAAATTTGAGGAGATTGAGGTAATAGCAGACTTTGATTTTAAGACATAGTTATGAATTAGAATTTCGAGGACGAAATTATTTTTAAGTTGGGTAGATTTGTAGCCTCCCTTCTTGGAAATTTTTTTTAAAAATATTTTTATTATTTATTTGATTTAAATAGTGATTTTAGAATTTATAAATAATTATTTTAATTAATTATTACGGTGGATGACTTTAGCCACGATTGAGTTTTGGAGTACAAGACGACTAGGAATCATGGCACGGATAGTGCAGTAGCGTGCTTCGACTAGTGTTTAGCCATGGTAGGAGAATGCTGAGCCATAGGAGTGTCCTAACTAGGAAAACCAGGCCAAGTTATGGCATGACCATTATAAATGAGTTTTATTAATTATTATTAGATTTATTGATTTTGCAGGAACCCGGTTGAACCAAGTTAGCCCAGACTGGGCCGAACCAATCTAAGCCCGGGTAGGCATGTAGTGGGACCAAGTACGGCCTTGTAGACATGTTTGGTAAGTGCAAGTATTTTTGTATATATTTTTGAATTTGGCAATTATTTTCTAAGAATAATTGTTATAGTTAGACTATAGGTATTATTATTATTAAATATGGTTTTACCATATTTGTACAATTTTTTGGACCCGAATAAAGGTGAATAGTATGAATTCACCAAAACACCATTTAATTATTTTATTATTATTTTATTACTTGTGCAGATTAAATAAATATATTTATTACTAATAGATATTATTAATATTGGTTATCTCCTATTTTCGTAAATAGATATATTTTATTGTTACTAAATTGATATTCTGTTTTAGAAAATAGGATAAATATTTTATACTATTATGTTGATGCATTTTGGATAGATATATGTGTATACAATTATAGTTCATTTTCACTTATATATATACTAAATTTATATAAATATGTGCGTATTATATTAATGATATATATACTTATATTATATATATAAATGTGTATTGGTATTATATAAAATACATACTTGGCATTATATAAAATATATATGTATATGAATGTATGTGTAAGTATATATAAATTCTAAATATATATGTGTGTGTATGTTTATGTATACATAAATATATATATCGTATATAAGTAATTAGGTATTTATATATAAATATATATGTATATATGTGTGTATATATATGTATTTTTTTTTTTTTTTTGTAAATTCTAAAAAAAAGTGTATATATATATATATATATATATATATATATATATATATATATATATATATATATATATATATATATATATATATATATATATATATACAGGTATTTAATTATTCATGGGTGTGTATATATATATATATATATATATATATATATATATATATATATATATATATATATATATATATATATATATATATATATATATATATATACACTAATATATAATAGCAAACCCCAAGCCCATATAAGTAAACCCCATTCCAGCCAAACCAAGGGGGCAGCAGCCCCAGGCTGAGCCCATCGAAGTCAGGCCGAACAAGCCTTTCCAGCCCAACCCGATAACAAAACCATTCTCCCATAAGCCCACAAGAACTCAGCCTCACCCAACACTTAAACACCCCCGCGAGTATAACAGAGGGAACCTGAGAGAGATCGAGGGAAGCAGATATACTCGAAACCCTAACGCCCCCAACGCCGTGCCACCCATCCTCCTCCCTTGGGCGACCTCCACGTGTACCCTCGGCGCTGCCGCGCGAGCGCCGGAGTCGGCCGCGGCGCGCGTGCGAGCAACCAGCGCAGCGAACAGCAGCAGTAAGCATTGGAGACTCCAACTTCGTAGGTATTTTTCTCTCCTCGTTTCATCGTTTCGCGATCCGATTGATTCGTTGCGAAGACAACATGAACACGAACAGCCTACTCTTTGTAGATCATGATTTCGTTCATCGTATAAAAGATATGTCGAATCAAAGTCGAAAATAAAATAGCATTAAAATAGTTAATCTTTTCCGATTATTGACACAACTGGGCATCAATTTTCCGTCAACCTTTTCATCGAATTGACGAACCTTATGCACAGAAGTTGAAGACAACCTATAGGACATCACAACCCTTTTTGTAGATTCTAATTTCATCAAACAGATAAAAAGTTATTCGATTCCGAAGTTTCCCAAAAATCTGTTTTCAAAACTTGAAAATTATTCCACACGACGTGCGTCACGTCAATCCGGACGACGTGGTCGCGAACCGAAGGCATCGAAAGCTGCATAACGGCTTCGTGGTCGTGTGGGCTTTGGCAGAATTCAAATTGGTCGCGTGTGCGCGACGAATTTGATGCGTATCCGTCGAAATTCACCGTATCGTGCACTTTGTAAATTTCTCAATTACTTTGTGTACGCTCGTCAGATCGAGACGAAACTTGCGCCAACAGAACCGTATCGTTTTTCTGGTCCTGTATGCCATGTTTGGTCCGATTCTGAGACCGTTGATAAAATTACCGTTTTGCGGGCCTCACGGTCCCACTCAACGGGCGATTTTGTGCACGGCCCGCCAGAATCCAACTTTGGACATACGGTTGGGTTCGTATCGAAAAATCGGATCCGTAGACATGTAGTTTGACGACTTTAGAGACCTTGGACTCTGGCACGCTTTTCGGTACAAAGTGGGTCCAACGACGGATATAGTTTTTGCCCGAAATTACCGTTTTGCCCCTGTATCCAGAATTGGACTTAAGGACAGGCAATCCTAGCTAATTTGACTATTCTGAGAACATTGGTGATGCTTGTTTCAGCTTTCGGAGACAGTTGTGATGACTTGGGCTTTATGGCTTAGCAGTGGACTAGATTGTTATTGGATCTGCGTGCAACCTCCAGGCAATTATACCTTGCCTCCCTCTACAGTTTTACTTACATGCATTTTCTTTCGTTTTTCTAGCTTTTGGATTATTTATGGACATGTGCTCTTCAGATCGAGACGAAACTTGCGCCAACAGAACCGTATCGTGACAGGTGTGGGTGAGTGCTAGAGTGATGTGTGGATTCATGATATTGGTAGGGGTAATAGGTACATAACCAATACATGTCCTAAAATAGGTTAGATACCTAGGATACCTATTTTCCTTGGTAGGTAAGCCTTAGATAGGATAGTATCTAGCTACCCTAAGGAGCCTAGGCTAGTATCTTGGGTATTAGCGGGGTTTCCTTGGTATTGGGCAAGGTATCGGGATTTATCTTGGTAAGTAATATAGGTTTTACCTAGGAATAGGGTATTTGAGTTTGGAGTCTAAGATAGAGTTAGAACTTGATTCCCTTGGTTGGTAATGATCAAATATAGTGCTCCTAGACTAGTTTTTACGTCGGTTGACCATTTTGACCAAAAGTCAACAAAAGTCAACCGAGAGTCAAACTTAGTCTTTAAGCGACTAGATTTTACCGAAACCAAACCAGAGTTGACCAGTTAACTGAAAGTCAACAGTTGGTTAACATTAGACTAGTTTGACCTAGGGTTGACCTAGAGTTGACCAGAGTTGACCAGGGTTGACCAGTTGACCAAAAGTCAACTGTAAGTCAACCTTTGACCCCGTTTGACCTAGTTTGACTTGGATTGACTCCCAGTGACCTGGTATGACCTAGTATGAACCAATATAACCTAGTATGACTCAGTTTGACCTAGATTGACTTAGACTTGCATTCATGACTTATATTATCAGTATAAAGCCCTGTTTGACTCATAGTATCTCATTTTAGGTCTGTGATTACTCTGAGCGTCTGTTCACCTTATCATTTCAGGACCACAGGCGAGTACATTCACTGATAGTTTTTATTGTCTTGATATCTACTATATCCGATTCAGTTGTAGTATCTTACATGATTTTCGACACGACGGTTCACGGACTAGTATACGTTGGATCCTGTCATGAGATGTTATTCCCGTATTTTCCTTGGTATGTTGGTATGTGATATCCGTATTCATGTACTTATATAGACATCGATTTAGGAGTGGGCTGATCACCTGCTTTCGAATCCGTGTCATGATGTGCCATGTTCGGATCCATGATACTATTCGGGGATGGGGGAATTATTAGGGGTTATGTGATCAAAGCCTTCCTGTCACTATTTTGCTAGCGCCACCCTTACCTCACGTAGGGTGTAGCAGATACCCCATGTCAGGTTATCCAGGTTGGCCGGCATGACTCTTCGTTGAGGTTACCGCGGATTACCGGGCCAAGTGGATAACCCCACCATGACTCCTAGCCGATCACATATCGCTCTAATAATTCAAATCACATTTTACATTTATTGTCGTATCTTATATTCCAGTTCAGCTTTACTTTCTGTACTTCTCACCATGCTATGATTCCATTATTCACATGCTCTACCTGCTTTTATACTATACCATGATTTGAGACTAAGTTCTATTTGAAAGAAGGGTTACAATCCCGGTCCTTGTTTGGTTCAAGGGTTGTAACTCGACTTTCAAATGGTTCCCAAGTCGCCTATATCTTTGTCTTGTATTTTATTATACTGTCTCTTATAGTATTTGTCAATTCATATGGAACTGCTGTTGGTGTTTGTACTTGCTCATTTTCCTGACAGGATACCGTTGACATATTACAGATGATTCTGAGACTGATTGCCCGACCTACTATGGGGTCGAGTCTGACGGAGTAGACTTAGACCGTGGCTTATTGGTAGAGCCACTAGACTTCGCTCACCCTGAGTAGTATAGCTAGTTAGGTTTGCCTGGACTGCGAGCCAGCTAGTACTTTCAGTTTGTAGTACTTTAGATATATTTTCTGTGACTCTAGATTTTTGTGTATAGCTCTGGCTTGTGTGGATCTTGGACTATTTCCTGCTTTCATCTATTATATTTCCTTTTCGTGCTATCTACCTTAGTTTGATATATGTGATTGAGACTGTATTGCTATGTCACCTCCATTCGGAGAGTATATACTGTACAGGTACATTTATCTGTTTTAGTTGTAGTATTTACAGACCCTATATACAGCGTTCTACCGCCGATACTGCGGCATAGGCTGGACGTAACCACGTGCTCGTGCCCCTCTTCAGGGTACGGGTCGTGACACGATTATAAAATTAACCTTCGTATTTCCTTTACGTACACCTTCAAATATTATCCTTCTTAAAATTTTAAAACCTCCACAAAACCTTTAATTAATTTTTTTATAACTCAAAATCGTTGTGTTCACTCTGTTCCTAGTCATCCTCTTACCAACATCTTATTCAATTTTGTATCATCATCGCATTACAGTTAAATTCTCCTCCATTTCTAAATTCCTAAATTTAGCATCACAACTTAAATGAAATATCTCGAGAATCAATACCCTAAAATTATCCAAGTTCATAAAAACAAACCAACCTCGAATATCCTAGTTATTTCTAAAGTACACCTACGAAATATTACTGTTATAACCATCAATATATACATCCTACTATCCTGCTAGTCAGCCGGAGGGGTCATTACCTCCTGAGTAATAGGAGGTAGAAACACGCTCTTAGTCATATCTGAAACTGCAGCTACGCTCAGGGGACAGGCTCGGGTCATGGGTGCCATACTAGAAGTAGAAAGGGGAAAACAGAAAATCATCAAAGGCTGTAAGGCAGACTAACATCCTATGTAAAAACTGACAATTTTTTATAAACAACTAAGAGTTAGCTACAATGGGTTACTATTCTAATGCTAGAGCTAAACTATCATCTCTAAAATAAGGGCCTAACACAAGTCATCAAATCATTGTACTATGAAAGAATTATATCTAATGAAGTTCGACGAAGAATTAGACTAAATTACTAAAATTATCCCTAATCCTAAGTCAATTGATGATGGAAAACAACAAATTTTTTTACAACAGTAGGGTACGATAGAGATGACATGTTTAAAAACCTTCTCAAGATACAATCTGATAATCATATGCGTCTGTCCAAAATCATGATACTCAGAATCCTCGCCATGCTAGTAAGCAAGGCTGCGATAATCCATAGAGTCCGCAACTAAGGTACATACCTCTAGAATCATGGTATTTAAAATTTTTGCATTACCGCATGCTTGGCTGCGAAAACGTTAAATTCCCACATCCGAGAAATACATCCAAAATCAGACTCTATATCTTCACCATGCCAGCTAATATGGCTGTAGAAGACTTTAAAATCCATAACTGAGGCGACCTAGCCCATAAGATTTATCTTGGTAGAGAATCAAATCAACAATGAACACCAAGAATCAAATTTAACAACGAACAAGAAAGGTAGACAGTAACTGTTGGAATCGAATTTCGAGATAGTTTATAATAAGATTCTCAAGGATCATCCCAGGAATCTCTCAATGAATTTTAACTGTGATTGAGTATCCTCTCACGCTAAAGCCTATTTCGTATCTCTTACCGCAGGTGTGCAACAGTACAATTAATCGTCGTACTACCACGACTTCGCACTAATGCGAGTCTCGACCTGCATGGGCCACCACTAAAAACGTGTCACTATTCGTACCCAGTTTAGGGGCAGAGAACGTGGGTACGTCCAGCCTACGCCGCAGTGTCGGCGGTAGAACGATGTTCTAGGTCACAAACACACAATATAATATACTCTCCAAACGGAGGACAATCTTAGAAGATACAACTCAATCACATAAACTAGAGGTAGATAAATGGCACGATAAGATAGATATAAAATCCACAGAATGAGATACAACCAGAAATAAAATAAGTCTAAGTGTTATCAACACTACTACATAACATCTGAAAGATATAAATCAAGACAACACAATAAGTAAGATAAAGTCCTAGCAATCTAGTCTAGGAACTAGGGTAGTCTTCTCAGTGCAAGCTGGATCCTCCTGAGGGTCCAAGTTGTAAGTGTCGTCTACATCAGCTCCATAGGGTAGTGCCAAGGTCCTCCAAGTTATCTTTAATATTTTGTCAACGGGTCCAATCAGGACAGGAACGAGCACATATCTCCAAAATAGATCCAAAATATGGTAGAAAATATAGAACAAGCAGTAGAATAAAATACATGAAACGATGTAGAGAGATGTACATGAAGAACATGAAGTACATGAAATACCATAAAGAGGGATGTACATGAACAGTTAAAATAGACAAATCTGAGTACATGAAACAGTTTTAAAGAAAGTAAGAACTATAAGTAAACTATAAGTGATTTAGAGCACAAGATGGTTATGTAGTCGGCTTGGGTTGCACATGATAAGTAACCGAGTTGCACATGAAGTAACAGAGTTGCACATGATGGGAAAAGATCACATAATCATTTATACTCACCCCTACCCCTAATCAATACACAAGGATCCAGTCAAGTTACGTTACATACATGATTTGTTGGTTATACATGTAGCACATGTGAGAACATGGCATACATGATAGCACATGAGAGTACACAAGAGAATATGAGCGTACATGATTGCACATGAGAGTACATGAATAACATGAGTACATGGAGCACATGATGTACATGAAACACATGACATGAAGTACCCGATGCACCCGATAAGGGGGATAACATCTCATAAAAAGATCCATATAGTACCAATCCGTGATAACAACATGACAATATCAAGTAAAGTAGTCTAAAGCAAGAATATAGATACTATCATGAATAAAAATGATCAGAGAATGTACTCGCTTGATAACCTGAACAACTGATATGTATAGATGTCCAAACTGGAGCCACATAGTCCTATTAGAGAAATGCAGGTTATAGAGAGTTCAAATTACAATGATTGAAATATACAATACAACCTACATGATTCTAGGTCATTCTAAGTCAAAGTCAACTCTTGGTCAATTCTGGTCAACCTCTAAGCTAACTAGGTCAACTGTCTAGTCAAACTAGGTCAACAATCTAGGGTTTGGTCAAACTATAATCTACATGACCAAATAGGTCCAGTGAGTCTTTTTCTAGGTTATCCATAGGTTACCTATACCTTAACATGTATCTAACATAACTATATACATATACATTACATATATAGGTAGACATAACTATACACTTATATATAACATTACATATATACATAACCTTAACATATATCTATATATATCCCAATCTACATGTAAACTCACAACCAACCTCACACTCCTAATCCAAGAAAAACTGAGAATAGACCAAATCTCATATATATACAACCTATATATATACATATGTATACAGCCTATATATATACAAAACATATATAGCCTAACCTTAATATCATATCAATGATACCTATACAATATATATAGGCCATCTCAATATCTCAGTAAACTGAGATACTAAGCACACCCCAACATACCCTCTCATACATATACAAGCCTACTTCTATACTTAACTATATATAATCTAACACATATATACCTATACTCAAAACTGAGAACAACCTATACTATATATAGATATATATCATCCAACATCTACCAAATTAACATATACACAAACTCTCAAATGTATTAACCTGGAACGAAACTCACAATGCATATGTATCAACCTATATCTCAACCTCTAAACTAACCCAGCAGCTACAATATATATATATATATATATATATATATATATATATATATACATATATATATATATATATATATATATATACATATATATATATATATATATATATATATATATATATATATACTCACATACATGATGAAATAGGAAGGGGATAACGTGTCCCACACGTGTCTAGTAGTGTGTCAAACTAGTGTCCAAAATAGTGTCAAGACAGTGGTGTCAAAAACTGGGCATGTGCAGTGCTCGTGAACGCGTGTCGAGAGCTCTAGGACACAGCGTGTCCAAGCTCTGGTCTCGTGGTCGTGTCCTAGGTAGAATAGGTCTAGGGATACGTGTCAGTGTCATTGTATTGTGTCCTAGAAGTGCCGTGTCCACGAACGAAACCCGTATCAGAGTCAAAATCGCGCACGTGTGTGTAGTGGTCGAATCAGTACAAGTGCGATTTCTTACAAACCACTCGATCAAATCCCATGAAACTTTGTGAGCACCTTGTCAGACATTGCCCCCACCTCCATACAAAATACCAAGTGTCCACGTGTCACGTCCCGCTTTCTGAAATCAAACGGTGACGTCATAAACACATCCCCAGGCTATGCACAGAATTCGCGATTGTCGCCCGTAACCATCAGAATGGAAAATACAAGGAACTTACATTACATTACAAGTAGCTATCATACATGAAACTTTTCTAAGAGAGCATCGTCTTACATGCTTATTACAAAAGTAATTTACAAAACTGACTACGACTGTACTAGTCATAAACTGAAAGTCTTCAGGTAACTACCCCTCGGCGTACTGCGGTGATGCCTCGGCGGAAGCGTCATCTTCTTCCCCTAGTGAACAAATACTAAGTCGTTTAGAAACGACAAGCAAGTCCTCGGCCAAGAACGGTCGAAAGAAGACAAAAAAATAAGAATTGAAATATAAAGATTTTCTGTTAAGGAAATTAGGAATATGCATACCAATTTATATTTTTATATGAAGGTGCCTTTGTTCCATTCATTTAAGAGATGTAGCGTCGTTCTTACTCCATAAAATAGGAAAATTTCTTCCATAATGGGATGTAAATTCCGAGCTTCCCTTGATCTTACGGTATAGTTTTGCCTCCCTTGAGCAAAACAAAAAAAATTGTCCTTTCATAGAGGCAATTACTTTTAAAATGAGATGAAATTTGATAGACTAACATGCAATGCAATTTTTGGAGAATAATTCCCTGAATATTCATCTAAACATTTCCCGTCAACAATCCCGTTAACCCAGGATCAGGCTGTGAATTCCGAGCCTCCCTTGGGCTTATCAATCATCTATTCGATGTTACTGTCGAAATAGACGTAATAAATTTCCGAGCCTCCCTTGGGCTTGGTTTTCCTCCCTTGAGCAAACTAAATTCCGAGCCTCCCTTGGGCTTAGTTTGCCTCCCTTGAGCAAACAAAATACTGATCAGCTTTTTGTTGTAATTATGTTACGGGACATTTAGGGATATTCAGTTTGTTCTCCCCCGCCCAATGCATCCTAAATGTTACCAAGAATTTCCCCAATTGATTTTTGATTTTAAAGAATGTTTCGATTTTTCTGAAAGTTGGAAATTGACTCTCTCTTAAAATTTCAAAAAATTTCGGCAGAGTCTCCTTTGTTTTTAGAGCCTCCCAAAATTTGCAAGAGACAATATATGATAAAAAATAAATTTCGGGTTCGCCGACCCCTTCGGTGGAGCAACTCTCAACACCGGAACCACGCAAGTATATATCGGGTTCGTCGACCCCTTCGGTGGAGCAACTCTCAACACCGGAACTCAAGCAAGCATATGTATATATAAAATGCTTAATTCTTACCATGACAATTTGGCAAGCAAGCAAACACTTTATTTAGGCAAGCAATTTCCTTGATTTGAGCGGCTTGTAGTTCACTATCCCAAGTATCCAAATGAAGTTATTAGTAGTATATAGGCATCAAATCTATGTGTCATGACTTGAAAAAAAAACCATGTTAGACTCTTTGTAATATTGCATTGGTGTGCTAGAGAGTTGGAAATTCATAGAAGTAAAGTTATCTTGGTATATAGGGACTTGCAAAATAATTAATTTAACCATCAATCATTCCAACATGTGTTATTTCGATAGGTTTAATAATTTGGACAGAATTATATAATTATGTTAATATCGAAAACTACTCTCGTGTACACGTGTTCAAGTAAGAAAACGTAAGACATATATATATATATATATATATATATATATATATATATATATATATATATATATATATATATTCAATTTGTGTCGGTTAAGCCCCTAAAATCAAACCGAGAGTTACAAATGTACATGGATATATGTATATATATATATATATATATATATATATATATATATATATATATATATATATATATGAATAAGAATTTACATCTATATATATAGTGTCAAAGTGTGTATAAATATATCATGTGTCCAACAACCCATTGGTGTCGTGTCCAATACTTATATATTTGCGTTGTATCCTACACAAGGTGTCCTTTACATATATTAATTGTATCGTGTCCAATACATTCATTTATGTGTCCAATTATTGATATACACATATATACCTGTGTATAATAGTTTTCGAATTCCTAATTTCTTTCAACCAAATTGGATTTTTGATTTAGTCCACAAAATTTCAGAATTTAAAATACTCAATAATTGCTCCTATTAATTAGGAAATTAAACAAAACAAAGGGATTCAAAGGGATAGAGGAAGAATAAGGAGGACTTTCTTCCAAGTATTACTCTAACCTCCAAAAACTACCAAAATCTTACAATTTAAATTATTATGATCTTAACTTGTAATTTTAGAATTTTAAATGAATTCATAATTATTCAAAATTAACATAGATGATCAAATTAAGAATCTTTAAGAGAAGAAGGAGGAAAAAAAGAGGACTTGCCTTGGGTTTGAGATAATCTAGGCTTCTCTTCACAAATCCCTACATTAAATCCCATCATAGTTTTAAAATAACCTTAGTTAGTAAAGCTTAACCTAGAACTTATGCTTAGAAGAAATTGGAAAGGAATTGGGGAAAAGAATTAGGTTTTACCTAGGTTTTCCTTGAAATAGGAGGGAAGGAGGAAGGAGGAATGAGAGGAGGAAGAAGATGAAGATGAGGGGCCGCCGGGGTGGGGCGGCCGGCGGCAGCAGGCGGCGGCGGCAGGTGGCGGTTTGGCGGCAGTGGCAGGTGGCGGCGGGCGGCAGTGGGCCGAAGGGGGTGGTAGGGTGGTTTGTGTGTGTTTGTTTGTTTGTTTTTTGTTTTTGCTTGTGTGTGTGTGAGTGGTTGTTTATATAAAGGGGAAGAGGAGGTGAGGTGTCCCCCTTCCCAATTAATACATGGGTTACATAACCCCCTCCTAGGGTTAGGGTTTAGGGACACTTGGTCCTTTAGGGTTAGGGTTTAGGGACACTTGCCCCTTCTTAGGTTCTCTACATGGCATGACATGTGTCATGCCATGGATGGGAAAAAATTCTTTTTTTTCCAAATTATTATCCATTAATAATAAATAATAATAATTATAAAAGATTAAAGCATGATAAGTCTACTCCCCTTAGAAAAATTCCGTCCTCGGAATTTGAAATAACTAGTACAACAATTGATTACTAACCTGGCTTAGGGAATAGATACGGATATTGCCTCCGCATATCTTCTTCTTTCTCCCAAGTTGAATCTCCAGGAGAATCCTTGCTCCATGCAACTCGTACTAATAGAATAATCCGATTGCAAAGTATCTTATCTCTTCGATCCAAGATTCCAATGGGTTTCTGTTCTACTCGTAGTGTAGGTCCGATCGTGATCTCTGAATGGTCAAGTATATGGCTCGGATCTGACATATATCTTCGTAACTGGAAAACATGGAATATATTGTGAACTCCCTCTAGCGTTGGTGGTAAGGCCAGTCGATATGACACATTTCCTACTTTCTCCAGTATGTCGAAGGGTCCAATGTATCTCGGACTCAGTTTTCCTCTGGTCCCGAATCTGATGGTTCCCTTAGTTGGTGAAATCTTCAGAAACACATGCTCTCCAAGTTGAAACTCCAGTATTCTTCGATGCTTATCAGCCCACATCTTCTGTCTATCCTGGGCTGCTTGCAGGTGACTTCTTATTGCTTTGACTATATCCACAGTTTGTGTTACTAGTTCTGGTCCCAGTAATTGTCTCTCTCCTACGTCGGTCCAACATACCAACGATCTGCACTTTCTACCATATAGTGCTTCAAAAGGAGCCATTTTGATGCTATTATGGTAACTGTTGTTATATGAAAATTCTACTAGATGTAGATGATCATCCCAAGATCCTCCAAAATCTAAAGTACATGCTCTCAGCATGTCTTCGAGGGTCTGAATGGTTCTTTCCGACTGGCCGTCTGTTTGGGGATGGTAGGCGGAGCTATATTTTAACTAAGTGCCAAGATTTCCTTGAAGACTTTTCCAGAAATATGAAGTAAACCTGGTATCTCTATCCGATACTATACTCACTGGTACTCCATGTTGACTGACAATCTACTTCATGTACATTTCTGCCAGTGCTTCTGTCGACTGTCCAACTCGAAAGGACAGAAATCGAGCGGACTTCGTAAGTCTATCTACAATAACCCATATAGCATTATTACCCCTTTGGGTCTTAGGCAGTCCTATCACAAAATCCATTGTGAGATGCTCCCATTTCCATTCGGGTACGGGCAAAGGTTGAAGAAGTCCTGCTGTCCTTTGATGTTCTGCTTTCACTTGCTGACAGACGAGACATTTAGATACAAATCTGGCGATTTCTCTTTTCCTTCCATGCCACCAAAATGTTTGTTTCAAATCTTTATACATTTTAGTGCTGCTCGGATGAATAGAATACTGTGAGTTATGGGCTTCTGACATAACCTCCGTTCTTAGATCTCCACTGGGCACACATAATCGGTCTCCGAACCTTAATGATCCGTCCGGATGCTTCCTTATTCCGGTCTGGAGCCCTGTTTCGGTTTGTTTCCAAATTTTCTGAAGTCTCGAATCATTTTGCTGCCCTTCCTTAATTCTATCTATTATGGAAGATTGTATTTGTATGTTTTGCCATATTCCTTGAGTTACCGGGCATACTATTTCAATTCCCATTTTCCTTAAATCTTCAAGGATTTCCTTAGGTATATTCATAAGAAAAGCTTCGGGCCTTCTACTTAGAGCATCAGCCACTTTAGTAGCCTTGCCCGGATGATATTCCAGCTCTATATCGAAGTCCTTCAGTAACTCCAACCATCTTTTTTGTCTCATATTGATCTCCTTTTGTGTGAAGACATATTTTAAACTTTTGTGGTCTGTGTATATTTTGATTCTCTCCATATAAATAATGCCTCCATAACTTGAGTGCGAATACCATAGCTGCAAGTTCGAGATCGAGATCGTGAGTTGGATAATTCCTTTCATGTGTCATTAATTGCCGGGATGCATAGGCTATGACTCTCCCGTGCTGCATCAGTACACATTCCAGACCCTTACCTGATGCACCACTATATATCTCATATCCACCCGAACCAGATGGCAATGCCAGTACTGGGGCTGAAATTAATCTTTCCTTTAATTCGTCAAATGCCATTTGACATTTCTCTGTCCAATTAAACTTTTCTTCCTTCCGGGTAAGACGGGTTAAAGTTTTTGCAATTATTGAGAAATTTTCTACAAATCTTCGGTAGTAACCAGCTAGTCCTAAGAAACTTCTGATTTCTGCTACGGACTTAGGTGTTGGCCAAGACTTAACTGCTTCTACCTTCTTCGGGTCTACCGAGATACCTTCTCCGCTGATAATATGCCCTAGAAATGGTATTTGGTCCATCCAAAATTCACATTTACTAAGCTTGGCATATAGTTGTTCTTCCCGCAGCGTTTGTAGTACTATCCTCAAATATTTTTTCATGTTCCTCTTCACTTTTGGAGTATATAAGAATATCGTCAATGAATACAATCACGAATTTATCCAGATATTGATAGAATATTCGATTCATCAGGTCCATAAATATGGCGGGTGCATTTGTTAACCCGAATGGCATAACTAAGAATTCGTAATGCCTATATCGAGTTCTAAATACAGTCTTAGGGACGTCTTCCTTCTCCACCTTCCCTTGATGGTATCCGGACCTTAGATCAATTTTTGAGAATACCCTTGCCTCTCCTAACTGATCAAATAGTTGATCAATCCTAGGTAAGGGATATTTATTCTTGATGGTAACCTCATTCAAAGCCCTATAATCAATTACTAGGCGTAGGGTTCCATCCTTCTTTTTCACAAACAATACTGGTGTACCCCATGGCGAAGCACTGGGTTGAATAAACCCTTTTGCTAACAATTTCTCTATTTGTTTATTCAACTCAGCTAATTCCTCTTTGTTTATTGGGCATATTTTTTTGGCTATGGGAGCTGCTCATGGAATTAGATCTATAGAGTTCTACAACTCTATCTGGGGGTATCCCTGGCAATTCTTCTGGGAATACGTCTTTAAATTCCTCCACTATCCTTGGGAATGATTGCTCTACCGATTTTTGCAACATTGCTTGATCTGGTAATTCAAACTTCTCTAGTTCTTCTATATTGAATTCATTTTGGTCTCTTACAAATTCATAAGACTCTCCGTCAGGAAGTTGAAATAAAACTTTCCCTTGACCGTAATCTATATTGGCTAATGTTGCGGTTAGCCAATCCATGCCTAGTATCACATCATAGTTGCTTGTGGGAAAAACAAGTAATCGAGTTCGAAAAGCTCCTCCACCCAACTTTATGGGATATTTACTACATACGCGATTGACTTATACCACTCCGTTACCGGTGAGAACCTTTAGTCATTTGGGCAGAGGTTGGGATTCTATTCCACGTTGCGATACAAAAGAAGATGCTATAAATGAATGGGTAGCCCCGGAATCAAACAATACTGATACTGGATATGCAGAAACTAGAATCGTACCTGAAACTACTTCTCCCAGGATATTTGTATCTTCAGCTCCCATCATAAATGCTTGTCCTTGTCCCTTTCTCTTCTTTTTGTGATTTTGGGCTTGACCCGCCCATTGTGCTTGTTGGAACTGATATGCCTGAGGGGCATATGGTGGCCTTTGCTGATTCCCAGATTCACTTCTCATTTCTGGAGAAGTCTACAAGAAAATCTTGGCACTCAACTGAAATATAGCTCCGCCTACCACCCCCAAACCGACGGCCAGTCGGAAAGAACCATTCAGACCCTAGAAGACATGCTGAGGGCCTGTACTTTAGATTTTGGAGGATCTTGGGATGATCATCTACATTTAGTAGAATTTTTATATAACAACAGTTACCATGATAGCATCAAAATGGCTCCTTTTGAAGCACTATATGGTAGAAAGTGCAGATCGCCGGTATGTTGGACCGACGTAGGAGAGAGACAATTATTGGGACCAGAACTAGTAACACAAACTGTGGATATAGTCAAAGCAATAAGAAGTCACCTGCAAGCAGCCCAGGATAGACAGAAGATGTGGGCTGATAAGCATCGAAGAATACTGGAGTTTCAACCTGGAGAGCATGTGTTTCTGAAGATTTCACCAACTAAGGGAACCATGAGATTCGGGACCAGAGGAAAACTGAGTCCGAGATACATTGGACCCTTCGATATATTGGAGAAAGTAAGAAATGTATCATATCGACTGGCCTTACCACCAACGCTAGAGGGAGTTCACAATGTATTCCATGTTTCCCAGTTACGAAGATATGTGTCAGATCCGAGCCATATACTTGACCATTCAGAAATCACCGTCGGACCTATACTACGGATAGAACAGAAACCCATTGGGATCTTGGATCAAAAGATAAGATACTCCACAATCGGATTATTCCATTAGTACGAGTTGCATGGAGCAAGGATTCTCTTGAAAATTTGACTTGGGAGAAAGAAGAAGATATGTGAAAGCAATATCCGTATCTATTCCCTAAGCCAGGTCAGTAATCAATTGCCATATTAGTTATTTCAAATTCCGAGGACGAAATTTTTCTAAGGAGAGTCGACTTGTCATGCTTTAATCTTTTATAATTATTATTATTTATTATTAATGGATAATAATTTGGAAAAAAAAGAATTTTTTTCCATCCATGGCATGACACATGTCATGCCATGTAGAGAACCTAAGAAGGGGCAAGTGTCCCTAAACCCTAACCCTAAAGGACCAAGTGTCCCTAAACCCTAACCCTAGGAGGGGATTATGTGGCCCATGTATTAATTGGGAAGGGGGACACCTCACCTCCTCTTCCCCTTTATATAAACAACCACTCACACACACACACAAGCAAAAACAAAAAAAAACAAAAACAAACACACACAAACCACCCCACCATCCCCGCCGGCCCACTGCCGCCCGCCGCCACCTTCCACTGCCGCCCGCCGCCACATGCCGCCGCCTGCTGCCACCGACCGCCCCACTCCGGCCACCCCTCATCTTCATCTTCATCTTCTTCCTCCTCTCATTCCTCCTTCCTCCTTCCCTCCTATTTCACGGAAAACCTAGGTAAAACCTAATTCTTTTCCCCAATTCCTTTCCAATTTCTTCTAAGCACAAGTTCTAGGTTAAGCTTTACTAACTAAGGTTATTTTGAAACTATGATGGGATTTAATGTAGGGATTTGTGAAGAGAAGCCTAGATTATCTCAAACCCAAGGCAAGTCCTCTTTTTTTCCTCCTTCTTCTCTTGAAGATTCTTAATTTGATCATCTATGTTAATTTTGAATAATTATGAATTCATTTAAAATTCTGAAATTACAAGTTAAGATCATAAGAATTTAAATTGTAAGATTTTGGTAGTTTTTGGAGGTTAGAGTAATACTTGGAAGAAAGTCCTCCTTCTTCTTCCTCTATCCCTTTGAATCCCTTTGTTTTGTTTAATTTCCTAATTAATAGGAGCAATTATTGAGTATTTTAAATTCTAAAATTTTGTGGACTAAATCAAAAATCCAATTTGGTTGAAAGAAATTGGGAATTCGAAAACTATTATACATAGGTATATATGTGTATATCAATAATTGGACACATGAATGAATGTATTGGACACGATACAATTAATATATGTAAAGGACACCTTGTGTAGGATACAACGCAAATATATAAGTATTGGACACGACACCAATGGGTTCTTGGACACATGATATATTTATACACACTTTGACACTATATATATTGATGTAAATTCTTATTCATATATATATATATATATATATATATATATATATATATCCATGTACATTTGTAACTCTCGGTTTGATTTTAGGGGCTTAACCTACACAAATTGAATATATATATATATATATATATATATATATATATATATATATATATATATATATATATATATATATATATATATATATATATATGTCTTACATTTTCTTACTTGAACACGTGTACACGAGAGTAGTTTTCGATATTAACATAATTATATAATTCTGTCCAAATTATTAAACCTATCGAAATAACACATGTTGGAATGATTGATGGTTAAATTAATTATTTTGCAAGTCCCTATATACCACGATAACTTTACTTCTATGAATTTCCAACTCTCTAGCACACCAATGCAATATTACAAAGAGTCTAACATGGTTTTTTTTTTTCAAGTCATGACACATAGATTTGATGCCTATATACTACTAATAACTTCATTTGGATACTTGGGATAGTGAACTACAAGCCGCTCAAATCAAGAAAATTGCTTGCCTAAATAAAATGTTTGCTTCCTTGCCAAATTGTCATGGTAAGAATTAAGCATTTTATATATACATATGCTTGCTTGAGTTCCGGTGTTGAGAGTTGCTCCACCGAAGGGGTCGGCGAACCCGATATATACTTGCGTGGTTCCAGTGTTGAGAGTTGCTCCACCGAAGGGGTCGGCGAACCCGAAATTTATTTTTTATCATATATTGTCTCTTGCAAATTTCCGGAGGCTCTAAAAACAAAGGAGACTCTGCTCTAAAAACAAAGGAGACTCTGCAAATTTCCGGAGGCTCTAAAAACAAAGGAGACTCTAAAATCAATTGGGGAAATTCTTGGTAACATTTAGGATGCATTGGGCGAGGGATAACAAACTGAATATCCCTAAATGTCCCGTAACATAATTACAACAAAAAGCTGATCGGAATTTAGTTTGCTCAAGGGAGGCAAACCAAGCCCAAGGGAGGCTCGTAAATTTATTACGTCTATTTCGACAGTAACATCGAATAGATGATTGATAAGCCCAAGGGAGGCTCGAAATTCACAGCCTGATCCCGGGTTAACGAGATTGTTGACGGAAAATGTTTAGATGAATATTTAGGGAATTGTTCTCCAAAAATTGCATTGCATGTTAGTCTATCAAATTTCATCTCATTTTAAAAGTAATTGCCCCTATTAAAGGAAGGCAGTTTTTCCGTTTTGCTCAAGGGAGGCAAAACTATATTGTAAGCTCAAGGGAAGCTCGAAATTTGCATCTCACGAAGGTAGAAATTTCCCGTTACATGAATTAAGAATGATGTTCATATTTCTTAAGTGATTAGTACAAAGGCACTTACAAATAATTGTGAATTGTCATATTCCTAAAAAAAATTTCTTAATAGAAAATCTTTACATTCTGATTCTTATTCCAAACTTCTTTTAAACGTCTTTGACCCGAGGACTTGCTTATCGTTTCTAAACGACCTAGTATTTGTTCACTAGGGAAAGAAGAAGACAATCCTGCCGAGGCATTGCCACTGTACGTCGAGGAGTAGTGACCTGAAGACTTTCAGTTTATGACTAGTGCTGTCGTAGTTACTTTTGTAATAAACCTGAAAGACAATGTACTGTTAGATAAGTTGCCTGTATTATAATTACTATGTGTAATGCAATTTTCCTTGTACTTTCCATTCTGCTGATTTACGGGCGACAATCGTAATTTTGGCGCGTAGCCTGGGGATGTGTTTTGACGTCACCGTTAAAGTTGGGAAGCGGGACGTGATACGTCTTTTAGTGGTGGCCCATGCAGGTCAGCAAGAATGGGAAATCTAGGATAAAACATAGGTTCAGATAGGACGTAGGTTCTAGAATTATAAGGAGCACCTCGAGTCCAAATCACACCCTAGGAATCCTTGAGAAGGAAGTGTCAATAGTTAGTAGCATTGTACAATGATTACCTCTTTCTTATCTAACCAATTATTTTAATCTTAGTAAAGTGATACTGACCCAAGGAATTCTTGGTATAGATCATGCCCCGATTCGCACCTTTTGCAAGACTAGGTAATGACAGCCACAGCCTGGACAAATATTATGCGTTTGTAAAAAAGATGTGGCGAGTAGCACCAAAAGGGATGATAGAGGCCTATGGGGTACATTACGAGCTAAAATATCCGGTGGTAACGGATATAGTGGATGAAAGAAGAGTATATTATAATACAGTGCATTACTATGTCCTGATCAAGGCAGAACCCTCTGAAGGTCCAAAAACCGATCGCAACGGTACTCTGGAGGAATGGAAGCAGACGTATCCAGAGGCAAAAATCCATAACATAAGGCGAATATGGATTTAGATCCCCAGAATGTGGATGATGTGTAAATGTAGAAGTGGAAATAAGTATTAGATCCCCAATATATAGGTAAAGTATGAATGTATGTAGTGGGAATGTAATGTATAAAAGTATATAGTAGGAGCATATTGTGCTGCCAATAAATAAAATATACTTTTCCTATATTCTTGTATTCCTTGTAAGTACTTCTTACTTAAGGATATTATGAATGTAGGTATGGACCTGTTTATGCCGAGTTTGGAATGGGATGGGAGTGACTATACTCTGTACTTATACTAACGCTATACAAGAATAATGTGGAATGCACCCGATTGGTACGACGTTCATGTCTACCAAATGTTTTATGGAATCAGGTGTCCCATTATCAGGGATATCGAGGATGGTGCTGAAGTATATTTTGAAAATACAACCTACTGCCTGTATGTCCGGGATCCAAATCGTATCTACATCGGACTATATGGCTATGAGGGCACACTAGACGACTTTGAAAGACTTCACCCAGAGGTCGAGATCTTCACAGAGGAAAGGATCCTCATCGAGGCTGTAGCATAAGAAAAACCTAACCATGTATATATAGTAAAGAAGGAGTCCTTCTCTTTTTTTGTCTGCTTGTATTTTAGAAATCAGCAGATGTACATATGTATATGAGTAGGGATATGTAGGAATAGAATAGATTACCATGTCACATTTTGGGAAAGTTGAGTGACATGAGTAGACTAAGTGAGAAGAATGTAAACAAATGTAAAGTTGGGAGTAGAAACAACATTTTGTATTACTCTCATTATAATGAAATATATAAATATATATGGTTCTTGTTGTATACCTTGTTATAAATAAATATTGTGAGTCAATTTTTCCTGAGGATTGTGTCTCTTAATTTTTCAGGATATGGACAACCCGGATCAACCTAATAATCCTCCACCTCAAGTATCAGTTGAACCAACCGTTGCTGATATGTTTTGATTGTTCCAACAAATACTGGAAACCAGTAGTCAGCATGCCAATACTGTCCATGCAACCAACACCTCAATATTGGAACAAATGCAGAATTCTAACAATACCAAGGATGGGGCCCTAAAGGGATTCAGGGATCTTAGGCCACCCAAGTTTAAGGGAACAGAAAATACAATGGAAGCGGGTCAATGGCTAAAAACTATTGAAGGTTTGATGAAGGCTGCAAAAGTTCGACCCAAGGATATAGTACCAGCGATTCGCATTCAGCTAGAAGATATTGCTGGATACTGGTGGAGTGCCGAATATCCAGAAGATTCTGATAGGGACATGTCCTGGGCTGAGTTTAAGAAGAAGTTTGAAGAGAGATTCTATCATAAATCAGCAAGGATAGAATTAGAACGGCAATTCAACTACCTGAAACAAGAAAAATGCACAGTTGATGAATATACTGCAGAATTTTCCAGACTCAGTCGATTTGCCCCAAACATGATAGCTGACGAAGAAACGAAAATATCCAGATTTTTAGAAGGGCTTGGGACCCAACTGAAGAGCAGGGTTGCATCTTATCGATGTCTGACTTTTTCTGAAGTAACAGAAGCTGCTCGAGACCAGGAAAGGATTCTAAGAGAAGAGCAACCTTTTCGGTCATCACAAACAAAAAGAACCTTCGAGGAAGGAGCATCCTCCAACAAGAATCATTGGCAGGGACCACCTAAGCGTCTTCAAAATGGTAACCCATATAGGTTCATCATTTGCAACTACTGCCAGAAACCAGGACACAAGAGAAATGTATATCGAAAATTGTTGGGACTTTGCTTGAAATATGGAGCGGGAAATCATCCAACTAATCAATGCCCTCAGCTGCCTGTAATTGGAGCAACGACACAAGGCTTCAATGAAGGGTATCGACCTCCGATTCAGGAGAACAAACCTCAACCAAGGGTTCAGGCACCAACCTCACAGACGGTCATGACATATGGGAATTAGCAAAGGCCACCATATGTCCCTCAGGCATATCAGTTCCAACAAGCACAAAGGATGGGTCAAGTCCAAAATCACAACAAGAAGAGAAAGGGACAATGGCAAGCATTTATGATGGGAGCTGAAGATGCAAATATCCCAGAAGAAGTAGTTTCAGGTACGATTCTAGTTTCTACATATCCAGCATCAGTATTGTTTGATTCCGGGGCTACCCATTCATTTATAGCATCTTCTTTTGTATCGCAACGTGAAATAGAATCCCAACCTCTGCCCAAATCACTAAAGGTTCTCACCGGTAACGGAGTGGTAGAAGTCAATCGCGTATGTAGTAAATATCCCATAAAGTTGGGTGGAGGAGCTTTTCGAACTCGATTACTTGTTTTTCCCACAAGCAACTACAATATGATACTAGGCATGGATTGGCTAACCGCAACATTAGCCAATATAGATTGCGATCAAGGGAAAGTTTCATTTCAACTTCCTGACGGAGAGTCTTATGAATTTGTAAGAGACCAAAATAAATTCAATGCAGAAGAACTAGAGAAATTTGAATTAGATGAATATTCAGGAAATTGTTCTCCAAAAATTGCATTGCATGTTAGTCTATCAAATTTTATCTCATTTTAAAAGTAATTGCCCCTATTAAAGGAAGGCGCGCAGTTTTTTCGTTTTGCTCAAGGGAGGCAAAACGATATTGTAAGCTCAAGGGAAGCTCAGAATTTGCATCTCGCGAAGGTAGAAATTTCTCGTTACATGAAGTAAGAATGATGTTCATATTTCTTAAGTGATTAGTACAAAGGCACTTACAAATAATTGTGAATTGTCATATTCCTAATTTTTTTTCTTAATAGAAAATCTTTACATTCTGATTCTTATTCCAAACTTCTTTTAAACGTCTTTGACCCGAGGACTTGCTTGTCGTTTCTAAACGACCTAGTATTTGTTCACTAGGGGAAGAAGAAGACAATCCTGCCGAGGCATTGCCACTGTACGTCGAGGAGTAGTGACCTGAAGACTTTCAGTTTATGACTAGTACTGTCATAGTTACTTTTGTAAATTACTTTTGTAATAAACCTGTAAGACAATGTACTGTTAGATAAGTTGTTTGTATTATAATTACTATGTGTAATGCAATTTTTCTTGTATTTTCCATTCTGCTGATTTACGGGCGACAATCGCGATTTTGGCGCGTAGCCTGGGGATGTGTTTTGACGTCACCGTTCAAGTTGGGAAACGGTGACGTCATAAACACATCCCCAGGCTACGTGCAGAATTCGCGATTGTCGCCCGTAACCATCAGAATGGAAAATACAAGGAACTTATATTGCATTACACATATGAAGTAGCTATCATACATGAAACTTTTCTAACAGAGCATCGTCTTACAGGCTTATTACAAAAGTAATTTTCAAAACTGACTACGACTGTACTAGTCATAAACTGAAAGTCTTCAGGTAACTACCCCTCGGTGTACTGCGGTGATGCCTCGGCGGAAGCGTCATCTTCTTCCCCTAGTGAACAAATACTAGGTCGTTTAAAAACGACAAGCAAGTCCTCGGCCAAGAACGGTCGAAAGAAGATAAAAAAATAAGAATTTAAATATAAAGATTTTCTGTTAAGGAAATTAGGAATATGCATACCAATTTATATTGTTATATGAAGGTGCCTTTGTTCCATTCATTTAAGAGATATAGTGTCGTTCTTACTCCATAAAACAGGAAATTTTCTCCCATAATGGGATGTAAATTTCGAGCTTCCCTTGAGCTTACGGTATAGTTTTACCTCCCTTGAGCAAAACAAAAAAAAACTATCTATCCTTTCACCACGTGGCATGTACAGTGAGTACGAGACTCGTGTCATCATGACACTGCGCACATCCTCGTGCGGTGTTCCTGTGTCCAAAAATAGACACGAAACGTGTCCAAAATGTGCTCAGTCATAGAGAATATTAATCCACACATCAAGGGATACAAAATCATATAATTAGTTTTGTAAATTAAGAATATTAATTTCTAAGAGGTATTTCACCAAACACTTTACACTACACTCTGATACGCCTCCGATATGCATATCAAATGGATTCGATTTTTGACCAAACTTGGCCTAGGGCTAGGGGGACCCTAAATGAATGCATCTATGGAAAGAAATTAGGAAATTAATAGGTTTAGAGGCCATTACCTATTGAGAGTTGGAATTTTAATGAAACTTTCTATATCTAGATCTCCACCAAGTTCCAATGGCCAATTAGCTCCAAATCCTTGCTAGCTAGCTTCTAAAGGCATCCTCTACACTATGGGAGTGTATTACAATTGATTAGGCTTAATTTGGAGTTGATTTGGATAAAGGGGATAAATTTGGAGAAGAACACTATTAGGGTTAGGGTTTGTGATAAAAGAGGCATGAGGGAGGCTAATGAGATGTTATATAGGCAAAGGGTAGCCTCTATGGCCGGCCACAAGGGTATCCCTAGTGTAGCTCCCCTTTCCGGAAGTTTTGAAATTATTTTTATTATTTATTTTTTTAAATTGGTGATTTTTAGAATAATTGCACGAAGTTCTAGGATCAAATAAAGATGGGGTATGATATGTCCACCAAGAACTCCTAGTGGACATTCTAGTTGGATATCATTATCACTGTTATTATTGTTATTATTATTATTATTATTATTATTATTATTATTATTACTATTATTATTATTATTATTGTCTTTCTTATATTATTCTTATGATTATTATTATTTGCATTATTTTTATTCTCAAAATAATATAAATAGTATTCAGTTATTCTTCAAATAAATTATAAATACGTTTTGACTATGGAGTATTCATTTATGTATATAGTGCATTGTCACCTGGTTATATATAGGCACAGATACATATTTATATGAATACAGAAATATATGCATAAACAGCTATATATATATATATATTTTTTTCTATATATATATATATATATATATATATATATATATATATATATATATATATATATATATATATAGCTAATGAAATAGAAATAAGATATATATATATATATATATATATATATATATATATATATATATATATATATATATATATATATATATATATATATATATATATATATATATATATATATATCTTATTTCTATTTCATTAGCTATATATATATATATATATATATATATATATATATATATATATATATATATATATATATATATATATATATATATATATATATATCTTATTTCTATTTCATTAGCTATATATATATATATATATATATATATATATATATATATATATATATATATATATATATATATATATATATATATATATATATATATATATATATCTTATTTCTATTTCATTAGCTATATATATATATATATATATATATATATATATATATATATATATATATATATATATATATATATATATAATCAATAGCATATAAGTATTGTATATATATAGAAATACATATAGGGAAATATATAATTATATATATATATGTATGTATGCTAATAGTTAAAAAGGAAAAAAGAAAAGGAATAAACCAAATGAGCCGAGCCCATCAGCTAAGCCAAGGGGCCAAGCCCAGCCCAGCCTGCCTACACCTCAATGCCCCCACAAAGCAAGGAAGCAGTAGCTTCTCCAAACCAGGCCGAGACCTTAACTCCACAGCAGGCCAATTTTCCACGCACAGGAACCCCAAGTCTTCCCAGCAAGCCGAGCATAGCTCAGGCTGCTCAACCCAACCGAGCGCTCACAAGGCCCAGGACCCACATCAGAGTGGATGAGCCCCGACCCCTGTTTATAGCACAGGAATACCGAGAACATATATACGTATGTATATATGTATTGTCGAGAGACGAAAGCGGCAAAAACCCTAAACCTACTTGCTCGCCACCCTAGTGTGCCGCCCTCGGCCTCCCTGACCGCCGGGGATCGGCCACCGGCCGGCCGTAGTCGCCGTCGCAAATCCACGCGGGGGCGGACTGAACAGAGAAAACAGCAGCAGTGGTGCCACTTTGTCGCGGGAGTTCTTCGCACACGGTGGATCAATTCCCGAACCGATTTCTCTGGTACAATCTTAACCCATACGACTTCAACCTCCTTCTTTTGGTTTGAATTTAGAAGTCTTAGGTTGCTCGATAAATCGACGCAAACCTTGTCGAAAAACCACTTGGAAATAGTTAGAAAACTGTCCTAAACACCTGTTTTGGAAGACAGTTTACGAGCAGAATACTGGCGATATATAAAATCTACCTGAAGGCATTCATTAACAACATATAGGGCTAGAAAACCCTTTTTACAGAAATTAATTTCGATAACCGTGCGTCGAGAAATCGGTCTCCTAATATTGAGAAAAATCTGTTTTGAAAATCACGAAACTCATCCACACGACGTGCGTCCCGCCAAAACGGGCGACGTGGTCGCGAACCGAACGCATCGAAAGCTGCGTAACGGCTTCGTGGTCGTATGGGCTTTGACGGAATTCAAATTAGTCGCGTGTGCGCGACGAATTTGATGCGTATCCGTCGAAATTCCCCGTATCGTGCACTTTGCAAATTCTCCAATTACTTTGTGCACGCTCGTCAGATCGAGACAAAACTTGCGCCAGCAGGACCGTATCATTTTTTTGGTCCTGCATGCCAAGTTTGGTCCAATTCTGAGACAGTTGATAAAATTACCGTTTTGCGGGCCCCACGATCCCACTCAACGGGCGATTTTGTGCACAGTCCGCCGGAATCCAACTTTGGACATACGGTTGAGTTCGTATCGGAAAACTAGATCCGTAGACATGTAGTTTGACGACTTTAGAGACCGTTGACTTTGGCACGCTTTTCGGTGCAAAGCGGGTCCAACGGCGGATACCGTTTTGGCCCAAAATTACCGTTTTGCCCCTGTGTCCAGAATTGGACGTAAGGACAGGCAATCCTAGCTAATTGGACTATTCTGAGATCATTGGTATTGTTTATTTCAGCTTCCGGGGACTGTTGTACGGGTTTTGACTATAGTGGCACATTGAGTAGTTCAGATTGTCGGTTTCACCAGCAAAGGACCACAGGCGAGTACAGTTTATTGTCTGTATTTCGATATTGATCTTTACTATATTTCATTGATTAGTCATTGGTTATGTAATTATTTTCTATTATAAATTGTGGAGTCGGGAATTAGAAGTACTAAAGATATGTGATCTGACCATAGCCCGTGTTAGACATTGTAGCCCGTGTTTATTTTCTGCAGTAGTGTAGCCCGTGTTTATTTTTTTGCAGTAGTGTAGCCCGTGTTTATTTTCTGCAGTAGTGTAGCCCGTGTTTATTTTTCTGCAGTAGTGTAGCCCGTGTTTATTTTCTGCAGTAGTGTAGCCCGTGTTTATTTTCTGCAGTAATGTAGTCCGTGTTTATTTTCTGCAAGTAGTGTAGCCCGTGTTTATTTTCTACAAGTAGACATTGTAGCCCGTATTTATTTTTATGCAAGTAGACCTCGTAGACCGTGCGGTGTAGTACCCCAGACCGATCACATATCAAAGGTACTTCTAGCAGTTGGGGAAAGTCTGTTGTGTCTATTTATTTACTATTAGTTTTCTGTATTTCCTGTTTATTTTCAAAACTCATAATTGATGTCTAATCTTTGTTTATAGTCATCTTCTTTATTTGAAATTGCATTCAGTGAATTGTACTCGTTCTATTCCTGACTGGAAACCAACATTTTCAGGTTAGCCGTGGATTCACTTAGCTTGGGGAGTGACGGGAATACTTGCAGACAGAGGCCTAGGGACTAGCTAGATAGTCGAGTTATAGTCATTCAATATTTGTACAAGTTTATATTTTCTACAAATGTAAAACTTGTGATCATTGTAAATTAAATTAATTTTGTGAATGAGTATTATTTGTGATTCTGATCTTCATGGCCGTGACAGCGTTCTACCGCCGACACTGCGGCGTAGGCTGGCTTGGACACGTTTCGTATCCGTTTTAAAAAAAAAATGGGTGCGGGTCGTGACACCTAGGGTTAGCATATGTACAATTGGGTTAAAGGCCTTCTACATAGTGTAATTCAAGCCTTTCTAGCAAAGGCCCAAGGTAAACTAGGGTTTCCAAGCTAAATATCTACTTAGACATAATATTTAGATATTGCTAACCTTTTCATTTAGTTGGAAGCTACTAATCAAATATCTAGGCTCATGATCAATATCTAGATTAGGGCTATTCTAGGTTAAGGCCTAACACATTAATTAGCACATTATTAATTAATCAAAATTTAAATAATTCAAATATCACAAATGACCAAAATACCCTTAGGCTAAAAAGCGGTAATTAGCTAATCTAATCACATAGTTAGGTCTCCATGTCCATGGTTAGTCTCTAGGCTAAGTAGCTCTAAGGTTACACTAGTAAAAGGCCAAAGTCACAATACACTAAATTAAATGGTATTAAAATAATCTAAATTCACCAATAAATCATTAACATGATTTAAATTTATTATTTAATGAACAATTTTGCAAAAGTTCAAAATTATTCTCATTTTAGAAAAGTGGTGGTTACACGGACACCATTATAGGTCATGTCCATCGGGTTACTTTATCTTCCAATATGGTGACCGTCGAGTTCTTAAAAGACGACAACGATTTTGCTGAAGCCCTTGAATCTGATCCTCTGACACAAAGGATGGATACACAATGGGAACTTCACTTTGAGCAACGTGAATCACCTAACGAAGATCAGTTGGTCCAGGTCGATATCGGAGACGAAGCTTCTCTAAGGCCAATCTTCATCAGTAAAAATCTTTCTAAAGCGGATAAATAAGAATTGATCCAGCTCATTAGAGAATACATTGACGTATTCACTTGGAGCTATAAAGATATGCCGGGATTAGATCCTCAGATTGCTACCCACAAGCTTAATATTCTGCCATATACAAGGCCAGTCAAACAACAACATCGTCGATTCTTACATGATATGATGGACATTATAGAAGCTGAAGTCAAGAAGCTCATCGCTCGCGGCTTTGTCAGAGTAAAACAATATCCGGACTGGGTGGCTAATGTCATCCTAATTATGAAGAAAACAGGAAAGGTTCGAGTCTGTATCGACTTTAGAGACCTTAATGAAGCTTGTCCTAAGGATGAGTTTCCTCTTCCGATCACTGATGTCATGATCGACAATACTTGCGGGTTCGAGCGGATATCTTTCATGGACAGGTTTTTCGGATACAATCAGATCAGGATGAACCCCGAAGATGAAAGACATACATCTTTTGACACTCCTCTAGGGGTCTACTGCTACACAGTCATGCCGTTTGGTCTCAAGAACGCTAGTGCAACCTATCAGCAGGCCATGAGCACCATCTTTCATAAATATTTACGGAAGACAGTCGAATGCTATGTCGACGATATTGCTGTCAAAAGTTGTCTAAAGAAAGATCACATCCAAGACTTAAGAACTATTTTCGATCTAATACGCCAGCATCAACTCAAGATGAATCCCACCAAGTCATTCCTGCGAGTCTCTAGTGGCAAATTTCTCAGATTCGTTATTACCTCTAAGGGTATACACGTTGACCCCAAGAAAGTCAAAGCCATTCAAGAGATGCGTCCTCTACGCAACCTAAAAGAGCTACGAGGATTCCAAGGACGGCTTGCGTATATCAGGAGATTTATCTCAAATCTCTCTGGACGCTACAGACTGTTCACTCAACTAATGAAGAAAGGTGTGTCTTTCATTTGGACCGAAGAATGCCAGCAAGTATTTGAAGACATAAAGCGGTACTTGATGAACCCGCCAGTCCTAGTGCCTTTAATCACATGAATACCCTTCTTGATGTATGTTCGAGCAATGGATCATTCTCTAGGTGTCTTACTAGCCCAAAAGAACAAGCAAGGTTATGAGCAAGCCATCTATTATCCCAGTCACACGATGATCGGTGCTGAACATCGATACAGCCCAGTGGAAAAAGAATGTTTAGCCTTGATATTCGTTGTTCAGAAAATACGACATTATATCACGGGCCAAATCATTCATGTCATCTCCAGAGTCAACCCTTTTCAAATCTTGATAAAGAAGCCCAGTACACTCAATTCCAGACTCGCTAAATGGGCCATACTACTAGCACAATATGATATGGTTTATGCTCCACAAAAGTCCGTTAAAGGTCAAGCCCTAGCCGACTTCTTGGCTGCTCATCCGATCCCTGAGACATCTAAACTCTATGATAAAATTCCTGATAAAACTCTGGAATCTAACATGACTTCAGAAGGAATCCTTGCTTGGCGTCTATTCTTCGATGGTACATCCAGAATCGAACCCAAAGGCACTATCGTCATCGGAGTTGGAATCGTTCTGGTATCACCGGAAGGACTGACCATTCAGAGAGCTTATTCTTTGGACGAGCCGTATTCTAATAATGTTGTTGAATACAATGCTCTACTCATCGGTCTCCAATTAGCCAAACAGTTGGATATCGAATACCTTAAAGTCTACGGAGACTCTAAACTGATTGTCAATCAGGTTAGAGGCACGTAAGAAGTTCGGCATAAAGATCTCGTTCCATATCAAGAAGCAGCAGTCAAATTGGCTACATCATTCAAAGGCTTCTTCATTGAACATGTACATCGAGCTTGTAATACAGAAGCTGATGCGCTTTCTAATCTAGCAACAGTATTAACGATCCCTGTGAAAAGACAACAGATGACCGTCATCACCAACAGGAAGTTATTCTGCATCGAGAATAATTTGTGTTTAGAATCCAACAATTCAGTCGAAGTTTGCACTACAAGTGAAGACTGGAGAGCTCCTTTTATTGACTTTGCAGTACATGACATTCTACCTGAATATCCCAAAGAAGCAACTACAATTCGTCGGCAGTCACTCCGGTTCTACTACAATCACACCTCCAAAATACTCTATCGACGATCATTTGGCGGTATGCTTCTACACTGTCTTGTGGGATATGAAGCACAGCAGATACTACGTGAAGCCCATGACGGTGTCTATGGCACATATCAGCCTGGTCCTAAGCTATAAGATTAGATTCGACGCATGGGATACTATTGGCCAACCATGGTGTCAAAAGCCATTGAATATTCAAGAAAATGTCGGGCATGTCAAATTCATGCAGATTTCATTCATCAACCTTCAGAATATCTGCATCCGACTGCAGCATTATGGCCTTTCGAAGCTTGGAACATGGATATTATTGGTCCTATTAATCCGTCTTCATCTCGAGGACACCGGTTTATCCTAGCTATAACCGATTACTTTTCAAAATTGGCTGAAGCTATACCCTTAGCTGAAGTCAAGACAAGCAGTGTCATCAACTTCATTAAACATCATGTGATCTACAGATTCGATGTTACTCAGTAAATCATTCACGACAATAGACCTCAGTTCATCAGTCAGAAGTTCACTCGATTTTGTGATGATAACCGGATTAACAATGTTGCTTCTACAGCCTATAATCCCGCAGCTAACGGTTTGGCGGAAGCATTCAACAAAACGATCATCAAGCTTCTCAAGAAGTTTGTTTCCACCAATAAACATAAATGGAGCGAAAAGCTTGAAGAATGTCTATGGGCCTATCGTACTACCGTACGTACTCCGACTGGGTGTATACCTTTCTCTTTGGTATATGGATACGAAGTTGTCCTACCGTTGGAGATTCAGATCTCATCACTGAGAATTGCTATTGCCAACGTACTCACAGTAGAAAATAATAATCGTCTTCGACTTCAGGAGCTTGAAGCGCTTGATGAGAAGCGACTACTAGCTCAACAACACATCGAGCTATATCAAGCCTGTATCTTAAAAGTCTTCAACCGTAAAGTCAAAGTACGAGCATTTCAAAAAGGCGAGCTAGTCCTTACTGTCAAATGTCCTATGACTATGACACACATGAGAAAAGGAAAGTTCGAACCAAAATAAGAGGGTTCCTACGTTATAAGCAAAGTTTTCTCTAACGGAGCTTATCAACTGTCTGGGATGGATGGCCGAATCGCTATAATGCCTATCAATGGCAAATTCCTAAAGAAGTACCATGTTTGAAAGTGTGTACTATATTTTGTAATAAATATTGTACATACTTCAAATCTTTGAATCCCTAGTAGAGTTTATCCAGATCGTATGATACATGACCCACAACATCTACTACATCATTACAAACATCATCTTTTCAAACCCAGTTATTTTAAAAGATATCCCGTTTTTGAGTCCCAGTTAGTCCAATGATAATCAATAGATATATGAATTCACGTCCACATTACCTTTGGATTTTACTATCTACATTAACGACTTGTCACGTCCACATTACCTCTGATGATGTCGTCTCAGAAATGACAATATTTCTAGTTATATTCTGTCATGTCCACATTACCTATGAACAGATATAATAAGTATTATTATTTTCAAGAGATATGTCATGTCCGGTACCTCTGAACACATTTATTATTCCTATCTATTGCTTGTGTCTCGAACAGATACACAATAAGTAATAGAGCCACAAAACATCATCAATTTTTATTCCAAGCACAATTAATACATTCATCAAAATGATCAAAAAAGTTATTACATCTGGATAGCTTCATTTGGAAGGTTGGGTGCTAAGATCGGTGATCAGCCTCTTCGGAGAATCAGCTCGCTCTACTCTGGATTCAATCACCCTTTGCCTGGCCAAGTCTCTCCCAGACTCTGGGTCAAAAGGTTGCAGTGAGTAACTTGGCGTTCAATTTCAGCACTCTGAATGCGGACAAATTCATCTCACTGCCTTATCAAATCATCTAGAAGGCTTGAAGCTACTTGATATGATTCAAGAACTTGTTCCTCGCGCTTCTTGGCTGTTGTGATCGTCGCATGAAGCTTGGCCATTTTGGCCTCCAATTCTTGAAGACGAGCCTGACATTTAGCTGCTTCTTTCGCTTTCTCTGTTGCCTCAGCTTTGTGGTGTTCAAGGGAAGATTTAGCTTCAGCAATGCTTAATTATAATTCCCCAGATCGTACTGAGAAAGCGACTACTAAATCATCCAGGGCTGCTTGTCGTGCTTCAGACTCACGACCCAAAGCCTCGCATTCCGCATCCACGAGTCTCTAAATATTGCCTCTTGTCAGATCTTGGTAGGATTTGATAGGCTCCTCGAGCGCATCCAAGATGTGCTCCAAGAAGTTGACTCTTTCAAGATCACCAATATTGCGAATGGCTTCAATGACGAAAGAGGTAGTTCTCCTCACTGACTCGTAAGGGTGTCCTTTCTCCAAGACCATCTGAACAAAAGTTCTCAAAGAGGTAAAGAAAGCACTTGTATAAGTCTTGACGATGCTATTTGTCATCACCGATACGCCAGGAGTCGCCACTTCAGCTTGAATCCCTCCTTCTGCAAAAGTTGAAGGAATCACGGATTGTGCATAAGAGATTTTGGTACAAAGCATCCTCTAAGAGCTTTCCTCTATAATCTGAGTCCCCATGTCCAGAGGAGCCATAGTGGAACTGAAGCTGAAGGCCTTAGACGCCAATGGGGCTACAGCAATGGTCCCCACGTGACCCTCTGCGATCAAAAAGCACAATCATTATATATCATGTCAAACAATATCAAAGGAGAAATGGTGAATAAAGTCAGAAGTTCACATGATTCTGACAGCACATATGGAGTCTCACGAGGCATAGTGTCTTGTTTCGTAATGAGCCGCGTCATGGTATTCTCAGAAATAGTCGCGTGGCTACTCCCGGCTTTAGAATCACCGAACATGAATCCAGCTTGGTCACTTGGGACTGCCCTCTCTGTTTCAAAAGTATGTTCAGCTGGGGTCTGGATCTCCTCAACATCAACCTCTTTAGGGTTCTCATCACCCTCGATATCAACATCACCTTCTTCATCTGGGCCTTCATCGCCCTTGATATCAACATCATAATTCTCACACTACTACAAAAATAGTTAACAATGACACTTTATAGATGACATCTATCTAAAAATGTCATTAATGATACTTTTAATGTCATCTAATTATACGATCATCATTAATAATTTTATTAATGACATTAAAAAATAATAATGTCATGGTAAGTATTATAAGATGACAATTACAAAGACATGGGTCATGAAAACAATTATAGACGTCATCTTTGTGTTGTGAATAAAAAAGAGACATGTGACTAACAATGACATAGCGATATTAAGAGTCATATATAGTTTAAACAATGACAAAGACATGTGGTGTGTCATCTATAACATTTTTTTCCTTTCTTTTATTAAAATGATGGGGATCAACCCTCATAGAACTATACATTAATCATTACTCAAAGCATGTCTTATAGTTTGACACCGCATTGTCCTTCCATGATGGTTAACTTATTCCTCTGGAATTGATCATCATGTATCAACATAAATTTTGAATATACATATAAATATTTTAATGATATTGAAAGTATCACTATAAAAAAAAGTTTTTATTTACAATGTATATTTTACGGCATGTACAGTCACTACAAGAAATTTTGTTTATAGTGATGGAAGTCAGCGACTGAATGAATATTCAGTCATTAGTAGAAGACTAATTGTGTCGGATTAAAGAAAACGTTAGTAATACTATTTCTGACGGAATAATTATTTAATAGTGACGGACTATGCAGTCACTAAATTTTTTTAATCATAGAATGAAATAAATAGGTGTCTAAATATTTTGGAAAATATTAGAGATTTCTAAATCAGTTACTAATAAAAAAAACTATACTAAATAAATTTAATAATAAAATAATAATTTAATAGTGCTGGACTTAGTCAGCATAATTGAAAAATAGGCACACTTTTTTCTCTTCTGCGCTAATTTTTTCCTGTCCCACTATTTAGTCTTAGCGGATTAGGCAACAGATTAAATAGGGTTCCTTTGTCCTCTAAATATTTTCTCCTCAACCAAAATTTCCTCATCCTCTAGTTCTTCAATGGCGCACGAGATTCTGCTCCTTTCCTTATTTCTCAATCAACCACACCATCTTTCAATCACAGCCTGTTACATTTCTTTTAACCAATTGGTTTCCTTTTCCCCTAAACATTCAAAATAAAAAAAACTGTTTCTTCCCATTCGAGACGACCGGAGGCGGAACCTTGAGGTCTCTTCTTTACTATGGCTTTAGGGCGGAACTAGACTCCGGCAACTGACTTTTGCCACCGTGCCAGGGCGGAACTATACTCGGTGATCTCTCGGCTGAGCAAGACGACGAGCTCTCCATAGGAGCGACATCACCTGGTGAACTAGACTCCAACCCCAGCGATCGAGAGTTCGAGCGACGTCCTCAGCTCCGATCCGAGTCAACCGACGAGCTGCTACCTCCATCACCATCGATCGTTGAATCGAAGCCATAGGTGAGCTCCTTGTTTCAGTTCGATCACCAAGTATTCGATGAAAGGTCTCTGAGAAGTTTATTTTCTTCGACAAGTCGACGTCCTTCTCCGGCAGTTAACCTTCGGGTCAAGATGAGCTTTAGTAGGTGAGTGCTCCTCCCATACTCTGTTTCGATTCGATTCTGAATCTCGAACACAAGATGTTCGAATAATTGACTATGTAATCATTTTCCTGGCAGAAGGATCGAATCGACGCCTTTCTAGCGTTTGATTTCGACAAGCGTAATGCTTCGACCGGTTCTCCATCATCTCTGGCAACTGCAGTTTGTTTCGGTGATCCTCGTCAAAAGATACCGTTGACTTTCCTCGAGGTTCAGCCCGTAGGTAGTATTTCTTTCTCTTCTTTTCTCTTCCGATTTAGTAATAGAATTTACTAACAAGAACTATTGTTCTTATCTTTAAACTCGATTCAGCTCCACTGTATGCCCCAAATTTAAACATAAACAGCTTCAAAGTGATTAGTCTAAACTTGAAATAGTGTGGCTTGCACTATTCAAGGTATCATAATACACGGTCTCCCTCCATCCTTTGCAAACATATTGTTCATTGCAATATAGAACAATTTTGAAGCTCTAGTAAGTTGTAGCAATATTGTTTGACAAGCTCAAATTAAGGGATAACATAATATAGCTTCAGTAGGTATTTAATTACTTAGCTTTTCACATGCTTTACTGCCCACCAATTCAACTAGTTCTATGACAAATTCAGATTGATGATCCAGGTAATATCTTCCTAATGTACTAAAGCAAATTCTTGCGGTGCTAATTTTCTGGCTCTTCTATGTACAAGAACCTATTCCTCTTCCTTTGTAAGAGAAAGGGTCTTCCTCTAGGTTTTGTTCTTCCTTTAGCTCTTCTTCCTCTTTGTTAAGATTTTAATTCTCGAAGGTGTCGATTGTGTCTTTGAGAAAAAAAATCCAATGCTTTCCAACTACTCTCTTTAAGAATTTAATTCTTTTATGTATTTTTGGGTCTTGATTTTTTTATTGTGGCAGATTATTGTTGACAGAAGACCATATCTTTGCCCTTAAATTCTTTTGTGTTTTTTTGTAGGATGATTTCTCCCTCCCTCTCTCTCTCTCTCTCTCTCTCTCTCTCTCTCTCTCTCTATATATATATATATATATATATATATATATATATATATTTATATTTATATATATATATATATATATATATATATATATATTATATATATATATATATATATATATATATATATATATATATATATATATATTGCTCTTTCTCTTTCTCAATATCCTAATTTTTTAAATGCTTTAATTTTATTATCTTCCATGAGATTTTGTGAAAATTAGGGTAATTTTTTTAGAAAATTTATAAGTTCTAGGCCTATAACCGAGTTACATAAATTCGTGATAAATTTGGTTTAGATTCCCTTCTTCAACTTAGAAATTGTTCCTCTATATGATTTTTTTCTTTTGTTTCATTATTTTTGCCAATTATTATTTTTGTTATAGGATTATTTGTGGTTTCGAATTTTTTTATTCAGGGTTCGAATTTGTGATAAATGCCAGGAATTTTATATTTTTTCGTTATTTAGGGTTTCAAATTTTTCCTGTTAAACTTTTGTTGAGTTTGATTGAAAAAAATCAACACTATTTTGCTTAAAGTTTAGTTGTAAATGTATATAGAGAGAGAAGAAGAATGGAAATTTGTTTCATTCTCTCTGTAATTTAATTTTTTGGATAATTTTATTCATAACATTCACATTCTTGGACTAATGTGCATATCAGTTATAGTTAATTTGTTAGATATCTCTGTACTTGTGCTTCTAATGTCCAATGACAAGTGGCTTACAGTTTTCCCTGATATTGGCATTCAGTAGTAGGTAATTTTGCTGCTGCTACTAGTAGGTTCATTTTGTTGCTACTGCTTCTATTGGTAGGTTAATGTTGCTTCATTTGCCGATATTGGCTTCATTTGCTTCATTTTGGTTTGTATCTGGGTTGGTATCTGGGCTGATATTGGCTTTATTCAGTAAATGAAATAAAGCCAGTATGCAAATGAAACTTAAGCAACCCAGTATGCACTTGTATAAATTGCTATGAACAAAGCAAATGAAGCCAGCATATATGAAATTGGTCCACTTTGCATACAGGCAGTTTTGTATTTGCATTAATTTGTGTATCCTGTGTATCCTGGCTTTGGCAACATTTTGTGTATCCTGGGTATGCAACATTTGGTTATGCAACATTAATTTGTGTATCCTGTGTATCCTGCGTATGCAACATTAATTTGTGTATCATGTGTATCCTGTGTATGCAACATTAATTTTTGTATCATGGGTATGTAACATTAATTTGTGTATCATGTGTATCTTGGCATGTATCCTGTGTATCTTGAAACTGGTAAGCAAACAGTATGCACTTGTATAAGCTGCTATGAACATTTTGTGTATCCTGGATTGAAAAATTGTTGTTGGCTTTATTCTTATATGCTGGCTTTGTTCATATATATGTTGGCAATTGGTCATAGGTAACTATTTTCAAATTAACTTGTTATGAAAGCTATCCTCCATTACAGCTTCTAGAGTATCTCAGATTTTCCTTGTGATTCAGGATGGTTTACAAGATCTTCAAGATTTTGAGGGTCCATTTGCCTCCTCTTTTCCTATACATCCTCTTGAGGCCCTAAGGTATGTTTTGATGCAAAAGAAGAATATATTTGCTTTTCGTAAAATGTCTTTACCCAGCTAGTTATAGTATATTTGGAAATTTTACTTTTAAATAAGCCGCATCATAAGATAATTAAATTGGTGTGAGGTTTTTGCTACCAGATGTTGAAGTAGCATGGTCCTTTACTAATTTTGGATGTTAAAATGATGCAGAACTTGTTTTGATGTTTGTGAGGAAGATACAAGCGCAAGATTTCACCGGAAGAACTTGGGAGAGCCAACATTTCCTTTAGAGCAACCATCATGGGTGGATGAACTTGATTGTAAAAAGTATAATGGGGACCTTATGGAAAGACGTTCTTATATACCCATCAATACATGCCCTTGGATGCCAAAAATTCTCAAGTGGTTCTCTTGTACCAGATCATGTTGTTTCACCTTATAAGCACACTACTGGGGATGTAGAGAGGTACAGTTTATTTATTTAAGCACTCATATCCGACATTAGAGTGGACATTGTCAACTTTACCAACATGTTCTTATTGGCTGTTTCTTCTACCTTTGAATGTAGTATTTGATTTTATGTTTATTTTTGTAGTTTGCTGGAAGAAAGGATTCCTCTATCGGAGAAATTGATGAAATAAGAGGAGAGCTGGCCAAATTTGTCCTGAATACTGTTAATGAAGACCGTTTGTAAAAAATGATGCATTAGAAAATTTTGGAAACATTGTTAATTTATGTTGACAACATTTGAGACTGAAATAATATTGTTATAGTTCAATGTTGGCACTTTGAATAATTATGAAATGAATTTTTTTTGGTGGTCTTAGGTATTGTTTTTTCCTTGTTTGTTTTTCTTATATGGGATATTGTATACAAAATACATTATTGTGGAATATGGATGCAAATAGGGATACTATGAAAATGATGAACATTTAATGACGCATAAAAGTCGTCTTTTGTAAATAAAGATGACACATAAAAGTCAATTTTATAAATAAAGATGACGTGTGGCTATTATAGATTTCTTAGGATAAACGAACGTCATCTTTTTTAATAAAGATGATTCATAGAAGTCATCGTTTGTACATAGATATGACACATAAAAGTCATCTTTTGTTCATAAAGATGACGCATATAAGTCATTTTTTGTAAATAAAGAAGACGTATAAAAGTCATCTTTTATAAGTAAAGATGACATGTGTTTAGTTGTCATTAAGTTTTTATGATAAAAGTCATCTTTTACAAATAAAGATGACACATATAAGTCATCTTTTATAAATAACGATGACACATAAAAGTCATCTTTTATAAATAAAGATGACATGCGTTGAGTTGTCATTGATTTCTAATAATAAAGATGACACCTTCATAGATGACGGTCAAACAAATGTCATCAATTAGCATATTTAGTCGTCATTGTTATCCATTTTTGTAGTAGTGTCACCACCTCCTGGTTCATCGAGATTCCGATTATCATCTTTTGGGCTTTGATGGCCCTCCTCTTTAATAAGGCATTCTTTATCCTCAACAACAGTTTGGCTATCTTTAGCCGTTAGGTTTTTATCCTCTTGGACCAAGGTTCGATCCTCAGAAGCAGCGTCCCCAAGATTTTCTTTAATCAGTTCATCACCAAAGTTACAGTCATCTAGTGCCTCTATCATCTTCTTGTCTTCTTGAGAGGGTATAAGAGCTTGGGTCATAGCAGAGGCTGGGACATTCGAGGGTAACATCTCTTCGGGAGGCATGATCTTTGGAGCATCCTTGGTAGAGGACAGTAACATTATTCCTGTCGCGGAAAGTGCAGTCACTGGAATGGTGATCTTTACGAACACTGATTCTGAAGTAGGGACCAAAAGAGTATACACTGCAACAGTTGGATCTGGAATACTCGTTGTTGGAGCCCCTGCAAATAGAAACTTACATGTCAACACAAATGCCCGATAAATTAATATCTGGAGGGGCAAGAGCAGTACCTTTCGGGGACAATGGATCTTGTAACGGCAATGACGATTCTGGTTGAGCAGGAGACTGTCCCAACACTGAGGGAGTAAACGCAGTTGCAGTTTCTTGCTGCACAACTTCGATTACTAGCAGTTTTCTCCTCGTTTTACGCTGGAGTGGTATTGGAGGAGATCCCTCGGATCCATAAGGCTCATCTCGCACATCCGGTCTCCTACTAGTTTCTTCAGTAGCAACTATGTTTTCTTTTGAGATTAGAGAAGAGGTTGTTCCCGTTCCTCCAGAAGAAAATCCTGCTTCAACCTATCGTGTCTGGGATCTCGTCCTCGCTGCGGGCTGTTCAGTAATAACAACTGTTTCTTTCTTTTTCTTCCCCCTAGCCTTAGGAAGAGAAGGAGGATTAGCTGGGACAGATGGGGTAGATGATTCCTTAACTTTTTGTCTTTTGTTAGCCCCTTTTGCAGGAGATTATCTTTCTGCTTCTTGAAGGATATTTTCTAGCGGATCATTCACCTCGTCAGGGAGGCCGACAAAGGTAGCTTCAAGAGGCTCATTAGCAGGAGCATTCTCTTTAGCCTCTCTGAACTCTAGGGTGGTTTTGGCCCCCACCCGTGACAGTTTGACACTAACAAAACTATTAGACAAGGTGAAGCCCTCGAAGAAGATATTGGCTTTGCATCGAAGACTTCAACGCCATCACTTGCAGAGAAGAGAAAATAGGAGGCCGCCCTCCTCCTCTCTCCTCCATGCAAGACTTCAACAACTTCATCTTCAACTCTCACCTCACCTCCCTTCCGTTCACAAGCAACGCATTCACCTGGTACAACATGCAAGAAGGAGACCGTCGGCAATTCTCGCGCCTAGACAGGGCATTAACGAACGCTCACTGGCTAGATACGGGTACAACATCCAAGATTTCTCACCTTAACGCCACCGAATCTGACCATGCCCCCTGCTGGTTGGCATCACTAGAACTTCCAACCATTCCAGAAAGAGCTTCTGCTTCCCGAACTTCTGGAGCGAGCACCCACAATTCTTAGGGTCGTCACAGAAGCATGGAACAGCGCGAACTCCATAGAACCCATTAATCGCGTAGCCATAAAGCTCCAGGCTACAAGGAAAGCCCTGACAGCTTGGAGCAAGCAAGCTTATGGAGACATCTTCCAAGCCATTCGCGAAGCGGAGGACGACGTGACTCGAGCCGAAACGAGATATATGATCGACTGTTCGCCTGATACCAGGAAGGCGCTGAATCTCACCAAAGCCATCCTCAAATTCAGGCTGAAGATTGAAACCTATTTCTGGAAGCAGAAAGCGAGGATCAAATAGGACAGCGAGGGGGACAACAACTCGAGCTTCTTCCACGCTTGCATTAACGGGCGTAGACAAAAACTCTCTCTCCATCAGATTGTCGCAGACAACGGCACCAGCATCACCGACCAAAAGGGTATCCAAGAGGAAGCCGTAAAGTTCTATTCCGGACTTTTTTCCAAGGAGACGGTTCTCAAAGACAATACCTTCCTGGACGGAGTGCCCCACCTTATTAGTGATACTGATAATTTATGGCTTGAACAGCCCCCATCAGAGGAAGAAGTGAAAAAAGCAGTCTGGGCCCTCGACGAGCACAGTGCCCCAGGGCCAGACGGATTTTCGAGGTTTTTTTCCGCACTTGCTGGGATATCATCAAGGTTGACATCCACAACGCGGCCACCGCCTTCCTCCAGGGAGCCACCTACCCCAGAGCCATCTCGAGCACCAACCTCATCCTCATCCCAAAGAAAGACAACACAGAGACATTTTGCGACTTTTGCCGTATCAGTCTATGTACCTTTACCAATAAAATCATATCTAAGATCATCGTCTCCCGTATGGCAGGCCTTCTTCCCAAAATCATCTCGAAGGAGCAGAGCGGCTTTGTTCGGGGAAGAAATATCCAAGACAACATAATACTAGCTCAAGAGTTAGTCACCTGCATGAAGTTTCCAGCCAGAGGGGGCAACATTGCTATCAAATTGGACATGGAGAAAGCCTACGACAGACTTGATTGGCAATTTATGATATGGGTTTTCAGAGCCTTCGGCTTCTCCGAAACCTGGACCAACGTTGTGTGGAGATCGATCAGCAACTCGTAGTTTTCTACGGTTATTAACGGCCAAGCGGACGGGTTCTTTAAATCCACTCGCGGGGTCAGGCAAGGGGATCCACTATCCTCCACAATCTTCATCATTACGGCGGATACGTTGAGTAGAAACCTTAACAAGATGGCGAGCACCTCCAACTTCCAGCACTACCATACGGCTAGCGGCTGCCCGATCGTCACCCACCTGGCCTTCGCTGACGATATCCTTATATTTTAATCTGGAGACGCAGGATCAGTTGAAGTCGTCCACAATACGCTCCAAAAATACGAAAGGTGCTCAGGACAGAAGATCAACCCGGATAAAAGTGTTATCTACACCCACCACAACATCAAGAGAGAGCAAGCGGCTAGCATATCAACCACCACATTATTTCCAATCAAGCACCCTCCATTTCTCTACCTCGAGTGCCCCCTCGTGTACGGCAAGTCAAACGTCGGTATCTTCGAGAACCTGACCAATCGCATCAGGAAGAAGCTCGAGGGCTGGCACAATGCCACTCTATCCCCAGGAGGCAAGATTATCCTCATCAATCACGTCCTCACTTCCATTCCCATCTACACCCTGGCTGCGTGCTCCCCTCCAAGAAAGTCCTTTCCTACATCGAGAGCATCTTTAGCAATTTTCTTTGGGGACACAGCGGCGGCTACGAAAAGCACCATTGGGCCAGCTGGGACACCATGGCTAGACCCACCGGGGTGGGGGTTTGGGTTTCACCAAACTTTTCCACATTGTTAACGCTTTCTCGATAAAATTGTGGTGGGCGCTTCGCACAAGTAAGAACTTATGGTCCAGGTTCATGAAGGCCAGATACTTCAAGCACATCCACCCGTCCACGGCCATCGCTAACAGCAGATCATCCGTGGCATGGCGCCGCATTCTTCTCGGATGGTCCCTCGCCGAACCGTCGATTCGCCTGAAGGTGGGCATCGGTGAAGCATCGCCATTCCAGGAGCGCTGGATAGGAGATTTCTTGCTTCACAACACTTCGGTGGCTCCTAGCAACAGCACTATCAAGGACCTATGGGACCCTCCAAATAACACCTGGAATTGGATCAAAGTCAGGTCATGGGCTGGGCCCGAAGCGGCCGATAACATTCGTCGTAGCGGTTTGAGGATCGGTCCAGACACAGATAAGCTCGTATGGTCGTCCGATGGTGACGGTGCATTCACGGTTAAGTCTGCCAGAAGCATTATCCTGGGTAACGCGGGCCCGTCCCCTACCCTTGCTTTATTCTGTCAGGCGTGCATCCCCAAGAATTGGTCTTTCCTCATCTGGAGAGCCCTTCGCAACATCCTCTCCACTGACGACAATCTCAACACAATCGGGTTCAGCCTTGCCTCTGCGTGCACATGCTGCTCCGAGCGACAATCGAAAACAGCCAACCACATCCTCGGCCAGGAAGACCTACCGGTCAAGGTCTGGAGATCGTTTTCCCAGCGTTGCAGATTGCCTCATGGTAGAGACAACTTCCACTACCTCATGGCCACATGGGCTTCAGTGTCCCACGGCCACCAGATCGTAGCTGCGGTCGCCATGTGGGTTATCTGGATAAATAGGAACAAGGTGAGATACGAAGGCCACCAGTACAGCACAGACCAACTGATTTGGGAGACCATTCGTCAATGCCACAAACGGAGACCCCTCTGTAGGCATGGCCAGGCTGCGTTCTGGAACTCTCTCCTATCCTCGGCTTAGCCGTTTTGTTTCTAGTTTGCCTCTTCTTTTGTCAGTATACATGTACAGGCATCGGCATTTTGCGCCTCATGGTATACTTGTAAAGGTTCGTCCTTTTCGGCCCTCATGAATAATATGGATGGTTGGATTATATATATATATATATATATATATATATATATATATATATATATATATATATATATATTTCTATTTCATATATGTATGTGAGTATATATATATGAAATAGGAAGGGGATACCGTATCCCACACGTGTCTAGTATTGTGTCAAACTAGTGTCCAAAATAGTGTCAAGACACTGGGCATGTGCAGTGCTCGTGCACGCATATCGAGAGCTCTAGGACACAGCGTGTCCAAGCTATGGTCTCATGGTCGTGTCCTAGGGTAGATTAGGTCAAGGGCTACGTGTCAATGTCACTATATTGTTTCCTAGACGTGTCGTATCTACGAACGAAACCCGTATCAGAGTCAAAATCTCGCACGTATGTGCAGTGGTCGAATCAGTGCGAGTGCGATTTCTCACAAACTACTCGATCAAATCCCATAAAACTTTGTGAGCACCTTGTCAGACATTACCTCCACCTCCATGCAAAATACCTAGTGTCCACGTGGCGTGTACAGTGAGTACGAGACTCGTGTCATCAGGACACTGCGCACAGCCTTGTGCGGTGTTCCTGTGTCCAAAAACGAACACAAAACGTGTCCAAAACGTGCTCAGTCACAGAGAATATTAATCCACACATCAAGGGCTTCAAAATCATGTAATTAGTTTTGTAAATTAAGAATATTAATTTCTAAAAGGTATTTCACCAAATACTTTACACTACACTCCGATACGCCTCTGATACGCATATCAAATAGATTCGATTTCTGACCAAACTTGGCCTAAGGTAGGGGGATCCTAAATGAATGCATCTATGGAAAGAAATCAGGAAATTAATAAGTTTAGAGGCGATTACCTATTGAGAGTTCAAACCTGTCACGCCCCAGAACCAGAATACTGGAGAGCGGGGGCAGACATAGCCAGCTACGTATAACGGAATGGAATCCACACCGCTATACGGTCACGGCTGTCTAGATATGTGAGGGTTTCACTACAATCCATCAGTCTCTTAAGGTCATAAAATAGCCTATTGTCTCAATCTCAACCAACTAATAATAATCACAAGATATCAGATCACCAAATATACAATTGTAAGGCGTCCCAAACATTACATATCCAGATGATCATGAAGCTAGTCGTACAAAATGTAAGAACTAGCAAGAGTTTAAGTCATACATGATCAACCTCGAGTTGCCAATCATGCTACAGCCCGTAGGCAGACAGTAAGTAAAAATGTACACGAGCTAACACTGGCTCGACGGCTAAACGCCTCAAAAGAATAATTTTACAATAAAGTGGGAGAACAAAAAGAAACCCACTCGTTGCCCTGGTTACGCCTGGCGGTCACCATCGGGCTGGAAGGCAGGTAGATCCTTTGCTGCTGCTCCAGTATCTAGCCATACAAAACGAGCTGGGTCAGACCCCAGAAAGAGCAAGTGCCACAAAGGAGGCTTCACTTAGGAACTAAAACCAGCAATTAGCACAATAATAAAATAAGAGACAGTAATTTTAAAAAAAAGCATGACAGGTAAATATAAAAGACAATCTTGTATAGAATCACTAAAAGACAGGACATAGGAAAAGAAAGCATGACAGGATGATATACGATGAGATAACCATGGGACTATTCAGATAGCCAGGTTACAACCCGTAAACCAAACAAGGACCGGGGTTGTAACCCTTCGTCTGAACGGAACTTGGTTTCTCTCACCATTTATCGGCAAGATAAATATAAGAAATCAGGTCAAGTAACATTCTGGAGTGACAATCATTATGGTGACAATCTGGAGAGACAATCATTCAATCATTCTGGTACAATCTTACAATTAATCGATTCTAGACAATACTATACTGGACTAGACTCCATCCAAGCAATCACGGCCAATCATTGCCTACGGCTTTCTACATTAACTAACTAGGGTTATCACAATCCTAGTTACTAGCAAGATGCAAATAAGAATTCCAAGTCCGGTTACCTGTTTGTTACTACCTGAGTGATCCCAGCAAGAAAAAAAAAAAGATAGCAGGATATAGCAGACACACTGTAGTAAGATACATGTGTCCTAAGGTACCACGCTCGACGGCGGGCTGGAAGTGCGCTCATCTCGACGGATAGCAACAAATCCCATGTATATATATAAGGCCGGGACCGAAGGGGCAACATGTAACTGGGAAATTCTCCATGAACTAATTGATCAATCTAGTCATTAACCTAGCCAGATTCAGTATGGATCCCTGACCATGGTACTCAGGGATCATGCCCTAGACATGATGCAAGACACAACCGGACTCGTAGTTTATACAGGCACAATCAATGGAAACAACCACGGTGTCAGGATTTAATTATACAGGTCATGTCATGTCAGGTAACCGTCGCAACAGCTATTCGAGATAATCATGTCAGGTTTATCATATCAAGTGTGCTAGTCAGGAGTGCGCCACGACGGGCCACTATCAGGTCATGCCAGGTTATCATGTCAGGAGTGCACCACTACGGGTCACTATCAGGTCATGCTCAATTATCAATTCCAAACATATCAAGTGAATTCATGATTTTCAAGTCCAGGACAAAAGGCGTAAGGATATAAAATGGGCGTAAAAATATACAATAAGAAATTATAAAACATGGGCAAATAATGATAAATTACAGTACACAGAGCTATTAGAAAGTCATGCGGCTCAGGCCTATGCGGCCAGGGAAGGATAAGACACATGCGGCTCAATTAGGTGAGCGCATATGGCCAGGGTCACTGGAACCCATGCGGCCAAGACAAGAGGGGCGCATGCGGCTCAGGGGGACGAGTGCGCATGCGGCCTAATTAGGTGAGTCTCATGCGGCTAGCGGAAGAGAAGTCCATACGGCTGGATCTGGGCCAGGCGCATGCGGCTTAGGGTTGCGGGAAGTCCATGCGGCCAGGAAGGACTGGGACTCATGCGGCAGGCTAACACTCAGGAATATACGACCGGGTAAGTGGAGTTCCATGCGGTTCGATGTGGTGGGCGCATGTGCGACTGCAAGGGCAAGGGGCGCATGCGGCTGAAGGGAAACCGAGCCTATACGGCCGGGAGCATTGGAGTCTATGCGACTCAGAAGGGATGAGTGCTCATGCGGCTGAAGGATCAGGGCCTATGCGGTCCACCAGTGCTAGAGTTCATGCGGCTCAAGGAGATGGACACATATGCGGCCGATGGGGAATGAGCCCATGCGGCTAAGGAATTTCAGAACTTATGCGGCTGGGAATTAGGGCGAGTCATGCGGTTAAGTGAGTCCGACTCTCATGCGGCTCAAGAACTTCCAGTCATGCGGCTGGATAGAACACTTGCCGCATGAATATTCATGTGGTCAAGTCAAGCACTATTCATCTTCTCCAAAATTTCAGAGAAGAAGAACACCATGAGAGCCAAGTCCTCAAGCTCCATAACTCCATCATCCGGAGCCTAAATCCGAACTTCCTTAGGTCAAAATGGGATAGAACGAGATTTTCTACAACATGGAACCATCAAAACTTAAAAATAACAATGTTAACTAGATCAAAATCCAAAAAATATGAAAATGAAATAAACTTAGATCTACAAGAATCTAGCCATGGAAATTAAAAATGCCAAGTTCTAAAGTGCTTTAGAATACAATAAGGAAGAGAATGAAGCAATAAAATTTGGAGTTCCTCCATGAAACAAGTTGCACTTGCCTAGACCTCTCTCTTCTCTCTCTGGTAGGTGAAGGGAGTAAATGGAAGAAGAAGAAGAGATTAATGAAGAGAGAAGAAGAATAGGTAATAAATATGAGTGGTGGTGGTAGGTAGGAGTGGGTTGGTTCACATAAAACCCAACCAAGCCAAACCCACTAAACCGAACCAATCCAAGCCAATGCAATGCCATGATGAACCATGAAATACTCAATAAACCAAGCTCCATTAATCAGAATAAATCCATGAACGATAAATGACAATTAACCAAAATGCTAAATATGAAAATAAACCACAACTAACTAATCAAAGAAAAGAGAAATACGGGTCAGAAATACGAACACGTATAAAATATGTATCACAAATTTCAAGGCACTACATCCTACCCACCTTAAAAGAATTCCGTCCTCGGAATTTAATCAAGAGGCTAGAGATGTCGGGACAGCTATACTACCACAAGCAATCTACGCTATCAATCATACAATCATACATACAAGCAAGGAATCGAAGCACAAGGCATAAGGAAGATATTACGCCTCACGAGCCAAACCGATTGGGATAACGTGATCGGATATCATCCTCACACTCCCACGTTTGACTCTCCCAAGGAGCGATGAACTCAAGCAACACGAACTAAACTGATAGCCTTGCGCTTGAGGTCTCTCTCTTTGGTCAAACATGGACACGGGCCTTTCCCTATACGAAAAGGTTAAAGGCTATTGGTACCAACCTTTTTGAATGATCTAGGAAATGGCTCGGGCCCGGGATATACCGTTGTAATTAGGATACATGAAACATGACATGTATCCCGCATGACGACGGTCGGAAAGCAAGACAATAGGACACAGATACCTCTCCGTCGATTCTGGATCTGGGCCTGGGCCAGGGCGAACTGCTGAGGTCTCTGTTGCTGGAAGGCCTGGGCCTGAGACGGCAATGGACACGGGAACGGGAACTGCTGTAGTTGGTAAACTGGAGCTGGTTCTGGTGCTGGTGCTGGTCCCATAACTGAGGGACTAGTTACTGTCGACGATGATCTGTTTCTGAACGGACAAGATCCTATCATGTGGTCCGGCGAACCACAAACCAAGCACAATCCCTGTGCTCTGCGGCACTCAGTAACAACATGCCCGGGCTTCCCATAATGAGAACAACCGGTTGCGAAAGGCCGCTTCTGCTTCTGCTGCTGGGGATAGGTCGGGGCAGAATGCTGTAAGGAGGTAACCGAATCTTTCCTCGTAGCTCCAATGGTCAGGGCCCTAGCTGCTGGGGCCGGTGCTGAGGATTGGTTCATCTGGTCATGAGACCGCTTCCGACCTTCGGTCCGGTCCGCTATCCTTCGGGAAGTGTACTCATACCTCCTCGCTGCTCGCAAGACGGCATCAAAAGTTCTGTGCTCGAACTGCTCTACTGCCAATATGATCTCCAAGTGGAGCCCCTGCTGAAATCGCTGTGCTCTGTCTAGCTCGGTTGCTACCAAGGTGGGAGCAAACCGACTCAACCTTGAAAACTCGGCCGCATATCCGTCGACCATCCTGTTCATCTGCCTGAGATTACTAAACCTGGTCTGCAGGTCATATCTAGCCACTGCGTCGAAGTACTTGGTCTGGAACATATCGCTGAATACCGCCCACATGACAGGCGTGCCCAAACTCGCTGCTTGTATAGCCCACCAGCTGCGGGCTAGATCTAGTAACTGTAGGCGCACCACAGCCACCTTCTCTGCTTCAGGGGTCCTGGCTGCCTCCAAGATAACTTCAATATCCTGTAGCCAAGCATCTGCAACAATAGCATCCTCGCTGCCGTCGAAGAAGGGAGGGTTCAGGCGCTTGAAATTGTTGACCGCACTGTTCCCTCGAGGACCAATTCCGCTCATAGCTTCTTATACTGCTTGCTGCAAGGCATCACCTCGACGGTCCTGAGACGCAAGCAACTCACGGATGAGCCCTATCAAGACTCCATCCTCTGACCCTGCTGGCTGAACTGGCTGGACTGGGGGCACTGATTCTCCAGAAGGCATGGCTCGGGAGGCGGCTGCTGAGGACTGATCTTGATCTTCTGGTTGCTGCTGGTCCACGGGAGGTGTTCTGCCTTGCTGATCGGCAGGTCTAGGTTCAATGCCGCTGAAGAAGACGACACGGGAACAATAAAGAAGGACCAGGACAGATCAATGATACAAGCATGTGATCAGGACAAGAATTTCAGGAATCAAGAGGATACGAGCAGAGATCAAGGGCGAGTACTGATTGAGACATCTATTCGGTAAACCCTCACACATCTTGATTTAACAAGACCTGCATGGGCCACCACTCAAACCATGTCACGCCCCAGAACCAGAATACTGGAGAGCGGGGGCAGACATAGCCAGCTACGTATAACGGAATGGAATCCACACCGCTATACGATCACGGCTGTCTAGATATGTGAGGGTTTCACTACAATCCATCAGTCTCTTAAGGTCATAAAATAGCCTATTGTCTCAATCTCAACCAACTAATAATAATCACAAGATATCAGATCACCAAATATACAATTGTAAGGCGTCCCAAACATTACATATCCAGATGATCATGAAGCTAGTCGTACAATATGTAAGAACTAGCAAGAGTTTAAGTCATACATGATCAACCTCGAGTTGCCAATTATGCTACAGCCCGTAGGCAGACAGTAAGTAAAAATGTACACGAGCTAACACTGGCTCGGCGGCTAAATGCCTCAAAAGAATAATTTTACAATAAAGTGGGAGAACAAAAAGAAACCCACTCGTTGCCCTGGTTACGCCTGGCGGTCACCATCGGGCTGGAAGGCAGGTAGATCCTTTACTGCTGCTTCGGTATCTGGCCATACAAAACCAGCTGGGTCAGACCCCAGAAAGAGCAAGTACCACAAAGGAGGCTTCACTTAGGAACTAAAACCAGCAATTAGCACAATAATAAAATAAGAGACAGTAATTTTAAAAAAAAGCATGACAGGTAAATATAAAAGACAATCTTGTATAGAATCACTAAAAGACAGGACATAGGGAAAGAAAGCATGACAGGATGATATACGATGAGATAACCATGGGACTATTCAGATAGCCAGGTTACAACCCGTAAACCAAACAAGGACCGGGGTTGTAACCCTTCGTCTGAATGAAACTTGGTTTCTCTCACCATTTATCGGCAAGATAAATATAAGAAATCAGGTCAAGTAACATTCTGGAGTGACAATCATTATGGTGACAATCTGGAGAGACAATCATTCAATCATTCTGGTACAATCTTACAATTAATCGATTCTAGACAATACTATACTGGACTAGACTCCATCCAAGCAATTATGGCCAATCATTGCCTACGGCTTTCTACATTAACTAACTAGGGTTATCACAATCCTAGTTACTAGCAAGATGCAAATAAGAATTCCAAGTCCGGTTACCTGTTTGTTACTACCTGAGTGATCCCAGCAAGAAAAAAAAAGATAGCAGGATATAGCAGACACACTGTAGTAAGATACATGTGTCCTAAGGTACCACGCTCAACGGCGGGCTGGAAGTGCGCTCATCTCGACGGATAGCAACAAATCCCATGTATATATATATAAGGCCGGGACCAAAGGGGCAACAGGTAACTGGGAAATTCTCCATGAACTAATTGATCAATCTAGTCATTAACCTAGCTAGATTCAGTATGGATCCCTGACCGTGGTACTCAGGGATCATGCCCTAGACATGATGCAAGACACAACCAGACTCGTAGTTTATACAGACACAATCAATGGAAACAACCACGGTGTCAGGATTTAATTATACAGGTCATGTCATGTCAGGTAGCCGTCGCAACAGCTATTCAAGATAATCATGTCAGGTTTATCATATCAAGTGTGCTAGTCAGGAGTGCGCCACGACGGGCCACTATTAGGTCATGCCAGGTTATCATGTCAGGAGTGCACTACTACGGGTCACTATCAGGTCATGCTCAATTATCAATTCCAAACATATCAAGTGAATTTATGATTTTCAAGTCCAGGACAAAAGGCGTAAGGATATAAAATGGGCGTAAAAATATACAATAAGAAATTATAAAATATGGGCAAATAATGATAAATTACAGTACACAGAGCTATTAGAAAGTCATGCGGCTCAGGCCTATGCGGCCAGGGGAGGATAAGACACATGCGGCTCAATTAGGTGAGCGCATGCGGCCAGGGTCACTGGAACCCATGCGGCCAAGACAAGAGGGGCGCATGCGGCTCAGGGGGACGAGTGCGCATGCGGCCTAATTAGGTGAGTCTCATGCGGCTAACGGAAGAGAAGTCCATGCGGCTGGATCTAGGCCAGGCACATGCGGCTTAGGGTTGCGGAAAGTCCATGCGGCCAGGAAGGACTGGGACTCATGCGGCTGGCTAACACTCAGAAATATACGACCGGGCAAGTGGAGTTCCATGCGGTTCGATGTGGTGGGCGCATGTGCGACTGCAAGGGCAAGGGGCGCATGCGGCTGAAGGGAAACAGAGCCTATACGGCCGGAAGCATTGGAGTCTATGCGGCTCAGAAGGGATGAGTGCTCATGCGGCTGAAGGATCAGGGCCTATGCGGTCCACCAGTGCTAGAGTTCATGCGGCTCAAGGAGAAGGGCACATATGCGGCCGATGGGGAATGAGCCCATGCGGCTAAGGAATTTCAGAACTTATGCGGCTGGGAATTAGGGCGAGTCATGCGGTTAAGTGAGTCCGACTCTCATGCGGCTCAAGAACTTCCAGTCATACGGCTGGATAGAACACTTATCGCATGAATATTCATGTGGTCAAGTCAAGCACTGTTCATCTTCTCCAAAATTTTAGAGAAGAAGAACACCATGAGAGCCAAGTCCTCAAGCTCCATAACTCCATCATCCGGAGCCTAAATCCGAACTTCCTTAGGTCAAAATGGGATAGAACGAGATTCTCTACAACATGGAACCATCAAAACTTAAAAATAACAATGTTAACTAGATCAAAATCCAAAAAATCCGAAAATAAAATAAACTTAGATCTACAAGAATCTAGCCATGGAAATTAAAAATGCCAAGTTCTAAAGTGCTTTAGAATACAATAAGGAAGAGAATGAAGCAATAAAATTTAGAGTTCCTCCATGAAACAAGTTGTACTTGCCTAGATCTCTTTCTTCTCTCTCTGGTAGGTGAAGGGAGTAAATGGAAGAAGAAGAAGAGATTAATGAAGAGAGAAGAAGAATAGGTAATAAATATGAGTGGTGGTGGTAGGTAGGAGTGGGTTGGTTCATATAAAACCCAACCAAGCCAAACCCACTAAACCGAACCAATCCAAGCCAATGCAATGCCATGATGAACCATGAAATACTCAATAAACCAAGCTCCATTAATCAGAATAAATCCATGAACGATAAATGACAATTAACCAAAATGCTAAATATGAAAATAAACCACAACTAACTAATCAAAGAAAAGAGAAATACGGGTTAGAAATACGAACACGTATAAAATATGTATCACAAATTTCGAGGCACTACAGAACCTCAATGAAACCTTCTAGATCTAGATCTCCACCAAGCTTCAATGGTCAATTAGCTCCAAATCCTTGCTAGCTAGCTTCTAGAGGCTTCCTCTATACTAGGGGTATTACAATTTATTAGGCTTAATTTAGAGTTGATTTAGATAAAGGGGTAAATTTGGGGAAGAATGTAGGACCGTTGAGCACCTCTAGAGGGCGGGGTGAATAGAGTGTGTGCGTGTGTAGCGGAAATAATCACCAATTAAAAAAACAGATTATAAACTATGGCAGATAAAAGACGGTAAATAAAATATGGTAAATAGAGTCCAGAATTCAAACTCAGTGACACAGCGATGTATACTGGTTTCCCTCTGTGAGGACTAGTCCGGTCGTGAGTACTCTTGCTTGCTGTTAATCCACTATAGCACAAGCTTTAACCGAGCACTTGTAACTCTTATAATACCGTGCTTGACGACAAGTGCACGACCGACTTCACAACACCGTGCATGGTGACGAGCGCACGATCGACTCCAAAAGGCAATTGAAAAACTAGAACATTTTCTGAATACAGCCTCTGATACAACTCTTCAACGCCAATCTCTAGATTAAACAGAAACTGTAGTGGCTTGGCTAAGAGTTGTAAAGGCTTAGATATGAAAGTAAAAAGCTCATAACACTTTAGATAGAGAAGAGAAGAGATGAAATTGGATGATTGAAATGAATGGTAATCTCAACTCTATTTATAGTATTTTTGGGGGACCGAACACAGGCAGAGTTCGGATGCTAGAATTTTGCATACGAACGTTGGATGGAAATTTGGTAGGAACTATATTTTGAATTTACCCAGACCGAACTCAGACCGAACTCGGGCCGAGTTCTGACCAAGTTCGGGCAGAGTTCTGCCAGAACAATTTTGGCCAAATTTTGATGGGTTTTGGGCTTTTTAATATGTGGACTTTTGGATATATAGTTGTGGATAGGTAGCGTAACGCCCCAGTCCCAAAATACGTAGGACTAGAAATGTATCATGCCAGCTGTCTACATACGAAGTATACTCCAATATATGGATATCTCGTATGTACATATAAGCTGTAAAATGTAGTAACCATGAAGCTAATCTCATCCACAAACCAATATATCATAAAATTAACTTATTTAAGTTATTTGTACAAACGTTGGACGGAGACAAAGTCCACTACCAACTATCTTAAAATAAAATGTACAAGAAGTGAATCAATAAAATATCAAACGAACCAAGCATAATTTTCTTCGAAGGAAGGAAGAAGATCACGGCCTTGGCTAGAACACATGCAGTAAATCATGAAAGCATACACCTGGAGAGATAACCAGGTCCTCAGAGGGACGTAACAAGATACAGGAAGAACTTGCCATGTAACTGCATAATTAAAAAAATACTATAAACTACAACACAACAGGGTACCTAACCATCTATGTGATATACACTTTGAGGACAACGTTCTACGCAGGGGCTGTACGGATTCACGCAAGCAAGTAATAAAGAGTGGCCGTCAAGTAGCGCTCATCCGAGACACTATCGGCCGGGCAGCAAGTAGCGCTCATCCGAGTCACTATCACCCATAAATGTGTAAAAAATAAATATCACCCCTACGCTAGTAGCTGTCCCCTCCCCCCAATGATGCTATACATGCATCGTAACCATGACACACCAACACGTGTCATTTCCACAACACGATTTATATTCAATAACTGTCAAGTCTTCTAACATGCATCTATTGACAGTTATTCCTACGCATGCGCACGGGTGATCAGCCAACACGCAAGTGACCAATATATGATACTCACAACTCACACATAACTCGTGATAGAATCGTGACAAAGTCAATGACATGCACTCTATTGACGGAAGTCTCTTAACTCTAAGTCCACATGCAAGAAAAAAATAATAAACAAGAAATATAGATACAATAACGAAAATAAAATGCAACTAAATGTAAGCAGTAAATATGGTAAGGTATCTTGCCTGATTCCGTGCTGTAAATATGAAACGCCGCTCCCGCGTCCACGCCTCCGGAACCCGACGCTCCTAGATAATTAATTAACTAAATTAAGTCACTACTTATGAAACTTACGATACGACTTAATTAGTCAAAGTAATGTGTTAAAATTATATTCAATCTCGTAGAACCATTTAGATCCATACAATCACACACAGGTTCCACGAGACATCGAAACACAGTTTTAGAGTTTCTAACTTTTAATTAGTCGGTTATGCCCCTACTTCAATAACATACTTAAAAATTATATAAAAATCATAAAAGTAATATTTAAACTAATTTTCTACATATTTATCTCTGAAATTGCAGAATTAATATTTCTAAAGACATTTATGACTAGTTGATTAATAAGTCAGCTAGTCTACCCGAAACACACCCGGAACATAGTTAATGACTCAAAATTGCTAAAATAACCAAAAATATATTTTAAAAAGAAATAAAATAATTTATTTCATAGAATAATATCATAGTTACAAGGGTTGAGTTATACTACAAGTTTGGGACATATGTTAGTTATTTTAGTTAGTGACTAGGCTAAATTATTTGATTAGGATTAATTAGATTAGAGTTAGTTGGAATGACCAAACTAGCCCCCGGCTTAAACCTTTCCCAATAATTAATTAAATAGGCTAGTGGGGTATTTTTAGACATTTCAAAATAGGACAAATCAGCCCATCTAGGCCGGCCATGGAAGGGGGGATAAGGGGTGAGTCACCATCTCTTCCATTTCATTTTATCCATCCATTTTCTCTCTCTTGTTCTTTTCCAAATTTCTAGAGAACAACTCCATTGATTTCATCTCCAAATCCGCCATTTCTTCCACCAAATCTTCTTCTCTTCTCCTCTACTCCATAGTTAGAGGGTGCTAGCCAAGTTTGGAAGGAATCGGAGCTCGTTCGTGTCCTTTTGGAATCTCTACGTGTCGGTATCGAGTCGGAAGGCTTTTTCCTTTGAATCTCTCTCCTGGAAGGTATAATCTCTCCTCTAAACCATCCCAACATGCATATAGGTTAATTTTGACCCATAGGAATAACTCCCATGGTTGTGTCTCCATTTGTGTCCATTTCGTGTCCTTTTGGAGACTTTTAGGAGTGTCCTATGTGTAGGTTTGTGTCCTAGTGGAAAAATTCCTATTTGGACACATGTAGATTCATTTATATATTGTTTTGATGTTATTCTAATATTTATTCCAGATTTTCATGTGTTTAGGAATGTGTTTTCCATAGTATCATAATGTATCATATTATCTAATATCAATATACGTATATATATGGTGGTATATATATATATATATATATATATATATATATATATATATATATATATATATATATATATATATATATATATATATATATATATATATATATATATAAAAATATATATATATATATATATATATATATATACATAATATACATATATATATATATATATATATATATATATATATATATATATATATATATATATATATATATATATATATATATATATATATATATATATATATATATATATATACATATATAAAAAAAATATATATATATATATATGTATATATGTATATTATGGTTTATATATATGTGGATATATACTATGGTGGGAATGTGTGACATTTTGTGTTTGGATGGGGGCACTTGTAGGTTCGGCCAAGCATGGGAGTGTGTGTGTGTGTTTGTGTTGGTTAAGAGTGAGTGCATGAGAGGTGTTTGAGTGTGGGTTATAGAGAGGGGGATTTGAATTGGATGTGTATATGTTAGAATAGAAGGGGATTAGAGTGTGTGTAGGTGTGGTGTTTGAGAGGTTGTGAGAAAGGGGAATTGAGATGTGAAGTGGAGAGTGGAGTTGAAGGGGGGACACCCATTCACTGCTGCTGCTAACAACAGCAGGACAGTCCCCATATTACTGTCCAATTGGCCCCTAAAAACCACTCTATACTCATGTCCTTGCTCCCCCATTCCTGCCTAAACACAGCCCTATATAGGTGCCCCAATTCAGTTCAATAAAACCCCACATTCCAGCCCAAAAATCTGTCCCTACTCACCCTTAAACACAGCCATGTAGCTGTCCAATTTGAGCCTTGTTCAGCCCCTAGATGACAGCCCCCAAACACCCTTTGCTATCCACACAAATCAGTCCCCATACACCCCCTGTTAACCCCCACATATTAGTCCAAACATAGCCACTATTTTGGCCTATACATCAGTCCTAATACCACCCTTAAACTACCCCTAAACATCCCCAAAACCTGTCACTAAACACCCTGAAATCCAGCCCAATACATGTCCATAAAACCGGTCAAAACAGTCCACTTTTTAGCCTATATTGGCTGACCCAATACCACTCTAAATCAGTCCAGTTTTGCCCTATATGGCTGTCATATTTTAACTTCAAAACAGTCCTATTAGTCCCCTCAAATCAGTCCACAAATTGAGCCTTGAGTGTGTGCATTATGAGCTTGTGTGTGTGTATATTTGTGAGTTGTGATATGTGTGTGACAGCCTAAATGAGTATAGCAAATAACTAATAGGAAAAACCTATAAGAGAGCCTATGTGAGTGTTGTGTGTGAGTGAGAGTGTCATATGTGAGTGGTGTGGGTGAGTGCTAGAGTGATGTGAGGATTCATGATATTGGTAGGGGTAATGGGTAGATAACCAATACATGTCCTATAATAGGTTAGATACCTAGGATACCTATTTTCCTTGGTAGGTAAGCCTTAGATAGGATAGTATCTAGCTACCCTAAGGAGCCTTGGCTAGTATCTTGGGTATTAGCGGGGTTTCCTTGGTATTGGGCAAGGTATCAGGATTTACCTTGGTAAGGTAATATAGGTTTTACCTAGGAATAGGGTATTTGAGTTTGGAGTCTAAGATAGAGTTAGAACTTGATTCCCTTGGTTGGTACTGATCAAATATAGTGCTCCTAGACTAGTTTTGACGTCGGTTGACCATTTTGACCAAAAGTCAACAAAAGTCAACCGAGAGTCAAACTTAGTCTTTAAGCGACTAGATTTGACCTAAACCAGACCAGAGTTGACCAGTTGACTTAAAGTCAACAGTTGGTCAACATTAGACTAGTTTGACCTAGGGTTGACCTAGAGTTGACCAGAGTTAACCAGGGTTGACCAGTTGACCAAAAGTCAACTGTAAGTCAACCTTTGACCCCGTTTGACCTAGTTTGACTTGGATTGACTTCCAGTGACCTGGTATGACCTAGTATGAACCAATATAACCCAGTATGACTCAGTTTGACCTAGATTGACCTAGTTTGACTTAGACTTGCATTCATGACTTATATTAGTTCCTTTTTCAGTATAAAGCCCTGTTTGACTCATAGTATCTCATTTTAGGTCTGTGATTACTCTGAGCGTCTGTTCACCTTATCATATCAGGATCACAGGCGAGTACATTCACTGATAGTTTTCATTGCCTTGATATCTACTATATTCGATTCAGTTGTAGTGTCTTACATGATTCCCGACACGATGGTTCACGGACTAGTATACGTTGGATCCTGTCATGAGATGTTATTCTCGGATTTTCCTTGGTATGTTGGTATGTGATATCCATGTTCATGTACTTATATAGACATCGATTTAGGAGTGGGCTGATCACCTGCTTTCGAATCCGTGTCATGATGTGCCATGTCCGGATCCATGATACTATTCGGGGATGGGGGAAATTATTAGGGGTTATGTGATCAAAGCCTCCCTGTCACTATTTTGCTAGTGCCACCCTCACCTCACATAGGGTGTAGCAGATACCCCATGCCAGGTTATCCAGGTTGGCCGGCATGACTCTCCGTTGAGGTTAACGCGGATTGTCGGGCCAAGTGGATAACCCCACCATGACTCCCTAGCCGATCACATATCGCTCTAATAATTCAAATCACATTTTATATTTATTATCGTATCTTATATTCCAGTTCAGCTTTACTTTCTGTACTTCTCACCATGCTATGATTCCATTACTCACATGCTCTACCTGCTTTTATACTATACCATGATTTGAGACTAAGTTCTATTTGAAAGAAGGGTTACAATCTCGGTCCTTGTTTGGTTCAAGGGTTGTAACTCGGCTTTCAAATGGTTCCTAAGTCGCCTATATCTTTGTCTTGTATTTCATTATATTATTTCTTATAGTATTTGTCAATTCAAATGGAACTGCTGTTGGTGTTTGTACTTGCTCATTTTCCTGACAGGATACCGTTGACATATTACAGATGATTCTGAGACTGATTGCCCGACCTACTATGGGGTCGAGTCTGACGGAGTAGACTTAGACCGTGGCTTGTTGGTAGAGCCACTAGACTTCGCTTACCCTGAGTAGTATAGCTAGTTAGGTTTGCCTGGCCTGCGAGCCAGCTAGTACTTTCAGTTTGTAGTACCTTAGATATATTTTCTGTGACTCTGGATGTTTGTGTATAGCTCTGGCTTGTGTGGATCTTGGACTATTTCCTGCTTTCATCTATTATATTTCATTTCCGTGCTATCTACCTTAGTTTGATATATGTGATTGAGACTGTATTGCCATGTCACCTCCATTCGGAGAGTATATACTGTACAGGTATATTTATCTGTTTTAGTTGTAGTATTTATAGACCCTATATACAGCGTTCTACCGCCGATACTGCAGCGTAGGCTGGACGTAACTACGTGCTCGTGCCCCTCATCAGGGTGCGGATCGTGACACATTTTTGTGGTGGCCCATACAGGTCTGAGTCGTAAATAGTGCGATCTCGTAATGGTACTCGACTTAGAGTACTAATTACGAGCCTGCGACTAGGACGTAGGATCTAGGGTATGATAGGAGTTACTCAATCACATTTTAGGAAATTTTTGATCTTTTGATTACCATGACAACTCTTCTTGCATTTGAATTCAATTGTTCTCCTTTGATAATATCTTATCATGTGCCATATTGATCTCTTGGGTTCAATTCATCTTCAGGATGACGGTGACTCGTTCTTAGGCAGCAGGGCCCAGTACAGTTCCAGAGAGGTCAGATCTGGGAGGTCTTCCACCTCCGGCTACGGGAGTAGCAGCGGCAGTTCCCGGAGGTCTTCCTCCTTCAGCTGAGGGAGCTGTAGTTGAGGGAGCTGCCACCTCAGTCCATGTCCTTCTAGCAGGAGCAGCAGCGACGGTTTCAGGAGGTCTTCCACCTCCAGTAGCGAGACCGTCCATGGTCATCCCTGACATTCTTCCACCGCCGCCTCAGCTACCGACAGATACTCAGGGGATGATGGCCCTTCTGCAGCAGATGCTGCAGACACAGAGAGCACAGGCAGAGGTGCTACGACAGACTATGGAGAACTCGCATCAGCTAGCGATGGCAACAGTGGAAAGAGGTGCACAGACTATAGTTCAGGAAGCACCAGTGCAGCAGCAGGGCCAGGGGAGGCCCGGTACACACCACGACTTCAGGAAGATGAAACCGCGGGAGTTCAAGGGTACTGAGGGTATCCTATACGCGAACGACTGGCTAGAGGATGTCCAGCGGAGTCTGGAGTTGGCAGAGGTCCCGAGAGGTCTGTGGGTGACTTCTGCAGCGAGCCAATTTTTCGATATAGTGCTGACTTGGTACCCCACGGATCCGCATGCGTCAGTGAAGGGATTGTCTTGGGAGGACTTCAGAAAACTCTTTAAGGAGAAGTTCTACCCAGATGTAGCCTTGACAGCTTTGGAGGGGCAGTTTGCCAGTCTGGTGCAGGGGAACTCGTCGGTAGACGAGTATGCAGCGGAGTTCTTCTGCTTGAGCAGGTTTGCACCTAGTTTGGTCCAGGATGAGGGGTGCAAGGCCCGAAAGTTCCAGAGGGGCCTTATACATGCAGTGCGCACTCGCACCTCTGGGAGACGTGACGCGACCTTCGACCAGATCCTTATGGAGACGCAGATTGCAGAGGAGGACTTCGGCCTCAAGCCGAAGAGGGGCAGTGACGCTCTTGGAGCTAGTTCGAGTGCAGGGCCAGCGAAGCATCCATATTTCCAGCAGAGGCAGTTTCAGCAGCAGCAGCCTCAGTTGCAGTTTCAGCAGGCACCGGCGCGTGCCCAGCAGCACCAGGGTCAGGGTCAGAGGCCGGCTATACAGTGCACCTTCTGCGGGAAGTCAGGGCACACCAGAGAGGCTTGTAGGAAGAGGTTGGGCGTCTGCCTATACTGTGGGGCACCTGACCACCAGTTGAGGGATTGCCACGCTAGTGGAATCCGAAGAGGCCAGAATGGTGTACAGCAGGCTAGAGGAGGCCAGCAGGGGCGTGCATTCGCCATGACAGTTGAGCCCACCCAGGCAGTAGCAGAGCAGATAGCAGGTTCCAATCTTACGATCTCATTTCCGTATTTGCTTCCTTATAAACTGTCTTGAACTTCGATTCTATCTGTTCTTGATCGTTGGATGAAATTTTATTCTTGTGATGTGATATTTTTCTGAGATAAGTCGTATGGGCTAGGTCGCCTCGATTATGAGATTTTAGAATCCTCTAGGCTCATGCTGGCAGGTAGAGTGAGGACATATAGTCGGACTATGGACGTATTTCTCGGGTGCGGGAATTTAAGGTTTTCGCTGCCAAGCTAACGACAATACAAAAATTTTAAATATCATGATTCTAGAGGTATGTACCGTAGTTGAGGACTCTGTGATTATCGTAGCCTTGCTCACTGGCATGATGGAGATTCTGAGTATCATGATTATTGGACAGACGCATACGATTATCGAATTGCATGATTTTCTGTGTTTACTTCGTTTTAAATTTTTGAGGATAATTTTTAAGGTGGATAGACTTATAGCATCTATTTGAGAGTAATTTCAAATTTTATAATTTTAGTCATTTAATTCATGCTTTGATTTTTTAAAAATTTTATCATTTTAAATTTTAGCCATGACTTGTGATTTTGATGTTTTACTATTGTTTGGTTTAATTTCAAGGACAAAATTTTTTTAAGGTGGATAGATTTGTCACCCCCAGTTTCCATAAATAGGGGTATTTTTGTAATTTTTCATTTTAGAATATTTTTGAAATTATTTATTTATTTATAATATTATTTTGGGGTTATTTGAGTCGGGTTCGAATTTCAGCTCAATCCGACTTGAAACGGAGACCCGGGGTAGTTTTGACTCTAGTGGACCCACCCACTAGTTAGCCATGGCCCACATGTTAGTTATTTTAGTTAGTGACTAGGCTAAATTATTTGGTTAGGATTAATTAGATTATAGTTAGCTGGAATGACCAAACTAGCCCCCTGCTTAAACCTTTCCTAATAATTAATTAAATAGGCTAGTGGGGTATTTTTAGACATTTCAAAATAGGACAAATCAGCCCATCTAGGCCGGCCATGGAAGGGGGGGATAAGGGGTCAGTCACCATCTCTTCCATTTCATTTTATCCATCCATTTTCTCTCTCTTGTTCTTCCCCAAATTTCTAGAGAACAACTCCATTGATTTCATCTCCAAATCCACCATTTCTTCCACCAAATCTTCTTATTTTCTCCTCTACTCTATAGTTAGAGGGTGCTAGCCAAGTTTGGGAGGAATCGGAGCTCGTTCGTGTCCTTTTGGAATCTCTACGTGTCGGTGTCGAGTCGGAAGGCTTTTTACTTTGAATCTCTCTCCCGGAAGGTATAATCTCTCCTCTAAACCATCCCAACATGCATATAGGTTGATTTTTGACCCATAGGAATAACCCCCATGGTTGTGTCTCCATTTGTGTCCGTTTCGTGTCCTTTTGGAGACTTTTAGGAGTGTCCTATGTGTAGGTTTGTGTCCTAGTGGAAAAATTCCTATTTGGACACATGTAGATTCATTTATATATTGTTTTGATGTTATTCTAATATTTATTCCAGATTTTCATGTGTTTAGGAATGTGTTTTCCATAGTATCATAATGTATCATATTATCTAATATCAATATACGTATATATATGGTGGTATATATTAATCTCTCTCTCTCTCTCTCTCTCTCTCTATATATATATATATATATATATATATATATATATATATATATATATATATATATATATATATATATGTATATGTATATTATGGTTTATATATATGTCGATATATACTATGGTGGGAATGTGTGACATTTTGTGTTTGGATTGGGGCACTTGTAGGTTCGGCCATGCATGGGAGAGTGTGTGTGTTTGTGTTGGTTAAGAGTGAGTGCATAAGAGGTGTTTGAGTGTGGGTTATAGAGAGGGGGATTTGAATTGGATGTGTATATGTTAGAATAGAAGGGGATTCGAGTGTGTGTAGGTGTGGTGTTTGAGAGGTTGTGAGAGAGGGGAATTGAGATGTGAAGTGGAGAGTGGAGAGTGGAGTTGATGGGGGGGACACCCATTCACTGCTGCTGCTAACAGCAGCAGGACAGTCCCCATATTACTGTCCAATTGGCCCCTAAAAACCACTCTATACTCATGTCCTTGCTCCCCCATTCCTGCCTAAACAAAGCCCGATATAGGTGCCCCAATTCAGTCCAATAAAACCCCACATTCCAGCCCAAAAATCTGTCCCTACATACCCTTAAACACAGCCATGTAGCTGTCCAATTTGAGCCTTGTTCAGCCCCTAGATGACAGCCCCCAAACACCCTTTGCTGTCCACACAAATCAGTCCCCATACACCCCCTGTTAACCCCCACATATAAGTCCAAACACAGCCACTATTTTGGCCTATACATCAGTCCTAATACCACCCTTAAACCACCCCTAAACATCCCCAAAACCTGTCACTAAACACCCTAAATTCCAGCCCAATACATGTCCATAAAACCTGTCAAAACAGTCCACTTTTTAGCCTATATTGGCTGTCCCTATACCACTCTAAATCAGTCCAGTTTTGCCCTATATGGCTGTCCTATTTTGACTTCAAAAAGTCCTATTAGTCCCCTCAAATCAGTCCACAAATTGAGCCTTGAGTGTGTGCATTATGAGCTTGTGTGTGTGTGTGTGTGTGTATTTGTGAGTTGTGATATGTGTGTGAGAGCCTAAATGAGTATAGCAAATAACTAATAGGAAAAACCTATAGGAGAGCCTATGTGAGTGTTGTGTGTGAGTGAGAGTGTTATATGTGAGTGGTGTGGGTGAGTGCTATAGTGATGTGAGGATTCATGATATTGGTAGGGGTAATGGGTAGATAACCAATACATGTCCTAAAATAGGTTAGATACCCAGGATACCTATTTTCCTTGGTAGGTAAGCCTTAGATAGGATAGTATCTAGCTATCCTAAGGAGCCTAGGCTAGTATCTTGGGTATTAGCGGGGTTTCCTTGGTATTGGGCAAGGTATCGGGATTTACCTTGGTAAGTAATATAGGTTTTATCTAGGAATAGGGTATTTGAGTTTGGAGTCTAAGATAGAGTTAGAACTTGATTCCCTTGGTTGGTAATGATCAAATATAGTGCTCCTAGACTAGTTTTGATGTCGGTTGACCATTTTGACCAAAAGTCAACAAAAGTCAACCGAGAGTCAAACTTAGTCTTTAAGCGACTAGATTTGACCGAAACCAAACCAGAGTTGACCAGTTAACTGAAAGTCAACAGTTGGTCAACATTAGACTAGTTTGACCTAGGGTTGACCTAGAGTTGACCAGAGTTGACCAGTTGACCAAAAGTCAACTGTAAGTCAACCTTTGACCCCGTTTGACCTAGTTTGACTTGGATTGACTCCCAGTGACCTGGTATGACCTAGTATGAACCAATATAACCTAGTATGACTCAGTTTGACCTAGATTGACCTAGTTTGACTTAGACTTGCATTCATGACTTATATTAGTTCCTTTTTCAGTATAAAGCCCTGTTTGACTCATTGTATCTCATTTTAGGTCTGTGATTACTCTGAGCGTATGTTCACCTTATCAGCTCAGGACCAGAGGCGAGTACATTCACTGATAGTTTTCATTGTCTTGATATCTACTATATCCGATTCAGTTATAGTATCTTACATGATTCCTGACACGACGGTTCACGGACTAGTATACGTTGGATCTTGTCATGAGATGTTATTCCCGGATTTTCCTTGGTATTTTGGTATGTGATATCCATGTTCATGTACTTATATAGACATCGATTTAGGAGTGGGCTGATCACCTGCTTTTGAATCCGTGTCATGATGTGCCATGTCCGGATCCATGATAATATTCGGGAATGGGGGAATTATTAGAGGTTATGTGATCAAAGCCTCCATGTCACTATTTTGCTAGCGCCACCCTCACCTCACGTAGGGTGTAGCAGATACCCTATGCCAGGTTATCCAGGTTGGCCGGCATGACTCTCCGTTGAGGTTACCGCGGATTGTCGGGCCAAGTGGATAACCCCACCATGACTCCCTAGCCGATCACATATCGCTCTAATAATTCAAATCATATTTTACATTTATTGTCGTATCTTATATTCCAGTTCAGCTTTACTTTCTGTACTTCTCACCATGCTATGATTTTATTACTCACATGCTCTACCTGCTTTTATACTATACCATGATTTGAGACTAAGTTCTATTTGAAAGAAGAGTTACAATCCCGATCCTTGTTTGGTTCAAGGGTTGTAACTCGGCTTTCAAATGGTTCCCAAGTCGCCTATATCTTTGTCTTGTATTTCATTATAATGTCTCTTATAGTATTTATCAATTCATATGGAACTGCTGTTGGTGTTTGTACTTGCTCATTTTCCTGACAGGATACCGTTGACATATTACAGATGATTCTGAGACTGATTGCCCGACCTACTATGGGGTCGAGTCTGACGGAGTAGACTTAGACCATGGCTTGTTGGTAGAGCCACTAGACTTCGCTCACCCTGAGTAGTATAGCTAGTTAGGTTTGCCTGGCCTGCGAGCCAGCTAGTACTTACAGTTTGTAGTACCTTAGATATATTTTCTGTGACTCTGGATGTTTGTGTATAGCTCTGGCTTGTGTGGATCTTGGACTATTTCCTGCTTTCATCTATTATATTTTCTTTTCGTGCTATCTACCTTAGTTTGATATATGTGATTGAGACTGTATTGCTATGTCACATCCATTTGGAGAGTATATACTATACAGGTACATTTATCTGTTTTAGTCGTAGTATTTACAGACCCTATATACAGCGTTCTACCGCCGATACTGCGGCATAGGCTGGACGTAACCACGTGCTCGTGCCCCTCTTCAGGGTGCGGGTCGTGACACGATTAAAAATTAACCTTCGTATTTCCTTTACGTACACCTTCAAATATTATCCTTCTTAAAATTTTAAAACCTCCACAAAATCTTTAATTAATTTTTTTATAACTCAAAATCGTTGTGTTCACTCTGTTCCTAGTCATCATCTTACCAACATCTTATTCAATTTTGTATCATCATCGCATTACAGTTAAATTCTCCTCCATTTCTAAATTCCTAAATTTAGCATCACAACTTAAATGAAATATCTCGAGAATCAATACCCTAAAATTATCCAAGTTCGTAAAAACAAACCGACCTCGAATATCCTAGTTATTTCTAAAGTACACCTACGAAATATTACTGTTCTAACCATCAATATATACATCCTACTATCCTGCTAGTCAGCCGGAGGGGTCACTACCTCCTGAGCAATATGAGGTAGAAACACGCTCTTAGTCATATCTGAAACTGCAGCTACGCTCAGGGGACAAGCTCGGGTCATGGGTGCCATACTAGAAGTAGAAAGGGAAAACAAAAAATCATCAAAGGCTGTAAGTCAGACTAACATCCTATGTAAAAACTGACAATTTTTTATAAACAACTAAGAGTTAGCTACAATGGGTTACTATTCTAATGCTAGAGCTAAACTATCATCTCTAAAATAAGGGCCTAACACAAGTCATCAAATCATTGTACTATGAAAGAATTATATCTAATGAAGTTCTACGAAGAATTATACTAAATAACTAAAATTATCCCTAATCCTAAGTCAATTGATGATGGAAAAAAACAATTTTTTTTACAACAGTAGGGTACGATAGAGATGACATGTTTAAAAATCTTCTCAAGATACAATCTGATAATCATATGCGTCTGTCCAAAATCATGATACTCAGAATCCTCGCCATGCTAGTAAGCAAGGCTGCGATAATCCATAGAGTCCGCAACTAAGGTACATACCTTTAGAATCATGGTATTTAAAATTTTTGCATTACCGCATGCTTGGCTGCGAAAACGTTAAATTCCCACATCCGAGAAATACATCCAAAATCAAACTCTATATCTTCGCCATGCCAGCTAATATGGCTGTAGAAGACTTTAAAATCCATAACTGAGGTGACCTAGCCCATAAGATTTATCTTGGTAGAGAATCAAACCAACAATGAACACCAAGAATCAAATTCAACAACGAACAAGAAAGGTAGACAGTAACTGTTGGAATCGAATTTCGAGATAGTTTATAATAAGATTCTCAAGGATCATCCCAGGAATCTCTCAATGAATTCTAACTGTGATTGAGTATCCTCTCACGCTAAAGCCTATTCCGTATCTCTTACCGCAGGTGCACAATAGTACAATTAATCGTCTTACTACCACGACTTCGCACTAATGCGAGTCTCGACCTGCATGGGCCACCACACCACTAAAAACGTATCACTATCCGCACCCGGTTTAGGGGCAGAGTACGTGGGTACGTCCAGCCTACACCGCAGTGTCGGCGGTAGAACGATGTTCTAGGTCACAAACACACAATATAATATACTCTCCAAACGGAGGACAATCTTAGAAGATACAACTCAATCACATAAACTAGAGGTAGATAAATGGCACGATAATATAGATATAAAATCTACAGAATGAGATACAACCAGAAATAAAATAAGTCTAAGTGTTATCAACACTACTACATAACATCTGAAAGATACAAATCAAGACAACACAATAAGTAAGATAAAGTCCTAGCAATCTAGTCTAGGAACTAGGGTAGTCTTCTCAGTGCAAGCTGGATCCTCCTGAGGGTCCAAGTTGTAAGTGTCGTCTACATCAGCTCCATAGGGTAGTGCCAAGGTCCTCCAAGTTATCTTTAATATTTTGTCAACGGGTCTAATCAGGACAGGAACGAGCACATATCTCCAAAATAGATCCAAAATATGGTAGGAAATATAGAACAAGCAGTAGAATAAAATACATGAAACGCTGTAGAGAGATGTACATGAAGAACATGAAGTACATGAAACACCATAAAGAGGGATGTACATGAACAGTTAAAATAGACAAATCTGAGTACATGAAACAGTTTTAAAGAAAGTAAGAACTATAAGTAAACTATAAGTGATTTAGAGCACAAGATGGTTATGTAGTCGGCTTGGGTTGCACATGATAAATAACCGAGTTGCACATGAAGTAACAGAGTTGCACATGATGGAAAAAGATCACATAATCATTTATACTCACCCCTACCCCTAATCAATACACAAGGATCCAGTCAAGTTACGTTACATACATGATTTGTTGGTTATACATATGGAACATGTGAGAACATGGCATACATGATAGCACATGAGAGTACACAAGAGAATATGAGCGTACATAATTGCACATGAGAGTACATGAATAACATAAGTACATGGAGCATATGATGTACATGAAACACATGACATAAAGTACCCGATGCACCCGATAAGGGGGATAACATCTCATGAAAAGATCCATATAGTACCAATCCGTGATAACAACGTGACAACATCAAGTAAAGTAGTCTAAAGCAAGAATATAGATACTATCATGAATAAAAATGATCAGAGAATGTACTCGCCTGATAACCTGAACAACTGATATGTATAGATGTCCAAACTGGAGCCACATAGTCCTATTAGAGCAATACAAGTTATAGAGAGTTCAAATTACAATGATTGAAATATACAATACAACCTACATGATTCTAGGTCATTCTAAGTCAAAGTCAAGTCTTGGTCAATTCTGGTCAACCTCTAAGCTAACTTGGTCAACTGTCTAGTCAAACTAGGTCAACAATCTAGGGTTTGGTCAAACTATAGTCTACATAACCAAATAGGTCCAGTGAGTCTATTTCTAGGTTATCCATAGGTTACCTATACCTTAACATGTATCTAACATAACTATATACATATACATTACATATATAGGTAGACATAACTATACACTTATATATAACATTACATATATACATAACCTTAACATATATCTATATATATCCCTATCTACATGTAAACTCACAACCAACCTCACACTCCTAATCCCAGAAAAACTGAGAACAGACCAAATCTCATATGTATACAGCCTATATATATACATATGTATACAGCCTATATATATACAAAATATATATAGCCTAACCTTAATATCATATTGTAGGTCCTACAAAATCAAGTTGCATCAATCAACAAAGTAAAAAATTCAAGATATTCATCATTTTGATGAGTTGCGCAGAGAACAGATTGCGCAGACATTACATTGCGCAGGTTGGTTTGCGCATGTTCCCAACTACGCAGGCTTACGTGGCAAAAGTCATGATTACCTGAATCAAATCAAATCTTCCTGACAGCTGACAGTACGGATAACGAGGAGACTGATCGTTTTTGGCGCCGCACAGTGCTCGAGGGCGACTGACAGGTGGCAGCGCAATCCATGGTTGCGCAAACCATTCCTGCACAGTCTGAGTCTGCGCAAACCAAAGTCTGCGTAGTTCACTTTGCGCATTCTACCAACATAACTGACAAATTATATGTGGTATTCATGCCATCAATTGCTCATTATGTGGCAACTATCTATGCACGATCATGCGCATTTCAATCAAATGATGCCATGTGTCCCAGATAGTTGGCCCACGATCCAATAACTGCCTGCGCAGTCCAATGCTGCGCAAACCAGTTGCTGCGCAAATCATCTTGCGCAGTCCAGAATAACTGAAAGTTAGTTATTTCCAGAACTCTATAAATAGAGTTTCAAGTCTTCATTTCAGGGGGGAATCAGATCAGACATAAAGTTCAGAAATCAGAGAGTTCAGGAGTTCTTGCCGAAGTGCTGCTGCATTCTTCCGAGGCTTTTGCCTTCAACTTCCGAGGCTTTTGCCTTCAGTTTCCAGAGTTGTTTTCAACTTCAGAGGCTTCATCTTCAAAAGTTCACATCGTCCAAGGGATAAAGCAATCGTCATCAAGATTGGATTCCTACAGTTGTAATTTTCCCAGAATTCTTGTAATATTTATTACAGTTTGTATCAATAAAGTTTTATACTTTTGTTTTTGCAAACAAAATGGCGACTCTGCTAGGGACAACTTTCTCCTCCGACGAGGAAGTAGCAACTCAATATGACGTAGCGTCTATCGGGAAGACGCAGAAGACGCTGGTTGTTAAGGTCAACCAGACAGCCTACGAGGCGATGCTCAACTCCAAGACCACTCTCCGTACTACAGCCACTTCTGCCAAGAGCAAAGTGCGCTCAATTTGGGTTTCCAAAACTGCTGCACCATCTGGCAGTTTTTCCACCAAGGGTGCTGTGCCAACTGCTGCACAAACTGCTGTGCCAACTGCTGCACAAACTGTTGTGCCAACTGTTGCACAGTCTGTCTCAACCAATGCTGCACAATCTGTTGCAGTCAATGCTGCGCAGTCTGTTGCAACTATTGCACTGGCTACTTCATATGATGCCTTGTCAAAACAGAAGACTCCTATGACTCTTGCACAATTGGCAGTAGCTTTTCCTGTACAGACTAATACTCCAGCAACCAAAGTGCATCCCAAGCACTCTAAGGCAAGAACTCCTGATGCACTTCCTACCAAAGCTTCTACTGCACAAGTGACCAGTGCACCTTCCATCCATGCGCAAACTAAGCCTGCGCAATCCAAGAGAAACAGCCCTTTGGCTAAACTCTCTTCTTCTCATAACAAAGGAAGAGATTCCACTCCTCTTCCCAAACACCCTATTGCTCCTGCGCAATCCACTGGGGGTAGTCCTTTGGCTATTCCTCTTTCTCTCCAAAACAAAGGGAAAGGCCCGTTAGTCTTTTTTCAAACTTCCTTGTCTCATGAATTGGAAGATAACAGAGGGAAACGCTCTTTAGCTAACCCTTCATCTCAAAACAAAGAAAAAGGCCCTTTGATCTTTTCTCAATCTTCTTCAGTCTTTACTGAAGAGGTCAGTACAAAAACTTCTACAAATAAGGATTCTTCTTTCCTTCATGACAAGGGAACTTATACTGATCAAAGAGGTATTCTACCTACCCCAGTAGCAGAATTCCAAGACCTTCCGACATTCAAAATATCCCGTTCCAAACAGGGAAAACTGTTGGTGTCTCAAACAGAAACCCCTGGGAGTGAATTTGCAGATCTAAGAACATATCTTAATAGGCCAACTTCGGCAAAACGTAAACAACCTATGCCGAAGGTCAAGCCTCAAAGACAAACCTCCAGGAACAAAAATCCTGATACCTATGCCAATGAGGTGAGCACTTCCTTGTACACACAGGGGACAAAACATTTGAAGAATCGGAACCATGTTCCAAATGTTGTTAAAGAACATATTCCTCGAACCTTTCCTCGTCCTGGCATGGTTTCTGATCTCCGAGAACATCTCAAGCAAAAATGAGATAGTGCTTCAACTCCTTCAGTTCAATCATCTGATCATCATTGCAATCATAAAGTCATAATCTAATGTTGTTGTCAAACAACAAAATGATCTGTCTTTGATCGTTTGACTTTTGCTAAATCTGAACCTATGTCAGAGGAAGATGAAGTCTTGTATGCTTCTGTTAACATGACTTCCCGAAACACTGGGGGTAAAAGATGCTCTAAACATGGCAGACTTCGTAAGTCAAGCCAACGATATTTAGAACTACTCCAAGAATCTTCCGAAGGAGTGTTTCAACATACCCGTTCCCGAAGCCGAGATACAATCGGTCAAAGAAATCTTCTTCAAGATCCTTCTGGTCATTTTCCTCTTTCTCAGTCAGGAGATGACTCTTTCTCCGACTATGATACATACAGCAAAAGTTCTGAACAGACAGTGTCTTCCACTGTACCAAGAGAAGTGACATCTTATGTTGTCACTGATGATCAAGATGCTTCAACGTCTGCAAATCAAGAACAGCGAATCGCTGTACTTGAAGACAAGCTAAAGACCATGGCTGAAATGGTTGCTAGTATGCATTACATCATTGTAGCACAGCATGCTACACCACCAATTGCACCTACTACTAGTCCAGAGATCATAGCATCTTCAGTACCTGCTAATACTGGGGTGGGGGTAGTGCCTCCCCAAATGCCTCATGTACAAGTGCAAGTACAAACTACACCTAGCCAGTCAGGAGCTGGGGGTAGTGCTTACAATGCTATTCTTCCTCCTACCACTACAACTCAACCTGTTCCTTCTTCGTCATCAGAAGACGCCAATGAAGCTGTCAAACTCTTACGAACTCAGTTCGAAGCATTTAAAGAGAAAGACAACTTGCAAAGATTGGGGATTAAGCAGCCCTATCCAGTTGAATGGAAGGAAGTCACATTTCCTCCAAAGTACAAGATTCCAACAATCTCTTTGTTCGATGGCAGTACTTCCCCAAGTCAATTCATCAATCATTTTGAGGTAATGATTGTTCAACTTCAACCAAATGACGCTCTTCTTACCAGAGTGTTCGTCGATTGTTTAGCCGGCGTAGCATATGATTGGTACAGAATTTTGCCCGATGATTGCATCACATCCTTTTCAGGTCTCAAACAAATCTTTCTAGAACGGTTCTATGAAGGATTTAATGATATGACGATGTCAGCTCTCAACAAAATCAAACAGAAATATAATGAAACTGCTGAGAGCTTTATCGAACGGTTCCGTCGTGAAGCTTTGAAAATGCCTCCAGGAACTCCAGCTGCTGTCACTATTGATACTTGTAAGGCAAATCTTTTGCCTATTATCAGTATGTGGACAGGGTCTACCCAATTCTAAGATTGGCCCTCATTCATTGTCAACGCCAAATCTGCTGAAGTGAGTGCCGACAAATTCAAACAATTGGGGGTACAAATGTCTAACCCTGATCGAGATGAGCATCAGAATTCAGGTGGTGGCAACCGCCAGAACAATCGTAAAGCAAAAGATACTTTGAACATTAACTTGAACAAAAACAAAGAATCTTTGGCTGTCAATGTAGCTCCGCCTACATCCACTTCTACCCCTTCTGTACCTCCACCAAGGGAACCTCGTCCGAAAGTAGAATATTCCTTTGACGAGAATGACACTGCAAGCATCTTTGAGTGTTTACTCAAAAGTAATAAAATTCAACTCCCTGACCCAAAGAAACCTGATGAAGTCGGTAAGACCAATCATCCTAAGTATTGTGTCTATCACCGATTCATTGGACATCCTACTAGAGCATGCTATGTACTCAAAGGTAAAATCCAAGAGCTTGTTAATGCTGGAGTTGTTACCTTGCAACAAGATGAAAAGACTGTCACTGCCAACATGGTTTCAGTCCAATTTGGGGACTTCCCTCCACAGATGGTACAGCACGGTGTCATTCCAATTCCTAAAGCTACTCTTGAGATTGAAAATCTCCCACTTCCATTAAATAAAAGTCTTGTTCCTTTGTCTCTTGACAACGGTGAAATTATGTGGATCCATCCTGATCTTGCTTCGGAATTTAAGTTGTCCTCTTCTTCCAAAAAGAAAACTCGTTCTAAAGGCAAAACCAAAATTTGCAACATGGTATCTTTTGATCTCATAGTTGACGAAGAGATTCTGTTAGGCACCAGATCAGGGAAAGCCTATTTGAAAGATCATTCTGAAGGTCAAAAGGATCCTGCTTCTTCTTCTGAACCTGCTCCGGCACAACCTGCTTCTACTGAAGAGGTTCCTTCTACATCTTCACCAGTTGTAGTATCAATTCCTTCCAAGCCAACAACGGCTGACAAAGGTAAGCAACAAGTTCGCTTCGACAAACCCTTGAAGAAATCATCTCCTACTGGGCTTGAGAAACCTTACAATTTTGATATATTGGCTCAACTAGCCAATACACCAGCAAAGTTGTCTATCTTTGAACTCTTGCGTCTTTCCAAAGAGACGCGAGAAACTCTACGTGAAGCTCTTATGCAAGCAGAAACTTGTCTAACCTTTCTCAAAAAGTCCGAAGCAGAACCAGTCTCTTGTAATAGTGTTCAGAAATTGATTCCAAACATAACTTTCACACAAGATGACATGCTGATGGAAGACAACAGGCATGACCGTCCTCTTTACTATACAGGATATGTCGATTCGATGAAAGTCGATCGTATTCTGATAGATCCAGGATCTGCTCTCAGTATCATGCCGAAGACGATGCTCGATGCTTTGAAAATTCCTGTACATAGTCTCTCCACTACAATCACTGCTATCCTTGGATTTAATCAGGGAAGAAGCGAATCTTTGGGCAAGATTCGCCTAAAACTCCAAATAGGCAATCTTCGCACAAAAGTTACATTCTACATCATTGACAATTTTGGTTGTTCTTACAATGCTCTATTGGGGAGACCATTCTTACATGAGCACAATATTGTTCCATCAACCCTTCATCAATGTTTCAAATATGTTGATGATAAAGGAATAGTTCACAAGGAGGTTGCGGATCTTTATCCCTTCAAAGGCGTTGAAGCGTACTGCAACGACGCTCGGATGTACAAGAATGAATTCATGAAGATTGTGTTAGGTTTAGACACTGAAGAAGAACAAGAAACAATGCCCAAAGACACTCTTATCATACCTGTCAAAGGGCGAGTTTCACATCCTCAGTCTTCTAAACCACTGGCTATTCACTTGCCAATTCAAAAGAAATCAGTTGATGCTGATCAAGATCAAAGGGAGCTCACCTCTTCTGAGCCACTTGTTGTTGATCTCACTCGCAACAAGGAAAAAAGGGATCTCACCTCTTCAGAGCCACTTGTTATCGACCTCCGTCATGACAAGCCTCCTCCACGTTCTTCTTCTCCCCCTCTTGTAATTAATCTGACCAAGCCTACTAAGGCTAAAGGTCCTGTTGTAAATACTGATGTACAAATTAATGAAAAAGCACCTACTTTCCAGTATACTGATGTTATTTATTATACTAAATGCTATCTGGATATGTTAGATAGCTTTCAATCAATTACAATAGAAGTTGTACAATCTCTTCAGACAGAAGTCTCACTTGAAGATCCAGATGATTCTTACCGTATTCACTCTTCTCTAAAGAAAGGTGAAAGTCCAGTACTTTTTAGTAAAGGACCAGAAAAACAATTCAGCTATACGGATGATAGCAAACTTAACGATACAGGACATCTCCAGTTCCATCATTATAGTCAACAATCAAAAGACATCATCTGGAAAATGGGCTATGACTTCAAAAGTGGCCTCAATTACGGTAAAGGTAGACGAACTCCTATCCGCACGACTGTTCCGGAAGGAAAATCACAAATGTATTATAGCAGGACTAAGAAAGGTCTCGGATATACTTCTCCTCCACTGTTATCCCCAGCAGCCTCTGACTCAGACAGTGAAGAACGCTCTAATTCATCTGATTCTAGATCTTGGAATTCTGATACTAACATTGGTGAAGTTCACAGGCTGATCGTATCATCTAACATGGTCTCCGCTGAACTACCATAAGGCTATGATGAAGAGGTTGAAGAAAGTCCTGAAACAGATCCTTGGGCTCAACATATGGATAACCAATGGGTACTTCGCTTTGAACAACGTGAACCTCCTACTGAAGATCAATTAGTTCAAATTGATGTAGGAAAAAGCGAGTCGCCTCGTCCAATCTTCATCAGCAAAAATCTTCCAGAAGCAGACAAACAAGAGTTGATTCTTCTTATTAAAGAATACATCGACGTCTTTGCCTGGAGTTATGAAGACATGCCAGGTTTAGATCCTAAGATTGCTACTCACAAGCTGAACATTCTTCCTAATGCTAAACCAGTCAAACAACAACAAAGGCGATTTAAGCCTGAAATGATGGATGCAATTGATGATAAAGTCAAGAAGCTTATTGCTTGCGGCTTTATTCGAGAAGAACAACATCCTGATTGGGTAGCTAATGTTGTTCCAGTCTTAAAGAAAACTGGCAAAGTTCGAGTCTGTATCGACTTCCGGGATCTTAATAAAGCATGTCCAAAAGATGAATTTCCTCTTCCTATCACAGACGTCATGATTGACAATACTTGTAGGTTCGAACGAATATCTTTTATGGATGGATTCTCTGGATACAATCAGATCAAAATGCATCCCGAAGATGAAAAGCACACATCTTTTCGTACTCCCCGGGGAGTCTATTGCTACACAGTGATGCCATTTGGTCTCAAGAACGCTGGTGCAACCTACCAACGGGCTATGAGTACCATCTTTAGAGAACATCTTTGCAAGACAGTCGAATGCTATGTTGACGATATTGCCGTCAAAAGTCGTCGAAAAGAAGATCATATCCAAGATTTGATAACAATCTTCAATCTCATGCGTCAACATCAGCTCAAGATGAATCCAACCAAGTCATTCTTGGGTGTCTCTAGTGGCAAATTTCTCGGCTTCGTCATTACCTCTAAGGGTATACACGTGGATCCCGAGAAGATCAAAGCCATCCAAGAGATGCGTCCTCCACGCAACCTAAAAGAGCTACGAGGATTCCAAGGCCGACTTACGTACATCAGGCGATTCATTTCGAACTTGTCTGGACGCTGTAGACCATTCACTCAATTAATAAAAAAAGGTGTATCTTTTGTTTGGACTGAAGAGTGTCAACGAGCATTCGACGATATCAAACGATATCTTATGAACCCACCAGTCTTGGTGCCACCTATCTCTGGCATTCCGTTCTTGATGTATGTCCGTGCTATGGATCATTCATTGGGTGCTTTACTTGCCCAAAAGAACAAAGAAGGTCATGAACAGGCTATCTATTATCTTAGCCGAACTATGATTGGTGCTGAACACCGTTATAGTCCGGTCGAGAAAGAATGCCTGGCTCTCATGTTTGCTATGCAAAAGACGAGGCATTACATCATTGGCTAAACTATTCATGTCATATCCTGAGTTAATCCTCTTCGGGTACTCAAGAAGAAGCCTAGCACACTTAATTCTCGGCTGGCTACATGGGCAATCCTGCTAGCTCAATATGACATGGTGTACGTTCCACAAAAGTCTGTTAAAGGTCAAGCGCTGGCGGACTTCTTAGCAGCTCATCATGTGCCTGAAACATCTAAACTCTATGACAAAATTCCAGACGAGACGTTAGAAGTCAACATGATCTCTGAAGAGTTTCCAACTTGGCGTCTATTCTTTGATGGTGCATCGAGAATTAGACCAAATGGTGCTATTGTAGCAGGAGTTGGAGTGGTCCTCGTTTCTCCAGACGGATCAATTATCCAAAGAGCCTACTCTTTAGATGAACCTTGCTCCAACAATGTGGCAGAGTACAATGCTCTACTCATCGGCCTTCAGTTAGCCAAACAACTGAATGTTGAATATCTCGAAGTCTACGGTGATTCTAAGCTGGTTGTTAATCAGGTTAGAGGAACCTATGAAGTCCGTCATCAAGACCTGGTGCCTTATCATGAAGCAGCAATCAATATAGCTATATCATTCAAAGCTTTCTTCATCGACTATGTTCGGCGAGCTTGTAATACCGAAGCAGATGCTTTAGCCAATCTTGCAGCTGTCTTAGCCATCCCTATCAAAAGACAGCATGTGGTGGTTATTTCCAATCGAGAGCTATTCTGTATTGAAAACAATCGTAATATTGAATACAGTAATCTCGCTGAAGTCAATGTTATCGATGAAGACTGGAGAACTTCTTTTATCGATTTCGTAGTTCATGACATACTCCCTGAAGATCCTAAGGAGGCTACGAGTGTTCGTCGACGATCTCTCCGATTCTACTACAATCAAACTACCAAAACTCTCTATCGACGAACTTATGACGGTCTTCTCCTACGTTGTCTCGCTGGTGATGAAGCCAAACAAGTGTTGCGTGAAGCTCACGATGGTGTTTGTGGAGCACATCAACCTGGTCCTAAATTACAGGATCGCATTAGACGTATGGGTTACTACTGGCCCTCTATGGTATCAGATGCCATTGAATATGTAAGAAAATGTCGTGCTTGTCAAATCCATACAGACTTCATTCATCAACCATCGGAATTTTTACACCCGACTGCTGCTTTCTGGCCTTTCGAAGCTTGGGGCATGGATGTCATAGGTCCTATCAATCTTCCTTCTTCTAGAGGACATCGGTTCATATTAGCAATAACCGACTACTTCTCCAAGTGGGCTGAAGCTATACCTCTGGCTGAAGTCAAGACTAGCAGTGTCATCAACTTCGTTAAACACCATGTCATATATAGATTTGGTGTACCTCGAAGAATCATCCGTGACAATGGACCTCAATTCATCAGCCAGAAGTTCACCAGATTCTGCGATGATCACCGGATTGACAATGTCGCCTCAACAGCATACAATCCTGCCGCTAATGGTTTAGCTGAAGCCTTTAACAAAACTATTATTAAGCTCCTTAAGAAGTTTGTATCCACTAACAAACGGAATTGGAGCGAGAAACTTGGTGAATGTCTTTGGGCTTATCGAACTACGGTCCACAATCCCACAGGCTTTACACCTTTCTCTTTGGTGTTGGCTGTGAAGCTGTCCTCCCTTTAGAGCTGTAAATTCCTTCTTTAAGGATTGCCATTGCTAATGAGCTCACTACAGAGAATAACGACCTTCTTCGACTTCAAGAATTGGAAGCACTTGATGAGAAGCGATTAATGGCTCAACAGCACATTGAGTTATACCAAGCCCGCATCTCGAAGACTTTCAATCGCAAAGTTAAAATCAGAACATTTCAGCAAGGAGAACTTGTTCTAACGGTCAGACGTCCTATGACTATGGCTCATATGAGCAAAAGGAAATTCGATGCGAAGTGGGAAGGTCCTTATGTTGTAAAGAAAGTCTTCTCAAATGGAGCTTATCAACTTTTGGAGCTTGATGGTCGAGTTGCTATGATGCCTATCAATGGCAAGTTCCTTAAGAAGTATTATGTATAAATGTAAATGCTTGTAAATCATCAGACAGAATCAAGTTCATAAATAAAATTTAAATTTTATTTCATTACATGATAGTACATGATATTAAAGGTCACTATCATCTTTCTCTATATTGGGACGCGGGCCACTGCCGTCCTTCTTGAAAATATGATCAGCAAAAGAACCGAGAACCTCCTTGCTGGAACCCACGAGGAATTTGCAGGTGGCCATCCTCATGGCTTCTTCTTCTTCAGTCCTTCCCGGTTCGAGCAGGAAGTCCAGAATGTCCCGCGGTGGCTGGGGTGCAAACGAACCCTCACCTACTTCTGCCTCCTTCGGCTGAACTGGATCGGCAGGGCGTTCTTCAGTGCCCTTTTCAACCTGCGAGGCGATCTCAGCCTTCTTAGATGCTTCTCCGAACGACATTTTTATGTTAAAAGAGCAGAAGTGTTCGTTCCTGTCAGATTTCTGCTATATTTATAGACAGAAGTTCCTCAACTAACGAAGCGACACATTCATCCGACGGTTCATCCGTTCATTAACTCCTGACGGTTTATCCGTTCATTTATTTACATTCATTCGACGGTTCATCCGTTCATTAACTCCTGACGGTTCATCCGTTCATTTATTTACATTCATTTGACGGTTCATCCGTTCATTAACTCCTGACGGTTCATCCGTTCATTTATTACATGCATCCTGACGGTTCACCCGTTCGTTCATTCACCACTAGACGGTTCACCCGTTCGTTCACCATCATTTGACGGTTCATCCGTTCATTCATCATCACTTGACGGTCTACCCGTTCATTCATTGACGATTCATCATCGTTCATTATCCACATCAGCAACTCGTCGTTTTTGACTAAGTTGTCAAATCAAAATAATAGTATTCAATATATTCTGCTACGTCCATATTACCTCTGAGCAGATATAATGAATATAATTATTTTCTACAAGAAATATATCATGTCTTGCACCTCTGAATATATTTTCTATCTTTATTATTTATATCTGAATAAGATATGCAATAAATAATAGAGCCACAATAAAATGTCTTTTATTTATCAAAATATAAGGCATTACAGAAACGTATCAATAGTGACAAACACAAAAATACAAAAAGTCCTAATCAAGAAGGAGGGATAATCAGATTGTCAATTTGCTGCTTCAGTGTCTGCAGCTCTTCTTCATGAGTTGATGCTACTATCCTTCTCGCTTCCTCCATCCCGCTTTCTTCATCAAAAATGGGCATATCCACTGTCCGACGGGTGATTTCTGCACCATGGATTCTCATACTCATTCCTCTCTTCAATTAAAGCATTGAATTGTTCAATCACCAGTTGGTGATTAACAGTTTCTTCTTCAAACTCTTGTTGGAGGCGAGTAATTTTTGCTTTCAGCTCAGCAAGTCGCCGTCATTTGCTTTCAGCCATTAAAGTAACTGATTCTATCTTAGAATTGTATTCAGCTGATTTTGCAGAATGAGCCTCTAACAGATTTTGAAGGGTTAACCTTTCCATATCAGCAGCTTGAGCCAGTCGCTCAAATTCAGCCTGTACTAAAGAATCTATATCCTTCTTCTTGAGCTCCTTGTACTTCTTGATGGAGACTTCTAATTCGTTCAAAATGTGTTCAAGGAGAGTGGCCTGAGCTTCGTCTCCTTGGTCTCTTATGGCTCTTATTAAGAAAGAAGTTGGCTTCCTAACCATAATGAAGTCAGCCCCTTCTTTCTCTATCATTTTATGGACAAGAGATCCCAGCGACTCGAAGAAGCATCTGGTAAAAGACTGGACAACTTGTTGATTGATGGCCAAAGTTCCAGGAGTCGCTGCTACCCATGTTGAGGATGGGGTAGCAGGTTGCTCGATTCTTTATGGTTGGACAACAGGTTCTTTAAATAAAGGAGCCAGAGTAGAACTGGTCGCTCCTCCTGTTTGATCCTCTGCAATAGTAAAATTGTTATTTTACTAATTGTTTGTTGATGAACAAGAAGATCAAATAAGAACAAATCTTACCTTGGTTTGGTCTAACAACAAGTGCATTCCTTGCTGGAATGGACTCTTTTTGAACAGAAGTAGCCTCAGCTACGACAGCCTGGCTGCTGCCCGCCTCAGAACCACAAGATAAGTGATGACTAATACTAACAACCACCGTTGGTATAGGCACCATAGCCAGGTCCGTTGGAGGGCAGAATTTCAAGATCTGCAAGAATTACAAAATGAAGATATTAGTTATCAGTTCATTTTAAAAGAAAGAAGATTGCTAGATCTCGTTCTTATACCTTGAGGGTCGGTGGCGGGATTTTCTTTCAGCACGCCTTCATCGGCTGCTTCTTTAGGAGATATTTCTATCTCAACATTTTTAACAGGATTTTCAGCAACATTTTCTACAGATGCCTCCACTTCAATATCCTTTTTAGGATTTGAAATATCATCGACAGTATCAAGAGATATATGTTCTTCGTTATCCTTTTCAGGATCTTGTATATACTCATCAACATTTTCAGTCGAAGAACTCTCTTCGTCTTCTTCTTCTTCTGCTGCTGCATTCCCACTGTTAGTGGCAGTTTGATCGTCTTGCAGGCTATAACTACAATCCTCCAAAGCTGCAATCATTTCACGGTCTTCTTCTTCACGAAGAGTCCTGGGAGTAAGAGGAGGTTGAGTAGTCTCCGCGACAGGTGAATGAGGTCGTACAATATTTTGTTCTTCCTCTAAGATGTTTTCTCCAGGCTTTTCAACCTTAGTTCTTGGGATAAGATCTCCCCTCTGTTCATTCTCTTCAAGAGTTTTACTCCCAGATTCAGAAATAGGTGTGGGAGATACCATTAGAATTCCTGCTGCAGCATCTACTGAAGTCAAGAGTTGTCTGAAAGAAGATTCTTCTAAATGTCTTCTAGTGACCACCCTTTTCTTTCTGTGTAGAGGTTTGACAGGACTCTCTACATTTATTGGCTCTGCTTGTTTCTGCACAGAAGTTGGTGTAGTGGCAGCTTCTTGATGTGTCTCGGCCAATTGCCGAGATTGGGATCTGGTAGTGACCTTTTCAGAAGAAAGATCAAGGATCAATTTCTTTTTTGCCACTGGAGCAGGAGGCTCCTCTCTTCTTCTTTTCTTTGCGGGAGATCTACCCACTTTCAGAGAAACACGTAGTGGTGCATTCACCTCTTGAGGGAACACAATATCCCTCGTAGTTTCTAGAGGTGCATCCGCCGGTTCGTGCACCTCTTCATTCGCAGGGATCGATGGAGCAATTCTCCCTCTCCTCAATCTTGTTGCAGTAGCGAAACTATCTGCGAGATTAAAATTTTTGGCAAAAGTATTCACGGATGTGTAAAACACAGAATATGTGAAGAGCATCCGAGGACCCTGGGGAGTACTCTTTGCTGGCATTGAAAATGTGGCTTTTGTATCACGGGAATTGTAATAAGCCCAAGCTCTAGCTCCGTCTATCAAATAACCTTTGCCTTGGAGGCAGGTAATTGCGTTCCCTACATGGAACTGATCATACCCAAACTACCGAACAAATCGGCTGGGAAGATATGGTTCTAAATAGCACTCTTCTTCGAACCGATAAACTAGATGAGATGGTCGAATCGTCTTCAACCATTCAAAGGCTGTACGGGTCAGAGGCTGCATCTTCGAATCCACCATATTTGTGGGCATCTGATCGTACCCAGCAGGGAAAGGAGCACAACAGAAGTTCCATCCTTTATTCAGATTCAAAACGAATCTACCATTGTCCATGAGAATATCTTCGGAGAAAACTGCCATCAACTTGTCCCATGCCAGGATCCATTAAAGTTGGATAATGAAGAAGCAACCATCCGAATAAGTATGTATATGGTAATTCCAGGCGAGGGAATTCTTTCTCTCCCTTCGCCTTCAGCATCAAGTCAACGTATAAACGAAGACTGGCATTGAGTTTACAGGTCATTGCTGATAGCAAGTCCATTTTATAGCCGAAGACTAACTTAACAGCTGCAAACAGAACGTTGCGGTGAAAACGATCCACGGCACTGGATCCGGGAACTACAAACCTCCGAAGCCAGTATGTTAGAAATCCTGCCAGTTGTGCTTCTTCGGACATGGGTCTGTAGCCCATTCTTAAGTAGCTCTCCAAATTATCTCCTCTCTTCAAAGGAGGATACTCATGATCATCCTTCACTTCTTTATCAAAGTGACCACTCTGTTCCATTAGCTTTATAACCTCTGCGTTGCTCAAAGGTTTGAAGAAGGTAGGGTAGCATTTGTCATTCTCTTTGGTCTTCTTCTCTTCTATATGATTGAGAAACAGATATGGTAACCACTTTGAAGAGTAACAAGTGTTGGCGGTAGCACTCTTGTAATATAGAGAACAGATCTTGTAATGGCATAATAGTTCTTCGAACACTGCCACCATCTCTGTATTCTCTTTTCTGAGCTTGTTTAACTCATCATTTGTCGGTACATACTCCTCATACGGAGCATCTGCCATGGGCAAGTATGAGATATACTTCATCTCGTGGAGTGCAAAGCCCATCTCTCCACCTGGGGTCATGAAGGTTCCCGTCCTATAGTTGTACCTCTCAGCTAAGGCTAAGAATATATAAGGATTAGGAGCAAAGCCGTATACAGTGGCATGCACTGCTTGATATAGATTAATCTGTTGGAGTCTATCTTGGAATGTTGCCAGAATCTAGTTCGCAATGTAGCTCCATCGCTTATAATCTGGATTCACCAATCCAGTCAGTCTGATATCTTGTTCAGGATATTTTCCTTCAACCTTCGCAAATTCATTTGCGAATATTGGTGTCCTAACAGGCATCAGCATAGAGAAGTTCTCTGGTGGAATGCAGCTAGGTCTCAAGCCTCTCAATAGGATGCTATATCTGTCAGAGGAGCTATAAAACATATCCTTATGTTTTGGCCCCTTCTTTACAAAGATTTTCCCTGCACGGGCATCCTGAAACAGAGTAATATTCCACTCCATCTTCCTTGGGTAGCTTGCATGAGCGTACCGCGACAAAGGTAGGCAGCGAGCAATGTCTAGTATGAAGAAGGATCTATCTTTCTGGTGAACTACTCTATCCTCCATCCTCGGCCTAGGCTGAGAGGCTCTCTCAAAGGCGTCACCGAACAGGAACAATGGTTTCTTATGAATTACAGCATCAGCTGATTCTAGAGGCTGTCCATTCATCAAACACATTAAAGTTTCATTATCCTGAGAAATCAGTATAGCCTGACGGAAAGCCGGCAGATCGTACTGAGGATAGTGAACATGAGACAGATCTTCTTTATATTCAGACTCTGAGAGGGTTCCCACAAAATGTTCATAATCTGGGTCTTCATTGACCTCAACTGCATCAACAGACAGATAAAGATTAGTACAAAGTCAAAATCTCTGTTTTAAAACATAAAATATTAGAGTACGCAACCTCAGATTGCTCTGACATGACTTGTGCAACAACAGATTGCGCATCACAAAAGGATGCACAAAGTGATAGTTTGTGCTGACAACCTGCACAAAGCAATCGATTGCGTTGAATTCCTGTCAGCACAATTCAACAAGTTGCGCAGGAATACAGCCTTCATAAAAATGAGGACTGACAGATTGATGCAACCAAAACCCTAAAAAGTGTGGCGCAATATGAACTCATCTCTAAAAAGAGATAAGTTTCGAAGATCAAAGGAAGTCGAATCACCCTAAAAAAGGGTTTTCGATCGGTTCAACTACTTCTCAGAGCGGGGTGCGCAGATTCGTGTCGAGATGCCCGCCGTGCAACTCTGTCAGATGACTCGGCCGGAGCTTTTCCCTTCGCGGCGGCGGTGGCGACAGCATTGGATCGTCGTGGTGCCATGACAATCGTCGGAGGAGGAGAACAGTAAGGGTTGGGAGATTTTCTTCTCAAAGAGCTCGAAAGATTGCAAAGTAAAGAAATGAAAACGAAAAGATGGGTATTTATAGTTTTCGAAATACGAAACGGATGCCTCAGATTGCGCCTAAAATTTTGGTCTTTTCGCTTTGCGCAGACAGCTCATCATCTTGCGCAAAGTGATTCAACATTGAAAAATTCAAAGTATTTCAAAATTTTGAATAAAATTAACTTTCGAAAACTTTGAAGGGGGTCTTATAGGTCCTACAAAATCAAGTTGCATCAATCAACAAAGTAAAAAATTCAAGATATTCATCATTTTGATGAGTTGCGCAGAGAACAGATTTCGTAGACATTACATTGCGCAGGTTGGTTTGTGTATGTTCCCAACTGCGCAGGCTTACGTGGCAAAAGTCATGATTACCTGAATCAAATCAAATCTTCCTGACAGCTGACAGCACGGATAACGAGAAGACTGATCGTTTTTGGTGCCGCACAGTGCTCGAGGGCGGCTGACAGGTGGCAGCGCAATCCATGGTTGCGCAAACCATTCCTGCGCAGTCTGAGTCTGCGCAAACCAAAGTCTGCGCAGTTCACTTTGCACATTCTACCAACATAACTGACAAATTACATGTGGTATTCATGCCATCAATTGCTCATTATGTGGCAACTGTCTATGCACGATCATGCGTATTTCAATCAAATGATGCCATGTGTCCCAGATAGTTGGCCCACGATCCAATAACTGCCTGCACAGTCCAATGCTGCGCAAACCAGTTGCTGCACAAATCATCTTGCGCAGTCCAGAATAACTGAAAGTTAGTTATTTCTAGAACTCTATAAATAGAGTTTCAAGTCTTCATTTCAGGGGGGAATCAAGATCAGACATAAAGTTCAGAAATCAGAGAGTTCAGGAGTTCTTGCCGAAGTGCTGCTGCATTCTTCCGAGGCTTTTGCCTTCAACTTCCGAGGCTTTTGCCTTCAGTTTCCAGAGTTGTTTTCAACTTCAGAGGCTTCGTCTTCAAAAGTTCACATCGTCCAAGGGATAAAGCAATCGTCATCAAGATTGGATTCCTACAGTTATAATTTTCCCAAAATTCTTGTAATCTTTATTACAGTTTGTATTAATAAAGTTTTATACTTTTGTTTTTGCAAACACATATCAATGATACCTATACAATATATATAGGCCATCTCAATATCTCAGTAAACTGAGATACTAAGCACACCCCAACATACCCTCTCATACATATACAAGCCTACTTCTATACTTAACTATATATAATCTAACACATATATACCTATACTCAAAACTGAGAACAACCTATACTATATAAAGATATATATCACCCAACATCTACCAAATTAACATATACACAAACTCTCAAATATATTAACCTGGAACGAAACTCACAATGCATATGTATCAACCTATAGCTCAACCTCTAAACTAACCCAGCAGCTACAATATATATATATATATATATATATATATATATATGAAATAGGAAGGGGATAACGTGTCCCACACGTGTCTAGTAGTGTGTCAAACTAGTGTCCAAAATAGTGTCAAGACACTGGTGTCAAAAACTGGGCATGTACAGTGCTCGTGAACGCGTGTCGAGAGCTCTAGGACACAGCGTGTACAAGCTCTGGTCTCGTGGTCGTGTCCTAGGTAGAATAGGTCTAGGGATACGTGTCAGTGTCACTGTATTATGTCCTAGACGTGCCGTGTCCACGAACGAAACCCGTATCAGAGTCAAAATCGTGCACGTGTGTGTAGTGGTCGAATCAGTACAAGTGTGATTTCTTACAAACCACTCGATCAAATCCCATGAAACTTTGTGAGCACCTTGTCAGACATTGCCCCCACCTCCATGCAAAATACCAAGTGTCCACGTGTCACGTCCCGCTTTCTGAAATCAAACGGTGACGTCATAAATACATCCCCAGGCTACGCGCAGAATTCACGATTGTCGCCCGTAACCATCAGAATGAAAAATACAAGGAACTTACATTGCATTACAAGTAGCTATCATACATGAAACTTTTCTAACAGAGCATCGTCTTACAGGCTTATTACAAAAGTAATTTACAAAACTGACTACGACTGTACTAGTCATAAACTGAAAGTCTTCAGGTAACTACCCCTCGGCGTACTGCGGTGATGCCTCGGCGGAAGCGTCATCTTCTTTCCCTAGTGAACAAATACTAGGTCGTTTAGAAACGACAAGCAAGTCCTCGGCCAAGAACGGTCAAAAGAAGATAAAAAAAATAAGAATTGAAATATAAAGATTTTCTGTTAAGGAAATTAGGAATATGCATACCAATTTATATTGTTATATGAAGGTGCCTTTGTTCCATTCATTTAAGAGATGTAGCGTCGTTCTTACTCCATAAAACAGGAAAATTTCTTCCATAATGGGATATAAATTCCGAGCTTCCCTTGAGCTTACGGTATAGTTTTGCCTCTCTTGAGCAAAACAAAAAAAAAAACTGTCCTTTCATAGGGGCAATTACTTTTAAAATGAGATAAAATTTTATAGACTAACATGTAACGCAATTTTTGGAGAATAATTCCCTGAATATTCATCAAAACATTTCCCGTCAACAATCCCGTTAACCCGGGATCAGGCTGTGAATTCCGAGCCTCCCTTGGGCTTATCAATCATCTATTCGATGTTACTGTCAAAATAGACGTAATAAATTTCCGAGCCTCCCTTGGGCTTGGTTTGCCTCCCTTGAGCAAACTAAATTCCGAGCCTCCCTTGGGCTTAGTTTGCCTCCCTTGAGCAAACAAAATACTGATCAGCTTTTTGTTATAATTATGTTACGGGACATTTAGGGATATTCAGTTTGTTCTCCCCCGCCCAATGCATTCTAAATGTTACCAAGAATTTCCCCAATTGATTTTTGATTTTAAAGAATGTTCCGATTTTTCTGAAAGTCGGAAATTGACTATCTCTTAAAATTTTCAAAAATTTCGGCAGAGTCTCCTTTGTTTTTAGAGCCTCCGAAAATTTGAAAAGACAATATATGATAAAAAAATAAATTTCGGGTTCGTCGACCCCTTCGGTGGAGCAACTCTCAACACCGGAACCACACAAGTATATATCGGGTTCGCCGACCCCTTCCGTGGAGCAACTCTCAACACCGGAACTCAAGCAAGCATATGTATATATAAAATGCTTAATTCTTACCATGACAATTTGGCAAGCGAGCAAACACTTTATTTAGGCAAGCAATTTCCTTGATTTGAGCGGCTTGTAGTTCACTATCCCAAGTATCCAAATGAAATTATTAGTAGTATATAGACATCAAATCTATGTGTCATGACTTGAAAAAAAACAACCATGTTAGACTCTTTGTAATATTGCATTGATGTGCTAGAGAGTTGGAAATTCATAGAAGTAAAGTTATCGTGGTATATAGGGACTTGCAAAATAATTAATTTAACCATCAATCATTCCAACATGTGTTATTTCGATAGGTTTAATAATTTGGACAGAATTATATAATTATGTTAATATCGAAAACTACTCTCGTGTACACGTGTTCAAGTAAGAAAACGTAAGACATATATATATATATATATATATATATATATATATATATATATAAAAAATATATATATATATATATATATATATATATATATATTTTATATATATATATATATATATATATATATATATATATATATATATATATATATATATTCAATTTGTGTAGGTTAAGCCCCTAAAATCAAACCGAGAGTTACAAATGTACATGGATATATATATATATATATATATATATATATATATATATATATATATATATATATATATATATATATATATATATATATAAGAATTTACATCTATATATATAGTGTCAAAGTGTGTATAAATATATCATGTGTCCAAGAACCCATTGGTGTCGTGTCCAATACTTATATATTTGCGTTGTATCCTACACAAGGTGTCCTTTACATATATTAATTGTATCGTGTCCAATACATTCATTTATGTGTCCAATTATTGATATATTGGACACATAAATGAATGTATTGGACACGATACAATTAATATATGTAAAGGACACCTTGTGTAGGATACAACGCAAATATATAAGTATTGGACACGACACCAATGGGTTCTTGGACACATGATATATTTATACACACTTTGACACTATATATATAGATGTAAATTCTTATTCATATATATATATATATATATATATATATATATATATATATATATTTTTATATATATATATATATATATATATATATATATATATATACATGTACATTTGTAACTCTCGGTTTGATTTTAGGGGCTTAACCTACACAAATTGAATATATGTATATATATATATATATATATATATATATATATATATATATATATATATATATATATATATATATATGTCTTACAAAAAAAAAAAAATATATATATATATATATATATATATATATATATGTCTTACAAATATATATATATATATATATATATATATATATATATATATATATATATATATATATATATATATATATATATATGTCTTACGTTTTCTTACTTGAACACGTGTACACGAGAGTAGTTTTCGATATTAACATAATTATATAATTCTGTCCAAATTATTAAACCTATCGAAATAACACATGTTGGAATGATTGATGGTTAAATTAATTATTTTGCAAGTCCCTATATACCACGATAACTTTACTTCTATGAATTTCCAACTCTCTAGCACACCATTGCAAAATTACAAAGAGTCTAACATGGTTTTTTTTCAAGTCATGACACATAGATTTGATGCCTATATACTACTAATAACTTCATTTGAATACTTGGGATAGTGAACTACAAGCCGCTCAAATCAAGAAAATTGTTGCCTAAATAAAATGTTTGCTTGCTTGCCAAATTGTCATGGTAAGAATTAAGCATTTTATATATACATATGCTTGCTTGAGTTCCGGTGTTGAGAGTTACTCCACCGAAGGGGTCGGCGAACCCGATATATACTTGCGTGGTTCCGGTGTTGAGAGTTGCTCCACCGAAGGGGTCGGCGAACCCGGAATTTATTTTTTATCATATATTGCCTCTTGCAAATTTCCGGAGGCTCTAAAAACAAAGGAGACTCTGCCGAAATTTTTGGAAATTTCAAGAGATAGTCAATTTTTCACTTTCAGAAAAATCGGAACATTCTTTAAAATCTAAAATCAATTGGGAAAATTCTTGGTAACATTTAGGATGCATTGGGCGAGGGAGAACAAACTGAATATCCCTAAATGTCCCGTAACATAATTACAACAAAAAGCTGATCGGAATTTAGTTTGCTCAAGGGAGGCAAACCAAGCCCAAGGGAGGCTCGGAAATTTATTACGTCTATTTCGACAGTAACATCGAATAGATGATTATTAATCCCAAGGGAGGCTCGGAATTCACAGCCTGATCCCGGGTTAACGGGATTGTTGACGGGAAATGTTTAGATGAATATTCAGGGAATTGTTCTCCAAAAATTGCATTGCATGTTAGTCTATCAAATTTTATCTCATTTTAAAAGTAATTGCCCCTATTAAAGGAAGGCAGTTTTTCCGTTTTGCTCAAGGGAGGCAAAACTATATTGTAAGCTCAAGGGAAGCTCGGAATTTACATCTCACGAAGGTAGAAATTTCCCGTTACATGAAGTAAGAATGATGTTCATATTTCTTAAGTGATTAGTACAAAGGCACTTACAAATAATTGTGAATTATCATATTCCTAAATTTTTTTCTTAATAGAAAATCTTTACATTCTGATTCTTATTCCAAACTTCTTTTAAACGTCTTTGACCCGAGGACTTGCTTGTCGTTTCTAAACGACCTAGTATTTGTTCACTAGGGAAAGAAGAAGACAATCCTGCCGCGGCATTGCCACTGTACGTCGAGGAGTAGTGACCTGAAGACTTTCAGTTTATGACTAGTGCTGTCATAGTTATTTTTGTAAATTACTTTTGTAATAAACCTGTAAGACAATGTACTGTTAGATAAGTTGCATGTATTATAATTACTATGTGTAATGCAATTTTCTTTGTACTTTCCATTCTGCTGATTTACGGGCAACAATCGCAATTTTGACGCGTAGCCTGGGGATGTGTTTTGACGTCACCGTTCAAGTTGGGAAGCGGGATGTGACACGTCTTTTAGTGGTGGCCCATGCAGGTCAGCAAGAATGGGAAATCTAGGATAAAACATAGGTTCAGATAGGACGTAGGTTCTAGAATTATAAGGAGCACCTCGAGTCCAAATCATACCCTAGGAATCCTTGAGAAGGAAGTGTCAATAGTTAGTAGCATTGTGCAATGATTACCTCTTTCTTATCTAACCAATTATTTTAATCTTAGTAAAGGGATACTGACCCAAGGAATTCTTGGTATAGATCATGCCCCGATTCGCACCTTTTGCAAGACTAGGTAATGACAGCCACAGCCTGGACGAATATTATGCGTTTATAAAAAAGATGTGGCGAGTAGCACCAAAAGGGATGATAGAGGCCTATGGGGTACATTACGAGCTGAAATATCCGGTGGTAACGGATATAGTGGATGAAAGAAGAGTATATTATAATACAGTGCATTACTATATCCTGATCAAGGCAGAACCCTCTGAAGGTCCAGAAACCGATCGCAACGGTACTCTGGAGAAATGGAAGCAGACGTATCCAGAGGCAAAAATCCATAACATAAGGCGAATATGGATTTAGATCCCCAGAATGTGGATGATGTATAAATGTAGAAGTGTAAATAAGTATTAGATCCCCAATATGTAGGTAAAGTATGAATGTATGTAGTGGGAATGTAATGTATGAATGTATATAGTAGGAGCATATTGTGCTGCTAATAAATAAAATATGCTTTTTCTATATTCTTGTATTCCTTGTAAGTACTTCTTACTTAAGGATATTATGAATGTAGGTATGGACCTGTTTATGCCGAGTTTGGAATGGGATGGGAGTGACTATACTCTGTACTTATACTAACGCTATGCAAGAATAATATGGAACGCACCCGATTGGTACGACGTTCATGTCTACCAAGTGTTTTATGGAATCAGGCATCCCATTATCAGGGATATCGAGGATGGTGCTGAAGTATATTTTGAAAATACAACCTACTGCCTGTATGTCCGGGATCCAAATCGTATCTACATCGGACTACATGGCTATGAGGGCACACTAGACGACTTTGAAAGACTTCACCCAGAGGATGAGATCTTCACAGAGGAAAGGATCCTCATCGAGGCTGTAGCATAAGAAAAACCTAACCATGTATATATAGTAAAGAAGGAGTCCTTCTCTTTTTTTGTCTGCTGTATTGTATTTTGGAAATCAGCAGATGTACATATATATGAGTAGGGATAGGTAGGAATAGAATAGATTACCATGTCACATTTTGGGAAAGTTGAGTGACATGAGTAGACTAAGTGAGAAGAATGTAAACAGATATAAAGTTGGAAGTAGAAACAACATTTTGTATTACTCTCAATATAATAAAATATATAAATATATATGGTTCTTGTTGTACACCTTGTTATAAATAAATATTGTGAGTCAATTTTCCCTGAGGATTGTGTCTCTCAATTTTTCAGGATATGGACAACCCGGATCAACCTAATAATCTACCACCTCAAGTATCAGCTGAACCAACCGTTGCTGATATGTTTCGATTGTTCCAACAAATACTGAAAACCAGTAGTCAGCATGCCAATACTGTCCATGCAACCAACACCTCAATATTGGAACAAATGTAGAATTCTAACAATACCAAGGATGGGGCCCTAAAGGAATTCAGGGATCTTAGGTGTCACTCCCCAATCCTGGAATACGTATTTTAATACGTAAATCGATAAATTATATTTACCTTGTATTTATACTATATTTATTATGCTGTATTTCTTCATGTATTTTCCAAAAATATTCGACAAAATATTATTTCCTAATTTATTTTCTGCATTTGGGCCTACAGTTTTGGCTCATTTGGGTAACCTATTCTTGGTTCACCAATGGTTCATCATGAACCCATTGGTTCATCATGAACCCATGGGTCCAAGATCTTTATATATAACTCATCTCATTCTCTCTCCTCTCATTTACTTCCTCTCATTTACTTCCTCCACCAACCAAATATTTCCTCCATCAACCAAGGCAAGTACCAACTTGCTCAAGAGATGGATCCATAATTTTGTTAATGATTTCTTACAAAACTATTTGCCAAAACATGTTCTTCTCCTCAATCTATACTAGTTTAGAACTTGGAGATTTTCATTTTGAAGCTTTGATTTTTGTAGATCTAAGTTTTAATCATTTTCGGATTTCCTTGGTTTGATCTATTTTCGTTGGGGTTTTGTGGGTTTTGATGCTTCCATGTGGAAGAGAATTCCATTTCACCCAAGATGGAACTTTGGAAATCCGGATTTGGAGTTCGGATGGCCAAGTTGTGACGTTTTTGAAGTTTTGGGATCATCTATGGTGTTCTTGCTGTTTAGAGAAGACAGAGAGCAGTGTGCTCCTGTTTGAGCACGCTTCCTGTTGGAAGCATGTCTTTCCTTGAGCCTGCGTGACTTTTCACGCAGCTCTTCTCCTTGAGCTTGCGTAACTTTTCACGCAGCTCTTCCCTTGAGCCTGCGTGACTTTTCACGCAGCTCTCTCCTTGAGCTTGCGTGACTTTTCACGCAGCTCTTCCCTTGAGCCTGCGTGACTTTTCACGCAGCTCTCTCCTTGAGCTTGCGTGACTTTTCACGCAGCTCTTCCCTTGAGCTTGCGTGACTTTTCACGCAGCTCACTCCCTGAGCTTGCGTGACTTTTTACGCAGCTCTTCCCTTGAGCCTACGTGACTTTTTACGCAGCTCTCTCCTTGAGCCTGCGTGACTTTTCACGCAGCTCTTCCCTTGAGCCTGCGTGACTTTTCACGCAGCTCTCTCCTTGAGCCTGCGTGACTTTTCACGCAGCTCTCTCCTTGAGCCTGCGTGACTTTTCACGCAGCTCTTCCCTTGAGCCTGCGTGACTTTTCACCCCTTGAGCGTGCGTGCTTTTGTGCGTACGCTTTTGATATTTTATTAGATATTATATGCCCATTTATATCCTTACGCCTTTTGTCCCGAGCATGATATAAGCACTAATGGGACCCCGGAGAATAAAGAGTTCCTACCTGATACATGTACCTGAATGTCCCAGTTCTTGTTCATGCTCGACAAATGACTCGTAACTCCACGTGGCGTATTTGCAATAATGCATTACACTAAGGAGGGTAGAACATGTTGACATACTGGTTGACATGGATCCTCCTTGGGGTACTCGTACTAAAGTACGACTTTAGGAGGATAATCATGCAGGCCACAGCATGTGAGACCAAGATTTCACCTAGGGTTAAATTAGGCAACTAAATGTACTAGATGCATGGGGAGGGCAAAATCCCGAGATCGTGTTACACCAGTCGCCTTGAGATATTGTCTTGATGTGCCGGCTGGTCTCCACGGATACTGTGTCATCTGCAACGAGTGGATGACTGTATCCGATTAATTCCTGCCATATATTATATGTTTTGGCAAGGTGGCCTTACGAGGGACCTGTGCTCAATCATACCTGTCTACGCGAACCCCTGGGTTGGCTAGCCTTGCTGGAAAGATACGATCTAAGATTTCTACATAACATGATGCGAGGATAACCTCGTCCCACTAGAAACTCGTAGACTTGATTGGCCGTGAAAATGACTTGCTTGTATCCTATTACCTTCCGTAAATAACTGAGGGAAGCGGACTGTCATGGTACGTGATCCAACCCATGTTCTTGTTTGATTATTAGGTTGGTTATCGTACTATGACAGGATGTGGACCGAAGTTATGAACGGAAGACTTATTCTGGTTGTGATGTGCTACTTCTGTGAATGACTGAGGAACATGGTCTATCTTGGTACATGATCTAACCCATGTTCTTGTTTGATTGTTGGGTTGGTTATTGTGCTGCGATAGGCTATCGACCGAAGTAACGATCAGGAGATTTTATTATTTATACCTTTTAACTTATGTGAAAGTTATAGAGTACGACACGTCCCGACTCCATGCGGTACCTTTTGTCCTTGTTTGGTTGTAAGGGTGCCATATGGGTTCGAGGATGTTGCGCTACACTATAATAGTAGCATAAGTATTAATATTATCAATCATTCTATTAACTGGGTTTTTAATCTTAACTCTTGTGCCCCTTTGGCGGTACTTGCTATTCGGGACTGACCCCACTGGTTTTGTTTGGCCAGATCTCGTAGCAGAGCCTGAGGACACGATCTTCCTCCCTGACATCCATGGTGCATACTAGGAGCATGGCGGTTCGGGGACTCGAGTGGGTTTCTTCTCCACCACTCCTGCTTATACTTTTGCGGCGTTTAGCCACCGGCACCTGTTAGCCGGATTACTCGATATTTTGTGTCAGTACATAATTATAATTAAACAGACTGCAGCTGTGTATAATTTTGTACTCCTGACTCTCTGAGATAGCTAAATTATAAAGCTAGTCTCTCATGATCATTTTGATGAAGCGTCGGGGACGCCTTACTGCTTTATCTTTAATGTTCATTTATTTGCTGATGTGATTTGATTGATTGAGACATAGAACTCTGTGGGACCATAGGAGACTTGATTGTAGCATGTACCCCCTAGTCTCTCGACAGCCACGATCGCCGTATGACGTTACATACCTCATATGGAGTAGCTGGCCTAGTCCGTCTCCGTATTTCGGTACTGGGGCGTGACAAGGTTTTAGTGGTGGCCCATGCAGGTCTAATTTTCAGACTTGTGGGGTATTGCGAATTATTAGGAGTCTCAATCAAAACTTGTTCCCCTTGAAATTTTGTTTCGAATTCTCTGTCCTTGCCTTGATCTCTAACCTGACTTGCATCCTCGAAATCTTCCTCGTCCGGACTTGATAATCTTATATTCTTCTCTATAGGGGTGCTTTATTCTCAGTAGCGGGTGAGGCCCATGAGGAAGGGCAGCAAGAGCATGGCTCGACTGGGCAGCAACAGGGGAGAGAACCTTTCCCAGGGCAGACACGAGCAGAAATAGAACCAGAGGCAGTGTAGCCGCAGGTTATTGAAACTCCTGCAGCACCAGCAGCGACAGCAGTACCAGATGCCGTAGCACTCCTAGAGATCATCCGGGGGTTTCTTGTCACTAACCAACAGCAACAGACTCGGCAGCAGAAGCAGAATGTGTTGCTGAACCAAGGGATTCAGTTAGCTCTTGAGAGGAGTGCCGGGGTTGACTCGGGAGCATCAGGAAGGTTTCGTCACTTGAACCCGAGGTATTTTGATGGCACGGAGGATGCCATAACTGCGGATGCCTGGATATAAGACATCGAAGCCATTCTTGTGGCAGCCAAGGTTCCAGATGATGAGAAGGTTGATCAGGTCAAACTGGTACTTCAGGATCTTGCCCGCGACTGGTGGGCATCCGAAGAAGTTGGTACAAGATGCCCTGTTCGTTGGACCACCTTCAGTGACAGATTCAAGGCCAAGTATTTTGGCATAGTAGCTCGATATGAGCTCCAGCAGAAGTTTATCAGTCTCAAGCAAGCAGGCAAGACCGTAGATGGGTATGGAGCAGAGTTCTGCAGATTGTGCTGTTTCGTACCAGCAATGGTGGCAACGGAGCCAGAGAAAGCTATGAGGTTCCAGCAGGGACTCCATTTGGAACTATTACAGCTTATGGAAGGACACGACTACCAGACGTTCGACGCTGTTTTGACGGCCGCTCGGAGGCACGAGCTTACCCAGCAGAGGTTGGCATCGAGGACAGGAGGTCAGAAGAGATCTCATTCCCAGGTTGGAGGAGAAGCAATGCAGCGAACATCGGCACCAGCACCCGGTGTACGTATTCATGATGCAGGAGCGCCGCGGAGGACGGCCGTGTCAACTAATACAGCGCCAGTTCGGCATCAGCAGCCGAGGAACCAACAACAGTGTCAGGGAGCACCCCAGGGCTGTACATTCTGTGAGAAGGCAGGGCACACGAGGGAGGTATGCCGGTCCGCGAATGGCTTATGCTTGAGGTGTGGTAGTCCAGACCACCGTATTTCCACTTGTCCTATGATGCAGAGGCCAGGAGGGCCAGCTCAGCAGTTTCCAGCATTGCCAGCTCCGGTGGCAACCCCGAGTGGAGGGCCAGTATTAGTAGTAAGGCCCCTAGCCCAGCGTCTACCAACGCAGGCTCAGATGTTTCGCCAAGCACAGAAAACCGAAGGCCCTCAGAGGCAGCAACAGCATGGTCGAGGAAGGCCGCAACAAGGGGCTCCGCGGGGCCAGGCTCTCACATTGACCTTGGGAGAGGCTCTAGCGTCTGGTGACGTGGTGGCAAGTAAAATTCTCGTCACCTCATTTCCTGCTGTAGCATTATTTGATTCAGGCGCTACTCATTCATTCATCTCTGCACAATATGCTGCACGGATTGGATTAGAGTTTGAGGCATTGCCGGAGAGGATGGATATACTCATCGGCAATAGGCTCGTAGAAGTTAGTAGAGTACGCTTTTCATGTCCGGTAGAGGTGTGTGGGCATTTATTGCCCGCATCATTGATTGAATTCCCTATGGGGAATTTTGATATCGTTCTTGGCATGGACTGGTTGAGAGACAGTCATGCGACAATTGATTGTAGAGGAGGTAGGGTCATATTCAGCGTTCCTGGGATGGAGCAGTTCATCTTTACTCGAACCTTGAAGAATCAGGCCGGAGGCGTCATCTCAGCCGCAGTGTCAGAGCTAGGACAGATTTCGAGAGTGGTCGAAGATTTTCTCGACGTCTTCCCTGATGAGCTCCCAGGGATACCCCCAGTCAGAGAGGTAGAATTTAGCATTGAGTTGAACCCTGGAACGAGGCCTATTGCAGACAGAGTTTATAGAATATCACCGTCAGAACAGGATAAGTTGTATCAACATGAAAAAGAGTTGAAGTCTAAGGGATTCATCCGAGACAGTAAATCGCCCTGGGCCGCGCCAGTGATTCTAGTTCCCAAAAAGGATGGGTCGACGAGGATGTGCATCGACTACCGCAAGCTGAATGCAGTAACAGTGAAGAATAAGTACCCACTACCAAGGATTGATGACCTGTTTGACCAGTTGAGCAAGGCCAGTATCTTTTCCAAGATCGATCTTCGGTCGGGATACTATCAAGTAAGAGTCTGGGAGCAAGACATACGGAAGACAGCATTCAGATCTAGATATGGGCATTATGAGTTTTTAGTAATGCCCTTTGGACTAACCAACGCCCCTGCAGTATTCATGGATTTAATGAACCACATCTTTCTGCCGTATTTGGATAAATTTATGGTGGTGTTCATAGATGACATTCTTGTCTACTCCAGCAGTGAAGAGGAGGATGAGAAACATCTTAGGACTGTCTTACAGACATTGAGGGAGCATCAACTTTATGCGAAGATCGACAAGTGTGAATTCTGGTTAGATCATATTTCGTTCATGGGGTATGTAATTTCTGGGGCAGGAGTGTCAGTGGATCCGAAGAAGATTGAGGCCGTAGAGCATTGGCCAGTCCCGAGAACGGTTGCAGAAGTGCGAAGTTTCTTAGGATTAGCTGGTTACTACAGAAGGTTCGTGGCGGACTTTGCCAAGATCTCTGCGCCCTTAACGCGTTTGACGCACAAGGACGTAGAGTTTGTTTGGTCAGCCAGCTGTCAGGCATCATTTGAAGAATTGAAGAAGAGATTGATCTCAGCCCCGATCTTGACGCTTCCAGTAGGAGCGGGAGGCTTTACAGTATATTGTGACGCATCTGGGAAGGGTCTTGGATGTGTATTGATGCAGCACGGAAAGGTGATAGCATATGCGTCTCGACAGCTTCGAGACCACAAGAAGAATTACCCGACTCACGATTTGGAGTTAGCAGCTGTGGTGTTTTCACTCAAGTTATGGAGGCATTATTTATACGGAGATCGGATAGAGATCTATACTGATCATAAGAGTTTGAAATACGTGTTCACGCAGCGAGATTTGAACATGAGGCAAAGAAGATGGTTAGAACTGCTGAAGGATTTTGATTTAGATCTTCAGTATCATCCAGGCAAGGCGAATATAGTTGCAGATGCACTGAGTAGGAGAGACAGTGCCTTTATCTTGACCTCGCAGAAGCATATTTTAGAAGACCTTCAGAGTATGGGAATCGAAGTAGTTCTGCCAAGGGATATAGAAAGAATGACCAGTATGCAGATTCAGTCAACCTTAGTAGAGAGGATAAGGGCAGCACAAGCAGGAGATCCACAGATTCAGAAGTTGTGGTCGGAGTATGAATTAGGCCGTAGGAAGGAGTTAGTGATTCATGAAGATGGTACGCTCAGGTTTGGAAACAGACTCTGTGTACCAAGTGGAGACCTTCGGCAAGAAGTTATGTCCGAAGCTCATAGTTCTATTTACTCCATTCATCCAGGAGGAACGAAGATGTATCGAGATATCAGGCAGTACTTTTGGTGGAATGGCATGAAAAGAGAGATAGCGAGATTTGTATCCAAGTGTCTGGTATGTCAGCAGGTGAAAGTCGAGCAGCAGAGACCAGCAGGGTTGCTACAGCCGCTTCCTATCCCAGAATGGAAATGGGAGCACATCACGATGGATTTTGTGACCGGTTTACCTAGATCCCCGACTGGTAAGAATGCAGTCTGGGTAATAGTAGATCGACTCACGAAGGTCGTTCATTTCCTTCCCTTCCGAGTTGGACAGACTACTGAGCAGTTAGCAGAAATGTGCATGAAGCAGATAGTAAGGCAGCACGGTATTCCAGTTAGTATAGTATCAGATCGGGATACGCGGTTTACTTCCTATTTTTGGCGGAGCTTACACCAAAGTTTGGGAACCAAGTTAAGATTCAGTACTGCTTATCATCCACAAACCGACGGACAATCAGAAAGAACCATTCAGACGTTAGAAGATATGCTACGGGCGTGTACCTTGGACTTTGGCGGATCTTGGGAGGATCACCTTCATCTAGTGGAGTTCTCCTATAACAACAGCTATCAGGCTAGCATTCAGATGGCCCCGTTCGAAGCATTGTACGGAAGGAAGTACAGGTCCCCTTTGGCATGGGACGACGTCGGAGAACGGAAGTTGTTGGGACCAGAGATGATCACGCAGACTGTGGAGATAGTTAAGTTGGTCAGAGAGCGCCTTCGAGTTGCGCAGGATCGACATCGTCATTGGGCAGATCAGTATCGTAGGCCTCTAGAGTTCAGAGTTGGCGACCAAGTATTTCTGCGGATTTCGCCTACTCGGGGTATCATCAGATTTGGAACCCGAGGAAAGCTTAGTCCAAGATACGTTGGCCCTTTTAAGATTCTCGCTCGGGTAGGCGATGTGGCTTATCGACTTGCCCTTCTGCCTTCGTTAACTGGCATACATGATGTGTTTCATGTGTCCCAATTACGTGGGTATGTCCCAGATCCGAGTCATGTCCTCGATCATTCTGAGTTAGTCGTTGGTACCGACCTAACCTACGAGGAACAACCCGTATCTATTTTAGACCGGCGAGAGAAGGTACTCAAGAATCGGACGATAAACCTTATCCGTATTTCTTGGAACCATCACTCTTCGGGAGAGTCAACCTGGGAGCGTGAGGACGAGATCAGATCTCGGTATCCGCATTTGTTTGACTAATAAGGTATATTTTTGCACCTTATTGACACGATTCCATGCTTATCTGCACCTGCTTGTTTTGCACTTTGTGATGTATGATAATAACTGCTATGATAGTTAACTTATATATGATTGAGCCTTGCTTGCCCTGATTTCACTATCCTGTCTTGGCTGGAATTTCGAGGACGGAATTTTTCTAAGAAGGGTAGAGATGTCACTCTCCAATCCTGGAATACGTATTTTAATACGTAAACCGATAAATTGTATTTACCTTATATTTATACTATATTTATTATGCTGTATTTCTTCATGCATTTCCCAAAAATATTTGACAAAATATTATTTCTAATTTATTTTCTGCATTTGGGCCTACAGTTTTGGCTCATTTGGGTAACCTATTCTTGGTTCACCAATGGTTCATCATGAACCCTTTGGTTCATCATGAACCCATGGGTCCAAGATCTTTATATATAACTCATCTCATTCTCTCTCCTCTTATTTACTTCCTCTCATTTACTTCCTCTCATTTACTTCCTCCACCAACCAAATATTTCCTCCATCAACCAAGGCAAGTACCAACTTGCTCAAGAGATGGATCCATAATTTTGTCAATGATTTCTTACAAAACTATTTGCCAAAACATGTTCTTCTCCTCAATCTATACTAGTTTAGAACTTGGAGATTTCTATTTTGAAGATTTGATTTTTGTAGATCTAAGTTTTAATCATTTTCGGATTTCCTTCGTTTGATCTATTTTCGTTGGGGTTTTGTGGGTTTTGATGCTTCCATGTGGAAGAGAATTCCATTTCACCCAAGATGGAACTTTGGAAATCCGGATTTGGAGTTCGGATGGCCAAGTTGTGACGTTTTTGAAGTTTTGGGATCATCCATGGTGTTCTTGCTGTTTGGAGAAGACAGAGAGCAGTGTGCTCCTGTTTGAGCATGCTTCCTGTTGGAAGCGTGTCTTCCCTTGAGCCTGCGTGACTTTTCATGCAGCTCTTCTCCTTGAGCTTGCGTGACTTTTCACGCAGCTCTTTCCTTGAGCCTGCGTGACTTTTCACGCAGCTCTTCTCCTTGAGCTTGCGTGACTTTTTACGCAGCTCTTTCCTTGAGCTTGCGTGACTTTTCACGCAGCTCTCTCCTTGAGCTTGCGTGACTTTTCACACAGCTCTTCCCTTGAGCCTGCGTGACTTTTCACGCAGCTCTCTCCTTGAGCTTGCGTGACTTTTCACGCAGCACTTCCCTTGAGCCTGCGTGACTTTTCACGCAGCTCTCTCCTTGAGCTTGCGTAACTTTTCACGCAGCTCTTCCCTTGAGCCTGCGTGACTTTTTATGCAGCTCTCTCCTTGAGCCTGCGTGACTTTTCACGTAGCTCTTCCCTTGAGCCTGCGTGACTTTTCACGCAGCTCTTTCCTTGAGCCTGTGTGACTTTTCACGCAGCTCTCTCCTTGAGCCTGCGTGACTTTTCACACAGCTCTTCCCTTGAGCCTGCGTGACTTTTCACCCCTTGAGCGTGCGTGCTTTTGTGCGTACGCTTTTGATATTTTATTAGATATTATATGCCCATTTATATCCTTACGTCTTTTGTCCCGAGCATGATATGAGCACTAATGTGACCCCGGAGAACAAAATGTTCCTACCTGATACATGTACCTGAATGTCCCAGTTCTTATTCATGCTCGACAAATGACTCGTAACTCTACGTGGCGTATTTGCAATGATGTATTACACTAAGGAGGGTAGAATATGTTGACATACTGGTTGACATGGATCCTCCTTGGGGTACTCGTACTAAAGTACGACTTTAGGAGGATAATCATGCAGGCCACAGCATGTGAGACCAAGATTTCATCTAGGGTTAAATTAGGCAACTAAATGTACTAGATGCATGGGGAGGGCAAAATCCCGAGATCGTGTTACACCAGTCGCCTTGAGATATTATCTTGACGCGCTGGCTGGTTTCCACGGATACTGTGTCATCTGCAACGAGTGGATGACTGTATCCGATTAATTTCTGCCATATATTATATGTTTTGGCAAGGTGGCCTTACGAGGGACCTGTGCTCAATCATACCTGTCTACGCGAACCCCTGGGTTGGCTAGCCTTGCTGGAAAGATACGATCAGAGGATTTCTACATAACATGATACGAGGATAACCTCGTCCCACTAGAAACTCGTAGACTTGATTGGCCATGAAAATGACTTGCTTGTATCCTATTACCTTCCATAAATAAATGAGGGAAGCGGACTGTCATGGTACGTGATCCAACCCATGTTCTTGTTTGATTGTTGGGTTGGTTATCGTACTATGACAGGCTGTGGACCGAAGTTATGAACGGAAGACTTATTCTGGTTGTGATGTGCTACTTCTGTGAATGACTGAGGAACATGGTCTATCATGGTACATGATCCAACCCATGTTCTTGTTTGATTGTTGGGTTGGTTATTGTGCTGCGATAGGCTATCGACCGAAGTCACGATCAAGAGATTTTATTGTTTATACCTTTTAACTTATGTGAAAGTTATAGAGTACGACACGTCCCGACTCCATGCGACACCTTTTGTCCTTGTTTGGTTGTAAGGGTGCCATATGGGTTCGAGGATGTTGCGCTACACTATAATAGTAGCATAAGTATTAATATTATCAATCATTCTATTAACTGGGTTTTTAATCTTAACTCTTGTGCCCCTTTGGCGGTACTTGCTATTCGGGGCTGACTCCGCTGGTTTTGTTTGGCCAGATCTCGTAGCAGAGCCTGAGGACACGATCTTCCTCCCTGACATCCATGGTGCATACTAGGAGCATGGCGGTTCGGGGACTCGAGTGGGTTTCTTCTCCACCACTCCTGCTTATACTTTGCGACGTTTAGCCACCGACACCTGTTAGCCGGATTACTCGATATTTTGTGTCAGTACATAATTGTAATTAAACAGACTGCAGCTGTGTATAATTTTGTACTCCTGACTCTCTGAGATAGCTAAATTATAAAGCTAGTCTCTCATGATCATTTTGATGAACCGTCGGGGACATCTTACTGCTTTATCTTTAATGTTCATTTATTTGCTGATGTGATTTGATTGATTGAGACATAGAACTCTGTGGGACCATAGGAGACTTGATTGTAGCATGTACTCCCTAGTCTCTCGACAGCCACGATCGCCGTATGACGTTACGTACCTCATATGGAGTAGCTGGCCTAGTCCGTCTTCGTATTTCGGTACTGGGGCGTGACATTAGGCCACCCAAGTTTAAGGGAACAGAAAATGCAATGGAAGCGGGTCAATGGCTAAAAACCATTGAAGGTTTGATGAAGGCTGCAAAAGTTTGACCCAAGGATATAGTACCAGCGATTCGCATTCAGCTAGAAGATATTGCTGGATACTGGTGGAGTGCCGAATATCTAGAAGATTCTGATAGGGACATGTCCTGGGCTGAGTTTAAGAAGAAGTTTGAAGAGAGATTCTATCATAAATCAGCAAGGATAGAATTAGAACGGCAATTCAACTACCTGAAACAAGGAAAACGCACAGTTGATGAATATACTGCAGAATTTTCCAGACTCAGTCGATTTGCCCCAAACATGATAGCTGACGAAGAAACGAAAATATCCAGATTTTTAGAAGGGCTTGGGACCCAACTGAAGAGCAGGGTTGCATCTTATCGATGTCTGACTTTTTTTGAGGTAACAGAAGCTGCTCGAGACCAGAAAAGGATTCTAAGAGAAGTGCAACCTTTCCGGTCATCACAAACAAAAAGAACCTTCGAGGAAGGGGCATCCTCCAACAAGAATCATTGGCAGGGACCACCTAAGCGTCCTCAAAATGGTAACCCATATAGGTTCATCATTTGCAACTACTGCCAGAAACCAGGACACAAGAGAAATGTATGTAGAAAATTGTTAAAACTTTGCTTGAAATATGGAGCAGAAAATCATCCAACTAATCAATGCCCTCAGCTGCCTGCAATTGGAGCAACAACACAAGGCTTCAATCAAGGGTATCGACCTCCGATTCAGGGGAATAAACCTCAACCAAGGGTTCAGACACCAACCTCATAGGTGGTCATGACATATGGGAATCAGCAAAGGCCACCATATGCCCCTCAGGCATATCAGTTCCAACAAGCACAAAGGGCGGATCAAGTCCAAAATCACAACAAGAAGAGAAAGGGACAATGGCAAGCATTTATGATGGGAGCTGAAGATGCAAATATCCCGGGAGAAGTAGTTTCAGGTACGATTCTAGTTTCTGCATATCCAGCATCAGTATTGTTTGATTCCGGGGCTACCCATTCATTTATAGCATCTTCTTTTGTATCGCAACGTGAAATAGAATCCCAACCTCTGCCCAAATCACTAAAGGTTCTCACCGGTAACGGAGTGGTAGAAGTCAATCGCGTATGTAGTAAATGTCCCATAAAGTTGGGTGGAGGAGCTTTTCGAACTCGATTACTTGTTTTTTCCACAAACAACTACGATATGATACTAGGCATGGATTGGCTAACCGCAACATTAGCCAATATAGATTGCGGTCAAGGGAAAGTTTCATTTCAACTTCCTGACGGAGAGTCTTATGAATTTGTAAGAGACCAAAATGAATTCAATGCAGAAGAACTAGAGAAATTTGAATTACCAGTACTGCTGCAAGGAGTAGCAGAGCAATCATTCCTAAGGATAGTGGAGGAATTTAAAGACGTATTCCCAGAAAAATTGTCAGGGCTACCCCCAGATAGAGATGTAGAATTCTCTATAGATCTAATACCAGAAGTAGCTCCCATAGCCAAGAAAATATATCCAATGAACAAAGAAGAGCTAGCCGAGTTGAATAAACAGATAAAGGAACTATTGTCAAAAGGATTTATTCAACCCAGCGCATCGCCGTGGGGTGCACCAGTATTGTTTGTGAAAAAGAAAGATGGAATCCTACGCCTAGTAATTGATTATAGGGCTTTGAATGAGGTTACCATCAAGAATAAATATCCCTTACCTAGGATTGATCAACTATTTGATCAGTTAGGAGAGGCAAGGGTATTCTCAAAAATTGATCTAAGGTCCGAATACCATCAAGTGAAGGTGAAGAAGGAAGACATCCCGAAGACTGCATTTAGAACTCGATATGGGCATTACGAATTCTTAGTTATGCCATTCGGGTTAACGAATGCACCCGCCATATTTATGGACCTGATGAATCGAATATTCTATCAATATCTGGATAAATTCGTGATTGTATTCATTGACGATATTCTTATATACTCCAAAAATGAAGAGGAACATGAAAAATATTTGAGGATAGTACTACAAACGCTGCGGGAAGAACAATTATATGCCAAGCTTAGTAAATGTGAATTTTGGCTGGACCAAATACCATTTCTAGGGCATATTATCAGCGGAGAAGGCATCTCGGTAGACCCGAGGAAGGTGGAAGCAGTTAAGTCTTGGCCAATACCTAAATTTGTAGCAGAAATCAGAAGTTTCTTAGGACTAGCTGGTTACTACCGAAGATTTGTAGAAAACTTTTCAAGAATTTAAGAACCTTTAACCCGTCTTACCCGGAAAGAAGAAAAGTTTAATTGGACAGAGAAATGTCAAAGGACATTTGACGAATTGAAGGAAAGGTTAATTTCGGCCCCAATACTGGCATTGCCATCTGGTTCGGGTGGATATGAGATATATAGTGATGCATCAGGTAAGGGTCTGGGATGTGTACTGATGCAGCACGGGAGAGTCATAGCCGATGTATCCCGACAATTAAAGACACATGAAAGGAATTATCCAACTCATGATCTCGAACTCGCAGCTGTGGTATTCGCACTCAAGTTATGGAGGCATTATTTATATGGAGAAAGAATTAAAATATACACAGACCACAAAAGTTTAAAATATGTCTTCACACAAAAGAAGATCAATATGAGACAAAGAAGATGGTTGGAGTTACTGAAGGACTTCGATATGGAGCTGGAATATCACCCGGGCAAGGCTAATAAAGTGGCTGATGCTCTAAGTAGAAGGCCCGAAGCTTTCTTTATGAATATACCTAAGGAAATCCTGGATGATTTAAGAAAAATGGGAATTGAAATAGTATGCCCGGTAACCCAAGGAATATGGCAAAACTTACAAGTACAATCCTCCTTAATAGATAGAATTAAGGAAGGGCAGCAAAATAACTCAAAACTTCAGAAAATTTGGAAACAAACCGAAGCAGGGCTCCAGACCGGAATAAGGATGCATCCGGACGGATCATTAAGATTTGGAGATCGATTATGTGTGCCCAGTGCAGATTTAAGAACGGAGGTTATGTCAGAAGCCCATAACTCATAATATTCTATTCATCCGGGCAACACTAAAATGTATAAAGATTTGAAACAAACATTTTGGTGGCACGGAATGAAAAGAGAAATCTCCAGATTTGTATCTAAATGTCTCGTCTGTCAGCAAGTGAAAGCAGAACATCAAAGGACAGCAGGACTTCTTCAACCTTTGCCCATACCCGAATGGAAATGGGAGCATCTCACAATGGATTTTGTGACAGGACTGCCTAAGACCCAAAGGGATAATAATGCTATATGGGTCATTATAGATAGACTTACGAAGTCCGCTCGATTTCTGCCCTTTCGAGTTGGACAGTCGACAGAAGCACTGGCAGAAATGTACATGAAGCAGATTGTCAGTCAACATGGAGTACCAGTAAGTATAGTATCATATAGAGATACCAGATTCACTTCTCATTTCTTGAGAAGTCTACAAGAAAATCTTGGCACTCAACTGAAATATAGCTCCGCCTACCACCCCCAAACCGACGGCCAGTCGGAAAGAACCATTCAGACCCTAGAAGGCATGTTGAGAGCCTGTACTTTAGATTTTGGAGGATCTTGGGATGATCATCTACATTTAGTAGAATTTTCATATAACAACAGTTACCATGATAGCATCAAAATGGCTCCTTTTGAAGCACTATATGGTAGAAAGTGCAGATCGCCAGTATGTTGGACCGACGTAGGAGAGAGACAATTACTGGGACCAGAACTAGTAACACAAACTGTGGATATAGTCAAAGCAATAAGAAGTCACCTGCAAGCAGCCCAGGATAGATAGAAGATGTGGGCTGATAAGCATCGAAGAATACTGGAGTTTCAACCTGGAGAGCATGTGTTTCTGAAGATTTTACCAACTAAGGGAACCATCAGATTCGGGACCAGAGGAAAACTGAGTCCGAGATACATTAGACCCTTTGACATATTGGAGAAAGTAGGGAATGTATCATATCGACTGGCCTTACCACCAACGCTAGAGGGAGTTCATAATGTATTTCTTGTTTTCCAGTTACGAAGATATGTGTCAAATCCGAGCCATATACTTAACCGTTCAGAAATTACCGTCGGACCTACACTATGGATAGAACAGAAACCCGTTGGGATCTTGGATCGAAAAGATAAGATACTCCGCAATCGGATTATTCCATTAGTACGAGTTGCATGGAGCAAGGATTCTCCTGGAAATTCGACTTGGAAGAAAGAAGAAGATATGCGAAAGCAATATCCGTAGCTATTCCCTAAGCCAAGTCAGTAATCAATTACCATATTAGTTATTTCAAATTCCGAGGACAGAATTTTTCTAAGGGGAGTAGACTTGTCATGCTTTAATCTTTTATAATTATTATTATTTATTATTCATGGATAATAATTTAGAAAAAAAAGAATTTTTTTCCATCCATGGCATGACACATGTCATGCCATGTAGAGAACCTAAGAAGGGGCAAGTGTCCCTAAACCCTAATCCTAAAGGACCAAGTGTCCCTAAACCCTAACCCTAGGAGGGGGTTATGTGGCCCATGTATTAATTGGGAAGGGGGACACCTCACCTCCTCTTCCCTTTTATATAAACAACCACTCACACACACAAGCAAAAAAAAAAAACACACACACACACAAACCACCCCACCACCCCCGCCGGCCCACTGCCGCCCGCCGCCACCTGCCACTGCCGCCCACCGCCACCTGCCGCCGCCGCCTGCTCCGGCCACCCCTCATCTTCATCTTCATCTTCTTCCTCCTCTCATTCCTCCTTCCTCCTTCCCTCCTATTTCAAGGAAAACCTAGGTAAAACCTAATTCTTTTCCCCAATTCCTTTCCAATTTCTTCTAAGCAAAAGTTCTAGGTTAAGCTTTACTAACTAAGGTTATTTTGAAACTATGATGGGATTTAATGTAGGGATTTGTGAAGAGAAGCCTAGATTATCTCAAACCCAAGGCAAGTCCTCTTTTTTTCCTCCTTCTACTCTTGAAGATTCTTAATTTGATCATCTATGTTAATTTTGAATAATTATGAATTTATTTAAAATTCTAAAATTACAAGTTAAGATCATAAGAATTTAAATTGTAAGATTTTGGTAGTTTTTGGAGGTTAGAGTAATACTTGGAAGAAAGTCCTCCTTCTTCTTCCTCTATCCCTTTGAATCCCTTTGTTTTGTTTAATTTCCTAATTAATAGGAGCAATTATTGATTATTTTAAATTTTGAAATTTTGTGGACTAAATCAAAAATCCAATTTGGTTGAAAGAAATTGGGAATTCGAAAACTATTATACACAGGTATATATGTGTATATCAATAATTGGACACATAAATGAATGTATTGGCGAGATACAATTAATATATGTAAAGGACACCTTGTGTAGGATACAACGCAAATATATAAGTATTGGACACGACACCAATGGGTTCTTGGACACATGATATATTTATACACACTTTGACACTATATATATAGATGTAAATTCTTATTCATATATATATATCCATGTACATTTGTAACTCTCGGTTTGATTTTAGGGGCTTAACCTACACAAATTGAATATATATATATATATATATATATATATATATATATATATATATATATATATATATATATATATATATATATATATATATATATAACACGAGAGTAGTTTTCGATATTAACATAATTATATAATTCTGTCCAAATTATTAAACCTATCGAAATAACACATGTTGGAATGATTGATGGTTAAATTAATTATTTTGTAAGTCCCTATATACCACGATAACTTTACTTCTATGAATTTCCAACTCTCTAGCACACCAATGCAATATTACAAAGAGTCTAACATGGTTTTTTTTTTCAAGTCATGACACATAGATTTGATGCCTATATACTACTAATAACTTCATTTGGATACTTGGGATAGTGAACTACAAGCCGCTCAAATCAAGGAAATTGCTTGCCTAAATAAAATGTTTGCTTGCTTGCCAAATTGTCATGGTAAGAATTAAGCATTTTATATATACATATGCTTACTTGAGTTCCGGTGTTGAGAGTTGCTCCACCGAAGGGGTCGGCGAACCCGATATATACTTGCGTGGTTCCGGTGTTGAGAGTTGCTCCACCGAAGGGGTCGGCGAACCCGAAATTTATTTTTTATCATATATTGTCTCTTGCAAATTTCCGGAGGCTCTAAAAACAAAGGAGACTCTGCCGAAATTTTTGGAAATTTCAAGAGATAGTCAATTTTCGACTTTCAGAAAAATCGGAACATTCTTTAAAATCTAAAATAAATTGGGGAAATTCTTGGTAACATTTAGGATGCATTGGGCGGGGGAGAACAAACTGAATATTCCTAAATGTCCCGTAACATAATTACAACAAAAAGCTGATCGGATTTTAGTTTGCTCAAGGGAGGCAAACCAAGCCCAAGGGAGGCTCGGAAATTTATTACGTCTATTTCGACAGTAACATCGAATAGATGATTGATAAGCCCAAGGGAGGCTCGGAATTCACAGCCTGATCCCGGGTTAACGGGATTGTTGACGGGAAATATTTAGATGAATCTTCAGGGAATTGTTCTCCAAAAATTGCATTGCATGTTAGTCTATCAAATTTCATCTCATTTTAAAAGTAATTGCCCCTATTAAAGGAAGGCAGTTTTTCTATTTTGCTCAAGGGAGGCAAAACTATATTGTAAGCTCAAGGGAAGCTCAGAATTTGTATCTCACGAAGGTAGAAATTTCTCGTTACATGAGTAAGAATGATGTTCATATTTCTTAAGTGATTAGTACAAAGGCACTTACAAATAATTGTGAATTATCATATTCCTAATTTTTTTTTTCTTAATAGAAAATCTTTACATTCTGATTCTTATTCCAAACTTCTTTTAAACGTCTTTGACCCGAGGACTTGCTTGTCGTTTCTAAACGACCTAGTATTTGTTCACTAGGGAAAGAAGAAGACAATCCTGCCGAGGCATTGCCACTGTACGTCGAGGAGTAGTGACCTGAAGACTTTCAGTTTATGACTAGTGCTGTCATAGTTACTTTTGTAAATTACTTTTGTAATAAACCTGTAAGACAATGTACTGTTAGATAAGTTGCCTGTATTACAATTACTATGTGTAATGCAATTTTCCTTGTATTTTCCATTCTGCTGATTTACGGGCGACAATCGCGATTTTGGCACGTAGCCTGGGGATGTGTTTTGACGTCACCGTTCAAGTTGGGAAACGGTTACGTCATAAACACATCCCCAGGCTATGCGCAGAATTCGCGATTGTCGCCCGTAACCATCAGAATAGAAAATACAAGGAACTTACATTGCATTACACATATGAAGTAGCTATCATACATGAAACTTTTCTAACAGAGCATCGTCTTACAGGCTTATTACAAAAGTAATTTACAAAACTGACTACGACTGTACTAGTCATAAACTGAAAGTCTTCAGGTAACTACCCCTCGGTGTACTGCGGTGATGCCTCGGCGGAAGCGTCATCTTCTTCCCCTAGTGAACAAATACTAGGTCGTTTAAAAACGACAAGCAAGTCCTCGGCCAAGAACGGTCGAAAGAAGATAAAAAAATAAGAATTGAAATATAAAGATTTTCTGTTAAGAAAATTAGGAATATGCATACCAATTTATATTGTTATATGAAGCTGCCTTTGTTCCATTCATTTAAGAGATGTAGCATCGTTCTTACTCCACAAAACAGGAAAATTTCTCCCATAATGGGATGTAAATTCCGAGCTTCCCTTGAGCTTACGGTATAGTTTTGCCTCCCTTGAGCAAAACAAAAAAAAACTATCTATCCTTTCACCACGTGGCATGTACAGTGAGTACGAGACTCGTGTCATCATGACACTGCGCACAGCCTCGTGCGGTGTTCCTGTGTCCAAAATAGACACGAAACGTGTCCAAAACGTGCTCAGTCACAGAGAATATTAATCCACACATCAAGGGATACAAAATCATATAATTAGTTTTGTAAATTAAGAATATTAATTTCTAAGAGGTATTTCACCAAACACTTTACACTACACTCTGATACGCCTCCGATATGCATATCAAATGGATTCGATTTTTGACCAAACTTGGCCTAGGGCTAGGGGGACCCTAAATGAATGCATCTATGGAAAGAAATTGGGAAATTAATAGGTTTAGAGGCCATTACCTATTGAGAGTTGGAATTTTAATGAAACTTTCTATATCTAGATCTCCACCAAGTTCTAATGGCCAATTAGCTCCAAATCCTTGCTAGCTAGCTTCTAGAGGCATCCTCTACACTATGGGAGTGTATTGCAATTGATTAGGCTTAATTTGGAGTTGATTTGGATAAAGGGGATAAATTTGGGGAAGAACACTATTAGGGTTAGGGTTTGTGATAAAAGATGCATGAGGGAGGCTAATGAGATGTTATATAGGCAAAGGGTAGCCTCTATGGCCGGCCACAAGGGTATCCCTAGGGTTAGCATATGTACAATTGGGTTAAAGGCCTTCTACATAGTGTAATTCAAGCCTTTCTAGCAAAGGCCCAAGGTAAACTAGGGTTTCCAAGCTAAATATCTACTTAGACATAATATTTAGATATTACTAACCTTTTCATTTAGTTGGAAGCTACTAATCAAATATCTAGGCTCATGATCAATATCTAGATTAGGGCAATTCTAGGTTAAGGCCTAACACATTAATTAGCACATTATTAATTAATCAAAATTCAAATAATTCAAATATCACAAATGACCAAAATACCCTTAGGCTAAAAAGTGGTAATTAGCTAATCTAATCACATAGTTAGGTCTCCATGTCCATGGTTAGTCTCTAGGCTAAGTAGCTCTAAGGTTACACTAGTAAAAGGCCAAAGTCACAATACACTAAATTAAATGGTATTAAAATAATCTAAATTCACCAATAAATCATTAACATGATTTAAATTTATTATTTAATGATCAATTTTACAAAAGTTTAAAATTATTCTCATTTTAGAAAAGTGGTGGTTACACGGACACTATTATAGGTCATGTCCATCGGGTTACTTTATCTTCCAATATGGTAACTGTCGAGTTCTTAAAAGACGACAACGATTTTGCTGAAGCCCTTGAATCTGATCCTCTGACACAAAGGATGGATACACAATGGGAACTTCGCTTTGAGCAACGTGAATCACCTAACGAAGATCAGTTGGTCCAGGTCGATGTCGGAGACGAAGCTTCTCTAAGGCCAATCTTTATCAGTAAAAATCTTCCTAAAGTGGATAAATAAGAATTGATCCAGCTCATTAGAGAATACATTGACGTATTCACTTGGAGCTATAAAGATATGCCGGGATTAGATCCTCAGATTGCTACCCACAAGCTTAATATTCTGCCATATACAAGGCCAGTCAAACAACAACATCGTCGATTCTTATATGATATGATGGACACTATAGAAGCTGAAGTCAAGAAGCTCATCGCTTGCGGCTTTGTCAGAGTAGAATAACATCCGGACTGGATGGCTAATGTGATCCTAATTATGAAGAAAACAGGAAAGGTTCGAGTCTGCATCGACTTTAGAGACCTTAATGAAGCTTGTCCTAAGGATGAGTTTCCTTTTCCGATCACTGATGTCATGATCGACAATACTTGCGGGTTCGAGCGGATATCTTTCATGGACAGGTTTTTCGGATACAATCAGATCAGGATGAACCCCGAAGATGAAAGACATACATCTTTTGACACTCCTCTAGGGGTCTACTGCTACACAGTCATACCGTTTGGTCTCAAGAACGCTAGTGCAACCTATCAGCAGGCCATGAGCACCATCTTCCGTGAACATTTGCGGAAGACAGTCGAATGCTATGTCGACGATATTGCTGTCAAAAGTTGTCTAAAGGAAGATCACATCCAAGACTTAAGAACTATTTTCGATCTAATACGCCAGTATCAACTCAAGATGAATCCCACTAAGTCATTCCTGGGAGTCTCTAGTGGCAAATTTCTCAGATTCGTTATTACCTCTAAGGGTATACACGTTGACCCCAAAAAGTCAAAGCCATTCAAGAGATGCGTCCTCTACGCAACCTAAAAGAGCTACGAGGATTCCAAGGACGGCTTGCGTATATCAGGAGATTTATCTCAAATCTCTCTGGATGCTGCAGACTGTTCACTCAACTAATGAAGAAAGGTGTGTCTTTCATTTGGACCGAAGAATGCCAGCAAGTATTTGAAGACATAAAGCGGTACTTGATGAACCCGCCAGTCCTAGTGCCTTTAATCACATGAATACCCTTCTTGATGTATGTTCGAGCAATGGATCAATCTCTAGGTGTCTTACTAGCCCAAAAGAACAAGCAAGGTCATGAGCAAGCCATCTATTATCCCAGTCACACGACGATCGGTGCTGAACATCGATACAGCCCAGTGGAAAAAGAATATTTTGCCTTGATATTCGTTGTTCAGAAAATACGACATTATATCATGGGCCAAACCATTCATGTCATCTCCAGAGTCAACCCTCTCCAAATCTTGATAAAGAAGCCCAGTACACTCAATTCCAGACTCGCTAAATGGGCCATACTACTGGCACAATATGATATGGTTTATGCTCCACAAAAGTTCGTTAAAGGTCAAGCCCTAGCCGACTTCTTAGCTGCTCATCCGATCCCTGAGATATCTAAACTCTATGATAAAATTCCTGATAAAACTCTGGAATCTAACATGACTTCAGAAGGAATCCTTGCTTGGCGTCTATTCTTCGATGGTACATCCAGAATCGGACCCAAAGGCACTATCGTCATCGGAGTTGGAATCGTTCTGGTATCACCGGAAGGACTGACCATTCAGAGAGCTTATTCTTTGGACGAGCCGTATTCTAATAATGTTGTTGAATACAATGCTCTACTCATCGGTCTCCAATTAGCCAAACAGTTGGATATCGAATACCTTAAAGTCTACGGAGACTCTAAACTGATTGTCAATCAGGTTAGAGGCACGTATGAAGTTCGGCATCAAGATCTCGTTCCATATCAAGAAGCAGCAGTCAAATTGGCTACATCATTCAAAGGCTTCTTCATTGAACATGTACATCGAGCTTGCAATACAGAAGCTGATGCGCTTTCTAATCTAGCAACAGTATTAACGATCCCTGTGAAAAGACAACAGATGACCGTCATCACCAACAGGGAGTTATTCTGCATCGAGAATAATTTGCGTTTAGAATCCAGCAATTCAGTCGAAGTTTGTACTACAAGTGAAGACTGGAGAGCTCCTTTCATTGACTTTACAGTACATGACATTCTACCTGGATATCCCAAAGAAGCAACTAGAATTCGTCGGCAGTCGCTCCGGTTCTACTACAATCACACCTCCAAAATACTCTATCGACGATCATTTGGCGGTATGCTTCTATGCTGTCTTACGGGATATGAAGCACAGCAGATACTACGTGAAGCCCATGACGGTGTCTATGGCGCATATCAGCCTGGTCCTAAGCTATAAGATTAGAGTCGACGCATGGGATACTATTGGCCAACCATGGTGTCAAAAGCCATTGAATATTCAAGAAAATATCGGGCATGTCAAATTCATGCAGATTTTATTCATCAACCTTCAGAATATCTGCATCCGACTGCAGCATTATGGCCTTTCGAAGCTTGGAACATGGATATTATTGGTCCTATTAATCCGTCTTCATCTCGAGGACACCGGTTTATCCTAGCTATAACCGATTACTTTTCAAAATTGGCTGAAGCTATACCCTTAGCTAAAGTCAAGGCAAGCAGTGTCATCAACTTCATTAAACATCATGTGATCTACAGATTCGACGTTACTCAGTAAATCATTCACGACAATAGACCTCAGTTCATCAGTCAGAAGTTCACTCGATTTTGTGATGATAACCGGATCAACAATGTTGCTTCTACAGCCTACAATCCCGCAGCTAACGGTTTGGCAGAAGCATTCAACAAAACGATCATCAAGCTTCTCAAGAAGTTTGTTTCCACCAATAAACGTAAATGGAGCGAAAAGCTTGAAGAATGTCTATGGGTCTATCGTACTACCATACGTACTCCGACTGGCTGTATACCTTTCTCTTTGGTATATGGATACGAAGTTGTCCTACCATTGGAGATTCAGATCTCATCACTGAGAATTGCTATTGCCAACGAACTCACAGTAGAAAATAATAATCGTCTTCGACTTCAGGAGCTTGAAGCGCTTGATGAGAAGCGACTACTAGCTCAACAACACATCGAGCTATATCAAGCCTGTATCTCAAAAGTCTTCAACCGTAAAGTCAAAGTACGAGCATTTCAAAAAGGCGAGCTAGTCCTTACTGTCAAACGTCCTATGACTATGACACACATGAGAAAAGGCAAGTTCGAACCAAAATAAGAGGGTTCCTGCGTTATAAGCAAAGTTTTCTCTAACGGAGCTTATCAACTGTCTGGGATGGATGGCCGAATCGCTATAATGCCTATCAATGGCAAATTCCTAAAGAAGTACCATGTTTGAAAGTGTGTACTATATTTTGTAATAAATATTGTACATACTTCAAATCTTTGAGTCCCTAGTAGAGTTTATCCAGATCGTATGATACATGACCCACAACATCTACTACATCATTACAAACATCATCTTTTTAAACCCAGTTATTTTAAAAGATATTCCGTTCTTGAGTCCCAGTTAGTCCAATGATAATCAATAGATATATGAATTCACGTCCATATTACCTTTGGATTTTACTATCTACATTAACGACTTGTCACGTCCACATTACCTCTGATGATGTCGTCTCAGAAATAATAATATTTTAAGTTATATTCTGTCATGTCCACATTACCTATGAACAGATATAATAAGTATTATTATTTTTAAGAGATATGTCATGTCCGATACCTCTGAACATATTTATTATTCCTATCTATTGCTTGTGTCTCGAACAGATACACAATAAGTAATAGAGCCACAAAACATCATCAATTTTTATTCCAAGCACAATTAATACATTTATCAAAATGATCAAAAAAAGTTATTACATCTGGATAGCTTCATTTGGAAGGTTGGGTGCTAAGATCGGTGATCAGCCTCTTCGGAGAATCAGCTCGCTCTACTCTGGATTCAATCACCCTTTGCCTGGCCAAGTCTCTCCCAGACTCTGGGTCAAAAGGTTGCAGTGAGTAACTTGGCGTTCAATTTCAGCACTCTGAACGCAGACAAATTCATCTCACTGCCTTATCAAATCATCTAGAAGGCTTGAAGCTACTTGATATGATTCAAGAACTTGTTCCTCGTGCTTCTTGGCTGTTGTGATCGTCGCATGAAGCTTGGCCATTTTGGCCTCTAATTCTTGAAGACGAGCCTGACATTTAGCTGCTTCTTTCGCTTTCTCTGTTGCCTCAGCTTTGTGGTGTTCAAGGGAAGATTTAGCTTCAGCAATGCTTAATTATAATTCCCCAGATCGTACTGAGAAAGCGACTACTAAATCATCCAGGGCTGCTTGTCGTGCTTCAGACTCACGACCCAAAGCCTCGTATTCCACATCCACGAGTCTCTAAATATTGCCTCTTGTCAGATCTTGGTAGGATTTGATAGGCTCCTCGAGCGCATCCAAGATGTGTTCCAAGAAGTTGACTCTTTCAAGATCGCCAATATTGCGGATGGCTTCAATGACAAAAGAGGTAGTTCTCCTCACTGACTCGTAAGGGTGTCCTTTCTCCAAGACCATCTGAACAAAAGTTCTCAAAGAGGTGAAGAAAGCACTTGTATAAGTCTTGACGATGCTATTTGTCATCACCGATACGCCAGGAGTCGCCACTTCAGCTTGAATCCCTCCTTCTGCAAAAGTTGAAGGAATCACGGATTGTGCACAAGAGATTTCGGTACAAAGCATCCTCGAAGAGCTTTTCTCTACAATCTGAGTCCCCATGTCCAGAGGAGCCATGGTGGAACTGAAGCTGAAGGCCTTAGATGCCAATGGGGCTACAGCAATGGTCCCCACGTGACCCTCTGCGATCAAAAAGCACAATCATTATATATCATGTCAAACAATATCAAAGGAGAAATGGTGAATAAAGTCAGAAGTTCACATGATTCTGGCAGCACATATGGAGTCTCATGAGGCATAGTGTCTTGTTCCGTAATGAGCCGCGTCATGGTATTCTCAGAAATAGCCGTGTGGCTACTCCCGGCTTTAGAATCACCGAACATGAATCCAGCTTGGTCACTTGGGACTGCCCTCTCTGTTTCAAAAGTATGTTCAGCTGGGGTCTGGATCTCGTCAACATCAACCTCTTTAGGGTTCTCATCACCCTTGATATCAACATCACCTTCTTCATCTGGGCCTTCATCGCCCTTGATATCAACATCATAATTCTCACCACCTCCTGGTTCATCGAGATTCCGATTATCATCCTTTGGGCTTTGATGGCCCTCCTCTTTAATAAGGCATTCTTATCCTCAACAACAGTTTGGCTATCTTTAGCCGTTAGGTTTTTATCCTCTTGGACCACGGTTCGATCCTCAGAAGCAGCGTCCCCAAGATTTTCTTTAATCAGTTCGTCACCGAAGTTACAGTCATCTAGTGCCTCTATCATCTCCTTGTCTTCTTGAGAGGGTACAAGAGCTTGGGTCATAGCATAGGCTGGGACATTCGAGGGTAACATCTCTTCGGGAGGCATGATCTTTGGAGCATCCTTGGTAGGGGACAGTAACATTATTCCTGTCGCGGCAAGTGCAGTCACTGGAATGGTGATCTTTACGAACACTGATTCTGAAGTAGGGACCAAAAGAGTATACACTGCAACAGTTGGATCTGGAATACTCGTTGTTGGAGCCCCTGCAAATAGAAAACTTACATGTCAACACAAATGCCCGATAAATTAATATCTGGAGGGGCAAGAGCATTACCTTTCGGGGACAATGGATCTTGTAACGGCAATGACGATTCTGGTTGAGCAGGAGACTGCCCCAACACTGAGGAAGTAAATGCAGCTGCAGTTTCTTGCTGCACAACTTCGATTACTAGCAGTTTTCTCCTCGTTTTACGCTGGAGTGGTATTGGAGGAGATCCCTCGGATCCATAAGGCTCATCTCGCACATCCGGTCTCCTACTAGTTTCTTCAGTAGCAACTCTGTTTTCTTTTGAGATTAGAGAAGAGGTTGTTCCCGTTCCCCCAGAAGAAAATCCTGCTTCAACCTATCGTGTCTGGGATCTCGTCCTCGCTGCGGGCTGTTCAGTAATAACAACTGTTTCTTTCTTTTTCTTCCCCCTAGCCTTAGGGGGAGAAGGAGGATTAGCTGGGACAGATGGGGTAGATGATTCCTCAACTTTTTGTCTTTTGTTAGCCCCTTTTGCAGGAGATTATCTTTCTGCTTCTTGAGGGATATTTTCTAACGGATCATTCACCTCGTCAGGGAGGCCGACAAAGGTAGCTTCAAGAGGCTCATTAGCAGGAGCATTCTCTTTAGCCTCTCTGAACTCTAGGGTGGTTTTGGCCCCCACCTGTGACAGTTTGACACTAACAAAACTATTAGACAAGGTGAAGCCCTCGAAGAAGGTATTGGCTAAAGTATAAAAGTTCGTATATGTATATAACATACGCGGGCCTACTTCAAGAGTAGAAGAGGGCATTGAAAATGTAGCCTTAGTGCCCCGGGCACTATAATATTGCCATCCTCTAGCACCATCGATCAGATATCCGGAGGCTTTTAGACAGGTGGTTGCATTGCTGACGTGCATTTGATCATAGTCGAACTGGCGGGCAAATCGACTAGGCAGGTACAGTTCCAGACAACACTCACCCCCGAACTGATATATTAGGTGAGAGATTCTGATCATCTTCAACCACATAAAAGCAGCTGGTAGTGGTGGACGAACAGCCATAGGCTCTAAGTCTATGAGCAGGGAAGGAAGATTTGCATATTCAGGAGGAGGAGGAACGCAGTAGAATCTCCACTCGAAACCCATATTCAATGCCTTTCGGCAGTCAAGTCAGAGAGTTTACTTTCCATCGAGGTGTGGCATAATGTCTGATGAAGTCTCCTCCTACGACACCTAAAGCTGGATCCATTAGAATGGGATTGTGTAGCAATAACCAGCCGAACAAATAAGTATACGATATCTCTGTACAGAGAAAATCATCTCAAGTACTAGGATCCGTCATCATGGCATTTTTGAAAGAACGAAGACTTGCAATCAACCAGCAGGTCATCGCAGAAAGAATGTCCATCTTGTGTCCAAACACTAAATACACGACAGTAAATAGTATACCTCGATGGATCCTATCAACAGCACTGGCTCCGGGGACCACAACTCATCGTAGCCACAAGGATAAAAAGCCAGCCAGAGTCACTTCTCGAGACATTTGTCACCACCTTGTCTTATATAGGTCTCGATAGGAGTAGCAGCCTTAAATTCAAGCCAATCCTCCTTCGGCTCATTGTCAACATCCCTTGACTTCTCTATCAATTTTTGGATAGTACTACGGTCAAGCGGTTCAAAAAAGCAAGGATCATAATCTAGGTGTTCCTACACCTTGTCCTCCTGGATGTGGCCCAAAAATAGATATGGAAACCATTTGGACCAATAACATGTCCCCTTCGCATGACTTTTGTATAAAAGGGTGCAGATCATGAAGTAGCATAACAACTCGTCGAAGACTGCCACCATTTATGGGTTCTCTTCAGCTAGAGCATCCAATTCTTTGTTTGTTGGCACATACTCTTCATATAGGTTTTCACCAATTGGCAGACGAGAGATGTATTGCATTTCGTGAAGGACGAAGCCTATCTCTCCATGAGGGGTCACAAAAGTGCATGTCTTATCATTGTATCTTTCTACCAAGGCCAAAAACAAATTGGGATTGGAGCGAATACCGCAGGAAGTAGTCCAAATAGGTTCATAAAGTTCTAAATCAAGCAGTTCATCTCTAAAGTTGTTCAAAGCCCAGATTGAAAGACGGTTCTAGCGTTTGTTCTCTGGACTCATCAAACCCGTCAATCGCATATTCCTAGCCGAATACTTTCCTTCAGCCTTAGCAAACAAGTTTGTGAAGAAAGGAATTCTCACTACTGTGTGTGTGGATGGATTTCTGAGTATAAACTCCTCTGTTCTTGGCTTGAGATCAATCAGGATAGTAGTGAGAATTGGATCGGGGGTTGGTGATAGTAGCAAGTGTTTGGATCGAATTTGAGCAGTGAGTGTTAGATTTTTATAATTTAATTTTCTTCCTATTTTTTGAGTTTGGAAGATTCAAATTCGTCTGATCTCTTGCTTAATTTCTGATGTCCTACAATTGTTTGACAAAATGCCTAAACAGAGTTTCAAATCCTTTTTGGATACGAGGAAGCTGCTGTATCCATTTTCGTTCTGTAGAAGTGTCCCAGTTTGAGATCGGACTCATTATTTCAGGTAATGTTCTATCGTTCTAAGGATGTGTGTACTCAATTCATTGCTAGAATTCATAATGAATAGATGGAATTGTGGTCGAATGTAGGAGATTTGGTGTCGTGTTCACGTGTGTGCGTGCCTATCTGTGTTCGTGTCCAAGCCATTCTTATGTGTCCAGTTCGGATTTTATCATGCCTGGTTTTATTCGTGATCAGCTAGTTGCTCGTGTCCAGGTGTGGGTTGCATTCAGGAGGGTTGTGTCTGGTTTCTATTGTCACGAAGGAGAGTTTGAATGGGTTATGTTTGGCATAGGAGGAAGTTTGAGTTCTGTATAAATTGGTGGTTGGGCTATAGGAAAATTACTTATGGCTTCAATGTGTATTGCTAGGCTTGAGTTTACCTCACTTTGTTAAAAAGTTTAGGTTTATTTTGCCATCTGTGTATAAATTTCTGAGATGGATTTGAGTACATAGTATTACTCGACAGGGAGCTAGTCCTTGAGTGTGTGGCCAAGCATTCAGTTGAGTTGTGTATTGCTGAGTTTGAGCTTGCATATGTTTAGCTGAGCTTAGCATTGAATTTTGGGTGGGAATTAGAGCTTCAAGTTATTTTTACTATGGAGAATGGGCTGGAGGCTTTAGAATTATTACGAAACAATTTGTTTATTTTAATCCAAGGGATTTATTGATCAAGTCAAACTTAACTGTTTACAAATAGTTGAGTGTTGCTAACCATTGCTTAGTGGATTGGTAGCCAACTAGACTAAACCCATTGATAATTTACTAATAATTATTCTTAGTAATTTTGGTAATAAATATTCTAAAATATGAGTATTACTATTTGTTGTACAATCTATTATTCATTTAAATTAATCATTAATTTTTCTATATAAAAAAATATATAGTATGTAATCTTCTTGCTAATTGTTATATATAAATATTGTTAGGATTATATTAGGATTAATGGCTAGCAAGTTATGGTTAGAAAATAGATAGTTAGCTAGATAGTAGTAGTCAAATGATATTGTTTAGAGCTTACCCAACTTATACTTATTCAGGTGGACCCAGAGATCACTACTTCCCTATTCCTGATCACCCGAAATAAGGCAAGTACATTCTACGATTTTGTTCATTTACATTCATATCATGTACTTCTCTTATTGACACATTGTGACACGGTCTCATGTACTTCTGGTACTTTCATGTTTCCTGTACTTACTTGTACTTGGGGAAGGGAAATACACTAGATATGTGACCAAACCCAAACTAGAAACTCATGTGGATAGCTTAGGTCTCACATCGTGCTCGTGGGCTCTAAGTCGTACCTGTTCATGTACTCATTCTTGTACTCACCCCAATCGGTCACATATTATAGTTGTATTTCAAAATATTGTGCACATGTCTGGTTCCTTGTTTATTTTCATGTTCAGGATATGTTATTCAGGTTCAGATTATATATTATTTTCCTGTAGATCATGTTCTTTATTATCCTGTACTTGTACTTTACTTATCATGAACTTCATATTCTTATGTCTTTCGTACTTTACTTTCCATCTTGATGTACTTGTTCATTACGTAGAATTGTACTTTACTCCGCTCCTGATTGGATATGTTACAGGTGCACTTGAGGATCTTGTCCAACCTTTATGGGCCGGAGTCCGGGATCTTAGCTGAGTAGGATGGAGCCATGACTTAGATTTAGAGGCTACTGATTTAGATTTGTTTAGCTTTATTTCTAGATATTGTACATTAAGAATTCATAGTTGTATTTTATTCTGGTTATCGAATTTGTCTCCGGCATTTATATTCCTTAATTGTATTATATGACTTAGTGGATTGTGGTGATCATTTCTGGGACATTTATAGACGCTGTGATATTTTATTATATAGTGACTTGGAGTTTTTCTTAGAATCGTACAGCTTACTATGTTGCATCTTCCAACGTAGGTTGGGCGTGTCCGACTCGTATCCGATTATTCATGAGCGGGTCGTTACATATTTTTAGTGGTGGCCTATACAGGTCAATCCTAATGGCACTTAGGCTATAGAGTGCTATTGGGGAACATGTTAGACTAAGAAAAACTTATCAAAGCTAGGATTGCGGAAAAAGGGTTATGGGTATATTTTACTAAGTTTGGTTATACTTATTATCTTGTAGTTTAGGTTATTTTAACAGTTTTCTATTTTTCTAGATGGTTCAGACACACAACATCAGAATTGTTGATCCACCTACACTTGAAGCTTCCGAGCTTCCATCACCTCAAATCGTCTCTACTATCACTATTGGTAGTACCCAGTTAATGGAGATGTTTCAGGAGTTCCTCGATGCCCAAAGGGAGTAAGCCGTTCTTTTTCAAGCCAGGCTTTTCGAGCCAGGGAGGACTTCTGATTTCCAGACTCTCGGACATTTGGACTTCCCCGATACCGAGTGCATTCCATACACCGAAGAGCAGATCGAGAACCCAGAGCTGCCACTTCCGAAGATCATTCAAGTCTCTGAGGATCTGACTTCTCTGAAGGTTGAAGCCACCAGCCAGGAGATCCTGAACGTAGCTCGGACCATAGAATGAGACGGAAAGCTGAAGCTCAAGAGAGACGTGAAGACTTATGACAGAGGTAGCAACTATCCTGGACCCGTAAAGCGTCGCAATACTCAGACATCGCCTCTTCAGTCGCATCCTCAACCACGTCATCAGAGATAGATTCAGACCCACCTTCCTTGTGCGTTCTGCAAGAGGACGGTACATCATATTAACAAATAAAGCAAGAGGCTCGGACTCTGCCTATTCTGCGGATCGCCTGCCCACCAGATCATGGATTGCTCAGAGGGCGCTGATCGTACTGCCCAAGGACGAGCACGAGGAGCACCTATACCACAACAGAGGGACCCACCTCTCCAGACACATTAGCCGTATAGAGCATTGCTGTAGGGACCAGCCTACGTCAGGACAGCTGAAGAAGTCAAAGTGATTCTAGTTCCGGAAGAAATACTGAAGGCGGACTGAAGACAGAAGACTTTTCTTGCATGGTTGGAGAAGACCATGGATCGTGATTTGCATTCCAAATCCCTTTAGATTTTCTTTTAGCGCCTAAAACTCCTTGTTTCCTAATTAAGAATTGTTAAACTTTGTTTTTATTTTAAACTTTGGATCTTGTTAGAGATTTATTTTGAGATAATGTTTCATATTCTTGATCTTGTTTCCTATTCGAAACTCTGGTTTCTATTCAATATTTTATTTTTCCGTTCGAGACTTGTTTCATGTTCACTATTAGATACCCTATTTTCATATTCACTATCCATGACTTTGTCTCCTATTTTTTTGCTTCTATTCAAAAAAAATTCCCTGATCATACTTTATGTTATTTAAGATTTTATTTCCTACTCGAGATTTTATTTCGAAACTTGTTACCATTCAAAACCTTGTTTGAGTTTCGCTTCTATTCGAGACTTCGTTTGAAGATTTTGTTTCCTATTAGAGATTTTTGACTCGTTCTCTATATGAGATTCTGTTTTCTATTCATGACTTTGTTTTTTATTCGAGATTATTCTCTAGTCGTGACTTTATTTCGACCTTATTTCCTATTTGAGATCTTGCTTGTTTTATATTCATGATTCGATACCTTGTTTCCTATTCACTAATTTGATACTCTACTTCTATTTGTGACCTTGCTTCCTATCCGAGATTTGCTATTCGAGAATTATTTCCTATCCGCAACTTTGTTGAATTTTGATTTTTTTTTCTAGTTGAGATTTTGTTCCTATCGAAACTTTGTTTGCTATTCGAGGTTTTGTTAGACTTTGTTTCCTATGAGAGATTTTGTTTCTTATTTCGAGACTGTCTTCTACCCAATACTTTTCTTCTATTCACCATTCGAGACTTTGTTACCTATTCGGAATTTTGTTCCCTATATGAAATTTTGTTGCCATTCAAGATTTCATTCGAGAATTCTGTTTACAATTCGAAACTTTGTTTCCTGTTCAAGATTTATTTCTAAAAATCTTCTTGTTTGTCACTTTAGTACCTAATACTCATTGTTGGATATTTTGCTACTTCTTAGTACCTAGTAAAACTCCTCGTTTTCTAAGGGCAGATAACATCACTTTCTATCATGACTTATAGAATTCGTTTTGAATCTTCATAAACTCCTTGGAATCCCTGTGGATAAAGTTGAGAAAATATTCGACAACCTACTATGATGTGGCAGATGCACACTGCAGTCATTTATCTGGGTTATGGAGACTACGGGTTCACTGCAGCCAGCTGCGCACTAGCGAGGCAGGGACTCTAAGTTGAAGTAATTCCAGGTATTCATAGGTTTTCAGACACTATTGAGACTTGTCCTAAAATTCTTCATATTTTGATCTCTTGAGTTGCTTCATTATTTTTTGAAAACAGATAAGTTGATAAAATATTTGGTAACATATCACTATTTGAGTCATGGAACCGAAAGTCCACTGCAGCCAGATATGCACTGACGGGGCATGGATTCTATGTAAAATGATTTCAGATATATATGTTTTCGGATACCCTAGAAACTATATCCTACTTCATACGATAATTGATTTTTCTTGAGTCACAAATCCTTGCACGTTCACCTTGATGGGATACTAATACCTCATGGGTATTTCATACGTTTTTTCAATCAACCCTTGCAATTTCCTCTTCTTGCATTTTATCGTTGGATTATTTGATTTTCTCAAATATATACATAATTACTATATTTGATTCTGTTCCACCAGATTTTTCTATTAATCATGCTTATATCATATTTTGCCTAAACTTTGATCTTAATCATGCCTACCTAACCGTGGCTTTCCTATTGTGCTAAACTATCAATCCTGATCTTGCTTAGAAGATTGTACCCTCACGATTTACCCCTCTATGGCTGTAGGTATCGTACACCTTTATCTTGGGCCGATGTAGACGAGAGGACTTTGCTTGGACCAGAGGGTGGTAGATTCAGCTGAGAAGTCAGATTGATCAGAGAGTGTCTCAGAGTTGCACATGATCGGCAGAAACACTTCGCAGACAAAAGCAGAAGACCTCTAGAGTTCACAGCTGGAGACATGGTGTTCCTGAAGATCTCTCCAACCAGAGGCACTATCCGATTTGGTAGAGGCGGGAAACTCAGTCTCAGATACAACGGACCCTTCAATGTGACAGAGCGGATTTGAGAGGTTGCTTATCGACTAGCACATCCGACTAGTCTGAAGGGGGTACATAATGTCTTCCACATATCCCAGCTCCGCTGCTACATTCCTGAACTGAGCCATGTCATCGACTATTCAGAGTTGGAGGTGGGCCCGAGTCTTACCTACGTGGAGCAGCCTATGGAGATTCTTCACTGCAGAGAGAAGCAGCTGAGGAACCAGACGATCCCGCTTGTCAGAGTCATATGGAGGCACCACTCTCCAGGAGAATTCACGTGGGAGCGCGAGGATGAGATACGGGAGCGTTATCCCAGCTTGTTGTCTGATTGTATTCTTCTCTTTCAATAAAAGTTTTTTTGAACTCAATAAATAACTTGTGATGGTTGTGTGAACAATTACTTTGATTTTTGGATTTTAATAGAAGTGATTGATGTCCCCTAAAATTTCGAGGATAAAATTTTTCAATGGGGGAGATTTGTAACCCCACCCTCCTAGGATCATTAAAATATAATATTTTCTATGGTTTAAAAGAGTATTTATATAATTATTAAAGTAATTAATAAGTTAAATAATTTAGTTATGTATACTTTTATTATGGGATAAAGATTATGTTTTTCTTAATAGTTAATTGTGGATTTTCTTCATTATATTCTTCAAACTAGTTTTGTGGGCTTTATTTCCATCCCAATCCTCCTAACCCAATTTCACATGGTCGGTTAGGAATAAATTCCCTAAAGAAAATTTTCTTTACTGAACCTAACCCACATGTACTCTTGTAACCAACTTTCAAAAATTTTATCCTTCCCTCCAAATCAAATTAACCCCTTCTTCAAGAAAGCTAACGGCCGGCCACTCTATATATAACTCTCTGTGTCTCTCCTTCTTTCATTTTGGAGCTAATGAATTTTTTAGAACAGAGCCAATCCTCTCCCTCTCGTTCTTCTTCTTCTTAACCCAATTTTCTAAAACCCTAAATTCAAGAAAAAGGGACGGCCATGGCGGAAGGCTGTTCCGGCCATAGCGACGTTTAGGCGTTCTCCGTCCTCAATAAGCTCGATTGCGCGCAACTCTCCATGGCGGCTTCCAACTTCGATCAAGCGCTCTTCCGACGACAGTAGCAGTAGGCGATCCTTCCCGATGACCGCGGGCGGACCATCTTCACCATCGGGGAATCATCCCCATCTTCATCGACATCGATCGAGGTGAGTGAGTTCAAATTCCTCTTTCTTCGACGAGAATTGTTCGGATCATTCCATTTCTGTGACAGTAGGATTCTTGTGTTCAGATCGAGATCGAGGAGATCGATTGATCTAATTCTTTTCACAGAGTAGCAATCGGTCTGTCGAAGTGTCGATCTTGCTTCGCCGATCATCAATTCCGGTGAGTATCAATTTTCCTTGTTGATTCGATCTCGATATTCTACTGTGTGTGTGGATTGATTTCTGAGTATGAACTCCTCTATTCTTGGCTTGAGATCAATCAGGACAGTAGTGAGAATTTGATCAGGTGTTGGTGATAGTAGCAAATGTTTGGATCGAATTTGAGCAGTGAGTGTTAGATTTTGATAATTTGATTTTGTTCCTATTTTCTGAGTTCGGAAGATTCAAATTCGTCTGATCTCTTGCTTAATTTCTGATGTCCTGCAATTGTTTGACAAAATGCCTAAACAGAGTTTCGAATCCTTTTTGGACACGAGGAAGCTGCTGTATCCGTTTTCGTTCCGTAGAAGTGTACCAGTTTGAGATCGGACTCATCATTTCAGGTACTGTTCTATCGTTCTGAGGATGTGTGTACTCAATTCATAGCTAGAACTCATAATGAATATATGAAATTGTGGTCGAATGCAGGAGATTTGGTGTCGTGTTCGCGTGTGTGTGTGCCTATCTGTGTTCGTGTCCAAGCCATTCTTATGTGTCCAGTTCGGATTTTCTCGTGTTCGGTTTTGTTCATGATCATCTAGTTGCTCGTGTCCAGGTGTGGGTTGCATTCAGGAGGGTTATGTCTGGTTTCTATTGGCGCGAAGGAGAGTTTGAATGGGTTATGTTTGGCATAGGAGGAAGTTTGAGTTCTGTATAAATTGTTGGTTGGGCTATGGGAAAATTACTTTTGGTTTCATTGTGTATTGCTAGGCTTGAGTTTACTTTACTTTTTTAAAACGTTTAGTTGTATTTTTCCATCTGTTTATAAATTTCTGAGATGGATTTGAGTACATAGTAGTACTCAACAGGGAGCTAGTCCTTGAGTGTGTGGCCAAGCATTCAGTTGAGTTGTGTATTGCTGAGTTTGAGCTTGAATATGTTTAGCTGAGCTTAGCATTGAATTTTGGGTAGGAATTAGAGCTTCAAGTTATTTTTACTATAGAGAATGGTCTGGAGGCTTTAGTATTATTACGAAACAGGTTGTTTATTTTAATCCAAGGGATTTATTGATCGAGTCAAACTTAACTGTTTACAAATAGTTGAGTGTTGCTAACCATTGCTTAGTGGATTGGTATCCAACTACAGTAAACCCATTGATAATTTACCAATAATTATTCTTAGTAATTTTGGTAATAAATATTCTAAAATGTGAGTATTACTATTTGTTGTACAATCTATTATTCATTTAAATTAATCATTAATTTTTCTATATAAAAAAATATAGAATGTAATCTTCTTGCTAATTGTTATATATAAATGTAGTTAGGATTATATTAGGATTAATGGCTAGCAAGTTATGGTTAGAAAATAGATAGATAGCTAGATAGTAGTAGTCAAATGATATTGTTTAGAGCTTACCCTACTTATACTTATTCAGGTGGACCCAGAGATCACTACTTCCCTATTCCTGATCACCCGGAGCAAGGCAAGTACATTCTACGATTTTGTTCATTTACATTCATATCATGTACTTCTCTTGTTGACACATTGTGACACGGTCTCATGTACTTCTGGTACTTTCATGTTTCCTGTACTTATTTGTACTTGAAGAGGGGAAATACACTAGATATGTGACCAAACCAAAACTAGAAACTGATGTGGATAGCTTAGGTCTTACATCGTGCACGTGGGACTCTAAGTTGTACCTGTTCATGTACTCATTCCTGTACTTATCCCAGCCGGTCACATATTCTAGTTGTATTTCAAAATATTGTGCATGTGTTAGGTTCCTTGTTTATTTTCATGTTCAGGATCATGTTATTATGGTTCAGATTATATATTAATTTCCTGTAGATCATGTTATTTATTATCATGTACTTCATGTACTTTACTTATCCTGTACTTCATGTTCTTATGTCTTTCGTACTTTACTTTTCATCTTGATGTACTTGTTCATTACCTAGAATTGTACTTTGCTCCGCTCCTGACTGGATATGTTGCAGGTGCACTTGAGGATCTTGTCCAACCTTTATGGGCCGGAGCCCGGGATCTTAGCTGAACAGGATGGAGCCATGACTTAGATTTAGAGGCTACTGATTTAGATTTGTTTAGCTTTATTTCTAGATATTGTACATTGAGATTTCATAGTTGTATTTTATTCTGGTTATCGGATTTGTCTCCGGCATTTATATTCCTTAATTGTATTATATGACTTAGTGGATTGTGGTGATCATTTCTGGGACGTTTATAGATGCTGTGATGTTTTATTATATAGTGACTTGGAGTTTTCCTTAGAATTGTACAGCTTATTGCGTTGCGTCTTCCAACGTAGGTTGGGCGTGTCTGACTCGATCTGATTATTCGGGAGCGGGTCGTTACAAGGTCTTCCCTCAGATCAACTGCAAAAGAAAATTTAGAGTTAAAATCTTGAGAAGATTGTTTTCTTAAAGAAACACCCTGTGCCAATCATGGATGGTGCAGGATGTGAAGAAAAATTTGGCACATGCAAAGTGACAGTTCTCAAATCAGATAGTGTATTAGTCAGTCAGCACATGATTTGCTCATAACAACGGATGGCGCATCATGCTTGTCATGCCCCGACCCGGAATCACCCGAATCATCGTCCTCGCAAGGGGCGTGATGCCGCACGAGCCTGGAATTGCGCTCGTGCAAGGCAAGATGACAAGTTCTCAAATGGTTATCTTTGAGTTGATATTAACAACGAAAGAAAATCAGAGTATACGAAACAAATCTCTTTATTGATATTCGAAATGAGATTACAAAGGCTTTCGATAGCCCAACAATATATGCCAAATTGGCTACAACACTCAAGTTCTCTCTTATCCACGAAGGATTTCACCGTTCCATACATCATGCCTTATATATCTCGGTCGCATCAATCCTGTTGCATGTCCGAGCGTCAATACGGTTGCACGTCTCAATACGCTTCGGCATTCCAAGCCTCATCGCGTTCAAGCGAAGCTCCGCCGCGAGCAGACCAATCCCTGAACCTGCTAGCAAACTAGTGGGGGATTAGTACTTTCGTCCTCGCTGTACTGATCAAAAACCCATTTAACAAACCGACATTTAGTATTGTATTGATTCATGCAAACATACAATTTAGTTCTCTTTCTATGTTCTCCTTAGGATCAGTTCATGGCATGATTCGAAGACTGTAAAGCATGTTATCATGGCAAGCATGTTATTCAATTCGCATAAGTAAACAGGCAAGCAATCTCGTGTTGTTTAGTGACTTCTTACCAATATCGACGCACTCGCCCTTGCACCGACGCAAGGTGAATACGCCTATCAGCTTTCCCTGTCATGTTATAAGTGCTCTCTATGCGGATCTATATGTGCACGACATGAGTGTACCTTGCACTTTCGATCCAGGATCCGTCCATACAGGATATATGTATACCTTGCACTTCCAACCCATCGCCCCTAACTATATGAAGGTCACTAGCTTTCCGGGCTAGAATGGACTTATATTTATCGAATCGAATATGTAAGATGACGATCGCTCTGTTGTGGTTGCTAACCAAAACAATCAGAGGACCCCTGAAATACTCGTGTAAGTGGCTTATCACATTCACTAGAAGGTCGCTACCCGTCTAGATGAAGTGCACCAACAATACCGATTATCGCAGTTGTCACGCCCCGCTCCCGTAGGAGCGATCGTCCTCGCTAAGGCGTGATGCCGTACGAGCCTAGATTGCGCTCGTGCAAGGCGGGTTCCATAACGGCCGATTTCAGCGGCTGCGATGGGGTCGTCGCACAGAAGTCCCATACAGAGACATTGAATGATAGCAGCGGAAGTTGAAACAAAACACAAGTCATTGCAAATCACTCTTTTATTGATATTGAAATAATGGTTACAATGGGGCACAAGGCCAAGATTACAATCACTCAAATCCACTCATCTCACATTACAATCACTCAGCTCTCTCTCATCTCTCAAAGTACATTTACTTGAGCCAACGGAAACTTCGGAAGGCGATGTCCATACATTATATCCCGTATAAGTCTTCACTCCATGCGGCCGCGCGCTTCGAATTGCCCAGGAACTCCGTGCCTCGACGCATCCAAGCGAGCTCCGCGCCACGAGCTTCTACCTGTGCCTGCACATGTAAACTAAGTGGGTGTCAGTACTCAACTGTACTGGTGGAATGAGCTCCTCGCCCACCCATACAAAACCAACATGTTAGATTTACTTTGTGCAACATAGTCCCCTTTATGATTGTCTTTCTACTCTTGTCTTAGGATCAGTTTTAGGACCGGCGCCTTGGCTTATTCTGTGTCTCTAGACCATCTCGTACTTGCAACGACAACGTTAACTCATACCTTGCCTCAAGGCCCTTCTCGTGCCAACAACGTTAACCTATCGAGTCGTGTTTGCCTTACGGCTTAAAATCAGAGACACAACTACGCGATGAGGCTCCATTTCCGTGTAACCATGCTACAAATCCTTGCTGAGGCCATGCCTCGTAACTCAATGAGACTCGATCATATCGCCGCCTCGCGGCCCTTGCCGCCTCGCGGCCCTTGCTACTTTGATCACCAACTGACCCATCCAACTTGTGAACTAAGGGTTACTCGACCAACTTTGCCTTGCGGCATTTTTCTGACTTAAACTCAAACAACTCAACCATAACCATGCAACTTATATGCCGACAACATAAGACTCGACGCCACATCTCGTGCCGAAGCACGGTGCCTTCGTTACAGCCAAATCTTAGGCCCAAACATTGTCTTCTGACCGATCACGCATTCGACTCGACTCTTTATTCACTTCACCTAATACTTGACTCAGTCCAAAGGCATATACGCGGATCGCCGCCCATGCCGACTCATCTATATGAGGTCACTAGCATAACAAGCTATACCTGGACTCGTAGCTTGCGGTTGGCCGGGACCCTTCCAGCACAAGGTAGCTAGCCCCCTGGAAGTCCCTGACTAACCCGGTGCTATCGAATCAGCACAGCTACCACCGTGTTTTAATTACTTGGCCGAAACGGTCCCATGGCCCTGGGTTGCCGTTACGAGGAAACTCTACCTTGTCGACAAGTTGTCCAATGACCATGCAAGACCCTTCACTCAAACTGATGTCTCACACAGTCATTGTACTCTCAGTGTTATCATCTCTTTCCACAACCAAGTTCAAGTCTTCTTTCCTTGAGACCCCTCAAGGACCCCTCGACGACCCACGGTCGCGAGCATTCTTTCCATGTTACCATATCACTTCATTCAACTCAATGCCTATTCGATAGTCCTTTCTCCAAAAACCCATTAAATCAACCGTGGTTCATGCCTTAACACTAAGTCCGTGCATCGTGCCTTAGGCCCATCGTGCTCTACGCGACACTATCGCCCAACTCATACTCCCTACGACTAGCTTTGAAACCGTAGGACTTCGTATCTATACTCAGCCGTATAACTCATAGGACCGTGCTTGGAATGACTTAGGTCGACCACCATCACTTTGCCTAACTTCACCAAGCCTACAACTTAACTCAAGGGACGAGCAAAGGCTATGCCAAGCCTTGCATCATGGAAGCGTGCATGCTTGATCGAGCATTTATGCGGGCGACGCTTATGACTTAGGCTACGTTCATAACTTTGCCTACTCAACCAACTTTCCTTCTCCCAAGCCACGGGACGAAGGATCGAGTGTCATTTTCAAAGCACGCCGTGCACCAACTCTAAGCCGACCGTTGGACCTTTCCATATTCTATCTCAATTCGACCCGTCGGGATTATTCCCTTTTGTTATGTAGATTCATCTCTTTTATTATTAAGCCTACTTGTGCAAGTTGAAAATATGCGATTTATTAAGTGAAGGCAAAGATGAGGCGAGTTCACCGAAACTACCCCACCTGAGCGAGCGGTCGTCTCGACCGAGCGATGTCTCTGAGCAGCAGTTGCAAGGCTAAGTTCGAATGCCGTCGGCGTTCCTATTCCTCCGATTGACTGAGCGGGATGGAGCACTACAGCAGTCCCTCCTAGGCCGAATGGTCCCAGCGCCCTGGTGCGCCACGTTCGAGGGATTACCTATGTACGGGCTATACGTCTTTAAGTCCATTTGACCATGCAACGCATCTTATCTTTCATACAACCAAGCAAGTTCACTTATCTCTATTTCAATTGGCATAACGCCCCAATGTCCTCAACGAACGCCCCGAAGGTCATGGACATTTCAAAGGCACCATGCCGCATCGACAGTTATGTCACATTTGTGCCACAACTGTTCTCTTCTTCACAATGACGCCATCTTTTGTAAGTATTGTGCAGCTGCGCACATTTGCCGTCTTTTCTTGCATCGTGCATTCAATGCACGCCTCGAAGCCGTGTTTTCGTATTCTACGCCTTAGTATTCAATGCGTTATACTTATGTTCCATCCTTCCGACTCGTACAAATGAGGCACTCCTCGATAAGGTATTCAATGTTCTATCGCTCGTGCGCTGAGGCACTCGCACCGATATAGTCTTTCAATGTTCTAGCATGCTAACTCGTGCGCGGGAGCACGGAATGACTTATGCACTGGGGCACTCGTCGATACAGTTATCCTATATTTTTATGGCTTGCGCACCGAGGTGCTTGCCTTTGCGTTACTCAATATTCCATAGCGACTCGTACATTTGTTGTACGATTCATTTCAATTATTCTATCTAGTGTTCGACACGCACTATGTTTATCTTTCTATCGAGCCACACCCGTGGCATTGATAGGTTAACTCGGCATACAATGATATATATTTTACTTAGGCATGAAGGAGTAGGAAAGAGAGTCAATGTCCCCCCACCTTGAATCAATATGCCTTGTCGTTTTGTCGAACCGTTGCGGCTCGATTTCATAACTTCGCTGCACGGGCAACTCTCCTAACTTAGCCATTCGAGCACTTCGTGCTTCATTGAATTATACGTATATTTTGGCTTACCGTGCCAACGCCTCAGTCCGTCGCAAGGCGACGATTTGCTTTCGCGGACCCCTTACTGAATAAGGCAGAATGCCGACCTCTAATATTTCAGCGTAAACGTATAGCTTGCACAAGAAACCAACTAAAGTTAACACTTGCATCGATTCGGACTTGCGCCTTGGTCGATTCGATTTCTTAGAATCTTCGAGCCGATTCAACGAACTTATCCTTCGGGGCAATGCGGCACTTTGCATCGATTCAACTCGATGCATTCTTTGGGACAAGGCAATTCTCTGCATCGACTTAGTTCGATGCGTTGCTCGGGACAACATAACTATCGTATCGATTCGTATCGATACATTTCATTCGGTCAACGCGACTATGCGACTCTTCGAGTCAACGACTCAACATAATGCACCATACGGAGCGGGGCATTACAATGCTTAGACATGGCAAATGGCTCAGGGCGTCATTATTTGTGATTGAGTTTAGCCAACACTCTGAAAGAGGTGGCGCAGGCCATCAGATGGCGCAAAGCGTCGACCAACACTCTGAAAGAGGTGGCGCGTGATGCAGATGGCGTAAAACATCGACCAACACTCTGAAAGAGGCGGTCGATGTTGGCCTTTGATCGTGCTATACGCGCGAATGGCGCGAGCGTTCGGATCTTCTTCTCCGATTAGTTTTTCTCACCTTCAAGAGCGGGGTTCGCCTCCTTGGCTCTAGTCGACTGCATGACGTGCTGCGGCACCATCAACGGCGACGTACGCAAAGTGGCTCCGGCCACTTTCTTCCCTTTTTCAGCTGCGGTTCTCTTTGTGGCCATTTCAATTGATCAAAAGCTTCGAGAATTGAAGAAAATGGAGAGCTCGAGAAGAAGAATATTCGAGTAAAAGTGTTCTCTCTCTCTCTCTCCAGTCGATTATTTATAGCCTAAAGTTATTTGTAACAGTCACGCGATCCGTGCCCAAAACTCGGGGACTGTTACGATTCTGTCATGCGCCAATCACATAGAAATGCTTCTTATTCAAAGTATTCCAAATTATGAAGCTTTTCAAATTTGAAAACTTTAAAGGGGGTCTTGTAGAAGCCTAAAAAAATATGAACATCATCATGCGCTACTCATAATTGCCACCAGCATTCAAATAATCAAATGGCGCCAGACAGCATATGGCACGTGACATCAATTGGCGCTGGCATCAGATGGCGCTGGCTAACACGTGGTAAGCTTCCTCGAGAAGCTGAAACAGTTTTTATTATGACTGACAGCACGTCGGTCAAGAAAAATCTGTTCGAATCCTGAGCGTGCGGCGCTCGAGGAGGTATGTCAGATTTGTTGTAATGATCAAACAGCTATCTCGTGCCATTTGCAGTTGGTGCTAGATAATCATTCAGAAAGGCACTAAATCAGCAATTAGCGCCTGGCGCCACACAACAGTTGGCGCTAATCGATCAAATCATCCAGAAGCAGTTAGATGACATGGCGCGTATGCCACTAATCTCGAAGAACGTGTACGTGACGCTGTCCATCACCAAGCGCATCTCCATCACAGAATGCCACACGTCCAAGCAGTTAAACCAACCGTTCGCGCGACTGGGTGAATGGCGCGCCAATTGCAGTGTGCACCAATCAGGATAACTACTTAATAGTTATCTCTAAACTCCATAAATAGAGTTTCAAATCACTTCACAAGCATCACTAATGATCATAATCTCCTGAGCACTTGCTACAGCACTCTCCAAAGGCTTTCTTCTTCGACATCGCATCGTCCAAGGGATAAAGTGATCGTCTTCTGATTAGATTCCTACAGTTGTACTTTCCCAGAAATTAACTTGTACTCTTGTACACACTCTTCTCAGTTTGGAATCAAACACTTTTTGTTTTTGCAAACAAGGAGGACAACGATGCTTGAGCTAGAGTGAGTGATTCTTCTTCGCATATTATTTTGTACACATTTGTTCTTTGGTGTGTTAAGCTACCGACAAGTAAGCTCGTTAAGTATTATGGGACTGTTTTCCATCTTCGAACAACTGGCATGTTATATTTCTCTAGACTGCAGATAGATTGTGATCATGTATTATTTGCTACTTCGACTAGTACGCCATTTTGTTACTAGCTTCACGATCGTATATGAGATAGCTCTTGGGACGCCTTGCTTTTCATTTATGTCATATCTTTACTGCTTGTTTAATCCTAAATTGAGATATAGAAATGTTGTATGACATTAGGACTTGATTGATGGATTGTAGATTGTCTCCTCGTCTTTACAGCCGTGTGACCATATTGCGGGGTACTGGTGTGCTCTGTAGTGCATATCTAACCGTCTAGTGTCAATGTTCTCCATATTCTGGTACAGAGACGTGACAAATTTACGACGGATTAGCGACGGATATTGCGTATCAGAAAATCACTGATACGATTTTACCGACTCTTTAGCGACGGAGGTTTCCGTCGCTAACCCTATATCCTGATACATGTTTCGACGAAAGCTAGTCGGTAATCCGTCGCTATATATATTTAAATACGCCGACGGTATTCCGTCGCTAAGTCGTCGCTGAGCGACGGAGTAGCGACGGATATGTTTTAGCGACGAGGTTATTCCCGACGGCTGTTTTACCAAATTATCCGTCGGTAATCCGTCGGTATTTATTTTTGGCGACGGACTACCGACGGATATGGCCGTCGGTAAATCCATGTATTTTGGTAGTGATAGTCCTGGCTCCGCCCATGATTGTCGTATTGGATGATTATTGCATATTGTTCTATTGAAATGATCAAATGACCAAAAGATCACATTGTTGTATTGGTATGATTGTTGTTTTAGATTATCATTGTATGTCATTTTATTTGAGTGATTGGATGAGCAGAGATGTAGATAGGTGGGACGTTGATGATGACTTAGTGTAGAAAAGGGAAAAGTACATTTTAAAACATCCATTTAAAAAAAAAATTATTTGAAAGTTTGAGCCATAAACAAAAAAGTTTGTTCATTTTTATTTTTATTTTTAAATTTTTATGGGCATGTATGGAATACTCTCTTAAGAGCCTTCCAAAATCTCTAAATTTTAGTTTGTATGTTGATTTTGATTTCGTTTTGGAAATGAAAAGGGCACTTAAACTCCCTTATCCACTTGAGTTGAGAATTAGTGGTGCATGACCATAACTGGATTTGATCATAACCAAATACAGAGCTGAATTATCATGTTTGGATTTAGATGCAATCACAATTAGATAGAGATCTATCATTTTCTTAACCAGTTGAATCAGGGTACAAACATAAATTGAAATTAAATTAACTAATACGTAACTAAACTTATACAAAATCATCACTCCAATTGAGAACCAAGACATTAATAGTTTCTCCAAAACACTATTATATATAATTGTATTTGTTTTACCAATATTTGTTTCTACCTCTACGGGATCAGTGTTTTTGGCTAATATATATGTTTAATAAATTTTATTTTTGAACATTTGTTATACAAAAAATAAATATAGAGATGGTAATACTCATTTCTGAATTTAATCAGTTCCAAATGCACTCTAAGAATGTCTTTAGAGGCCACCCAAGGTTTCACAAGATTAACGAAATTTATTCTGGACTATTATGAGCCAAAAATTGATTTAAATGATTTGGGATACATAGAAAATAGTTGACACATATATAATTTTTTTTTCCTCGCCAACTTAATAATATTCAATCTTGAAATTGTGTACCTGCAATACTAAATAACTCGACGGTTTGATTACGTTCGATTTTCGGTCCAAAACTGACTCACACCTAGTTGTTGCCAAAGTCCGGCGTCTAAACCGCCCAGCGGTCCAACTTGGCCCGAACCGGGCCGAGCCAGTGCCAACCTGACTATATATGCAATATTTACAAATTACGAATGTTGGAGGGGTTTTCCGCAAACATCCACCTAGAAACCTTAGCCCAATCTAAACCCCCCCTAAATTTTCACACAGCTCCCGCTCGCCATGGCGATTTCTCTCCGTCTCCACTCTCTTCCTCTCCTAAACCCTAATTCCAGACCCCCGCGTCTAGACAAACCCTCCTCTCCCTCTCCCTCCGTTCTCCGCTTCCCGCTCCGGTCCATAGCGGTACCGTCCGTGTCGAACCGGAGGGGACTGGGGCTAGGGTTTCTCGCCGGCGCCGCGAAGGACGGAGGCGGAGGGCCGATAGATATCTCCGACGATGCTTCGGCGGAGGAGGCGAGGGGGGAGAGCACGATGCCGGAGAGGTTCCGGTATCTGACGAAAGAGGCGCCCGACCGCGCCGTCTGGTGGCCTTGGCTCATCCGTAAGTCGACTTCACTTCGTTTTCGTTTCTAAAGTTTGTGTCTTTACGCTTCGGATTCTGTAGTTTCGGCGGAAAGTTATGAAATTTATTTGGTTTGGTGCAAATTCACTTAGAAGTTGATAATTTGGCTATTAGTTTTGGCCACTACGTTTGATATTGTACATTTGAGCCAAAACATGCACGCTCCAAAAATCGATGTCATGTCCGTGTCGGTGTGTTTGACACGTATTGGACATGATAGAGACACTCGAAAATGTACTAGGCCAAGTCAAATACATTCCATTGTTCGTATCTACTAGTCCATCTCAGGTGGTCTCGTGTCCATGTAACATAGGTGAATAGTTATGATATTAGGGTGCGTTTGATTGCAAGGTGGAAAATAAATTAATTCCACGGAATTATTTTACTAGGAAAATATTTCCATGGAAATTTAAAATTTTCCATAATGACGTTGTTTGATTGCAATTATTTTCCTGTGGAAAATTAAATTAATTTCTATGGAAAACTTAATTTGAACGTTTGATTATCATTATTCTCCACATAAAATAGTTACTTTTTATGAAAAATAATATTTTGTTGTGTGCACTTTTTTCACATAAAAATTATCATTTTTTATTGAAAATTTTATATTTTCCAAGCAACTTGTAATGAATAATAAAAATAAGAAAGATTAAAATGAACCTCAAATTCAAAAAGTATAACAAAATTATCAAATACAGCATATCCATAATTGAAATGCTAATAAAGTAAATACAACATTAAAATACAAATTATGCCATGTCGGTCATGTATCGGACGTGTTTGGGACAACCCATATAAATCCCTGTTACAAGCTAAAGCAAGTTTGCTTCTTTGACAAATTAGCAAAGACCAATTATAGAAAACCGCAAATTGAGCAAAGAAAAGGAAGGGACAGAACATGACCCATCAAAGAAACATCAACTCGAAGCAAACCAACATAAACTTTAGCTACAAGAATTGACACCCATGACACAAAAACACTCAAATGGTCAAGGTCTAGCCCTCTTTGAAGAAGAAGGGGTTCCAGTAGAGACAAAGAAAAGAAGAACAAATGAAGCAATCCTTTCTCTCCATTGAATGCTAGAGAGAGAGAGAGAGAGAGAGAGAGAGAGAGAGAGAGAGAGATGAGATCTACAAGAGAAGTATAAAGAAATGGTCGAGCACTAGCTGTTGATAGTGGAAGAACATCGGTTTAGGTGGCACCGAAGTCTCCGCTGCCGCCTGGCCATCCATGGCCTCCCTATAGTCGACTGCCTCTCCTTCCTCGACCCCTCCACCGTCGCATGCCTCTTCCTCCTCCAGGTCCAGCCCAATGGCGGCGACACCGGCTCCGACAGTAGAAGCAGCGTTTGGGTCTATGTTGGTCCAATATCCGGTGAGTTTGCGGGATCTCGAGTGGGGAGCTGGGATCGAGAGAGAGAGAGAGATGCTTGAGAGAAAAAAATGGAGAGCCCGATCCCCAAATCGAGCTCGCGAGAAAGAGGATAATTTTTTTTCTGTGGAATTCATTTCTCATGGGGCTGGACGGTTTCATTTTCCATGGTTTTGAAAGAAAATATGGAAAATAGTAATTTTTTGGAAAATAATTTCATGGAAAATGTAAGCTATCAAACACTACATTTTTGTGAAAAATGTGTGTGGAAACATTTTCCATGGAAAAGTAGGCCAATCAAACACAGCCTTAATGTTTTTGGCCCAAATTCGCTTAATAATTGATCATTTGGCTACTCTCTTTTTTTATGTGATCAATATTGTACATTCTGATCAATTTGTGAAGTGGACATTAACAATAAAAGGAAATCATTATTGAGGGGTGCAAAGTTGATATCTTGATACCGGCAAAACAGGCACACATGATGCATGTTCTACGGATTAAATAAATGCTTCTCCAAAATTACATACCATCATTGTAAAAAAGATTGTAGCCAGATGGAAACATTTGATACCATGTGTGTTCGCGTCACCATTTCATGACGTTCTTTGACAAATTTTGGGCATAGATATTATGTAATTTTTGTAGCTTTCAGTGTGTCATTGAAAATTTATATAATTTGTTTATGACATTATGATGAAAATGTTGAAGCTACGCATACCAAATCATATTTTTACCCTTGTTTCTCAACTATAACGAGTCTTTTGATTCAAAATTCGAAATTGAACCCACTTAGAGGAAAGGTAATCATAAGGATGCCAAATTCTGCGAGGGAAACGAAGCATTGCTTTGGATAATTGAGGAAAGGAATGTCTTGGGTTTTAAATTTTAGTGATACGGTTGATACCTAATTTAGTCTTTTACATATGTTTATTCTGAACACAAAATTTCAAGTTCTGATCTACTTTAATAGAGAAGGCTAAAACAGTAAAACTGTCTAGAAAAGTTGGGTTCGGATTCAAAAAATGTTCCATTCTATGATAGTATAGAAATGGCAAAGTTGATCTTTGAATTTGATTATTGGTGCATTCTTGATTTGGTTAAAACCTCGGATACTTGTGATGTTTCAGCTTGTTTTCACTTTCTGGACAATACTTTCTTAGCTACTTAAATGATTAATTATCAATTTTTTCTTACATCATTATTGATTGGTGCAAAGTTGTTATCTTGATATGTGGCAAATCTGATTCTTTAAATTTGGTTATTAATTTGGTGCCATTTTGATCTGGTTATTTTTTGATATTTATGGTGTTTCAGCCCTTGGCCACCTTTTACTCAACATTGTGATTCATAGCAACTTAAATAATTGAAATTAGCATTCATTTCTGGTATCATTGTTTATGTGTGCAAAGTTGATAACTCTATGTGACAGTTGATTCTAAATTATCATTCATTTCTGGTATCATTCATCACTTGAGAGCCCCAATTTCTTCTTATATACCCATTGCAGCCGCCTATCTCCTTCATGCTGGTGGTAGCACGAGCCCCCAAGTCTAATTCTTGTGAAAAGACTCGATCTCTTCACTCATCGTTGCAATCCACTGACTGGATTTTGTGCCGGAAATAGCATCTCGTATGTAAAGGGATCTGGAAACTCCATATCTTCTGTTACACTGAGTGCGTATGCTGCCGAGTCTTCATAACCATATTTATGAGGACAGACTTGCCAACGTGGACGATCCGTGACAATGTTGTATGGTGTCTGTTGCGGTTGAGGTTGCAGCGACCGTAGATGTATGTCGTGTGGTTCCACCTAAATCGGTTGTAACAGAGTCACTCCAAACTCTACCTGCTTATTGCTGCCCTCTTCTGACATCTCATACTCCTATTCTGGATGAAGCATGGATTTTTCGTCGAACGTCACGTTCCTACTAAGTACCACTTTAGAATTTGTGTCCCAAATTCTAAACCTTTTGTCCTTATCCGTAATCCAAAAATATTCTCTTCTTTGTCCTTGCTTTAAACTTTCCTTCACTAATATGATAATACACAAGACAACCAAATATGCGAAGAGAATTGCAATCAACGATTTCTTTTCCGACCATATCTCGATAGGAGTTTTGTAATCAATGAAGTTTGCTGGAGAGCAATTCACCAAGTAACACGCCATGCGGACGTCCTCAGACCAAATTTTTTTCGACAAGCCAACGTTAGAGCATGCGTCGAGTCCTCTCTAATAAAGTAAGGTTCATATGTTCTGGTACACTATTTTGTCGTGGAGTCCCTTTTATAATACGGTGGTGTGCTATGCTTTCATCCTTGTAGAACTCGTTGAACTCGTTATAACAGAATTTCATATCATTGTCGGTACGGAGGCGCTTGACCTTCTTTATGTTCTGATTCTCAACCAGTGCCTTCCATTGGTTGGAGGTTCTTGAATACATTGTTCTTTTGCTTCAAGATAATACCCAAACCATCATTGAGTAGTTATTGATAAATGAGAAAAAGTATCTTATGCCGCCCTTCGATGGAACAGATGAAAGACCCTCGACATTTGAGTGGATGTATTCCACTTGGTTTGATGCACCGCCTTGGTAAACTAGTGTTGGCGCTGCTTGTCGAATATATAGTGCTCACATAAATCGATTGTCGTTGTCTTGTCGCAATTGAGCAAGCTTTGCTTCCTAAGTATAGTCATGCCTTTTTAACATGTAACCAAGTTTCATATGCCACAACTTGGTCAACTATTTATCGGTGGATGGTATCGTTGTGTATCCTGTGACAGTCTTGTCCCGCAAAATGTGCATGCTTCTTTCTTTGACTCCCTCCAACAACACTAGAGTGCCTCTGGAGACTCGTAAGTCTCGTATAACTCTACCTATAATGACGCACTTGTAATCTTAGAAATTTAGAACACCTAGGGAGATAAGATTCTTCTTGAGGTCGGGGATGTGTCGAATGTCGGTAAGTGTCCTAACGATGCCATTATGCCAATTTTGATCATATTAAATGGCGTGTTATTTCCCATCAAGACATTTTTGTCATCCATCTTATCATACGTGACGAACCAACCACGTCTCAAACACATAAGGTAGGATTACCTTGAATCAAACACCTATTCATCCGATGATATATTATGATCTATGACTGATAGGACCGGATCGGCCTTGTCGAAAGACTCGGTCTTTGTCACACCGACAACAGATGAACTACTCGTCCCCTTTGCTTTATTCTCCTACTTCGGGCATGCATATTCATCCTTGTTTTTGAATTTTGATCATAAATTCTTCTCTCGATTCTGACTGCTACCTTTCTCTCTGCAGTCTCATCTCTGATCTCTTGCCACAAAACCATCGTCTTGACTGTTGTCATTAGTTTCAGACGCCTTATGACGAAGTTCCTTAGTATGTAGGGTTGAAATGACGTCTTCTAGACATATAGTATCTTTTTAGATATGCATGAATTACAAAGTGTCCGAAAGATGTGTAAAGAATATAGTAAAATTATGATAGCATCCTTATCTTCAATAATTACCCCGACACCCTTGAGTTCTATCATAATATGTTCACATCGTTTATATGCTCCTTGAGAGATGCTCTTTCCTTCATCTGTAGGAAAAAACGCTACTTCAGATAAAGTTTGTTTGTTAAAGACTTTGTCATCTACAAATTTGTCCAACTTAAACCAGAGAGCAGATGTTGTTTCCTTGTAGGCTGCTTCGCAGAGTATCTCATCTACCAAATACAATTGAATGGTTGCAAGAAACTTCACCTCTTGTTCGTCGAAATCTTCTTGAGGCATCATCGTCAGAAACTTCACCTCTTGTTTGTTAAATACTTTGTCATGTACAAATTTGTCCAACTTAAACCAGAGAGCAGATGTTTCCTTGTAGGCAACTTCGCAGAGTATCTTATATGCCAAATACAACTGAATAGTTGCAAGAAACTTCACCTCTTATTCGTTGAAATCTTCTTGACACATTATCGTCGGTTTCTTGTCGTGTCCAAAGTCCTTACTGTTTCAACAAAGTGTGCATCTTGATGCGCCACAGACTGAAGGTATTCTTTCAAGTTAACTCTCGACCTTCAAATTGTGCGACATCATATTCGAAACTTGATTTAAATGGAACCTGAAGCTCTGATATTAGTTTGTTACGAATAGATCAAGTATAGAGCAAATAAATGGCATGCACACGGAAAGAAAATCAAGCAACCACAAACACAAAAGATTTAAGGTGGAAATCCTTGTGGAGAAGAATACAGATGATGATTGTCCTCTACAGATCGTATGGGGCCTATTTATAACCTCCCAATTAAAAAAATAATGAAACAATGATTTCTAATACTAATAAGAAAACTAGGATTCCTAATCCTAATACCGACTGGATTCAAGACATCCCAAACAATAATCATATTACTATTGTCCATCATTCCATTGTATAAAATTGAATGAGTAGTCCACCCAGGAAAAAACTTGAAGATTTCTACATGCCTTGTGCATCCTTGAATAGGGGTGTAAACAAACCGGACGGACATGGATAGTCCATTGTCCGTGTTCGGTCCGAAAATAAAATGAAAATGAGTTCGGCCGGACGGACACGGACAGTCCATTGTTCGAGTTCGGGCCGGACGGACACGGATAATCCACTGTTCATTAATTCAATCGGACGGTCCGCGGACAAATTAAATATATTACAAAAAATTGTTACTTTATCAAGATTTCTTGATAGTTGTACAAAAATCAAGTTGAAAGGAGATACAATTGAAGGTTATAGAATACAACTAAAAATGGTAATAGGTTATCGAAAATTCATACTGGACAACAAAAAATTGATGCAAAACCAAAATGATACGACATAATTGATGCAAAATCAAAATGAGTCTCCACTATCGGACGGTCCGCGGACAAATTCGGACCGAACATGGATATGATCGTGTCCGGGTCCGATTTTTAAACGTACCAAAAAAAATGTCCAAGTTATGTTCGTTAATTCAATCGGGCGGTCCGCGGTCGAACCATTTATCGAGCCGGACTCGTACGGACAACGGACTACTTTGTCCATTTTACAGACCTATCCTTGAACTATTACACTCTAAAGTTCTAAAATGTTTTTAGTAGTGTCCTGTAAAATATTGGATCACCTTGTGATGGAATTAGGTTGGCATCAAAATAGATTTGGGGTTTTATAGCATATCTGTATAGAATTATTCCACCAGAGATGAATCGACGCATACTCATCTTGCTTGGCTCGATCTATTTAATGTGGATGGTACGCTTATGATTTGTCCCCACCTCAATTAATTTGGTTGTGCTCTTGCTCTGGATTAACCCAGTGTAGAATTCGTCTGATTTTGAATTATATATAAATGGGTCCTTTCTGTTGTTTATATTCTGTTAGGCATGACAAAGTATTTGATGGGTTTGCATATGAACATGGATAGTAGATCATTTCATGTTGTTTCAGAGGTCCTTGGTGGGGTGAATGATACCAAATTGATATCATCTTATTGACTATTATAGGTTTGGCTTTATTGTTGACATAAAGTCTTAACTATATATAACTATGTACATATAAGAAAACATTTGTAATTCTTGTCAAGGAAAACATGAAATATGACAATAACTTTAGTTTAAAGACCTCTTCCTCTTCTTTTGATGACTTTTAATTTCTTGCTTATGAATTCTGGATACACTTTCTGAGAAATTGTTGGCATGTACTCTAGAACAATTCTATTAGATGAGTATGTCACGTGGTATTACTAATTCCACTTTCCTTTGAAGGCAAACTTACTATAGTTCTTGGATCCTTTCTTGTTTTGGGTTAATGTTTGCAGCACTGGTATTTCTTGTTTATTGTTGGCGCACTGTCTTGTGGGAACTCGGCAACTGGAAGAAAGCATTATTTGCTGTCTTGCGCTTCTTTGGTTACTTGTCCAAGCTTGTGCTGGCATTCATATTTCATTTCATTGGAGATCCCATCACTGAGATTATAAGAATGATCGAGTTCTCTCTATATTCCGTGCGTGATGCCTATTCCAGCGTTGTTGCATATGCTCCTGTTCCAGAGCTGACAAGAATTATTCTTTTCACATCAATAGTATTGGCCATTGCTGAAGCTACTGTCCCAGAATCTGTCAACAGTCAACCATATCTTCTCAGTTTTGCTGGAATTATTGGGTTTGCAGTTGTTAAGGGCATCATTCCGGTTCCAGTCTTTTGGTTACTTCTCCCCGTAACGTTCTGTTACTCCCGCTATGTAAAGAAGAGAGACGGTGTTTCAGCTGCTCTGCCATCTGCTTCTGTTCTGGCAGCTGTTGGGGAGCCTTGGGTGGGTGGTGTAGCCATCGCCTCTTACTTGGCTCTTGCTATTGCTCAGCATTCCAAGTCACAAACAAGTGCAAAGGAAGAGCACTCAGTAACTACTAGAAGACTTCCTATACCTCTTCTCTTAGCTGCTATGTCTATTGGTGTACATGTTGCAGCCAAATGGATTAGATACAGACATTTGACATGGATGATAGCATGATCAGAAGTTTTTGAATCTATCTCAAGTGTCGTAACATTTTAATCATCATGAATAACAAATGTGACATTGTGGAATCTATTCTGCTCTTCTTGACTATTTTATCATACCAACATTTTGGCCCTCATTTCTATATTTATTATAATAATTTTATTGTACTGGTGAAATTAGCCGATACTTGCTTCCCCAAATTGCTTGAGCTTCATAAATTTGCTACTGATTATCAAAATTGCTTATATTGAAAATTCTGGATTGATATATCTTGGTTTACCACAAACCTATTTGAAGCTTGAAGATCATTGGTGGTGTGTTTTTGTAGGCATTTCTTTGATGACGTTGGGTTTGATAGATCTTATGCTTCTGATTATTTTCTGAAAAACGTTAGACATTTTTTTTTGGGGTAAAACCTGCATAATAATTAGCAAGCAATGCTGGCTGCACAGAAAAGGTTGGAACAGTCTCTATGTCAGTATGTTCATTGGTTGCAGTGTTCTGAAACCGGACCTAACCGCCAGGTGAACCGGCCGGTCTGCCAGATTTTCAGAAGACCAAGAACCGTTTTGGATATGTATAGCTAGCTATCCGACCGCAAAATTGCTTTAGTAACCATCGTTCATGAACCGTTCACGGTTTACACGTTTCTTTAATCATTGGTTCTCTGCCAATTAAGAAGAAAAATATTCAAATTAAGGAAAAATCATATTTTTTTTTTTAGAAATCTGAAAAAATAATTGATTAAACTATATGCAATGGGTTTTGAAAAAATATGTGTGAAATGAGAATACCGGGACATCCCTAAACCTTAAATCTAATAACCAAACATCCTACAACTTAGAAAGATTCAAATTAGCCTTAAAATATTGTTGGAGGTTCCCTATAATTTTTTAGAATTTTTTTAAACATATTTTTAGGTACTTCTCTGATAATTAAAATACCATAAAACATCGAGAAAACAAATTTTTTTTTTTTTGAAGTGGTTTGATATTTTTAGAAAGCTTAAAGCTATCTTTTTCTAATTAACAACTGAACACAACCATTTATAAATTCATTAATCTATTTTTCTAAATAATCATAGTGCATCCGGGTTAGACCCGCTAAGGCTCAACCCGAATCCAAACCAACGTTTTATGTTGTAAAACTTGACCGCTGGATCCTGCGGGAGATGATCCCAACCGTTGGATCCACTACCTATAACTTGACCATTATCGATCTGGGTCGTCCAATCCTTTTGGATTAAATTCTCATCGTCTTCTACAATGTCTCTACACCTACTAGAATCTGATATGAATTTGTATAAAGTAGTGTATATATAACGCATATATAAATACCACCCGGCGGTATCCAGAACCTATTTTCGTGTCAGACCATGTCAACAGTCCCACAAGATTCCCGAGGCCCATTCTCTATCGTTCGACCGATCGTCGTCTTGTCATCAACTACAAAATGAGTACGAAGTCCAACAGTATCGACAACCTTTTTCGATCTATTCACGATTTCAGATAATCCAACCGTTGTATCTTTGCTCTTTACTAGCATGTTAGTAGCAAGATATTTTCTTATTGACTATAATTTGGTTTTATTTCATCATCATTTGATGTGCAAATTCACCCCATATTCTTTGTGTTCACACCATATTAGGGTCGTATCTTGGAAATCGTGCGTCTCAATATTGGTCGGTTGGGTCGTGGTTTCGTGACAATAATTTTGTGTCACCTTTGTCTCGTTTTACGTGTCGATACCCTTCCGAGTCTAAAACCATGAAATGTAAATCTTGTGATTGATTATTGACCCTTGGACTTTGGTTATTCGATCTCAAGTGACAGACAAAGTACATATATTTAGCATTTGTATCAGGGTCGTATCTTAGATTGACTAGCAGCCGATTCAAGCGAGTTTGCTGCACCGAGATCTTCAATATTGTCTAGTTGGATCGTGATTTCATGACGATAATTTCTTGTATTTGCATGTTTTTTTATTCTTGAAAGTAGTTATTGATTCATATTGTTTTATGACCTGTCTATCATGGTATTGTTCTAGTATATGTTCACATATTTTTCTAGTTTATCATTGTTCATGCTTCTACTATTGTTATCGTGATCATGTTGCTAGTGAGAAATGGAGGGAGGAAAACAACTAGTAGGCATGTGATCTACGAGAAAAATATACCCACTGGCTAAAATATTATAAATTCAGTCATGCACCCAACGTATGACTATCTGAGTCCTAACCTCTCAACATGTTGGAAAGTTGTATTCTAAAACACATTGTACACATTGATGGCTTCTCTTGATATTGTCATTCATGTTAGCCTTTCCATAGTATTGTTATATCTGGAAATTGCTGAAATACCCGTGTTTATGAAAAACCCACCCACAGGGTGGATTTTATGAAATACCCAAAATTATGTATTTTCACATTAAATATTTCAAAATTCTCTTTAGATGATCTGTATTTACAAAATTGCCATTTTAATAATACCATAACTACCCATTCGCGCAAATTTGGTCATACATATGTATTTGAATTCACAAACTCAGATTTGGATTGCGATTTTTGTCTTCTTCTTCACGAGAGATCTGAATTCCATTGCTTTCATCTTCAGCAGAGATCGCAAAGATCGTTCGTACTTCACTATGCTTTTCTTCAGTCGAACTCCGATCATCGCTCATCATCATCGTTCGTAGTTTGACACATGACGAGGAATAGTCATTCTCCGTTATAGTAGGACGGAGAATGATCAACTGTTCTCCGTCATTTTAATACGAAGAATGGTCATTCCCCGTGATTTTAACACGGAGAATGACCGTTCTCCTGCATTTTAACAATCTCCGTAATTTTAACACGGAGAATGACTATTCTCCTGCATTTTAACACGGGAAAAGGTCATTCTCCGTCATTTTAACACGGAGAATGGCAATTCTTCGTGATTTTAACACGGAGAATAACCATTCTCCTACATTTTAACATGGGGAATGGCCATTCTCCGTGATTTTAACACGGAGAATGACAATTCTCCTGCATTTTAACACGGAGAATGACTATTCTCCTGCATTTTAACACGGGGAATGGCTATTCTCCGTCATTTTAACACGTAGAATGGAAATTCTCCGTCAATTAAACAAAGAGAATGGCAATTCTCCGTGATTTTAACACGAATGACTATTTTCCTGCATTTTAACATGGGGAATGGCCATTCTCCGTCATTTAACACGGAGAATGGCTATTCTCTTGCATTTTAACACGGAAAATGGCTATTCTCCGTGATTTTACCACGGAGAATAGCCATTCTCCTGTATTTTAACACGAAGAATGATTATTCTCCTGCATTTTAACACAGGAAAAGATTATTCTCCGTCATTTTAACACGGAAAATAAAAATTCTTCGTAATTTTAACACGGAGAATGACCATTCTCCTGCATTTCATGAACAAAACTTATACCTTCTTTTTGCACTTCTTTTTGCTTACCAACATTTGGCTTATGTGCAACTCTCTTAATTCTCTTCACATCAACTCTCTCTTCTCTAACTGGGATTCCAGTTGATGCTGATGATGATGATGGTGGGAACTGATGATGACGACATGGTGTGAAGATTGCAAATGAAGAGTCACTGACGAGTTTTTGAAGTAAGTTTTGAAGATTTTAGAGGAGAAAACCTAGATTCGAAAGTGAACAGCGTATGGAAGAAGAGGAAGAATCAAAACGTTTTTTTAAGAGTAGGTTTCGTGGGTGTTTTCAATAAAGTAGAAGGGCAAAAAGATCATTCCGTACCCTTTCATATATTTTTCGCTAATTTTGGACACGCGATAAAATGTTATTTTGCGGTGGATTTTTCTTAAAACTTTTGCGGTTTTTGGACATTTGATAATTTTTCCCTTGTTATATTCTAGATATGCATATTGTCTCTACACTTGTAGTATAGTTAACCTTCTTTCCTTAGTCATGTTAGTGGATATACCGTATTGTGTAATTTTTATTTCTAGTATTGTACTTTGCTCCAGTCTTGCTGTATAACATAATATGACAAATTTAGACAATTTTTATCCTAAGTGCTACGATTCACATGAAGGTAAGGAAGTGATTGATGGTTGAATACTTGAATTCCTAATCCTTCTTCCAGGGATCGCCTGTATTTCTTTCCTTATGTTTTATTCTGGCATTAGTTATTTGCTCTAGTATTTTAGTGGGTTGTTCCTAGGGGTGCAACTCGGGCGGGTAAAACCCGAGCCCGATCGGGTAAACCCGTTAATAAGTTGGGTTAGGGTTGAAGATACTCGGGTTCGGACTTGGGTTCGGGTTAAATTTTTTGAACCCGATCAAAAATCGGGTTGGGCTCGGGTTAATGTGTCGGGTTACCCGAAGAACCCGAAACCCGACTTACTATATATATATATATATATATATATATATATATATATATATATATATATATATATATATATATATTGTTTCATACTTAAATAAAAAGTTTAAATCCTAAATTTTTCACCCAAACTATTCAATTCCTTTATCTTAAATCTTATTTCAACTTGTATTTTGTAATGATCATGAACTGATTGCTATTTGATTATGTATTAATTATTTCCTTTGTTTTAAATTATTTTAAATATTATATTAGAGTCTGATAAACCCGATGGACCCGACCCAACCCGAGTCCAACCCGATCCTCCGGGCTTGGTCTTGGGCTTCATATGTTGAACCCGAGGTCGGGTCGGGCTTGGGCTCGGACTAGGCTTATGATTCATCGGGTTGGGCTCAGGTTGACCTCAAGCCCGACCCAACCCGTCCGAGTTGCACCCCTAGTTGTTCCCGAGATTTGAAGCCGGAGATATCTAACCTTGGATTAGTTTAGTTGGATGACGAGTTTAGACATTTATTGAGATTTGATACTTTTAAGCCATTCATTCTTACTCGTTATTTCTTGATTATTAGTTCTGGGGACGTTATGATATGCTATATTGTTAATAGTGTATATCTATGGATATTTGTACTTAATGGTTATATACAACGTAGTAAATGTATTTTGGAATCTTAGGAGTTTTCTGGTATGTTTTACGTTGCACGTATTCAGGTACTCATATCCAAATATTTGGGAGCGTGTTGTAACATTATTGAGGAAAAAGCCCTAGGTTTTTGAGGTCCTATGTCAGCTGATTCTAACCCTCACCATATACCTCAACCAAAATCAACAATAACCATCATCCATTCATATTTAAGCAATCAAACAAGAGAGACGTACCAACGACATTTTCTGCATTTCCTGACACACGAGTATTGTAACCGATAGCCATACATTCCTCCTTCATTTGATACTACTCTCAAACATCTTGAATTTGCAATCTATTCACTCACACAAGGCCTTTACATAGAGCAATAACCAACGGACCATTTGAAGCAAAGGAGAATTGAAAGAAATGGGAAGATCCCCTATATTTGTTGCTTATTTATCCACTCTTTAGTGGCAGATCAAGAATTTTGGTTATATTGAGCAATCAAAATGAAAATACTGAAGCGAGTCCGAATTATAACTATATCCTCACAAAGGAGCAAAAGATGAAAAATATGTCAGCAAAAGCCGTCTCTACATTAATGGCTTTTGAATATCCGAAGCACGGTATATGAGAACCTGCTAGTAATACAAAAATTGAAGCTCATAAACCAAATGGCCTCATATACCTGCTTGTCCAACGAATCTCGAGCATAGTACCTTCTAGATGAAAGTTTTAAGAATACAGCAAATTTTGTGGCCTCTAACGGATTGGGTGATACTGAGCTGACACTCGCTTAGGAGGGAGCTTGCGGAGTATGTAAAGAACGAGGGCAGAAGGGAGAATCTCTGTAACCTGTTTTTATGCAATTATCACGAAGTATAAGAAAGTGATAGTGTAAGTAGTTTAAAGCATCTTACAGTTGTGATTCATAGTTTACCGTATAATAAATGAGGTCCAAAATTGGGTGATCCAGGACCTCCAGAGATGCATCAGGATCAAAAGCCGATAGCCCAACCTGCAATTGATGGTTTAATATACAATGGATAAATACACTACATAGACACTAGAATGATTATCCTCCAAGTGAGATTTCTATCTAAGGTATATGATGGTTCCCTATATCCTCTTACGATAATTTGTAAATGGAGATTGAAAAAATCAAATTGGCTTAGTGATTAATTATCTTGTATAAAAATTTAGCTCAAGCACCTTAGCTGCCGTCCCTATAAGAAATGTCGATAAAAAGATCAAAATTAAACATTGACAATATATCAAGCAATCAAAGAGCTGGCTTAAGCAATTTAAACAATAACTAACAAACTAGGGAGTACAGAAAGTATGCAACGAATAAGGGAAGCAATTATTGTTCATCTCATTTGTTTACTTATCCAGTTATCTTAAAATAACTTGATTATGTTACCAGAGGAACTATCCTTGTTGATAACCATAGGGTCTAGACAAACTTAAGTCTATGTAGGCAGGTGAATGCCGTGGCAGCTAGGTGGCCCAAGAATTACTATCTAGAGGGGCCCTAGGCACCCTAGGAAGCCGCTTTTTAGAACACTGCTGTAATATACTAACATAGTATGTAATTACATTCCCAGGATTGCTAAGAGGCCACATGTCATCATGTGCTTAAGTAGAAGAAAATAAATTCCAATACTTCCAATCAAACAGATGATGGACTTGGTTAGCATCCCAGTAACAAGTAAGCAAAAAATCATGGACATAATTTGAACCTCATGTTTCTCAACTTCATGAGTTCCACAAAAACTTGCGTATCCAATTTCATTCATATCACTAGATGGGTCCTCTATGAATGGTAATGGTTCAGGTCGTACCAGGTGCTAATCATGTTAATAATAATATATTAGACAACCTAGCTTGACCAAAGCCAACAGGCTTAATAACTGGGTGAACTTCTAAAATTAGAACCTGACCTGTTCATAAATGAGTAATCTAGATTACGGACCTGACTTGTGCAACACATTTAGAAACCAAATAAAAAGGAAATGCATGGACTAGGTTGTAAACGTTAGTAACATAAATGGAGCATCTTACCAAATTATACTACGTTAACATCTGTTTCCAAATTGTTTCCTCTTTTTAAGTTCTTAGAAACATAATATGTGTTGATTTGTTTCTGAAGCGTTATAAGTATATAGGTCAAGTTTGTTCATACAGAATAAGAAGCTAGAAACAAGCTCAACCCGTTGAATTTACAGGTTGGATGGGTGAGGACCCTAGATGAGCCCCAACAGACTGGAACCCTTAATTCCAGTCAAATTCGGTCACAATGTAGCTTAAAATAGCCACCCGCTAGATTATCATTTCTTAAACTTTAGTCCCTCTTCCTAAACAAAGCAGTAGCTTCACCATAAGGAAGAGACTAAGTTGACATGCATGGGCATCAACCAATAGTAGTATCTACAAGATTTGACAGACAATCTGCATACTGCATTTCAGTGCAACTTCAAAAGAGAAGATTATATAGTATATATTCAGCAATTACAACTTACCACAAAACATCTTATAAGAAAGCAGGTGAAACATATTGCTGTGACTGATCCAACCTGCATCAATTTCACAGATGTCAGAATATTATAGAAATTAAACGTGTAACATGCATTAAAATGCTTATAATGGTTTTGGTAAATTAGTAATTATGTCATTAGGATACTATAATAACTGTTAATATGAAATTATTCTGAAATATTTCTGTATGAAATCCACCTAGACAATTCACAGATGAGATAGTGTCATAGAAAATAACTATCAAGCATACATGATACATATACATGCTTATAATAGCTTGAACCAATCAAACATTTCAAAGGTTACAGGTTTAACTGTCGACACATAATTATTCTGATACATTCACTCATATACCCAACATAGAAGTTCTAGGATGGAAAGAAAATATAAGTCATGCCCTTATCTACTGCAAGATCTGGTTTACAGTACATAGAATTTTCAAACGGCACTACATAAAGTATAACAAAAACATAATATTCATAAGCATATTAACAGTTCTCACGTCCGTCAAGGAATATTTTCAGTAAGGGATTAGTTTTAATAAATATACTTTACATACTGCCATGAAGAGAAGCGTATATTCAGAAATCATGTCCAGAAAGGGATATCAGAAATCTCATAGGCGATTGGTTGAAAATCATCAATCATGCTTCTCAGAAGCTGAAATTATAGTAATGGAATGAGAAAATAAACTAATAAAGTTATGTCTCCTGCACTGGCATGCATTGTGCATTGTCTTATCCAAGGTACTTCCCTTGCTACTAATCCGCATTTTATTGTGTTTCAAAGACCATTATTAATGCTTCAAATCATTCCACCCCAGATAGACTTGAAGTGTAAAATAAGATTTCCAATGAAAGCAGTAGACAACAACAATGTACATGTCGCACATAACTTCGAAATGACCGAGGAAGATTCTGAAATCAAATATATTTTTGAACTTAGTAGACAGCCAGTCAAAAGCATGGTAATATAATTGCAGATCAGGTAAATGGTGACATAACAGCATGGCTGCAATAGTCTTATCTTAATATAGAAATTTTAATTCACATTGAAAGTGATTTGACACCTGACAATTTGAGAAATTAACAACTGCTAACAATCTTCCTCATCATTGGAACATAGCACAGAGTATCATGATTACCCAAGAAGTGACTTTCACATCTTGCTCATGTTCTTCTACATCAATGTTTTTTTCATTTCTAGCTAAGTTTAGTGATGTCACTAGTGATCTCCTATGTTGCACGGACAAAATGGTTTCAGTACCTGTACCGTGTCCGTATATGTTTTACAGACATGAATAAATTGTACCTATTTTAAAGTCATTGTATTCCATACGCATATCGTGTTTTTATCCGTATCCGTATCCATACTCGTGCAACATACATGATATCACATGGATTTATGTTCTATATATTGCAAGCCCAAGAGCCTAGACAGTTATCTCGTTCTAGTCACAATGTAGCCTCATTTTTCTACGTATAACATTTGCTCTCTTTCCTCTCCTCTACCAAAGTTATGTTTTCTCGTGCGAACTTTATGTTTCCCATGCGAACTTGAGTGATTGAGGGTTTATATCTTGGAAGATGCTCTAGTCTCTTGTCATATAATTGTTGTTGCAATTGACTGACACTTAGTGGAGGGTTAAATGGATGAAGTACTGGTTGGTATCAAGTGACTACAGGGTGTTGCTTATGGCTCGTGTTCACTAAGAAGAGTTATGAGCGCTCGTCCAAAGCTTTTGAAGAAATTCGGAAAGAGTTCGAAATAGCCAGGATACAGAGTAAACATAATGGTATTACCTGTGGCATATCGGCAGTACACTTGAGGAGTGCTTTGGTCCAGTAATATTCTGGACATAAGTTGAGGCTAAAAGCATATCTATTGCATGCCGGCGGTATACCGTCAGGTCGGGTTCTGTACAGTTTAATGTGTGGTTTAGATTTGAAGTTATATTTTCCACGATTAGCATTGTTCCAGGATTTAGGTTAAGTTACGGAGAGTTATTCTAATCTCCTTGAAGCTAAAAAGGAAGGAGTCTTGGAGGCAACCATTGCTAAAGAGCTCAAGAAGATTTCTAGAGATCCATAAGGAAATCGAAGAAAGAGATCGTTGCGATGTCCGATAATTGCTATTGTAATTCCCTGTAAGGTTCTTTGATTCAAAAAACAGTATTCTCCCCTTCCCCTGGAGTAGGTCGACTTTGACCGATATTGTGTTCTTGTGTGTTATTGCTATTTTCATTATTTTGTCATATTAAGGTACTGTTCGTGTCATTGCTTCCACATTTTGTGCACAAACAATTGGTATTAGAGCTACGTGAATCGTCGGAATTTCAATCTCTTTGATCTGGGTCGACAATAGGTTACGGCGTTGTTCCTCTCCCTATCCTAGATGGATTTTCTAAAATAGTTAGTTCATTATTTCCAAGAGAAAATTTGGATGATGAATAACAAAGTGAATACTAAGTTCAAGATGGAGAAATTTAATGATAAAGGTAACTTCTCATGGTGGTAGAGAAGGTTAAGGTCTTCTTATCAACATTTGCTCTCTTTCCTCTCGTCTCTACCAAAGTTATGTTTTCTCGTGCGAACTTTATGTTTCCCATGCGAACTTGAGTGATTGAGGGTTTATATCTTGGAAGATGCTCTAGTCTCTTGTCATATAATTGTGTTGCAATTGACTGACACTTAGTGGAGGGTTAAATGGATGAAGTACTGGTTGGTATCAAGTGACTACAGGGTGTTGGTTATGGCTCGTGTTCACTAAGAAGAGTTATGAGCGCTCGTCCAAAGCTTTTGAAGAAATTCGGAATGAGTTCGAAATAGCCAGAATACAGAGTAAACATAATGGTATTACCTGTGGCATATCGGCGGTACACTTGAGAAGTGCTTTGGTCCAGTAATATTCTGGACATAAGTTGAGGCTAAAAGCATATCTATTGCATGTCGGCGGTATACCGTCGGGTCGGGTTCTGTACAGTTTAATGTGTGGTTTAGATTTGAAGTTATATTTTCCACGATTAGCATTGTTCCAGGATTTAGGTTAAGTTACGGAGAGTTATTCTAACCTCCTTGAAGCTAAAAAGGAAGGAGTCTTGGAGGCAACCATTGCTAAAGAGCTCAAGAAGATTTCTAGAGATCCATAAGGAAATCGAAGAAAGAGATCGTTGCGATGTCCGATAATTGCTATTGTAATTCCCTGTAAGGTTCTTTGATTCAAAAAAAAAGTATTCTCCCCTTTCCCTGGAGTAGGTCAACTTTGACCGATATTGTGTTCTTGTGTGTTATTGCTATTTTCATTATTTTGTCATATTAAGGTACTGTTCGTGTCATTGCTTCCACATCTTGTGCACAAACAATTGGTATTAGAGCTACGTGAATCGTCGGAATTTCAATCTCTTTGATCTGGGTCGACAATAGGTTACGGCGTTGTTCCTCTCCCTATCTTCCTAGATCGGATTTTCTAAAATAGTTAGTTCATTATTTCCAAGAGAAAATTTGGGATCCAGGATGATGAATAACAAAGTGAATACTAAGTTCAAGATGGAGAAATTTAATGATAAAGGTAACTTCTCATGGTGGTAGAGAAGGTTAAGGTCTTCTTATCAAATGAATCTTTAACGCAGTCTCATAGAAGGAAAAAAAAAGCCTTCGAATATGACAGATGATTCACGGGATGACATGGAGCAGAGGGCACGAAGCACAATGGAACTTTGTCTGGCGGATGAAGTCATGTATAATATCATGGAAGAAACTTCAGTGGCTGATTTATGGTTAAAGCTAGAGGGCTTATATATGACAAAGCCAATGTCTAAAAAGTTATACCTCAAAATGCAGCTCTACAGTCTCCGCATGAAGGAACTCAGATTCTCAGCCATCTGAACAACTTCAATAAAATAGTAAATGATCTTTTATGTTTCGAAATAAAGTTTGAGAATAAGGATAGGGCACTTTTACTTCTTGCTTCGCTTCCAGGACCATATGATCATCTAGTGATAACAATACTCTAGGGAAAAGAGACTCTTGAGATGAAAGATGTAACTACAACTTTGCTTAATAATAAATTATGAAGAGACTTAATCATATCAATGCTTCATCCGAGTTGATTGTTAGTAAAGGGGAAGGTCAAAGAATAAGACGGAAGGAAAGAGTAACCGAGGCAGGTCCAATCAACAGGAAAAGAGAGCGATGTTTCTTTGCAAGAAGTCAAGTCATATGAAGAAACAATGTCGTAAGTACAAGTAGTGGCTAGAGAAGAATAGTCGAGTCACCAGTTCAAGTAACCATGATCAAGCAAGTGTTGCTCAAGAAACCGATGAGCCAATTTGTGACGTACTTACCACATATAAAGGGAAATAAAATTTCTGAGGCATGAATTCTCAACTCCGGGTGCCCATATCACATGTATTCAAATAAGGAATGGTCATGTGCCTATAAGGAGTTTAATGATGGTGTTGTTCTCGTGGAAAATAATGTGTCTTGCAAGACCATTGGCGTTGGAAATATCAGGTTGAATATGTTCTATGGGGTGGTGCGAACACTCGTGAACGTGAGACACGTTTCAGTTTGAAGAAAAATCTCATTTCTCTGGACATACTGGATGTGATAGGTTGCAAGTTCATTGGTCATGCAGATTCTATTAAAATAGTGATAGGGGGTAGTCTGGTGGGTGGTCATGAAGGGATAGATCGTCGTCGAATTTGTATCAGTTAGACGGTAGCACTACTACTCGTGATGCAACCGTTGGGACAAAGAAAGAGGTGGAGGATATCATAAAGGTATGACATTTCTAAAGGGCCTGGCGCAAGTTAGAATGCTACAAGTTCTGCACGATGGACAAGCAACAAAATGTTGGCTTCAAACATGCAGTTCACAAAATCGAAGGAGTCGTCGATAACATACACTCGAACATATAGGACCCATCACCAGTTCAATCCAAAGGAGGTGTCGAGTACTACTCACCTTTATAGATGATGTCTCCCGGAATGTATAGGTTTATTTCATCAATCATAAGTATGAAGTGTTTGCTAGATTCCGATAGTGGTAAAAAGCTAGAGTGAAACAGACGGGAAGAACGGTGAAGTTTTTGCAATATAAGATTTCTTTTTTATTGACTTGTGCACATGGGGTGTAAGTTGCCCAGTTGGATGAGATGGTGGGATATTTTTCTAGAGGACAAGGATCAAGACACCATGAAAACAATTTTATTTTTATCACTCATTCATTAGGATTTTTCTTAGAAGCTAAGGGCTTAGCGACTCGGACTTGGATAAATGGCACAAAGTGGCACTTTGAATGCGCACTTTGCACTTCCCGATTTTAGCGTGGGCGCGCATGGGTATGCGTGGGTGCGCGCGGTGCTGCGCGGTATTGCATGTTGTGCATGTTGGCGCGGAGCAGCGCGAGCACTCTGTGCAGACGCTGTGCACGGACGTTGCACGTAGGAGTGGCTGTTTTACTGGATTTTTTTTGGTCATCGTTCCTTAACTTTAGAGATTTAGAGAGAATAGTTCATAATCGCCTCTTATTTGTGGAATTTATCTCCAGATTAAGTGGACGACGACTAATTGGGGTTTGGAGGGTGCCTCCCCTATATATATTATTTCTCTTCTAGTTAGAGATAGAGACATAAGGTATAGCTACGAGAGGAGAGTTAGCATTAGCCGCAAAAGATCTACGAAGGACCGTTCGTTCGACTAGTTCGTCCAATCCAATATCCACAACAAGGGTGACAAGGAGCATTCAAAGAAGTTATGTTTCGAACTTAGATGGTTATTGTGAGCAGATTGACGGAAATGGTCGAATCATGCTTTGAGCAACGGCAATCTTCATCATCCCAGCGAGCTTTCTTCTTCATCGAGTTTCCGTTGTCTTTTGTAGCAACTGTGATTGCAAGAAAATTTTAATTGCTTTCTGTTTCTAGCAACTTCTTGTTGCAAGCTTTCTATTTCGAAGAGTCAGTTTGTAACCTAGTTTACTTCCATACAAGTTGTGGTAAGGTCAAGGATTATCATCCGATTGCATAATTCCAAAGTGCTGCAATCTATTGTAATATTCAGTTTTCACGTATTTTGTATGATCTTTGTAACCTGGCAATAATAAGTTCCATGATCTATATCTTTAATATATATTTTTCGAATTTTATTTGTTCCCTTAGATCTCATCTACTTATAAAATTCTTAACCTAGAGCTCTGACACCAAATTTGACGTAAAATAAGACCGGTAGGACCCTAAGAACTAACTCACAATTAAAATTTTTGAATATTCGAGTGGGAGCTTAATTGTGAACAAAAATTGTTGATATAATTTTACAAAAATTCTCACAAGATGCAAAAATTTGTCAATGAACTTAAAGATGAGTTTTGGAATTTAACGAAGATCCGTGCACTTCTAGAACAATAGGTAACTCATGATCGTGATGGAATCCAATGTCGAAGAGACGTCGATGAAGAGTGCACAGAAGAAGATTAATGGTCGAGGAAACAAGTTTTGAAAATTGAGTTTAAGTTAGTTCGGGCCTCGCACCAATGTACATGAACTCAAATTTCAATCCATTTATTGATCTGTGTTCCTTCTACTTAAATACATCTTGATATTATAGCATTTAAGGAGCTATAACAGATAAAGACTAATCCCTAAAAGAAAAGATTAATATCCGAAGAGTTATCTTCAAAAACTAACTTAAACAAAGAGATAAAATAAAAGATCAATCTCTAACTTAATCCACTAAAAGTCTAAAACTGAAAAAGGATGCTAAAAACCCATAGAAATCTCATGGAAAATTATTCTAAATCCCTCCAATGCAATCCAAATTTGTAAATATCAGACTAGTCTTCCATCACTTTCCCACCCTCAAACAAGAAAATTCTCAACTTTTCCACCATTGTTTCAATTTCCTCTAACAAAACAGGCCATGAGGAAGAGACATTAGTGGTTGCTTCACTTGACCAAAACTTATGTTAAATCACTAAGAATAACAACTCAACTCGTGATGCATCAGTTTTTTCTATTGACATGCAACTAGTAATAGAGAATAATGAACCTCATGAAGTTTCTTCCTCCGCCCCTTTGACTCTATGGGGAACCTCCGCAGCATGAAAAATAGCCTGTAAATCAATAACAAGTCATAATGAGTAAAAGACTCCTATTATATTGAGATGGTCCAATATAGATTGATGTCAAAAACTATACCTTCCTCCATATATCAAGAAACCAAGTGCAGCTATGAAGGATACCACTGAAATTACAAAATAGAATTAAGGAGATGGATGTGATACAATAATTATGAAAATAGTGAGATTGAGAGATGATACCTGCAATAAAGACGTTTCCGATTAACTCAACAACACTATTGTCATTTATCCCAAGGTATACCCATATGCAAACCTGATCCAAACTGATTTCATGAGAATTATAGGCCAGTGTAAACAATAGTATCACGCTATGCCATTAATCTTTTTTTTCTTTTTTTATGCTAATGTTGGTGCCAATAGCCTTTCTTTTTATTGTTCTTTTTCTACTGATGCTCTAAGGATTAATAATGGGCTGATTTGTTTTCTCTTAGCCCGTTCCTCCACTCTTGACTCAATCAAAGATATTATCATGCCTAAACAATTTATCAGTTACTTGCATAGATTTCCTTCCTCAAGCAATCAGATGAGAAAAGAACATGGAATACATCCCATTTGTAAGCAAACATATGGGACAAGGCATCTAGGACACAGCCAAATAAGAAAAAAATTGAAGATCTAGAAGCTAAAGTCCAGTACTTACTACTTTCTCAAAAGTAGTTTATAGTAAACATGAAGTTGGTATCCATCGGAACATTTAAATGTACGTGACAAACAAGATAAATCTAAGATAAAATAAAAAATAAAACACTAAAAAGAATTAAGGCACACCATATATACAGTTAGAGATCTGCTGACAAGGCTAAGTATCCAGGATGTGTCAAGCAATCAATTGCTTTTTCATTTAATACCATGAAACATATTGGGTAATTTCCAACACGTGTCAAGACAAGGGTGTCCCTACTCATGAGTAGTTGTGCTATCTGGATCTAGAGTCAATATTTTGCTCATAGGACATGCCAATATGTCAACCAAGAAAATTGTTAGTGATTTGGACGTGCTGGTAATGATTTGCTCCAATGAATTAGCACAGGACAGTTTTTCCAACATATATAGGAAAAAAAAAAGCAATACATTTTATTCTCCTCGCATGAAAGACATGGCAGGCGTCATTTCCAACTGTATCATACCAGAAGCTACTAAAAAACCTTGCATGTAATATTCACAAAGGCACTGCTTTAACCCACAATCTATCTTTACTTAGCAAAATACTCTAATAACTTATTTTGAGTGCTGAGATTTATGTATTACTATTACGTTGTTGCAAGTTTATAGATCATCATTTAGAACTCTGGTTCATTAATATTTCTTTGCCGGAACAAGGTACAATATGCCTCACACTCTTATATCTCAACAAGAAATCTTCTTGTATAGCCAACATTAGGGGTCGGTAAAATATGCCTCACACTCTTATATCTCAACAAGAAATCTTCTTGTATAGCCAACATTAGGGGTCGGTACTAAGTAACCGAAATCATTTATTAGGGAAAGAGAAACAATCTCTATCAATGAACAGTTTTGGAGTGTAGAGACATCTATCTCTATCAATGAATAATCTCAAATGGTAGAGATGCCTGCTGCTACAAGGTTTTAGTAATCCTATTTATGAAGTCTTCCTTAACCTTTAGTTTCTAAGTGTGCTCTGGAACCATAGTTGCCAGAGGCAAAAGGCAAACTTAGGCGCCAAGGTCATTCAGGGCCTAGGCAAGCGCAAATGATGCGAGGGCGAGCCTGAGAAAAGGAAAGCACATATATAATAAGAACATAAACAAAGGCCCTCAACCTTGAAAGTGTTATGGGTTGCTCTGCACAATTTCACACTTGCTCACAACAAAAAAAAGGGGATCTTTGGCGAGCAGAAACCCTAGAATGAGATGGTCAATGAGGCAAGTGGATTCTTATATAATAAGGTTGCACTTGACCCCCCCCCCCCCCCCCCCCCCCCCCCAAAAAAAAAAAAAGATGCAGTCTCCCCTATCATTGAGCTTCTCACCCTGCATGCACCTTAGAGATGGATCTAAGAGGTTCTAACTCAAATTCTCGTGTATTGGAACATCTTTTGTTACATGCACAACTTCTTGTTCCAGTAACACACTATTTGTTCATCACATTATCTGTTTTTCGGGGTTCGTAGTAGCGGTATTGGAATTTGTATCGGACCCTTCCTATGAGTATTAGAGTCTGCAATTTCAGATCAAAGTACCACTCTCTCTTTTTTATTGGAAAGCAAATAATTATTAATAAATTATTACAAATTTAGAAGAAAAAAAGAAATATTTTACATTTAGGCATAATTTTAAGTATTTCTTGTGTTGTTTCTTAGTAATTTTGAAAATAAATGAAATAATAGTCACATTTTCTATTTGGTTTACCTACGAAAAATAAGTTATCTTCATTTACATGATTTTGCATCATACTATACTTTTACATCCTTCTTGATTAGTCTTTTTCGTTCAATTTTCTCTGCCAAATTGACTAGGAAAGAGACCCCCAACGTCGGTATCGGTCAATATGGGTAGCGTATCAGTACCGGCCGTATCCTATAGGTATCGGCCATATCATATTGGTATCGGCCGATACTGCAAACTATGGTTTTTCCATGAATGTGACATAGTACCATAGTTTGCAGACAGCAACGTTATACTAAAAAACAGAAAGTGACATAGTACCATAGTTTGCAGACAGCAACTATTATACTTAAAAACATCTCAATGTAGGACAGCTTGAGAAACTGAATTGGGTATCATTTCTGGAACAAAAAATATTGAAAAGTTCCAGTGGTATATGGGTATTGTGGATACTAAGGTTGACACATAGGAAAATGAGAGAGACTGATCCGGATGACTATTTTAGGGCTTTCATATATAAAAAGAAAGTTTACTGCATACTTTGGACACTGAGGTTTGAAATAGAGTTTTCGGACAAACCGTAGGGTTCTTGAATGTGATAGCACTTAAGGTAGGCAAGATCAAGGGTTGTTTTAAAGGTATTTGCAAGGAGTTTATAGGGTTCTAAGGGTATTTTGTGATGTTGAAACACCAAAAATGGGATCTGGCTTCTAGGTGGAAGTAACAAGTATTGATGTGTTTTATGGTAAAGAAAGAGGAAAGAGATCCTGAAGGAGAAGATCTCACACTGTTCGGTTCTTGGAGTCGCAATGAGAGGTGTAGACCATTTATAGAGGCTTTACAAAATATGTTATTTAAGCCTATCCAAATTCTAATAGATAAACTCCATCAAAACTAGAGATAAAGTATAAATTTCAATTTTAATCTAATTCAAATTCTTTTACAAAATCTGAAATAAATTTGAATAAAGGTCCATAGTATTGGTTTTGGAATCAGGTATCAGACGATACTGTCCTTACGGATATTGGTACTGTGGTGGTTTCAGCACTTTCAATGGTTTTGGATCAGATGTTCAAAGGATACATTTTCAAAAAGCCAAAAAACAATAAAGAAAATAAAGAAATAAAGAAAATCATAAAAGGTTTGAGACATTTTAGACATAATTGTATGTACCATTTATGTTGCTTCTAGTTATTTTAATATTTAACATTCTTGAATTGCTCACCCACTATAGATTATATTTTATTGTTTCGCTACTGTTTCTTTTATGTCGATATTAGTTGGTATTAGTCGGTATGAGCCGGTATAAGCCGATAATATAAGTTCTGGACCAGTGCTTACTGATATAGGTTGAACCCACTAATTCGGGTCATAATTGAATTGCATATGCCAAAGTCGACATGACTCATATGTATCGGTGTCGGCTGATATATGCAAACCTTTAATACAAGAAATAAACTTAAAACCTAATCTAAATTTGGTTTCTGAAATAAATCTAAATAAAAGTGATATAATTAAAATTCGTGGTAAGATACATATGAATCGAGCACGAGTGCACGCATTGACCAAGTTGGAGGCTCTTAGTAATGAAGGTAATCGTGTTTTTTTAGTTTCAAGAACAAATTTTTTCCTAGTGATGTATAATGTTATACCTTGTTTCCACTTTGATTATAAGTTGATGATCTTGGTTTTGGCTCCACTTATGGTTTCGTTGACTTTTAATTTTGTATGGCATTGGTTTGGTTATGTCTAACCCTTGGGTTTTGGTTTGGTCTTAACCGGTACGACCATGACTTGGTTTGGTTGCCCCTTGTGCTTGATGGATTTGGAGTTAATTGTTTGGATATTGGGTGAGACCCATTTAGAGTAGATAGATTATTAAAAGGCATTTGGAATGAAATGGGATAATTTCACATGAATACTTGTGTTAGATTTAGGTGAGTAGGATTTTGCAACTCACCGATACATGCTGAGTACTAACCCACCACAAATTTCAGGTGCGAGAGACAAGACATGAGTATCAAGGCAATAGACCCTATTGATTTTAGGTTTGAGGCATTTCATTTTCATTTGAAGGTGTTGCAAATATTTTAGCTATATGGACATAATGTACGAGATCATATTTGAATAAGTTCTTTGGTTGTAATGACTAGGACATTCTTAAATGTTTCAGTTACTTCTTAAATACTCCTAAGTTTGACTTACACTGTGAAGTCTTATTATTATTCAACTTTATTCAGCTTGACTCTATAGTTGTTTCGATATTTACTTGATATTCAATTCCACTGTATTATAAGCTCATATTGAGAAATGAAATAATAGGTTTTATACAAGTCAACTTAGTCTTGTACGGCATCACGTCCAAATAACTTGATTATCGAGATCGGAACGTGACAGATTGGTATCAAAGCTCTAGGTTTCGGACTCATTGGAAGTTAGTTTTGCAATCTATTTCTTGGGTCAATACTTACCTTGAAATTTTTTGTCACCCTTTTATTTTAGAGTTTCATAAAGTAAGTCCATATATATTTCATGATGCTAATGTTTAGCGATGGTACCGAAGAACAACAACAAACGATTCAAGATTACAGAAAGGTTCGACGTGCAGAAACATCAACGAATTGCCCGAGAACCAGGATGCTACAAATGTGGTTACTATAGCCACCTGACAGGACCAGTTGTGTTGCAACTTGCAACTCAAGCATGCTATAAATGTAGTCTCTATGGCCATAGCGGAATTGTGTGGTATTGAAGAATGCTACAAGTGTTGTCTTGGTCATAACGCAAAATATTGTCCGAAATGCTACAAATTTTGGTGTTATGGTCACAAGGTGGATGTTTATCACATTATGGACAAAGGATGCTACAATTGTGGTTGCCTAGGACACCATGCTATGAATTGTCGGGATGGAAGACCGGTGCCATTTCCACCAAAAGAACACATTCATGGGTAGCATACATTTGACTCGAGCATGAGTGCACACATTGACTCGGTCAGAGGCTCTTAGCAATGAAAGTAATTGTTTTTCTTTTAGTTTCAAGAATGAAACTTTTTCCTAGTAGTGTATAATATTATATCTCATTCCCACTTCGAGTATATTCCCACTTCAAGTATTACAAGTTGATGATCTTGATTTGGCTCCACATTGGTGTTTCATTGGCTTTTAATTTTGGATGGTATATGTTTGGTTATGTCTGACCCTTGGGTTTTGATTTGGTCTTAGCTGGTTGGTCCATGACTTGGTTTGGTTGCCCCTTGTGCTTAATGTGTTTGAAGGATTGGCTTAATGGTTTGGATATTGGGTGAGACCCATTTAGAGTAGAAAGATCACTAAAGCATTTTGATTGAAATGGGATAATTTCACATGAATACTTGTGTTAGATTTAGGTGAGTTGGATTTCATTACTCACAGTACACGTTGAGTACTGAACCATCACAAATTTTAGGTGTGAGAGACGAGCCAGGAGTACCAAGGCAATATACCCTATTGATTTTCAATTTGACACATTTCATTGCCATTTGAAGGTGTTTTAAATATTTTAGCTATATGGACATGATGTGTGGGACCATATACGAATAAGTTCTTCAGTTGTAATGACTTGGAAATTCTTAAATGTTTCAGTTGCTTCTTCAATACTCCTAGGTTTGAATTCCGCTGCGAAGTCTTATTATTGTTCACCTTGACTTTATAGTTGTTTAGATATTTACTTGATATTCAATTCCACTGCATTGTAAACTCTTGTATTGAGAATCGAAAATAGTTAGGCTTGTGCAAGTCAACTAAGGCTTGTACGGCATTACATCCCAAGGATTTGATTATCGGAATCAGTGCATCGATCTTCAACACGACTGAGTTATTGTGTAAATATTGTTTTTTCATACTTCTTTTTTCTTCTATAAATTTTTCTTTGCCAATATTCCTGGTGGTCAGTATCGAATTAGGACATGTCAAAACTGATACAATAGGGTCAAGATGTATCTCTATCAGCCGATTCTAGGGACTTTGAAATGTTGATTAGATAGCACATAAGTAATGCAAGGTTTAGGATTGTTTTGGAGGTATTAGGAAAGAACTTTCTAGGATTTAAGGATATTTTAAACACCAAAAACTTGATCGAGTTGTGAAAGTCCATGCACTTGAAATGTAGAGTATCAGTGACGATTGAGGATTAATATTAATATTATTTAATACGTCCCACAGGTCGAAGACCGATTCCATGGGAGGACAATTAGAATCAAGTTGCAGTATTTTTTTTTTTTCTTCCGCTTGAAATTAATGTGTGCCAGAGAATTCAAACCTGGGTTGCTTTGATACCATGTGAAAGTGCCAGTCATTTGCACCAAAACTCTAGAGTGTTGGTGAAGGTTGAGGGTTAATATTAATATTATTCAACACAATTGCAAGTATTGATCTCACACCACCCTCTAGTAACAAATGATCTCACACCAGCCTTTGGTAACACGAAGGATCTCACACCTCTTGGTTCTTGGAATCAGGAGAGATTTGGCCCTTTATATAGGATTTACATAATATGATAGATTCCTAACTCCTAAGCCTATCCAAATTCTGATAACCTCTACCCAAACTAGAGAAGTATAAATTTTAATTATAATCTAATTCAATTTCTATTACAGAACCTTTAACAAATATAAGTCAAAACTAATAAAACCTTATCGAGGTATGGACCCATTACATTACAGCCTCCATTTAACAATGAGTAACCAAAACTGATACTGTATATTGTAGAAGTAAACATACCTGGATAACATATATCACACTATTAATGGAGATGTAGACAGTCCTTAACTTGTCTGTTGGAAGGCTCCTTGCCTGCCCGCAATTTAAAGAAAAAGTGAGAATACTTGGTGACATAATCTGAGCCATAGATTATAAGTAACTCGAGAGCAGAAGTACTTCAGATATTTACTTTAAACTTGCCTGATGATATATCTCTGCCCAGAATAGAACAAGTAGCGTATATGTGGAGAAGAACAATATTCCAGGAAGGTTCAATAATACTAGAGTAAATACCTGATCCAAGCAAATACCATTCAAGATTACCCATTGAAACTCTATATTTACAAATAGATTCTAGCATGATAACTGATCCTTGCTTATCACCGACCATTAAAAATTGACAACAAAGAAGAGGGAAAAACTTTGGCAACGTAAAATATCACACAAGTTATTTAGCTGTTCCCATACATTGTACAAAAATGGACTAATCACTCGAAGAATTTTGAAAAGTTGTGATAGGAAGGTACAACAAATACATAGTTTGAAGGATCAAGCATCTATGATTTGTCCTCTATAATTTCCAACAAGCAGGAACAGCAAATTAAATAAATAAATAAAAACAGGAAACCTGAGAATAACAAGTTACCAATCCATAATGTTTACAATAACAAAGTTCTAGGTCAAGCAACAGATTAGCAAGAACTAATAGTAAGCCCTCAACCCGCTACAAAATCTCTAGCCTGACAAAAGGAAATAAAAGGTTACAAATGACAGATACAGCCTACGAAAAGAAAATAAAGTTTACAGATGATTTGATCAATAAGGCATTGGTTGGAAATCTAACACCAACGTGTCACCCTCATTTTCCGTATTTCCCGTATTTCGTATTTATACTCGTATCTGGATTTTGGCATTTAATTTTTATTTTTCTCAACTTGTGGAATTTCGGTATTTCTCGTATTTTGGGTTTTAAGCTTGGCTCGGTTTTAATTGGTTTTGGGTTGGTTTGGTTTGGTTTAATGAGTAATGGATCACCATAGCCTATGCTCCACCCTCAACACACCACATCCCACCCTCTTTATATCCCCACCTACCACTCTCTCTCTTCATTACCACCACCATTAATTTTTTTCTTCTTCTTCTTCTCCTTCCTCCACAACTCTCCACCCATAGGCAAGTGCACCTTGCCATCACTTGAGAACTCTATGTTATTTGTCCATTAGCTAGATTAGGACATGGTGATCAACATTAGAACTTAAAATTTTGTGATTTGGAGTCTCCATTGTTCTAGATCTAAGTTATTTCTATTTTCGGATTTTGCATGGTTTGATCTATTTTGGTTGGATATTTATGGGTTTTGATGTTTCCATGTGGAAGAGATTTTGATTTCACCCAAGTTAGGACTTTGGAAATCCAGATTTGGAGTTCGGATGGCCAAGTTGTGATGCTTTGAAGCTTGAGTTCAACCATGGTGTTCTTGCTGTTTGGAGAAGACAGTGAGCAGTGTGCAGAGATTCTTAGCTTACGCCACTGAGCCTTGGATACGCTTCCTGTTGGAAGCGTGTCTCCTGCGTGCGTGCTTTTGTGCGTACGCAGACTTGAGCGTGCGTGACTTTTCATGTACGCTGCTCCCTTGAGCGTGCGTGACTTTTCATGTACGCTGCTCCCTTGAGCGTGCGTAACTTTTCATGTACGCTGCTCCCTTGAACGTGCATGACTTTTCATGTACGCTGCTCCCCTGAGCGTGCGTAACTTTTCACCTACGCTGCTCTCTGTAGCGTACGTGACTTTTCACCTACGCTGCTCTCTGTAGCGTGCGTGACTTTTCACGCACCCTGCTTCCTCAGCGTGCGTGACTTTTCGTACGCTGCTCCCCTGACCCCTTGCTTAACCCATTGGCTCTTGGAGTTTTGGTCTTATTTCTTTAAGCTTGGCTCTTCTATAGCCATGTATATTGATATTTTATTAGATATTTTACGTCCATTTTATATTACGCCTTTTGTCCTTAACTGGATAATCACGAATTTACTTGATATGTTTGGAATTGATAATTGAGCATGACCTGATAAGTGGCCCGTCGTGGCGCACTCCTGACTAGTACACTTGATATGATAACCTGACCTGATATATCTTAAATAGCTGTTGCGACGGCTACCTGATATGACATGACCTGTATAATTAATCCTGACACCGTGGACGATTGTGCTTGTACAAATAATCCAGTCATGTCTTGCATCATGTCTAGGAGGGGACTCCTGAGTACCACGGTCAGGAGTACCTACTGAATTGGACTGAGGTTAATAATTAGTATAATTCACTAGTCATGAAGAGATGTTCCCCAGTTACAGGCGATCCCGTTATCCCGGCCGCAAATGATTGGACTTGTAGCCTGCCGACGAGTAGGGCACATTTCCAGCCCACTGTTATGTGGGGCACCCACCATTGTCACTTAAATGATTGAACTCTATTGTCACTATAATGCATTGTACTCTCTAGATTGTCACTATAATGATTGCCTGGATAACCTGGATAGCTGCAGGGCCTGTGACTACTTGGAGCATCTCATTGCATCTTGCTAGTAACTAGGATTGTGATAACCCTAGTTAGTTAATGTAGAAAGCCGTAGGCAATGATTGGCCGTGATTGCTTGGATGGAGTCTGGTCCAGTATAGTATTGTCTAGAATTGATTGATTGTAAGATTGTACCAGAATGATTGAATGATTGTCACTCCAGATTGTCACTATAATGATTGTCACTCCAGATTGTTACTTAACCTGATTTCTTATATTTATCTTGCCGATAAATGGTGAGAGAAACCAAGTTCCGTTCAGACGAAGGGTTACAACCCTGGTCCTTGTTTGGTTTACGGGTTGTAACCTGGCTATCTGAATAGTCCCATGGTTATCTCATCGTATATCATCCTGTCATGCTTCTCCATATGTCCTGTCTTTTAGTGATTCTATACAAGATTGTCTTTTATAATTACCCATCATGCTTTTTCTTAAACTACTGCCTTTTATTATGTAATTATACTCTTGTGCTAATTGTTGGTTTTAGTTCTTAAGTGAAGCCTCCTTTGTTGCACTTGCTCTTTCTGGGGTCTGACCCAGCTGGTTTTGTATAGCCAGATATCGGAGCAGCACCAAAGGATCTCCCTGCTTCCCAGCCCGATGGTGGTCACCAGGCGTAACCAGGGCATCGAGTGGGTTTCTTTTGTTCTCCCACTGTAATATTGTAAATTATTCTTTTGAGGCGTTTAGCCGACGAGCAAGTGTTAGCTCGATTGTACTTACTTACTGTCTGCCTACGGGCTGTAACATGATTGACAAGCCCCGGGGGTTGATTATGTATGACTGAACTCTTGCTAGTCCTCACATTTTGTAATGACTAGCTTCATGATCATCTGGATATGTAATGTTTAGGACGCCTTACAATTGTATATTGGGTGATCTGATATCTTGTGATTATTATTAGTTGGTTGCGATTGAGACAATAGGATAATATATGACCTTAAGAGACTGATGGCTTGTAGATAAACCCTCACATATCTAGACAGCCGTGACCGTATGGTGAGATGGATTCCATTTCATTATACGTAGCTGGCTATGTCTGCCTCCGCTCTCCAGTATTCTGGTTCTGGAGCGTGACATGGTTTAAGTGGTGGCCCATGCAGGTCTTGTCAATCAAGAAATGTGAGGGTTTACCGAATAGATGTCTCAATCAGTATTCGCCCTTGATCTCCGCCCGTATTTTCAAATCCCTGAAATTCTTGCCCTGATTACATGCTTGTATCGTTGATCTGTCCTGGTCCTTCCTTATTGTTTCCCTGTGTCGTCTTCCTCGGCGGCACTGTACCTGACCCTGCCGATCAGCAAGGCGGATCACCTCCCGTGGACCAGCAGCAACCAGAAGATCAGGCCCAGCACTCAGGAGCAGCCTCCCGAGTCGTACCTACTGGAGGAGAGCCGCCAGTTCAGCCAGTCCAGCCTGCAGATCCTGATGATGGCACTTTGGTGGGTCTCATCAGATCATTGTTAGCTTTCCAGGATCGTAGAGGCGATGCCTTGCACCAGGCAGTGGAAGATGCTCTGAATAGAAGTGGACCCCGAGGGAACAGTGCGGTCAACAGTTTTAAGCGCCTGAACCCTCCATTCTTCGATGGCAGCGAGGATGCCATTGCTGCCGATGCTTGACTACAAGATATAGAGGTGATTCTCGAAGCCGCGAAGACTCCAGAAGACGAGAAGGTGGCTGTGGTGCGCCTACAGTTATTGGATCTAGCCCGCAGTTGGTGGGCCGCACAAGCAGTGTGATTGACAACACCTGTCCCCTGGGCAGTATTCAGCAAAAAGTTCCAGACCAAGTATTATGATGCAGTGGCTCGGTATGACTTGCAGACCAGGTTCAGTAATCTTAAGCAGATGGGGAGGACGGTCGACGGATATGCGGCCGAGTTTTCCAGACTCAGTCGGTTTGCTCCCACCTTGGTGGCAACCGAGTTTGACAGAGCGCAGAGGTTCCAGCAGGGACTTCACCTAGAGATTATATTGGCAGTAGAGCAGTTCGAGCATCAGACCTATGATGCGGTGTTGCGAGCAGCAAGGAGGCACGAGTACACCTCCCAGAGGATCGTGGATAGGACCGGAGGTCGGAAGCGGTCCCATAGTCAGATGAATCAGTCTTCAGCACCAGCCCCAGCAGCTAGGACTTTGACTATTGGAACTCCGAGGCAAGCAACCTCAGTTACGTCGGTTCAGTACTCGACCCCGACATACCCTCAGCAGAAACAGAAGCAAGCGCAGCCTTCCGCCGTGGGCTGTTCTTATTGTGGGAAGCCTGGACACGTTGTGTCAGAGTGTCGCAAGGCGCTGGGATTATGCTTATTGTGTGGGGCACCGGACCATAGGGTGGGGTCCTGCCCATTCAGAGTCGATTCAGCATCAACAGTATCTAGTCCCTCGGTTATGGGTCCAGCACCAGTACCAGCTCCAGTTCACCAGCAACAGCAGTTCCCGTTCCCGAGGCCATTGCCGACTCAGGCCCAGACTTTCCAGCAACAGAACCCGCGGCAGTTTGTCCTAGCCCAGGCTCAGGTTCAGAATCGACCGAGAGGTATATGTGTCCTCTCATCTTGCTTTTCTACCGTCATTATGCGGGGTGCATGACGTATTTCATGTATCCTAATTACAACGGTACATCCCGGACCCGAGCCATATCCTAGGTCTTTCGAAAACGGTTATTGGTACCAACCTTTTCGTATGAGGAAAGGCCCGTGTCCCTGTTTGACCAAGGGGAGAGACCTCAAGCACAAGACTATCAGTTTAGTTCATGTTGCTTGAGTTCATCGCTCCTTGGGAGAGTCAAACGTGGGAGTGTGAGGATGACATCCGATCACGATATCCCGACTTGTTTGACTCGTGAGGTATAATGTCTTTCTTATGCCTTACGTTTTTCCTTCCTTGCTTGCATTGTATGATTGTATGATTGAACTGCTTAGTGTAGCTTGCCTGTGCTTAGTATAGCTTGTCATGGCAATCTCTAGCTCCTTGATTAAATTCCGAGGACGGAATTCTTTTAAGGTGGGTAGAGTTGTCACCCTCATTTCCCGTATTTTCCGTATTTCGTATTTATACTCGTATCTGGATTTTGGCATGTAATTTTTATTTTTCTCAACTTGTGGAATTTCGGTATTTCTCGTATTTTGGGTTTTAAGCTTGGCTCGGTTTTAATTGGTTTTGGGTTGGTTTGGTTTGGTTTAATGAGTAATGGATCACCATAGCCTATGCTCCACCCTCAACACACCACATCCCACCCTCTTTATATCCCCACCTACCACTCTCTCTCTTCATTACCACCACCATTAATTTTCTTCTTCTTCTTCTTCTCCTTCCTCCACAACTCTCCACCCATAGGCAAGTGCACCTTGCCATCACTTGAGAACTCTATGTTATTTGTCCATTAGCTAGATTAGGACATGGTGATCAACATTAGAACTTAAAATTTTGTGATTTGGAGTCTCCATTGTTCTAGATCTAAGTTATTTATATTTTCGGATTTTGCATGGTTTGATCTATTTTGGTTGGATATTTATGGGTTTTGATGTTTCCATGTGGAAGAGATTTTGATTTCACCCAAGTTAGGACTTTGGAAATCCAGATTTGGAGTTCGGATGGCCAAGTTGTGATGCTTTGAAGCTTGAGTTCAACCATGGTGTTCTTGCTGTTTGGAGAAGACAGTGAGCAGTGTGCAGAGATTCTTAGCTTACGCCACTGAGCCTTGGATACGCTTCCTGTTGGAAGCGTGTCTCCTGCGTGCGTGCTTTTGTGCGTACGCAGACTTGAGCGTGCGTGACTTTTCATGTACGCTGCTCCCTTGAACGTGCGTGACTTTTCATGTACGCTGCTCCCTTGAGCGTGCGTGACTTTTCATATACGCTGCTTCCTTGAGCGTGCATGACTTTTCATGTACGCTGCTCCCTTGAGCGTGCGTGACTTTTCATGTACGCTGCTCCCCTGAGCGTGCGTGACTTTTCACCTACGCTGCTCTCTGTAGTGTGCGTGACTTTTCACCCACGCTGCTCCCCTGAGCGTGCGTGACTTTTCACCTACGCTGCTCTCTGTAGCGTGCGTGACTTTTCACCTACGCTGTTCTCTGTAGCGTGCGTGACTTTTCACGCACCCTGCTTCCTCAGCGTGCGTGACTTTTCGTACGCTGCTCCCCTGACCCCTTGCTTAACCCATTGGCTCTTGGAGTTTTGGTCTTATTTCTTTAAGCTTGGCTCTTCTATAGCCCTGTATATTGATATTTTACTAGATATTTTACGTCCATTTTATATCCTTACGCCTTTTGTCCTGAACTGGATAATCACGAATTTACTTGATATGTTTGGAATTGATAATTGAGCATGACCTGATAAGTGGCCCGTTGTGGCGCACTCCTGACTAGTACACTTGATATGATAACCTGACCTGATATATCTTAAATAGCTGTTGCGACGGCTACCTGACATGACATAACCTGTATAATTAATCCTGACACCGTGGGCGATTGTGCTTGTACAAATAATCCAGTCATGTCTTGCATCATGTCTAGGAGGGGACTCCTGAGTACCACGGTCAGGAGTACCTACTGAATTGGACTGAGGTTAATAATTAGTATAATTCACTAGTCATGAAGAGATGTTCCCCAGTTACAGGCGATCCCGTTATCCCGGCCGCAAATGATTGGACTTGTAGCCTGCCGACGAGTAGGGCACATTTCCAGCCCACTGTTATGTGGGGCACCCACCATTGTCACTTAAATAATTGAACTCTATTGTCACTATAATGCATTGTACTCTCTAGATTGTCACTATAATGATTGCCTGGATAACCTGGATAGCTGCAGGGCCTGTGACTACTTGGAGCATCTCATTGCATCTTGCTAGTAACTAGGATTGTGATAACCCTAGTTAGTTAATGTAGAAAGCCGTAGGCAATGATTGGCCGTAATTGCTTGGATGGAGTCTGGTCCAGTATAGTATTGTCTAGAATTGATTGATTGTAAGATTGTACCAGAATGATTGAATGATTGTCACTCCAGATTGTCACTATAATGATTGTCACTCCAGATTGTTACTTAACCTGATTTCTTATATTTATCTTGCCGATAAATGGTGAGAGAAACCAAGTTCCGTTCAGACGAAGGGTTACAACCCCGGTCCTTGTTTGGTTTACGGGTTGTAACCTGGCTATCTGAATAGTCCCATGGTTATCTCATCGTATATCATTCTGTCATGCTTCTCCATATGTCCTGTCTTTTAGTGATTCTATACAAGATTGTCTTTTATAATTACCCATCATGCTTTTTCTTAAACTACTGCCTTTTATTATGTAATTATACTCTTGTGCTAATTGTTGGTTTTAGTTCTTAAGTGAAGCCTCCTTTGTGGCACTTGCTCTTTCTGGGGTCTGACCCAGCTGGTTTTGTATGGCCAGATATCGGAGCAGCACCAAAGGATCTCCCTGCTTCCCAGCCCGATGGTGGTCACCAGGCGTAACCAGGACATCGAGTGGGTTTCTTTTGTTCTCCCACTGTAATATTGTAAATTATTCTTTTGAGGCGTTTAGCCGACGAGCAAGTGTTAGCTCGATTGTACTTACTTACTGTCTGCCTACGGGCTGTAACATAATTGACAAGCCCCGGGGGTTGATCATGTATGACTGAACTCTTGCTAGTCCTCACATTTTGTAACGACTAGCTTCATGATCATCTGGATATGTAATGTTTGGGACGCCTTACAATTGTATATTGGGTGATCTGATATCTTGTGATTATTATTAGTTGGTTGCGATTGAGACAATAGGATAATATATGACCTTAAGAGACTGATGGCTTGTAGATAAACCCTCATATATCTAGACAGCCGGGACCGTATGGTGAGATGGATTCCATTTCATTATACGTAGCTGGCTATGTCTGCCTCCGCTCTCCAGTATTCTGGTTCTGGGACATGACACCAACGTAGAGGGTCGACGTCAGGTCGACAGATATGGTCATAATACAATCGTGTACGGAGCTTTCTTATGCTCAATAGCCGACCCCATGAGGCATGATATTTGGATCTCTATACCATCTATACTATTTTATAAAATCTTCTTAAATTACATCCAGACGAGATTGAGATTTGAACTCAGGTTGCTCTGATAGCACGTTATAGTCTCTATCCAAGAAGAGGGGTTACTAGGGGTACTACATTTTTTTGATTGGGGGGTTCACAATTTTGGCAGTCCTTGCTATATTTTAGGCTGTCAAAATTTTGGCAGTCCTGTAGAAAAAGAAGCATGTTTTCAGGACTCTCAAAATTTTGATAGCCCTTGCTATATCTTGGACTACCAAAATCAGTCCTGTAGAAAAAAGAAGTCAGTTTTCAGGACTGTCAAAATTTTGGCAGCCCTTGCTATATCTTGGACTATCAAAATTTTGGCAGCCCAGTAGAAAAAGAAGTAAAGAAGTCTGTTTTCAGGACTGTCAAAATTTTGGCAGCCATTGCTATATCTTGGACTATCAAAAATTTTGGCAGTCCGATTGAAAAAAGAAGTCTGTTTTCAGGACTGTCAAAATTTTGGCAGCCCTTGCTATATCTTGGACTATCAAAAATTTTGGCAGTCCGGTAGAAAAAAGAAGTGTGTTCTCAGGACCGTCAAAGTTTTGGCAGTCTTGAATATGCACGGGACTGCCAAATTTTGTCAATCCTCTACTTCCTTTGTTTCAGGACCGCCAAAATTTTAGCAGTACTAGTACTGCAAAAAAAACTTGTGATGCCCCCTATCAAAAAAATGTAGTTCCCCTACTAATCCCCTCAAGGACCCTCTTATTAACTATACGATGTGGGATGAAAACTATTATCTAACTAACTCCCTTCACCCACACCAAACTCGTGTGCACGATCTTGAAAAAAAAAAAAATGCCGAACTCAAGTGACTCTTATGGTTACCAGAGAGAGTAATAATATCCTGACTGGATGGCGGAAGATCCGTGGATCGAGTCACACGGGCGTATTATTCCTTCCATTTATAGAATTGGTGAGAGTTGGGGGCAGTGGGCGCAAAAGACATGCAATGCACAAAGTCCCTTGCGTAACGCCGGGCATCTCAAAAAAAAAAAAACTTACTTTGGGCTTGAGAAGGAAAACTTGGGCGTGGAATCCAAAGACCACAGCGCGCACTGCAGAAAGAGAATCAAATCGTCGACGATCAAGAACAGAAGGCATTAAAAAAAAGAAAAATGAGGGAGCGCATCGATCGATCGATCGGTCGTACCTCCGTTGACGATGAAGTTCATGAGGTGGAAGATCTTCTGGGTAGTCCAACCATATTCCGGCACCCGCGTCTGGATCCTAATCAGTTGTATCTGCGCCGCCGGAACAACAACAACAGCAACAACGACAAGAAGAAGAAGAAGAATTAAATCGAGTGCTGTTGCTCTTACTCCTAATAATAGTAATACATATATTCAAGAGAGAGAGAGAGAGAGGGAGCATGAATTGTTACTAGGGCTACGGCGGAGACGAGGGCGAAGGCAGCGCAGAGGGAGTAGAAGACCCCGTCCTGCCACTGCTGGGACTCGTTCACGTCGGACCACCAGTCGGACACGTCCGCCGCGGCTGCCGCGAGCGCCAGTGGCGATGCCAATCTCCTCATCTCTCCTTCTCTCTCTCTCTCTCTCTCTCTCTCTCTCTCTCCTTCTCTCTCTTTCTCTCTCTCTCTCTCTCTCTCTTCCTCCCAAGTTGGAAAAGAGGTTGGAAAGGAAGATGCTGGATTGGGGGCTCTTTCTCTCTCTCTCGAATTGGTTGGGGAGTGGGAAAACAGAGTGACAGATGGGGGCCACACCGGGCACTTCTGTAAGATTTATTACCGAGTGTTGTTTTTTTTCAGTTAGTTAGTGGCGGTGTCTTAGAGAAAAAAGAATTGTGACACAAATTTTGATTTTCAAGTGTCTTTGGCCTCATTGTGGTTGTGGACCCTCCTTCCTAATCCTCGACAAATAATTAGATTTTTTTTAAGTGCTAATTAATGTTTCTTTAGATGCCAATATATCGGATTTTGTACACGTTGTATTATATATTTTTTGAGTCTACTGTTTCCAACTTCTATCATTTTTATAAATAAAAAGAATAATACGTCCCGTGACTCAATCCACTCATCTTCCGACATCTTGTTAGGATCTTACACCTCTCCACGATAACCACAAGAGTCACTCGAGTTCGATAGTGTTAATTAGTGTTTAGATTCTGGATTTTATAACAGTTTAGAGTTTAAACTCCGACATGTCCAATTAAAAAGTTTGGACCTTAAATTTTTATTTTTTGTTTTTTATTTTTTTTCCTTATACTAAACATGGTACAAGGTCAACAACCAGCAAATGCTAGAAAGAAGGCCTCGTTTGGTTCGCGGAATGGAAGGGAAAGGAAATCAATTCCTTGTCATTTCCTTTCCTTTGGAAAATTTTATTTCCCATTGATTTTTCTTTCCGATGTTTGGAAATGCCAAGGAATGTGGAAAGGAAAGTGATTATTTCAATGTGAGAAAGTGATTCGTTGCTTGGATGGATGGAATTACTTTCCTCCCTAATTTCCCTTTCATTGGGAATTACTTTCCTTTCCTCCTCAATTCCTTTGGCACCCAAACATAGAAAAGTAATCACTTTCCTTTCCCAACCCGGAGATTCCGCGAACCAAACGAGGCCGAAGGGTATAATGGGTAAAAGGAAACCAAAGACAAAAATTCCAAAATTTTCAATTTGACATGTCATGACTTAAACTCTTGCTATTATAAAATTCATGGTCTAAACACTAATTATCCATTTTCTTATGTCTACATAATGTTAGTACTTTAAAATATAATATTTTATTTATTTTTTCTAATTATATAGTTTACTTTAAAGTATTATTATATATTTTCTTATCAATTCAAAGTACATTATAATGTATGAATTGATCATTTTGCATTCAAATACTATAGTATTATTTTAACCACAAATTTACTAGTAATAAATATAAAATTATTATATCATCAAATTCACCTTCAAATAACAATAAAATCAGAAATTATTTAATAAATTAAAAACTAAATTTTTTTAGCACAGAAAACTATTAACTATTAATGTTTTAAATCAAATATTTATTTTGGGTACCGAAAATTATTTGAACTAATTTTTTTTCCTAGAACTAAACAAAACGGAAACAAGAAGAATGAATGGTGCTTGTGTGGACATAATTTATAGTACATGCATGCTAAGTTGTAAATTATAAGCTGAAATACCAATTATAAAGACTTCTCTATCGTATAATGATGAGCATTTTATTAAGTGTCTGACACGGTGTTTAGCCTCATATAAATTTGGGCTTACTAGAAAAATATTCGCCTGACAAGTTTGAGGTTTTGATGGAAACTAAGATCGGTTGCCTGACAAGTTTGAGGTTTCGATAGAAACTAAGATCGGTTAATCAAGTAGATAATTAAGCCAGGATGATGGATAATGATATTTTTTGCACCACTAGTAGAACAAGACAAGGATCAAAGAATGTGGTTTATATGGAGTGGACACGAGAGACTTCTAGGTAACGGATGAGCGCTTCGAAATTTTTTTTTTTTTATCCTGAAAATTCTATTTGGCACCAGCATGTGCTCAGTCGGTGAACGCACGGGATCAAGGATGATGGTGCCACCACTGCCAACCCCCTCCTACTCAGCCACTGCCTTCCCCCCCAAGCTCCGCCATTGCCACCTCCGATGATGACGACCTCTCCCATGCTGCTCTGCCCTCCTCCGAAGTTGGCAGCACCGGCGACGCCTCCTCCGACGTTGTGCCCTCCCCTTCCTCCCCTAGCCATTGCGTGCATACAGAACGTGTGCGCACACACACGGGAGCCAAATAGTAGGGTTCTTTTGATCCTTCCCACTACCAAAATACAAGATTTTAGCGACGGCACTATCCGTCGAAAATCCGTCGGTAATTTTCATTACCGACGGATTTTCGACGGATACGAGCTGAAAAAATCCGTCGAAAATAACCTCGTCGCTAAAACTAGCTCGTCGCTAGTCCGCCGCTCTGCGACTAATTAGCGACGGATTTCCGTTGGCAAAATAAAAACTTTTAGCGACGGCGTACCGACGGCTTCCCGTCAACTACGACAGTTTAAATTTTAAATATATTCACAAAATTAGCGACAGAAAAGTTGTCGCTAAATCGTCGCTAACCGTGTATCCGGGGATTTCTGATACGCAATATCCGTCGCTCAAAGCGTCGCCATCCTCGACGGATTAGCGGCGGAATAGCGACGGATAAAACGTCGCCACCCTTCTGAAAATCTTCCATATATTCCAGAATATGAGCGACGGAACGTCCGTCGCTCTTTCGTCGCGTAATTTTTCCAGAAATAGGCCGACGAACAATCCGTCAAGAAACCGTCGCTAGCTGTAAATGTCAGTCGGTAACCCGTCGGTAATCCGTCGCTACCTGCAAAAGTCCGTCGGCAAGTCGTCGGTAATCCGTCGCTAACTGAAATATTTTTGGAAAAAAAATTGCAGGAAAGAGACTATTCCCTATAATATAACATATTCAACATCCACCATACACAAATATAACATATCCGACATCCAATATATCCAACAAATATTCATATTGCCAACATAATATCTCCAAACATCCAATATATCACAACATGCACAAAAAATATCCAACACAATGACCAACAAAATATCCAACACAATATCCAACACACTATCCCAACATACATAGCAAAATATCCAAACATAAACAACCCAATACAAATACGAAGGCTCAATCTGGTTGCGTTGAGACATGTATCATTCTATCGGCCACTTTGCAAAATATCCAAACATAAACAATCCAACACAATGCCTCAGAAAAGATCGCAAGTCAGACGATGAATCATCACAGCCAGGGATCATAGTTGCGTTGAGGCATGTACCATTCTATCAGCCACTTTGCATACGAAGGCTCAATCTAGTTGAGGTCTTCTGTAGTGTCACGCCCCAGAACCAGAATACTGGAGAGCGGAGGAATGACTCAGCCAGCTACGTATTACGGGTAGATGAATACCGTATAATATGATCAATGCTGTCTAACCAGACGAGGGGGTGCATACTACATGAAAGTCTTACTATGGTCACTTCACATCTATTGTCTCAATCATTCAAACAAGAAGCAAAAATAGAGAACATGTAAGATAAAGCAGTAAGGCGTCCCAAACGCTTAGTCAAAATGTTCTTGAGATCTGGCTTTACAAAACATAGCCAGATGGTATAGTAACATATACACAATTGTTATCAGCTGCAGTCTGACTTAATTACAATTATGTAAAAGTAAGTGCAAGACAATCCGACTAACATGTCGGTGCCAAACGGCTAAGTATGAAGTAAATAACAAAACGAGCGGTGGAGTAAGGAACCCACTCGAGTCCTCCTGCGATCATTCCCCTAGTATTGACCATCTTGGAGGTGGAAGTAAGCTGAGTCCTCGGAACCGGCTCTAAATCTGGCCATGCAAAACCAGAGAGGTTAGACCTCTAATAGCAAGTACCACAAGGAAGCACGATATGAAGGATTAAACCAGTAAGTAAGAGAATATAATAATAGATCTCTGCTTTCCACTAGGATTCACATAACATCACGACACTTCGAACCAACCTCCCAACCAAACAAGGACAGAAGTTGGCCCGTCATGTCCTGACCTTCTGATCATCTCAGTTAGGCAACAGAGTAGGTACAGCACACAAACAAATCATCTTGAACGGCCAATCAACTACTACGACTTGCTATTGTGAGTCCCAAGTTATCCTGGAATTATGCAATAAAGATTCCTCAGTTCTTACTATGTGCGAGCAAGGCTAGTCTATCCAGTCAATCAATTGCGCCAATCATGAATTAGACGAGTCCCAGCGGGACGTCCGTCATCAATATACAATATACAGTAATAATATAAGCAGATACCGCTCCCTGCCCTTGTGGCAGGTTTACAGTATCTGTGGGAACCAGCCGGCCTGTCGGGCACTACTAGTCCCAAGAGCGCTGCCATGTAAGAACTCGGGAATCCATTCTTTCCATGCGATCATTATTTTATTTGACTTAATAGTCTCTACGTTGAGTGAAGTTCCATGCCGTGGATCATGGTCATTCAGAATGAGTACTTCCGTACAAAGTACGATATGCCTGACCCTACAACGATACCCGTGCGGTTAGGTTGTAGGTCTTACATAGCGTAATACAACAATTAAAACTAACCACGGAATAATCATGCCTTGACCATATAGTACACATGCTGCTCTGTAGAAAAATAAATAAATTGAAGCCTGCACATGCCTGTATGTCAATATTCGGGATCGGCTAATCGATTACAATAGTTCATTACATGAACGTGTCTCATTCATTTAATTCAATAAGACGACTAGCCAGTCTCTTAGTTCCAACTAGGAACACATGATCAATTTTAGTCAAGATAACCATTATTATCAATGGTGACAAGGCATGAAAGTCAATTAGTATTAAATGGGGTCGAGTCTATAACTCTCAGGGTTAAGTTCCAGCCTTACTGGGTATCCATAAACCAGTCAAGACACAAGGCACGTTCTACACAACCATATGTATCAAAAATATTAACATGCTTAGATTATCGAGTTCATAAAAAGGCGTAAGGATATAATAGAAGAATTATCATGCCACCATTAAATGAATAAATTATAGAACAAATAGAAACACTCAGGTCAGGAAGTCACGCCAACAAGTCTATGCTAAGGCCAACAAGTCACGCCAAGTCTAGTAGGTAGGAGTGAGCGTATAAACAGCGTGAGCGTGAAAAGTGGTTCACGTTGGCACGCACAGCGTGAGCGTGAAGGGTAATTCACGCACTCGTAACGTGAGCATGAAAAGTAACTCACGCACGCACAGCGTGAGCGTATGAGCGTGAAAAGCGTGATAAGAAATCCACGCACGCACGCAAAGACGTGAGCGTGATAAGTAACTCACGCACGCACAGCGTGAGCGTGATAAGAAATCCACGCACGCACGCAAAGACGTGAGCGTAACTCAAATGTCACGCTGACACGTAAAGACCTGAGCGTGACTAAAAATTCATGCTAACACGTAAAGACGTGTGCGTGACTAAAATTCACGCTAACACGTAAAGACGTGAGCGTAACTCAAATGTCACGCTAACACGTAAAGACATGAGCGTGACTAAAAATTCACGCTGACACGTAAGAACGTGAGCGTGACTCAAAATTTACGCTAACACGTAAAGACGCGTGCGTAACTAAAAATTCACGCTAACACGTAAAGACGTGTGCGTGACTAAAAATTCACGCTAACACGTAAAGACGTGTGCGTGACTAAATCTCCTGAACTCCAATCTTATGGAGCCTTCGTTCCAAGCCAGAAATGAGGTTCCCATGGTTCAGAATGGTGTGGAATGAGAAGCTCTACAACATGAACTATCTATTCCGAAAAGCACGCCAGTTTGGTGGATCAAAACCCATGAACAACCGAGAATACTGTTACTTAGATCTAGAAGAAACAAGCCAAAGAAATAAAAAATGCTAAGTAGTAAAATCTCTTAGAATCACAAGAGAAAGACAAATGAACCATAAAAATGGGTGAAGGAGAAGCAAGATGTACTTGCCTTCTCCTGGTAGGTGGAAGAGAGTGATGAGGAAGAAGAAGAAGTAATTGGTGAAGGAAAGTTATGAAGAGAGAGAAGGAGATGGGGGCTTTAAATGGAAGGGGTGGTGGTAGGTGGGGGTTTATTGGGTCGAGTTTATTCGGATCCATCCAAGGCCAACCCGAAAGCAAAGCAGAGAGGTTAAAAGCAGAAAATAAAATGCAGAAATAAAATACAGGAATAAAATTGCAGGAAATTAATTAACATAAAATTAAAGAAATTTAAATACATGATAATATATAATAAATACTAAATAAATATATATGAGTTGTACATGTATAAAAATACGTATTCTGGGAACGGGGAGTGACATGTAGGGACAGGAGGGTCGGTCCCGATACTACTACTCTTTGACGGTGGCTCATCCTTAACTTCAATCTTGGGAGCAATCTCTTCCCTGATGTTCATCGGTTCTTCCTTGACCTTGACCTTTGGTAACACCTCCTCCTTAACAGTCACCGGCTCTTGTTTGATGACGGAGACTTCCTCCGTGTCGACCTCCAACGGTTCTTTACCTTGGTCCCTTCCTCGGCTAGCAACACCACATCGGGGAGTCTTAGGAGCCATCTCTCTGACAACAGAAATTTTCATATAGTGTAAAAAAATTTACTCAAATTATAAAATAAATAATAAGTTTATCAAAATTTTCAGCCACATATGATATCCACCTCGGGGAGTCTTGGGAGCCTTCTCCTCTCCTCCACCATGGCTCTGGACCCATCTGCTCCTCCCTACTTCCCTTCTTCTTATTTGACTCTCTCAGCCACATATGATATCCAGCTCAAGTGTAGAGTCGGGGGAGAAGAAGTGGGCAGGAAGAGGAGGGGGAACCAGCACAGCCGACGGCATGACCTGGAATAAGTACATAGGTTTTGCTAGAGGTGCTGGCGATTTTTCCAGGATGGTGTTGAGGAGCAAGTGTAGAGTCGGCCGAAGGAAGCCATAGCTTCTCAACACCATCCTGAAAAAATTGCCAGCACCTCTAGCAAGGTTTTGAGGAGCAAGACATCTTCCAACACCGCGGTAACGTGATATTCACATTAAGGGTCTTTGACAAGGTGACATGTTGTAAAAATATATATCCTTATAGTTCTCCTACGGATGTTGAAGAAAATCTATGTACTTCCTCCAGGTCATGCCGCCGGCTGTGCTGCTTCCCCGGCCTCCTATTCCTGTCCACTTCTTCTCCCCCACCTCTACACTTGAGCTGGATATCATATGTGGCTGAGAGAGTCAAATAAGAAGAAGGAAAGTAGGGAGGAGCAGATGGATCCAGAGCCATTGTGGATGTCACGACCTGCACCCGGATATACGGGTACGAATACGTGGGCCACGTCCAGCCTACGTCGCGGTATCGGCGGTAGAACGCTGTCAAGTATACTATACTAACTACAACATCTAAGATCCATAACTAAAAGTGTACTCATGTCACATCACGAAAACTAAGGAAGATAATACAAGAAATAATAACAATATCTCTAGAACAACTAGAATCTACAAGGATCATAAGACAGGAAAATAAAGAAGGAACAACAAGACTAACTAAGGATAACTACCAGGCAGCTCACATAGAAGAATGGTGAGATCCACCTCAGCTAACAACATCATGAAGTCCAAAACTGAGGGCACAACTACTCCTAAAATTTTGTCAACATATCCAGTCAGGATGGAACGAGCACAAATCTCAAATAACAGTTCTAATTATACGATATTGAAAATGTAGCAGTAAATAGAGAGAATATACAAAAAATCATGAAATATACATGTGAGTATCATGGCAAGGTAAGCTGTAAATCTAGAGCTAGAATAAGGCAAGTAAAACTGATCATGGCATGTACAAGAATCAAGAATCATCTGTCTAAGTGTGTGAGTACTAGTTCAACATGTGGCCGGCTTGGGTCTGCACAAGGTCTACTGATCAGCCAATCCTACGTGGAGTGTAGGATTGGTAGCATTCAAGGTCTACAAGAATAAACAAGGTGGATAATGACCACACATCTACACTAATACTCTCCGTCCCCGACTAGTATAATGGATCCAACCATGACACATCATGACACGCGATTCTCCGAGAGGGTAGCTAGCCTTCGCAGGAATCGTGTCTATACAATGCACAAGGAACAAGGAAGACTTACACAAGATATACCAAGGAAAGCGAGGAATAACATCTCATGACGGGATCCAGAGAAATACCAATCCGTGTGAACAATGTGTCAAGAGAACAAGGGTATCTACACTAAATACAAGAAACATAAACGATATCATAAAACAGAAATATTATCAGAGAATATACTCGCCTGAGATCTGGTGGAATATGTCAACTGGTCCAAGAACAGTGCCTCGAGGACCTATAGGTGGAATACTGTATCAATATAAGGGTTTGGAAGTAAAATCAAGTCATACTAAGTCAAACTAGGTCAAGACAAGTCAAAGCAAATCAAACTAGGTCAATCTAAGTCAATGGTCGACTTACAGTTGACTTTGGTCAACTGGTCAACTCTGGTCAACTCTAGGTCAAACTTGACTAACGTTGACTAATAGTTGACTTTGGGTCAACTGGTCAACTCTGGTTCAGTTCTAGTCAATCTTAGGCTACGGTTGACTTCCGGTTGACTTTTGGTCAAAATAGTCAACTGTGGTCAACCAGGGTCAAAACTAGTCTAACCTAGGTCAAATGTTGACTCTACTTCGACGTTCAGTCAAAGTAGTCAACCATGGTCAAATAGGGTCAAAGCTAGTCTCTACAAACATCTACAGGGTCAATACATTCAATTTCAGTGGTTGTGAAATCACTGGATTCGATGGATCTCAAAATACTACAAAGGAGAAGGATTATAATAATAGGGTAAAAACCTACAGATGTTGTCGGATGATAAAATAAATATCACCAACATATCCAGAATGGTCAAATTAGCTAGGATAGCTTGTCCAAAAGTCCAATTTGGACACAAGGGCAAAACAGTAATTTTGGGCCAAAATGATGTCCGCCGTTGGACACACTTTACACCAAAAAATGTGTCAAAATAAAAGTGCATAAAACCTAACAAATTATATGTCCACAAATCCAGAATGACGATACGATCCCAACGGTATATCCAGAATTGGATTCCGTTGACCCGATCTCAAATTGGTCCGTTGACCAGGACATTAAAATTTCGATTTGTACGGAAAATCGTGTCAGAGCTAATGTCCTCAAAACTCAGCAAATTATATGTCAACGAGTCCAGAATGACGATACCAACTCAACGGTATATCCGGAATTGGTTTTTGATGAGCCGATCTCAAAATGACCCGTTGACCCGGATACTGGTATCCGACTTGCACCGAAATGCGTGCCGGAACCAATGTCCACTAAAGCCTAGCAAATTATATGTCAACGAGTCCAGAATGACGCTACAAACTCAACGGTTTATCCAGAATTGGATTCCGATGAGTAAATCTCAAAGTGACCCGTTGACCCAGAAAGTGGGACCCGCTTTGTACCAAAATGCGTGCCAGGACCCACGTTCTCCAAATCAAGCAAAATTTATATAAAAATATGCTAGAACGATGCCACGAGTCTACTGGTGGTGTTAGAAATTGAATCCGGAGTCCCGGGTTCAAAAATGGAATTTAACAAGTGCAACACTAAGAATTCGAACGACCAACTTTGGCGTCGAATTCGACCGACCTAACAAGCTCAAACTGAAATGAAATCTAAAGGGGGCAGGAAGAGGGTTATACTAGCTGTGCATCGAAACTGGTGGTGCATAAAACGGAGGTGCGACGACGAAGATACGAATCCGTGAAGTTGGCATCACGAAACTGTCCAAAAACAGTACAATTTAAAACGGCAACTTGGTGGCCGGTTTTGATGTATCAAACGACGAAAATAAAGGGTGAAATTTGAGAGGAGTGAAGGTGGATATATCGAGATTGAGACGGGGCAGAGAAATCGTCGATCCAACGGTTGGATTCTCCAAAAAATCGGCACAAAGTTGCTGTCCCGGGTGCGAATTCTGAAATTCGAAACGCGCACGCGACGACGAATCCCGTGCAAAATGCACGAATCGCCTCGGCGACGCGTCATGGGAGATGACGCGCGCCACGGGGGAACTCGCCGGGGTCACCCAGCCTTGGGTGGCCGGCCACGCGGTGGCGCGCGGCCACCCGCCGACGGCGGCAGCCGCTGCTGCTGCTGCAACTGCTACTTGCTGCTGCTGCTGCGCCTGAGCGCGCGGCCAGTGCGGCGGCGATGCGGCACTGCGACGGCGGCATGCGGTACTGCGACGGCGGTGCGCGGCACTGCGGCGGTGGCGCACGGTACTGCTATTTTCCATAAATAAATTTCTTTATTTATTGTGTATCTGGGAAAATTACAACTGTGGGAATCTGATCTAGAAGACGATCACTTTATCCCTTTGACTATGCGAAGAAGAAAAGCTCTCAAAATTTTGACAGTAGATAACTATGTATCCGTACAATGAATGAGAAAAAGAACTCTATTTATAGAGTCAAAAATAAAACTGAAAAGATAACTGTCTTCACAGCCTGTGCTTAGTTGAAAATCATGCAGGATTTAACATACGCAAGGTTGTGAGAAGTTACTGGACGTGGCCTGTAACTGTTGGACACATGGCGATCATGCATGAGTCGTGTGCAAGTTACAGGACATGCAGGCGAGAGATCAGTGGCATGGCTGCCACGTACTCCAATTTGATGAAATCCACGCAGACTTGTTGAAGACGAAATCCACGCAAACTCGGGGTAGAAAGCTTCAAAATCCACGCAAACTTGGGGCAAGAAGCTTCAGAAACCATGCAGACTTGGTGAAGACGAAATCCACGCAGACTCGGGGTAGAAAGCTTCAAAATCCATGCAAACTTGGGGCAAGAAGCTTCAGAATCTACGCAGACTTTGATGAAGAAAACTTCAGAATCCACGCAGACTTGGGATAGAACTGCCAGCTGTCTTGATTCAGTGTGCCTCGACTGACACAAAATCTCTGGTAGTGATTGCTTTTGTCAGTCATATTAAATGACAAAAAGCTCTTTTGGTACGCCAACTTGACGAAGGTTGAGTCTTACTGAAGAAGATTTCGAAAATTACGCAATAGACGGCTGTGATCCCTCGAATTCTGTGCATACGTGGCATACAAAGAGACATTCTTCGACTGTTGTGCTGTCAATCATAATTACTCTCTGACAAATGATGAACTGTATCCCTAGCGTGATTTGTAAATATTGTCTGGATCAACTGAGCGTGACTTTTGACTCTGTCCTGATCAACTTAGCGTGACTGTCATTTTTAAAGGCCTACAAGACCCCCTTCAAAGTTTTTGAAAAATTGAAAAGACTTCAAAATTTTTGAAATACTTTGAAAATAAGATGATAAAATGAAATCAGTCACGCTGTGATGACTTTTAAATTTTTCGGAAGTCAGAAAGACTTCGAAGTTCTTTGAGAATATCCAAATGAACTTATTAAATGTCATGATGACTCTTCATTTTCCGAGACTGATTATATCCAGTTTATGGTGGAATATGAACCGCCGGCGAGCTCTGTTATATAAACAGGGAGAGGATTCATTTAATCTTCATCTTACGTCAACATGACACCAAAAGAGAAAGCTGAGGAAGAAGCACGCAAGTTGGGCTTTTGTTCCCATGGTGACCCCACTTTTGGAGGTAAAGAGCCAGAGCCCCTTGTCTTCGAACTCAAAGATGATCCCTTGCAACTAGCCAAGAATTTCTTGAGCTATTTTGGCTTGGATGGCTCGTCCTCTTCTGGTGGGTGCAGCCTCATAGAGCAGCGTGAAGTGTTTAAGGCTCTGTTGCACCGTCTGGGAGTTAGGAGCGTAGAAGAACTAGGCATTAAGCTCAGTCGCTCTGGAAAATAGAGCGTGTCTTTTGTACTTTTGTTGCACTCTTTTTATTTTGTCTTTTGTAAGGCCATCAGTGCCTGTCTTGAAGAATGAAGTACAACTTCTGTGTTTAATCTGCGTGCATTAATGAAGAATATTAATTAGCACCCTTTGACTGTTTCTAATGCTGCGCTATCTTCCAAAGTACTCGTGACACTCATTCCACGGTTTACGAGCGCTATTTATGCGGATCTTTTCCAAGAATAGACTTGTACTTTGCCGTTTAAATAGATAGAAGAGTTTCACAGATACTTATCTCCCATTCCTCTTCTCCTTCTCTGAGAATGAAATTTTTGAGAGATTTCACTCTCAAATAGGAAAGCAATGTTTTCTAATGTTCAACTTCTGTGCACTGTATCAAACATGAGTTTGCCAATCCTTAGCACCAAACTTGAAGGTAAGTCAATGTAATACGTGTACTATTTTTGCTGTTTGAAGATAAGCTTTCTGTTTCTGATTTGAACAATACACGCCTGTCTCTGTTTGATAAATACACGCTGAATGATTTCTGTTGATACTTTCTGCAGAAACTTGGCTGAAAATTTTCTTCAGAACTGGCATTGGGGATGTGGATGCTGTAGAGAATATCCTGCTGACATCTATATCAGGGAGCTCATACGCTTTTGACGCGTAAATCAGACAACTCAGAACTCTTCGTGGGATAGAAGGGTCTTCCTCAGATGGTAGGAAGAGCCTTTATACACGAGAGTTGGATGGTGGAGTCAACTCTACCCCGAGAAATCGGGTAGTAGAGTTCATTTCACGGGAGAACTAGGAATTGTATCCCAAGGTTTGGATACATTCCTGTCTTCCTTGAGAGATTACCCCCAATCCACCAGTTGTATTGGCAGCACCACGACTTCGGGCTGCCATCCTCTGTGGTTCTCCTTTCGTCTGAGAGAGAAGACCAGAGTTTGATTCCTGCTGATCTGGTCGTGACTGGGACCCAGACAGTCAGGAATTGCCACCAACAACGAACCTGACGGAGAAGGTCCGACGGAGAAGATCCAAAGAAGAAGATAGATCTCTATTAGGTTATTGTTGTGGTGTAGAATGAAAATCCAAGATTTGTAATAGATTTCCATTATGATTTGTAAGAAAGTCTAAGAAAATGTAATAGACTTTTTGTGGTGAAAATGAGAATAGAAATGATAATTCTTCTATGCTCAAAGATTTGTATTTGTGGATGAATTGTGGACATGATAGATAATGAAATCTTCTTTTCTGTTTTAGAGTATATAATATTATCAGAGGTATTATGGACGTAATAATATGTAGAACTCAAAAGAAAATAGATTGATTTCTATGCAGAGGTCAAAAATGACAAATGAACAAGTAGATTCAGAATTGATTCAGAGGTTATGAAAATATGATCAATAACGAATCCCCACTTTAATAAATTGATAGAAGATCATGAACGGACGAATAAATAAACGGATGAATCGTCGGATGAACGCAATTAATGGATGGATAAACCGTCGAATGAACGTGACGTTTCATTATTTGTAGAACTTCTGCCTATAAATATAGCAAAAATTTGACAAGAACGAACACTTCTTCTTTCGAACATAAAAATGTCGTCTGAAGAAGCATTCAAGAAAACTGGAATTGCCTCAAAAGTTCAGAAAGGTACTGAAGAACACCCTGCTGATCCAGTTCAATCGAAGAAGACGGAAGCAGGCGAAGGTTCATCTGTACCCAAGCCACCAAGGGACATTCTGGATTTCCTGCTCGAACCAGGAAAGACTGAAGAAGAAGAAGCCATGAGGATGGCCGTTTGCAAGTTCCTCGTGGGTTCTAGCAAGGAGGTTCTCGACTCTTTTGCTGATCACGTCTTCGAGAAGGACGGCAGTGGCCCACATCCAAATGTAGAAAAGGATGATAGTGATCTTCTTTAATATCATGTATCATCATTCATGATAAAAATAAAATAAAAATTTTATTTCTAAACATAAAACTGTCTGATGATTACAAGCATTTACATTTATACATAGTACTTTTTAAGGAATTTGCCATTAATAGGCATCAAAACTTTTCGACCATCCAATTCTGAGAGTTGATAAGCTCCATTTGAGAAAACTTTGCTCACAATATAGGGTCCTTCCCACTTTGCGTCAAATTTGCCCTTACTCATATGAGTCATAGTCATAGGACGTCTGACAGTTAGAACAAGTTCTCCTTTTTGATACGCCCGAATTCTGACTTTCTTATTAAAAGCTCTTGAAATTCTAGCTTGATAGAATTCAATATTCTGTTGAGCAGATAATCGCTTTTCATCCAGAGCTTCTAATTCTTGAAGTCGAAGACGATCATTATTTTCTGCAGTGAGTTAATTAGCGATTGCTATCCTTAAAGAAGGAATTTGAATCTCTAATGGAAGAACGGCTTCGCAACCATACATCAGAGAGAAGGGTGTACATTTAGTAGCATTACGAACTGTAGTGCGATAAGCCCACAAACATTCACCAAGCTTTTCACTCCAATTACGTTTGTTAGTAGAGACAAACTTCTTTAGGAGTTTGATGATGGTCTTGTTGAAAGCTTCTGCTAATCCGTTAGCTGCCGGATTATATGCGGTAGAAGCCACATTGTTGATCCGGTGATCGTCACAGAATCGAGTAAACTTCTGACTGACGAACTGTGGTCCGTTATCATGAATAATGCGTCGAGGAACACCAAATCTGTAGATGACGTGGTGCTTAATAAATCAAATGACATTGGACGTCTTAACTTCAGATAAAGGAATGGCTTCGGCCCATTTGGAGAAGTAATCGGTTATTGCAAGAATAAACCGATGACCCTTGGATGACGGCGGATTGATCGGACCAATAATGTCCATGCCCCAAGCTTCGAAGGGCCATGATGCTGCCGTCGGATGTAAAAATTCCAAAGATTGATGAATAAAATCCGCATGGATTTGACAGGCTTTACACTTCTTTGCGTATTCGATGGCGTCTGATACCATAGTAGGCCAATAATAACCCATACGTCGAATACGGTCTTGAAGTTTTGGTCCAGGCTGATGTGCACCACAAATTCCATCATGTGCTTCGCGAATGATTTGTTGAGCCTCGTCACCGGCAACACATCGGAGAAGTAAACCATCATAGGCTCGACGATATAAGGTCTTTGTTGTATGATTGTAATAGAATCTGAGTGATCGTCGTCTGATAGATGCTGCTTCATTCGGATCATCTGGAAGAATATCGTACAATACGAAATCTAAGAAAGGAAGTCTCCAATCTTTATCCGTATTCTGATTCTCGGCCGAGTTACTGAAGATGAATTCCATACTGGAATCAGAAGAAGATGACATCGATTTACGACTGAATCCAAATCCTCTTGTTGTATTGACATCATGAGATGTTGATTCTTCAATGTCAACTGGAAGTCCTAGGGTCAGATTGTTTTCGAGATGAAATAATTCTCGATTGCGAACAACAATCATTTGTTGACGTCTGATTGGAATAGCCAACACCGCCGCAAGATTGGCAAGAGCATCAGCTTCTGTGTTACATGCTCGTCTAACATGTTCAATGAAGAATTCTTCAAACGAAGAAGCCATAGATATAGCCGATCTATGATAAGGAACCAAATCTTGATTGCGAACTTCATAAGTACCCCTTATCTGATTGACAATGAGTTTAGAGTCTCCATACGCCTCCAAATGTTGAATATTCAGATGTTTAGCGAGTTAAAGACCAATAAGCAATGCATTGTATTCAGCTACGTTGTTTGAACATGGCTGACCGAGAGAATAAGCTCTTTGGATAGCAAGACCTTCTGGCAATACAAGAACAATTCCAACTCCAGTGACAATATCGCCATTAGGACCAATTCTTGATGCTCTATCAAAGAATAGACGCCAAGTAGGATCTTCTTCAGCAATTTGATTTGAATCTAGGACTTCATCTGGGATGTCATCATAGAGTTTTGAATTTTCTGGAATTGAGTGAGCAGCCAGAAAATCAGCTAAAGCTTGTCCTTTGACTGACTTCTGAGGAATATAATGCATGTCATACTGAGCAAGTAGGATTCCCCAGTTAGCCAATCGAGAATTCAAAACACTGGGTTTCTTCATCATGATCCGTATAGGATTGATCCTGGAGATGACATGAATAGTCTGGCTAATGATATAATGACGTGTCTTTTGGACAGCAAACATCAAAACTAGACATTCTTTTTCGACTGGTGAATATCGAGGTTCAGCTCCAGTCATAGTACGACTGAGATAGTAGATGGCTTGTTCATGACCATTTTGATTCTTTTGAGCGAGTAATGCACCCAATGAATGACTCATTGCTCGAGTATATAGGAGAAATGGAATTCCTGAAACGGGAGGTACCAATACTGGAGGGTTCATCAGATATTGTTTTATATCATCGAATGCTTTCTGACATTCATCATTCCAGACAAAAGAAACACCTTTCTTCATAAGTTTGTTGAATAGTCTGCAGCGTCCTGATAAATTAGAGATGAATCTCCTGATATAAGCGATTCTTCCTTGAAATCCTCGTAGCTCTTTTAAGGTGCGTGGAGGACGCATCTCTTGGATGGCTTTGATCTTCTCGGGATCCACGTGTATACCTTTAGAGGTAATGACGAAGCCGAGAAATTTACCACTAGAGACGCCTAAGAAGGACTTAGTAGGGTTCATCTTTAATTGATGCTTACGCATTAGATCAAATATAGTCTTCAAATCTTGGATATGATCCTCCTTTTGTCGACTTTTGACTGCAATATCATCAACATAGCATTCGACTATTTTCTGCAAATGTTCACGAAATATAGTGCTCATATCTCGTTGATAAGTTGCTCCTGCATTCTTGAGACCGAATGGCATAACTGTATAACAGTATGTACCAATCAGCATTCTGAAAGAAATGTGCTTCTCGTCCTCTGGAAACATTTTGATCTGATTTTACCCAGAATACCCGTCCATGAATGACATTCGTTCAAATCTACAGGTATTATCAACCATAACATCAGTGATTGGTAGAGGGAATTCGTCTTTAGGACATGCCGCATTGAGATCGCGGAAGTCTATGCATACTCTGATCTTGCCAGTCTTTTTAAGAACAGAAACAATGTTAGCCACCCAATCAGGATGTTGTTCCTCTCTAATAAACCCAGAGGTTATGAGTTTATTGACTTCAACTTCAATTGCATCCATGATGTCTGGACGAAATCGTCGCTGTTGTTGTTTGACCGGTTTAGCATTCGGCAAGATATTGAGCTTGTGAGTTGCAATTTGTGGATCAAGTCCTGGCATATCTTCATAACTCCAAGCGAAGACATCGATGTAGTCACGAATGAGTTTGATCATGTCTTGCTTATCAGTTTCAGAAAGACTTTCACTGATGAATATTGGTTTGGGAGATCCCTCTTCACCAACATCTATTTGAACAAGTTTGTCTTCAGTCGGAGGTTCTTTTTGCTCGAAACGGAACTCCCATTGATTATCTAATCTTTGGGCCCATTGTTCCGATTCAGGTGAGATTTCAAACTCTTCTTCGTCTTCATCACTTTCTTCAGAATAGTCAATGGAAACCATGTTGGAAGACAGAAGGTTGCAGTAGAAGTCACCGATACTTGTATCGGAATCCCAAGAAGTGGTACTAGAAGAATCAGATCTCTTATCTTCGTCAGACTCAGGATCTTCATGGATAATATTGATAAAAGGAGTAGGAGCTATATAGCCCAGTCCGTATTTCGTCCTTCCATATTTCAGAGGAGGAATACGAACAGGCATTTTTCTTCCCTTTCCACTATTAAGGCCAGTCCTGAAGTCATAGCCCATATTTTTGATGATGTCTTTAGATTACTGACTATAACGACGTAGTTGTAATCTTCCAGTGTCATCATTTTTGTCTTCATCTTCTAAATCAGAAGGACTTTGGGGCCCTTTATAAAAGAATATTAGAATATCTCCTGGCTTTCTGCTGGGAACTAGAAAGTATGAAGATTGTACAGGTTCTAGGGATACATCTGTATGAACAGTCTGTACAACCCCTATGGTTATTTCGTTCAAGTCATCTAACAAATGTAAATAACTATGAACATAATTACACACATCAGCATACTGCAAAGATGGAGACTTTTCATTAAATGTAAAAGCAGCAGTATTTACATTGGGAGAAGGCTGAGCCTTAGAGATTTTAGCCAAGTCAATGACTAAAGGGGGAGAAGAAGAACGAGAAGAAGCGTTGTTTCGATTAAGATCGATACAAATGGCTCAGAAGAGGTGAGCTCCCTTGAAGCTTGAGATGGAAGAATAATCCGCCCTCCAACTGGAATTAGCAGAGTATCTTGAGTAGATGACTGAGATAGTGGAGAGATCCGTCCACTCACTGGAATGATTAAAGAACCTTCTCCAGAGAGTTTGGGAGATTGTTGTTGAGTAGTTCGACCTTTAACAGGGATTATTAAGGTCTCACTTTGTGAATCCTCTTTCTCCATGGCTTGTATGATCCTTGTATACTCTTCTTTGTATATCCGGGAATCATTGAAATAAGCTTCAACCCCATGGAAGGAATTTATATCAGCAACTTCTTTTTGTACTCTTCCATTGCTATCAATGTATTTAAAACACTGATGAAGAGTAGAAGGCACCACATTATTTTCATGAAGAAAGGGCCTCCCCAGAAGAAGATTATAGGATCCCACGATCTCGATCACATAGAAAGTGACTTTGGATCTGAAATCGCCTATCTGAAGCTTCAGATGAATCTTTCCCAAAGGCTCGCTTCGGCTTTGATTGAATCCCAGGATAGTAGTAACCGTCTTGGAGAGTTTGTGAAGAGGGATTTTTAGTTCATCCAACAGACTCTTTGGCATTATGCTTATAGCAGACCCTGGATCAATGAGGATACGATCTATCTTCATTGTATCGATATAACCGGTGTAGTAAAGAGGCCGATCATGTCGATTATCCTCCAGTAGCATGTCGTCTTGTATAAAGGTGATATTTGGGATAATCTCTAATACACTGTTGCAATGTAAGCAAGTGGCAGGTTCTACATCTGGCTTCTTCAATTGTGCAAGACAAGAGTCAGCTTGTAGAAGTGCTTCACTTAATGTCTTCCGAATCTCTTTGGAAAGACGTAGAAGTTCAAAGAGGGACATTCTAGCTGGAGTATTAGCAAGCTGAGCTAAAATGTCGAAATTATAAGGCTTCTGAAGTCCAAGAGGAGAGGACTTCTTGATTGGCTTATCAAACCGAGCCTGTTGTTTGCCTTTCTCCAGAGCTGTAGGCTTGGGAGGAATAGGTTCAGTGGATGATTCTTCTTCAGGAGGAACATTAGAAGCATCTTTATCAGCTGGAGAAATATCAAGAGGATCCTCAGGATTTTTGGAATAATCCTTTAGATAAGGTTTTCCCGTTCGAGTAGCACTAACAAGTGCTTCTTCTTTCTCTTTTGGCTCTATGTCAGGAATAGATTCAAGAGAAGTCATATGACATGATTTAATCTTTCTAGCCTTCTTGGACTTTCGAAAAGTAGTCTTTTGAGGAGAAGGCGATTCAAAATCTGCCACTAGATCAGGATGGATCCACATGATTTCTCCAGTTTCCAAAGTGATTGGCACTAATCCTTCAGACCGTGGAGGAGGAAGATTCACTATGTCAAGAGTTGCCTTGGGAATAGGAACGATCCCACTTTCAAGGAGTTGAGGAGGGAAATCTCCGAATTGCATAGAGATGACGTTGGAGGTGACGGTATTCTCTTTTGGAGTAAGAGAGATAGCTCCAGATTTAATCATTTCTTGGATCTTTCCTTTCAGTACATAACATGTACGAATTGTATGACCCAGCATTCTGTGATATGGGCAGTATTTGGGATGATCTGTTTTACCAGTTTCATCAGGTTTCTTGATCTCAGGTAATTGTATCTTATTACCTTTCAGCAGACATTCAAAGATACCAAGGACATCGTCGTCATCGAAAGAATATTCTTCTTTGGGGCGAGGTGTTCTCGGTTGTTGAGTTGTAGAGGAGGTTTGAACGGTTGATGCATCTTTGCTCTGAAGATTAACTTCAAGAGTTTTTTTCCCCTTGCGAGCATTGTTTTTATTGTTAGTACCTTGACCTATTTCTTTAGGAGTCATCTGCACTCCTAAACCTTTGAAGGTTTCAGCACTAATTTCTGCGGCCTTGGCACTAACTATGAAAGAAGGCCAGTCTTGGAATTGAGTGGATCCTGTCCACATGCTAATGATTGGCAACAAGTTTGATTTGCATGTATCGATGGTGACAGCATCAGGAGTTCCAAGAGGCATCTTCAGAGCTTCTCTTCAAAACCGTTCAATGTACTCTTCTGTAGTTTCATTATTTTTCTGCTTGATTCTAATAAGAGCAGACATAGTCATGTCATTGAGCCCTTCATAGAACCGTTCAAGAAACATCTGTTTGAAACCAGAAAATGAGGTAATGCTCCCATCTGTGAGACTTCTATACCATTCATAAGCCGTTCCCTTGAGACATCCAACAAACACCCGAGTAAGGAGGGCGTCGCTTGGTTGCAGCTGATCAGTCATCACTTCAAAGTGATTAATGAACTGACTTGGAGAAGTGGTTCCATCATAGAATGAGATAGTGGGAGGCTTGTATTTAGGAGGATACGATACTTGCTTCCATTCTATCGGATAAGGTTGTTTGATGCCTAACCTTTGTAAACCATCCTTCTGTTTGAATGCCTCGAATTGAGTTCTGAGATTCCTCAATTCTTCGTTAACAACTCCAGAAGATTGTGGAGTTGTAACTTGTAGAGAATAGTTGGAAGGAGGAACAGTATTGTAAGTACTACCCCCAGCTCCAGAGAGACTAGGGTTTGGTTGAGCTGGTCCAGGAGTATTGGATTGTACTGCTGGAGGAACTTGTACTGGACTCATATCAGTGTCAGTTGGTATGGCATCTGGTACAGTCTGTCGATTTTGCATCTGTGTTGCCATGAGTTCATACATCGACTTCATAGTATCAACCATAGACTTCATTTGTTGTTCCAAAGAAGCAATTCTTTGATCTTGAGGAGTCAAAGAAGAAGAAGGTTCATCAGTATTCCCATCAACCATATAAGTCGTGACTGTACGAGGAATTATTGATGAACTGGTAGATGTTGTTTGTTCTGAATCATTGCTTTGTGCATCAAAGTCAATTATAGGAGAACTACCCCCAGTAGGAAGAGGTGGGAAGTTAAATTCTCCAAGGAATTCAGAATCATCTTCAGAGATCAAATTTCTTTGACTAGAGGCCAGGACTCTTGCTCTGGTATTTCTGTATACTCCATCTGGACTATCAACTCTACCCCCAGCATCCCGAGAGGTCATATTGACAGAAGCAAACAAAGGCTCATCTTCATCAGGCATAGGTTCACACTGAATCCAATTGAAGACAGATTGTCGTTTTGTTTGACATCTGTATTGCATTATGATTCTTGGCTGGAAGTCATATTCATGATCAACATGATCATGAGCCATTGATTGACATCTGCATTGAATTATGACTCTTAGATAGAAGTCACATTCAGCATGGTCCTTTGACACAGAATCACTTCTTCTCTTCTGTTGAAGATATTCTCGTAAATCTGTTTGTGAAGATTGAGGAATATATTTCCTGTTCTTGGGTCTTGATGGCTCTTGATTATATAGAGAATGATTAATATGAGCCACATAGTTTTTTGCATACTCTGCATCTGGATCTCTTATCCTTGTTTCCAACTGGTATGGTTTCTTAACACCAGAAGTGTTAATTTTTGTTCTTAGATCAGTTGGAAGTGACACATTGGTTTTGGACACATGGAGTTTTCCTTCTATTGATCTGGATATTTACAGAGAAGGAAGAGTTGAACCACCCCCTTGATTAGGGGTTGGTAACAGACCTTTTCTAGACAAATTCTGTGCCCAATTCGAAGAAGTCATAGAAGAAAACATTAAGGAATGTTTCTTCTTAGACACATTCAAGTTTTGAGACATTGAATGTCCAGAAGGAAGAGTAGTCAAAAGACCATCTCCTTTTCTTTGACTAACAAAATTATCAGTCAAAGCTGTTCCTGAAGTAAAAACTACAGGAGCAGAAGAAACAACTAAAGAGTTATTTCTTTTCGAAGGGACTTTGTGTGGAAGACCACCCCCAATACTGGTAGAACTTGGCAAAGAGGAAGAGATAGCTAAAGAGCTATTCTTCTTAGATGAAATACACGCTGAAACAGGCTTGGTTAAAGAACCAGTGCTGTTGGCGTGACTTTTGACTTTGGAAATACATGCTGGAGTAGATTTGGCTAAGGAGCCAGTATTGTTAGCGTGATTGTTGAGGTTGAAATTGCAAGCTGGAACAGATTTGGCTAAGGAGCCAGTACTGTCAGCGTGACTTTTGAGGTTGAAATTGCACACTGGAACAGATTTGGCTAAGGAGCCAGTACTGTCAGCGTGATCTTTGAGGTTGAAATTGCACGCTGGAACAGATTTGGCTAAGGAGCCAGTACTGTCAGCGTGACTTTCAACTTTAGAGACACATACTGGAACAGATTTGGCTAAGGAGCCATTACTGTCAGCGTGACTTTTGATTGCTGTCATCTTCGAGCGCACAAGAGTGTGCGTGCTTGCAGTAGAGTTCTTGCCAGTGTTAGGAGCAGACACTGTGGCAGAGACTTCACCATTGGCTGCCAACTGATTCTTAGGGACATAGATAGAGTGTCCCTTCGACTTGGCAGTGATGATGGAGGCTGTAGTGGGCTTACCACTCTTAGCCCGCTGCATTTCTTCATAGGCGAGTTGATCGAATTGGATCGTCATCACCTTCTTCGTCGAGCCGATTGACGAAGTATCGCATTGAGTTGTTGCCATCTCAGAAGAGGAGATGGTTTTTCCCAGCAGAGTCGCCAATTTGTTTTCTATAAATAAATTCCTTTATTTATTGTGTATCTGGGAAAATTACAACTGTGGGAATCTGATTTAGAAGACGATCACTTTATCCCTTGGACTATGCGAAGAAGAAAAGCTCTCAAAATTTTGACAGTAGATAACTATGTATCCGTACAATGAATGAGAAAAAGAACTCTATTTATAGAGTCAAAAATAAAACTGAAAAGATAACTGTCTTCACAGCCTGTGCTTAGTTGAAAATCACGCAGGATTTAACATACGCAAGGTTGTGAGAAGTTACTGGACGTGGCCTGTAACTGTTGGACACATGACGATCATGCATGAGTCGTGTGCAAGTTACAGGACACGCAGGCGAGAGATCAGTGGCATGGCTGCTACGTACTCCAATTTGATGAAATCCACGCAGACTTGTTGAAGACGAAATCCACGCAAACTCGGGGTAGAAAGCTTCAAAATCCACGCAAACTTGGGGCAAGAAGCTTCAGAATCCATGTAGACTTGGTGAAGACGAAATCCACGCAGACTCGGGGTAGAAAGCTTCAAAATCCACGCAAACTTGGGGCAAGAAGCTTCAGAATCTACGCAGACTTTGATGAAGAAAACTTCAGAATCCACGCAGACTTGGGATAGAACTGCCAGCTGTCTTGATTCAGCGTGCCTCGACTGACACAAAATCTCTGGTAGTGATTGCTTTTGTTAGTCACATTAAAAGACAAAAAGCTCTTTTGGTACGCCAACTTGACAAAGGTTGAGTCTTGCTGAAGAAGATTTCGAAAATCACGCAATAGACGGCTGTGATCCCTCGAATTCTGTGCATACGTGGCATACGAAGAGACATTCTTCGACTGTTGTGCTGTCAGTCATAATTACTCTCTAACAAATGATGAACTGTATCCCCAACATGATTTGTAAATATTGTCTGGATCAACTGAGCGTGACTTTTGACTCTGTCCTGATCAATTCAGCATGACTGTCATTTTTAAAGGCCTACAACTGCGACGTCGGCGCGCGGCTGGAGAGGGAGTATAGTGGTAGTGGCGGTTGGTGGTGATGCTAATGGGAGATAATGTTGGTGAAGATGATGAAGAGGAGGAGGAGAAGAAGAGGGAGGAGGAGGTGGTGTATGTGAGGGTGGAGGGGGCTGTCGGCAGTGAGGGGCTGTGGTGGTGTTGCTCATGGTGGTGGTGTGTGTTTGTTGGGAGAGAGAGAGAAAAAAATGTGTATGTGTGTATGTATATTTTAAAAAGGGAGAGAGAGAGTGAATGAGAGATATTATGTGGAGAAGAGAGAGAAAAAGAAGTAGAGAGGGGGCTGCTCGTACAGCAAGGGGGGAGGAGTTATGTGATGGTGATGGGTTGTGTGTGTTTGAATATAAGTGAAGAGAGAGATTATATATATATAATATATATGTATGTGTATATATTATATAAAGAGAGGGAGATATTAAGAAGATATTTAGAGAGAGAATGAGAGTGGGGGGAGGTGTAATCGGTTGCTAGGGGGCTTGTGTGTGTAAGAAAGTGAGGGTGATGGGTGAGAGAGAAAATGAGATATTATATATGTATGTATATATATGTGTATATATATATACAAATGAGAGAATTAGGTATTTATACATAAAAAGCGATATTTTCAAAATAGAAAAAATAGGAAAATTACGTGGGGTATTTGGGCAGTCATAAAAGAACAATATGGGACTTGGGCTCGGGTCCGGTCGAGCCGGGTCGGATCAAAACGGACAGGAGGCAATAAATGAATTATTTTTAAGTATTTATAATCATGGATAAATAAGTAGCATGTGGGGGCTTAAATAAATGGGATACAAGTGGCAGGCTGGTAGTAGGCTTCATGTGGACTATGTCCATATTTGGGGTCGACTAGGTTGGGTCGATGTCGGGTCCCGAAATTAAATTGGAAGTCAGGTCACAAATTACGGTAGATGATTAAATGGTCTAAATTGAACCGAAAGTTGTGCGAAGAAAATGGAGCACAAAATGGAGTGTCTGAGTGGGACACGAAGGTCATGGGTGAAGAGCGTTGTAGTGCCCCGAAATTTATGATACGTATTTTATACGTGTTCATATTTCTGACCCGTATTTCTTTTTTCCTTGATTAGTTAGTTGTGGTTTATTCTCATATTTAGCATTGTGGTTTAATTGTCATTTATCGTTCATGGATTAATTCTGATTAGTGGAGCTTGGTTTTATTTGGATAGGAGGAGGATTGGGTTGGCTCGGTTTGGCCTGGCTTGGTTTGGGTTGGCTTGGTTCGGTTTGGGATTGCTCTTGGTTCATCATGAACCAAGGGGTGAACCCCCTACCTACCACCACCACTCATATTTATTACCTATTCTTCTTCTCTCTCTTCATTAATCTCTTCTTCCTTCTCCATTAAATCCACCACCAACCAAGAACACCCCTTAGGCAAGTGCATCTTGCTTCATGGAGGAATCCGAATTTTATTATTCCATTCTCTTCTTTGCAACATTTTATCTTACTTTAGTACTTGACATTTTCTCTTTTTATGGCTAGATTCTTGTAGATCTAAGTTTAAATTATTTTCGAAAATCTTGGGTTTTGATCTACTAAACCTTGCTATTTTCGAGTTTTGATGGTTCCATGTTGTAGAAAATTTTATTCTACCCAATTTTGACCTTTGAAAAGTTGGATTTGGACTTATTTTGACCAAGTTATAGACTTTTGAAGCTTTGGGTTCAACCATAGAGTTCCTACTGATTTGGAGAAGACAGTGAGCAGTGCAGGAGCTTTTTAGCTTGTGCCACTAGCTGCGTGCGCTCTTTAGCGCAGCGCAGTCGACCCCCATATGCTACCTTTTGGGAGTGTATGACTCGCATACGCTCGCTTGCTTGACAAGGAGTCGTATGGACCTCATACGCTGCCTTGGCGAGGAGCGTATGGATCTCATACGCTGCCTTGGCAAGGAGTCGTATGGATCTCATACGCTGCCTTGATGAGGAGTCGTATGGACCTCATACGCTGCCTTTTGGAAGCGTATGCTGCCTGAGCGTATGTTGACCTGAGCGTATGTTAACCTGAGCGTATGCTGCATGAGCGTATGCTGCCTGAGCGTATGTTGACCTGAGCGTAGCCTGACTTGAGCGCAGCCCGACTACCCTGGATCTTCTATGGCCCTGTATATTGATATTTTATTAGATATTTAACGTCCATTTTATATCCTTACGCCTTTTTTTTTCATGAACTTGATAATCCCGAATTTATTTATTATGTTTGGAATGATAATTGAACATGGCTTGATAGTGGCCCGCCGTGGTGCACTCCTGACTTGACTAGTACCCTGATAACTTGACCTGCTAATTCATGACACGACAGTGACCCATGGTGGTGCACTCTTGACCAGTACCCTGACATGCTTGATAGTGGCCCGTAGTGGCGCACACTTGATAATTAATAATGATAATGATAGTGGCCCGTCGTGGCGCACTCTTGACTAATTAATTCATTTACCTGGACACCGTGGATGATTGTGCTTGTATAAACTACGAGTCCTGTGTGTCTTGCATCATGTCTAGGTCATGATCCCTGAGTACCACGGTCAGGGATTCATACTGAATATGGCTAGGTTAATGACTAGATTGATCAAATAGTTTATGGAGAACTTTCCAGTTACCTGTTGCCCCTTTGGTCCCGACCTTATATATATATATACATGGGATTTGTTGCTATCCGTCGAGATGAGCGCACTTCCAGCCCGCCGTCGAGTGTGGTACCTTAGGACACATGTATCTTACTATAGTGTGTCTGCTATATCCTGCTATCTTTTCCTTTTCTTGCTGGGATCACTCAGGTAGTAGCAAACAGGTAACCGGACTTGGAATTCTCATTGCATCTTGCTAGTAACTAGGCCTGTGATAACCCTAGTTAGTTAAAGTATCAAGCCGTACTTATTGCTTGGCCGTGATTGTTGGTTGGGGTTCAGTCTGTCTAGTCTTGTCTTGATCCTGTATAAGATTGCTACATGTCTCGATTTCTTATACTTACCTTGCCGATAAATGGTGGGAGAAGCCAAGTTCCGTTCAGACGAAAGGTTATGTCACTATCCGTTCCCGGAATGCGTATTTTTATACATATACCGCTTGCCCGAATTTATTTAGTATCTGTCATGCATTTATTTTGTATTTAATTCTTTTAATTTCATGCTAATTATTTTTCTGTATTTTATTTTTTGCTTTTTCTTGGTTCTTGATTCATTTCGGTTCATGTTGCAACTTGGTTTGGCTTTACATTGAAAGGAATGGGTGGCTAGGATTTGATGGAGTAGGATGGATAGTGGAGATGCACTTGACTTTGATATAAAAGTCCTTCTTTCATTCTCTCTCTTCATTCATTCACATTTACTCCTCCACCAAACCCTAACCCACCTGTGAGAGGCAAGTACATCTTGCACACCATGAGGGATTTCATGCATCCCTATTTATTTTTAGTTTATGTTGTTCATCTTCTCTTCCTCTACAAGTTTAGGTCTTGAAGTTCTTGATTTCCATGGATGGTTGGGTGTAGATCTAAGTTTCAAGTTTTGGTTTTCATATAGATTTTATGGTTTTGATCTATCAAACTTTGTTGTTTTCAAAAATAAGTGGTTCCATGTTGTAGAGAATTTATTTCTGCTAAACTTTGGCTTTTGAAAAGTTAGATTCCGATTTATTTTGAGGAAGTTATGGCCAAAACAATTTTGGTCAAACTTCTATGTTCATCTGCAGCATGAGACCGCATGTCGCAGTAGAGCCGCATAGATGTCGCGGTTGGGCCGCATGAGATCGCATGTCGCAGTAGAACCGCATAGATGTCGCGGTTGGGCCGCATGAGACCGCATGTCGCAGTAGAGCCGCATAGATGTCGCGGTTGGGCCGCATGAGACCGCATGTCGCAGTAGAGCCGCATAGATGTCGCGGTTGGGCCGTATGAGACCGCATGTCGCAGTAGAGACGCATAGATGTCGCGGTTGGGCCGCATGAGGCCGCATGTCGCAGTAGAGCCGCATAGATGTCGCGGTTGGGCCGCATGAGACCGCATGTCGCAGTAGAGCCGCATAGATGTCGCGGTTGGGCCGCATAGGCCGCATGTCGCAGTTGAGCCGCATGCATGTCGCAGAATAGGCCGCATATGCCTATTTTGGTTGTTTCTGACTGTTATATGTCCTATTTTGACTGAATTATGGCTAAAATTTCTTTCAACTCCCAACATGAAAGTTGTAGATCTTTTTCTTGGCTTCAAGAATGTGTTACCAACTATTTTATGCTAGTTATAGACTCGACCATGCTTAATACTAATTTGACTTTCATGTCTTGTCACGAATTGACCCCGACTGTTACTTTGACTAATAATTGATCATGCGTTCCTAGTTGGAACTAAGAGACTGGCTAGTCGTCTTATTGAATTGAATGAATGAGACACTTTCATATTAATTATGAACTATTTTAATCGACTGGCTGATTCCGAATATTGACATACAGGCACATGCAGGCTTCAATTTATTTATTTATTTATTTATTTTACAAAAGCAGCATGTGTACTTGATGGTCAAGGCATGATTATTCCGTGGTTAGTTTTGATTGTTGCATTACGCTATGTAAGACCTACAACCTAACCGCACGGGCATCGTTATAGAGTTGTGCATATCGTACCCCGTACGAAAGTACTCATTTGAAGGACCATGACCCACGGCATGGAACTTCATTCAACGTAGAGACTATTAAGTTAAATAAAATAATGATTGCATGGAGATAATGGATTCTCGAGTTCTTACATGGTAGCCCTCTTGGGACTAGTAGTACCCGATAGGCTGGCTGGTCCCCACAGATACTACAAATCTGCTATACGGGCAGGGAGCGGTATCTGGTTATATTATCTATTGTATATTGTATATTGATGACGGGCGTCCTGCTGGGACTCGTCTAATTCATGATTGGCGCAATTGATTGACTGGATAAACTAGCCTTGCTTGCACATAGTAAGAACTGAGGAATTCCTATTGCATAATTCCAGGATAACTTAGAACTCACAGTAGCAAGCCGTAGTAGTTGCATGGCCGTTTAAATTGATTTGCTTGTGTGCTGTACCTACTATGTTACCTAACTGAGATGATCAGAATGTCAGGGCATGACGGGCCAACTTCTGTCCTTGTTTGGTTGGGAGGTTGGTTCGAAGTGTCGTGATGTTATGTGAATCCCAGTGGCAAGCAGAGATCTACTTATCATATTCTTTTATTACTGGTTTTAATCCCTCATATCGTGCTTCCTTGCGGTACTTGCTGTTAGAGGTCTAACCTCTCTGGTTTTGCATGGCCAGATTTAGAGCCGGTCCCCGAGGATCCAGCTTACTTCTACCTCCACGATGGTCAACACTAGAGGGATGATCGCAGGAGGGCTCGAGTGGGTTTTCTTACTTCCCCGCTCGTTTTGTTAAATACTTTATACTTTGCCGTTTGGCACCGACATGTTAGTCGGATTGTCTTGTACCTACTTTTACATGATTGTAACTAAGTCAGGCTGCAGCTGATAATAATTGTGTATACTTACTACCTCATCTGGCTGTGTTTTGTAAAGCCAGATATCAAGAACATTTTGACTGAGCGTTTGGGACGCCTTACTGCTTATTCTCACATGTTCTCTATTTCTGTTTCTTGTTTGAATGATTGAGACAATAGATGGGAAGTGACCATAGTGAGACTTTTATGTAGTATGCACCCCCTCGTCTTATTAGACAGCATTGATCGTATTATACGGTATTCATCTACCCGTAATACGTAGCTGGCTGAGTCATTCCCCCGCTCTCCGGTATTCTGGTTCTGGGGCGTGACGGGTTACAACCCCGGTCCTTGTTTGGTTTACGGGTTGTAACCTGGTCATCTGAATAGCCCCATGGTTATCTCATCGTATATCATCCTGTCATGCTTTTCCATATGTTCTGTCTTTTATCGATTTTGTACAAGATTGTCTTTTATATTCACCTGTCATGCTTTTTCTTAAATTACTATCTCTTATTAAGTAATTATATCCTTGTGCTAATCTGCTGGTTTTAGTTCCTAAGTGAAGCCTCCTTTGTGGCACTTGCTCTTTCTGGGGTCTGACCCAGCTGGTTTTGTATGACCAGATACCGGAGCAGCAGCAAAGGATCTACCTGCTTTCCAACCAGATTGTGACCACTAGAGGGAATCCTGGCAACGAGTGGGTTTCTTTTGTTCTTCCACTATAATTGTACATTATTCTTTTGAGGCGTTTAGCCGCCGAGCAAGTGTTAGCTCGTGTATAATTTACTTACTGTCTGCCTACGGTCTGTAACATGATTGGCAACTCGAGGTTGATCATGTATGACTTAACTCTTGCTAGTCCTTACATTTTGTACGACTAGCTTCATGATTATCTGGATATGTAATATTTGGGACGCCTTACAATTGTATATTTGGTGATCTGATATCTTGTAACTATCATTACTTGTTGAGATTGAGACATTAGGCTTGTTATTGACCCTAAGAGACTGATGGTTTGTAGTGTACCCTCACATAGCTAGACAGCCGTGACCGTATAGTGGGATGGTTGCCGTTCCGTTATACGTAGCTGGCTATGCACGCCCCCGTTCCTCAGTATTCTGGTTCTGGGGCGTGACAAGCGTCTCGAGTAAATCAGGCATGACAAGTTGGTTCTGAGAAAACGACTGGTCTGGTGCTCCTAAATTAAAAGTCATGGTAACGTACAAACGATGATCAAGGAAAAGAGTGGGAAAATCAATTAATAATTAAATGGTCTAAATTGACCCGAACTTGCACGAAGCAAAAAGAGTACAAGGGAACAAGTTCGAGTGGGACACGATATATCAATGTGAAGATAATCTCGTCTACTACAAACTTCAAGAAGGAAGTTTCCAGAGACTGGCATCCCTGATGCTCTAGAATTCCAAGTCACGGTAAGGGACATTAAATCAAATAATAATATTTATTCAAAATAATTGATTTATATAAATTGAAAAAAATAGGCCCTAAATTCAGGGGCTTACAATCCTACCCACCTTATAAAAATTTCGTCCTCGAAATTAAAATCATCCAATAGGTCAAGCTAAAACATGCAACAGCTATGGCTACAGTACTAAATCTGCTACCCTTGTGATCATCTATATTGTTTCTCTCTACAGGTATTTTGGTTCATGTTCATCAAGCTTCTTCCATAAAAACTATGTCATTTATCCCTTAGAATCTTCATATCAATAAGAACCTTTACATATACTCTAAAATATAGGTCATCCTCGAGATACGTATATATCAACAATGATTGGCCATCAACCAAAATTCTAATCTCAATAGCAATTTGTTTGTTTCCTTATCCCGTCCTAAGTATCTTTATCCTACTAATCACAAGCTCCATGAAATTATACATTCAAAACCTATTCTGGGCATTGAGCCTTCTCTCTTTTACTCAAGAACTCCTGAATATAAACCCTCAAATCTAAGCACAGGATTCTAGTCCTAAATCCGTAGTCACTAAATATAATATTTCATTACTCCTTCTTAGATACCTTAAAATCAATCTATACTATCAAACTAATCATCCTTAATGGTTTTCTAAGTCCACTCTAATCAGTCACTCATATCTGTCCTATAAGCTTAACCCAATAAATCCCCAAGGAAATATACTCATCACAATCACACATTAACATATTACAGTTACACTACAAAGTCTGATAACAAGGTCTGGCTATCCAATCGTCAAAAATAGAAGATAACAAGGACCTAAGACTGGGTCTAGCAATCCATATTAATATTCAGACAAGGTAAGGGTCAAGCAAGATAGAAAAGATTGTCGAAATATTTTCAAAAATAGTACGAGGCCAAACGAGATGCATAGGACGTAGTCCAAGTAAAACTCAAGAACCATATACCTCCGTAATTATGTCACATGAAGTTACTATCGCGCTAGTGTACATCTAGCTGCGATTAACTTCCTTGTTCCATAGTACGACGGATGGCTGCAGTGCACAGCTGCCACACCAGATAATATAGGTTCTTGAACTTAACTTGGCTAATATCCGTAAAATATTTTCAAACATTTTTTTTTTTGCAAAATAAAGGGAAAGATGTTAGTCAAAATGCTTAGGCAGTGGTCCAAGTAGAATTCGAGAACGTATTTAACCATGATGCCGTTATCCGAAGTCATGCCTCGCCAGTATTTCTCTGGATGCAAACTCCCGATTCCGTAATACAAGGATAAATTACTTTTTGAACGTTCCTTGAATCAGTCCATGAGGCACTTTCAACTATTACCGAGAAGGACAAGAAGAATTATCCAAGTGGTTAGCGAAGAAGAGTTTAGTCAAATCATACGAAAGCTGGAACACAAAACAATGCTGTCAAGAAATCCTAGTTAGGCTGTAGATAGACAGAGTTAACCAAGATGGGGAAGAATAATGATAAGAATTTGTTCTTGCTCATCTGGTCATAACGAAGTGATCTGATTTAAATTATAATCTGATAACCATATACATCTTCCTGAAATTATGTTGCCAGAATTTTCGCCACGCCAGTAAGCATAGCTGCAATAAACGATGGAGTCCATAACTTGGGTATACACCCTATAATCATGTCATCTAGAATTCTTACCACGCCAACCGGTATGGCTGCAAGAAAATCCAAATTCCATAACTAGGATAGTATAACCAACATCAGGCTCCATGTCCCTGTCGTGCTAGCTAGTATGACTGTGATAAATTCTAAATTCTATAAATAAAGTAGACATTTATCGTTCTCATCGAATATGTTTATCAGAATATCTTAACTCAATTTATAAAAACTGATCTTAGATACAAAGTTAAAGTCAACAACGAACGAACATCAAGATTCAAAATTCAACGACGAATCAAGGATAAGTAAATGGGAACTAGCAAAAACAGATTCCGAGACAGGATTTAGGAAAAGTTTTCAGGAGAAGTCCCAAAGGTACGATCTAGGTCAAAATAAAGGAAATCATTGGAATATAATCTAAAACAATCTCAACCTGATATGAGACTGGCAAATCATATTCCCGTCTCAACCTAGAAGATATATAAATTCAACTTATACCTTCCCTCTGGGGTCCACAACTCATTCCAAGAAAGAATAAAGTTTGTTACGGACAAATATTTTAGAAATCAGGACGGACAGGAATGAATGGGAAGAGTTTCGAATAGTTCGAAATAAGATTTCCAGGGGTCATCCCTGGAATCTACCAAGAGTTCCTAATATGTGACCGAGTACAAAAATCCTAAAATATTCTATGACTCAATCTTAATCCTAGGGCAGGCTCGCAGTAGTACAGATAAGCTCAAGTACTACCACGACTTCGCATTAATTGCAAAGACTGACCTGCATGGGCCACCACTAAAAACGTGTCACGACCCGCACCCGAATATACGGGTACGAATACGTGGGCCACGCCCAGCCTACGCCGCGGTATCGGCGGTAGAACGCTGTCAAGTATACTATACTAACTACAATATCTAAGATCCATAACTAAAAATGTACTCATGTCACATCACGAAAACTAAGGAAGATAATACAAGAAATAATAATAATATCTCTAGAACAACTAGAATCTACAAGGATCATAAGACAGGAAAATAAAGAAGGAACAACAAGACTAACTAAGGATAACTACCAGGCAGCTCACATAGAAGAATAGTGAGATCCACCTCAGCTAACAACATCATGAAGTCCAAAACTGAGGACACAACTACTCCTAAAATTTTGTCAACATATCAAGTCAGGATGGAACGAGCACAAATCTCAAATAACAGTTCTAATTATACGATATTGAAAATGTAGCAGTAAATAGAGAGAATATACAAGAAATCATGAAATGTACATGTGAGTATCATGTCAAGGTAAGCTGTAAATCTAGAGCTAGAACAAGGAAAGTAAAACTGATCATGGCATGTACAAGAATCAAGAATCATCTGTCTAAGTGTGTGAGTACTAGTTCAACATGTGGCCGGCTTGGGTCTGTACAAGGTCTACTGATCAGCCAATCCTACGTGGAGTGTAGGATTGGTAGCATTCAAGGTCTACAAGAATAAACAAGGTGGATAATGACCACACATCTACACTAATACTCCCCGTCCCCGACTAGTATAATGGATCCAACTATGACACATCATGACACGCGATTCTCCGAGAGGGTAGCTAGCCTTCGCAGGAATCGTGTCTATACAATGCACAAGGAACAAGGAAGACTTGCACAAGATATACCAAGGAAAGCGAGGAATAACATCTCATGACGGGATCCAGAGAAATACCAATCCGTGTGAACAATGTGTCAAGAGAACAAGGGTATCTATACTAAATACAAGAAACATAAACGATATCATAAAACAGAAATATTATCAAAGAATGTACTCGCCTGAGATCTGGTGGAATATGTCAACTGGTCCAAGAACAGTGCCTCGAGGACCTATAGGTGGAATACTGTATCAATATAAGGGTTTGGAAGTAAAATCAAGTCATACTAAGTCAAACTAGGTCAAGACAAGTCAAAGCAAATCAAACTAGGTCAATCTAAGTCAATGGTTGACTTACAGTTGACTTTGGTCAACTGGTCAACTCTAGTCAACTCTAGGTCAAACTTGACTAACATTGACTAACAGTTGACTTTGTGTCAATTGGTCAACTCTGGTTCAGTTCTAGTCAATCTTAGGCTACGGTTGACTTCCGGTTGACTTTTGGTCAAAATAGTCAACTGTGGTCAACCAGGGTCAAAACTAGTCTAACTAGGTCAAATGTTGACTCTACTTCGACTTTCAGTCAAAGTAATCAACCATGGTCAAACAGGGTCAAAGCTAGTCTCTACAAACATCTACAGGGTCAATACATTCAATTTCAGTGGTTGTGAAATCACTGGAATCGATGGATCTCAAAATACCACAAAAGATAAGGATTATAATAATAGGGTAAAAATCTACAGATGTTGTCGGATGATAAAATAAATATCATCAACGTATCCAGAATGGTCAAATCAGCTAGGTTAGCCTGTCCAAAAGTCCAATTTGGACACAGGGGCAAAACGGTAATTTTGGGCCAAAATGATGTCCGCCGTTGGACACACTTTGCACCGAAAAATGTGTCAAAATAAAAGTGCACAAAACCTAAAAAATTATATGTCCACGAATGCAGAATGATGATACAATCCCAACGATATATCCAGAATTGGATTCCGTTGACCCGATCTCAAATTGGTCCGTTAACCAGGACATTGAAATTTTGATTTGCACGGAAAAGTGTGTCGGAGCCAATGTCCTAAAAACTCAGCAAATTATATTTCAACGAGTCCAGAATGACGATACGAACTCAACGGTATATCCGAAATTGGATTCCGATGAGTCGATCTCAAAATGACCCGTTGACCCGGATACTGGTATCCGACTTGCACCGAAATGCGTGCCGGAACCAATGTCCACTAAAACCTAGCAAATTATATGTCAACAAGTCCAGAATGACGATACGAACTCAACGGTATATCCAGAATTGGATTCCGATGAGTCGATCTCAAAGTGACTCGTTGACCCAGAAAGTGGGACCCGCTTTGCACCGAAATGCGTGCCAGGACCTATGTTCTCAAAATCAAGCAAACTTTATATGAAAACATGCCAGAACGATGCCACGAGTCTACTGGTGGTGTCAGAAATTGAATCCAGAGTCCCGAGTTCAAAAATAAAATTTAACAAGTGCAACACTAAGAATTTGAACGGCCAACTTTGGCGTCGAATTCGACCGACCTAACAAGCTCAAACTGAAATAAAATCTAAAGGGGGCAGGAAGAGGGTTATACTAGCTGTGCACCGGAACTAGTGGTGCGCAAAACGGAGCTGCGACGACGAAGATACGAACCCGCGAAGTTGGCATCACGAAACTGTCCAAAAATAGTACAATTTAAAACGTTAACTTGGTGGCCGGTTTTGATGTATCAAACGACGAAAATAACGGGTGAAATTTGAGAGGAGTGAAGTTGGATATACCGAGATTGAGACGGAGTGAAGAAATCGTCGATCCAACGGTTGGATTCTCCAGAAAATTGGCACAAAGTTGCTGTCCCGTGTGCGAATTCTGAAATTCGAAACGCGCACGCGACGACGAATCCCGTGCAAAATGCACGAATCGCCTCGGCGACGCATCGTGGGAGACGACGCACGCCACGGTGGAACTCGTCGGGGTCGCCCAGCCATGGGTGGCCGGCCACGCGGTGGCGCACGGCCACTTGCCGGCGACGACAGCCGCTGCTCCTGCTGCTGTAACTGCTACTTGCTGCTGCTGCTGCGCCTGAGCGTGCGGCCAGTGTGGCAGCGACACGGCGCTGCGACGGCGACACACGGTACTGTGGTGGCGGCACGCGGCACTGCGGCGACGGCGCGCGGTACTGCGGCGTCGGCGCGCGGCTGGAGAGGGAGTATAGTGGTGGTGGCGGTTGGTGGTGATGCTAATGGTAGATGATGTTGGTGAAGATGATGAAGAGGAGGAGGAGAAAAATAGGGTGGAGGTGGTGGTGTACGTGAGGGTGGAGGGGGCTGTCGGCAGTGAGGGACTGTGGTGGTGTTGCTCATGGTGGTGGTGTGTGTTTGTTGGGAGAGAGAGAGAAAGAATTGTGTATGTGTGTATGTGTAGTTTAAAAAGGGAGAGAGAGAGTGAATGAGAGATATTATGTGGAGAAGAGAGAGAAAGAGAAGTATAGAGGGGGCTGCTCGTACAGCAAGGGGGGAAGGAGTTATGTGATGGTGATGGGTTGTGTGTGTTTGAATATAAGTGAAAAGAGAGATTATATATATATAATATCACTACCAAAATTTATCGTTTTAGCGACGGCCACATCCGTCGCTAAACCGACGGTAATCACTATTAGCGACCGATAACCGACGAATTTTGGCCAAAAAAATCCGTCGGCAATCAGCTCGTCGCTAATAACGGTCCGTCGCTAAGTTGTCGTCACATAACGGAATAGCGACGGATAGTCGACGTCACAATACGAAGCATTAGCGACGCATTTCCGACGGACTTTCGTCCATTTCAACTTTTAAGTATTGAAATGTGTAGGCAATAGCGACGTAAAGTTCCGTCGATAACCCGTCGTAACAGCGTATCAGATCGTATCATGAAGTCGCTAATCCGTCGGTATTCGTCGGTAGCTAACGACGGATTAGCGACGGTGTTCTGACGGACTATCCGTCGATCAGGTTCTGGAAATGCTTGGCATTTCCAGCACCATGGCGACGGAAGAGTAGTCACTAATACGTCGCGACCGCGTCGCTACAGCGATGGGTTGCTGACTGATTATCTGTCGCCATGATTCTGAAAATGTCATGCATTTCCAGAACCATGTCGACGGATGGTCCGTCGCTACGCGGTCGCCATATAGAGCGACGGATTAGCGGCTGATTATCAGTCGCCCTGGAGACGGATTTCCGTCGCTATTCCGTCGAAGTTTATACCACCAGAACCTTGCCGACGGATAATCCGTCGACCACCCGTCGCTACCTGGAAACAGTTTAAAAACTCCAGATAACGACGACTGATCCGTCGAAAACCCGTCGGCAACTGGGATTATCCGTCGCGAAACGGTCACTAGTCCGTCGCTAACTGAGTTTTTTGGAAAAAAAAATTGCAGCACTTTCCCTGTTCACAAATATATGCATAAACCAAACCAATATAATGCACACCAATTATCCAACAATCACACAGACCAAATATATAATGCACACCAATTATCCAAGAATCACATAGACCAAATATGCACATACGAATTTAATGCACACCAATTATCCAAGAATCACAGACCAAACCAAATTAATATAAAATAAATGTCAATTATCCTAAAGAGTAACATAATATCTGGTGCTATAAGCCGATTATAGCACAATTAGTTCAAAGCTCTCACAAATAATCTAAATTTTCTTAATACAACATTTTAAGGAGGAGGTCGATTGTCCGTTCCCGTATTCGACCGACGAATATACTCCTCCACAAGGTACGGAGGCAAGGCGTCGTAGACAGTGCTTAGAAGTCGGCGAAGCTGCTCTGCGGACATGAGATCCAGGAGTGCCGTCACAGCCGTAGACAGTAGCACAGGGGCTTTAGGGTTGAAAGAAAGATGGCCTACGGAAGACGGACCGACACCTGCAGTCGACGGACCAGTAGAAGATGGACGAGCACCATCAGCAGACGTACCGACAGCAGCAGACGGACCGGCAGCAGCAGACGCAGGCAGAAAGTGCGTGGCAAATTGTTCCCGCAAGGACGACACCGCCTCGTGCAGCTGCGTAAGCTACGACCTAACATCATCGTCTGCCCGGGCCACGGGAGGAGGCGGTGTCGGTGGAAATCTCTGCGTCGCCATATGCAATGGCCCTAGGGAGCCAACTCCGTACAGGAACCCTTTCTTTAAGCCGCCGACGGTATCTACGAACAAGTCGTTCCGAGCGGCCAAAGAAGAGGGCGTCCGGAAGGGCGTCATTTCACCGACATCCTCGGTGTCAGTTAACTGAGCCCGAATAAGGGCCTCACGATACGCAGCCTATCAAATGAATGTGTTTATATTATAAGATTTACCTAAGTTGTAATATAAATCCTATGTTTCACTAAGTTAAGTGTGAATCCTAAGTTTACCTAAGTTATAGTCCGAATACTTTTAATTCTAACATTAATCTCATAAACATAAGTACTTACATCAGTCTCCTTGGCCCTCTCGTCGACGAAGCTCCCATCCTTCCGTCTTTTGTGCGTATGCTGGAACACGTCGTGCATGGTGACCGATTCTGGCGCCCTTCCCTCCTTTACCGCCCGTTGGGCCTGTATACAAAATTTCCGTAGAAACTAATTAACTCCTTTAATTAATAATACCTAATTCGATAGTGAAATAAATTTACGGTTGCTCACCAGATCTGCAAGTATCGCTGCGTGAGACCTTGATCCCCCCGTATGAAGGCCCGCGGCAGATCGGTTCACCTTCGCCTTCTCCGATTTCTCCTTGTACGCAGGGTTATCCATCATGCCTAAGAGGTCCTCATAATACTCCTGCCGGATCCAATTCGGCCTCGTATGCCCCATTTTTAGGTCATGAATCATATCCCGTATCTTCTTCGAGCATGCGCTTCTGTAGGTCCTGCGGATCCCCTCCTCGCGATGGGGGAGCCATCAGTACGTTCTCTAACACAAAAAATCAATTATCACGTAATTTACAAAATGGTTGATTAAAGAATCACATAGACTTAACCAAAAAAATATAGATATATACCCTTAACTCGTCGAGCCAGACGTACTGCACGTTTGGGGGCACCGACGTAAAGTTGAGGTAGGGACCGTGGAAGTTAGCCCTGATAATTTCTCCAAGGGCCCTGCCAACATTAAATGGAAAAAACCTACAGAGAAGAAACGACTGGATTATTAACTTGAATAAATGAAAGAAATTTAATAAATTAACTTAAATTTACTTACAAGGTCCCCGCGGGCCATAGCTCTCGTCGGAACTCGCCTCTCGGCCTCTCTGGTGCCGTCGGAGGATCCGCGGGTCCACGTATGTACTCCCCAGTAACCGGATCGAACCGAGTATAGGGGTACTCCGGGGCCCACTGTACAATAACTGGGGCATCCTCTGGTGGATCCGCTGCTGGTGGTTCCGATAGCGGATCGGATCCGCTAGCAGATCCGGACTGATGCCTCGATGAAGTGGTCGATCGAGGGCGGGATGTGTCTGTGCCCGGGGTACTCTCCGGGTCGGGCTCGCTCGATGGGGTCACATCCCGGGAACTTTGAATGCGACCACGACCACCAGCACCAGTACGACCACGACCACGACCCGCACCACCACAACCACCACCACCACCACGACCAGCACCACGACCACGGCCAGCCATCATGACCTGTAAATAGAACACATAAACATAATTAACAATATAAAAGTGTAAATAGATATAAAAAACTAAACTAAAATATACATACCACCAGTAGGGAGACGAGTGCCGTCGCGACGAAAAAGACTAGGAGTGCCATCTGCAATAAGTAAATAATCGAATGAAAAAAACATGAATTCACGTAATTGATTTTATGAGGTCAAACTTAATTCACGTAATTGGAAGTGTTTTTACTATACAACAATATTTAACCTAATCATCGTCTTCGTTCTCATCCTCGGCCTCGTCTTCATCATCATCCTCCTCATCCTCATCCTCATCCTCATCCTCATCCTTATCTTCATCGTCGATTTCATCTGTATCCTCATCCCCATCAAATTATTGTTCTTCTTCTTCTTCTTCTTCTTCTGCCTCAAAATTTGGGACAAGACGCCTCTTTCTCCCCTGGTTGACAGCTAAGTCTTGTGTATCAACCTCTTCCTCCCCTCTATTTTTCTCAACAATATCTTCAACATCCATTGTATCTGAGTGTTGTCCCAAGTATTGGGACTTTTCGATCTGGTCCTCTTGGTATGCTGGGTCTCCAACGTTGAATGTATTTCTAGATTTAATCTTGCATACTGCCTACCAGTCAAATCGATCTCTACGACGTCTTGGGTAGCTTGTATAGTAGACTTGAACAGCTTGATTTGCTATTGCAAATGTATCAGACCCTCTATACCTCCTGCGATGATTTATATCGACGAATCCAAATTGTTTATCGATTCTCCAACCGATATTTGGTGTCGTATCGAACCACTCACATTTGAACATCACAATATGCATATCATATGGGCCAGTATATTGTAAATCTACAATATCCCGAAGCACTCCATAATAGTCAAAGTCCGGCTCATCGTCATAGACGGTGCCTCTTATGCAAACACCGGAATCCTTGGTATTGATGCCGTCATTGATAAATTCGACATTTATAGCATTCTGAGTTGACTTAAAGCTGAAGCCATTAACGACATAGCCTGGCCAAGTCTTTATTTGCTTCTTCGGCCCCAGTGCCAGATAACGAACACTGTCATGAGTGAGTGTTGTTTCAGGCAATAAAACCTGTAAACAAATATTTACAATTTAAATGTTTCAGATTATATATTAATAATCTCAATTATAATCACAGTTACTTACGTATTTGCGAAACCATGACGGAAATGTACAATCAACCTCTCTTTGAAGTCCCTCATCGGTAATATCGGGTCTCCTCATTTTGATTTCATCTCTAAATACACTATTAGAGAAAATAAGAATATATAAGTGTAGTCACTTACTTTATCAAATTCGAGATTATAACGAGTGCAAGTGTACTGACTTACTTCTCCAAATTTCTCACTTCTTGTATGTCACAGTTTAACAAGACATATCGGTGAGCGGCATCATACTCGTCGTCTGTCAACCACCGTCTTTTACTAGCCCCAACAGGCTTGCCCCTTACATTGAATCTTCCTCCATCCTCAACGTCCTCGTCATTCCTTTGAGGTCTATTTCGATTTGTTTTAACATGAGTATCGAAATAAATGGAGCAAAAGTTTGAAACCTCTTCGATAAGATATGCTTCGCATATCGAAGCCTCTATATGAGCTTTGTTGCCAACTTTCTTCTTTAGATGGTGTAGGTATCTAGAGAGACAAATTATCTTGAGAATTAAGAAAGAATTTTAAAATAAATAGAAATTCAGCTTAAATTATATCGATATTTATGTACCTTTCAAATGGGTACATCCATCGATAATGAACAGATGCACCGACACGGGCTTCGTATGCTAGATGAATCGGTAGATGTTCCATGCTGTCGAAGAAGCCAGGAGGAAATATTTTCTCCAACTTGCAAATTGTTAAGATAATCTTCTCCTCAAGTTCAACCATGTGTTGCACAGTCAACTTAGTTGAACAAATATCCCTAAAAAATATTGATAGTTCGGCCAACGGAACCCATACAGCAGAAGGCAACAACTCTTTCAAAGCAATGGGCAGTAATCTTTCCATAAACACGTGGCAATCATGACTCTTCATTCCTGTTAGCTTGCGTTCATTGAGGTCAACGCATCTAGACAAATTCGACACATAGCCGTCAGGAAATCTTAAAGTAGATACCCACTTGCAGATTATTAATCTATCTTTCTTGCTCAATGTGTATTGTGCTATCGGCTTACTTAATTGTCCAGCAGCTCCCCTTTGTATCAAGTTCAGATAAGGATGCTTGCATATCTCGACAATGTCTTGTCTTGCTTTTGGATTGTCCTTCGTCTTTCCTTTAATGTCCATGACGGTATTGAAGACATTATCGAACACATTCTTTTTGATATGCATAACATCAAGATTATGCCTTATAAGATTATCTTTCCAATAAGGCAAGTCCCAGAAGATACTCCGTTTGGTCCAGTTATGGGTTTGTCCGAACCCATCGACACGATTGTTCGATGGATCTTCTATTACAGTGGGAAAATCCTTTACATCTTCTCAAATATCGTATCCCGATAATCTGGCAGGCGGATGAGAAAATTCTTGTTTTCCAGCTCTGAATGCGTCCTTGTTCTTTCTCCAAGGATGACTCGCAGGCAGAAATTAACGATGACAATCAAAGAAAAAAGTTTTTCCTCCATGCTTAAGGCGGAACGCCTTACTATTTTGCATGCATATCGGACAAGATAGGGTGCCGTGAATACTCCATCCCGACAGCATACCGTATGCGGGAAAATTATTGATTGTCCACATCAGTGAAGCTCTCATCTGAAAGTTCTGTTTCCTGGAAATATCATATGTCGCGACGCCGATCTCCCACAGCTGTTTTAGCTCATCCACCAACGGCTGTAAATATATATCGATATTCTTCGTCGAATTTTTGGGACCCGGTATGATAGCTGTCAAGAACATATAAGGAGTCTTCATACACATCTATGGTGTCAGATTGTAAGGGGTCAGAATGACCGGCCAGCAGGAGTATTGAGATCCGAGATTTCTCGAAAGGGGCGAATCCATCAGAACATAGCCCCATGCGTACATTTCTGGGCTCTGCAGTAAAATCTGGATGGCAAAAATCGAAATATTTCTACGCCTCTCCATCCGAAGGATATGACAATTCTCCATCGTCCTTTGTGCGTTCTTCGTTGTGCCACGTCATGTGTTCTGCTGTATTCTGAGACATATACATCCTCTGCAAGTGCTTCGTGATCGACAAGTAATGCATATACTTGTAAGGACGTCGTTTTCTAGTTGACTTTCCTTTTCCCCTGACTTCCTTGTAACGATCCGCATTACAGAAGCGACAACTTTCTACATCCTCGTTCTCCTTATAGTACAACATGCATCCGTTGCAACAACAATCTATCTTGTCGTACCCCAGTCCCAGTAGTCGGACCATCATCTTCGACTTGTAGAAGTTTTTTGGAAGCTCTTTTGATTCCTTCGGTAACACCTCCTTCATTAGTTGTGTAATCCGATCATAGCAAGTTTGTGGCAAGTTAAAATCGGACTTTATGTTCAACAACCGCATCGTTACTGACAGTACGGAATGTGGATCACAACCAGGATATAAAGAAGTTTCAGCATCCTAAAACATATCATAGAACTCCTTTGCCTCGGGATTAGGATCCTCCGGATCAAAATTAGGCCCTGCCGCGTCGTACACCATATCTCGTGCAAGGTTCTGCACGTCTCCATAATCAACGGAGCATTCGTCGTCATCGACGACAAAATCCGCTGCAGCATTATCATCAAAAGCATAAGTAGCAGCATTCGCAACCTGTCTTTCGGCATATAGTTCACCTTGCGATGACCACAGGCCGTAATCACGTACGAAACCCTTACGGGTCAAATGATCTCTTACACTCACCACTTCTTTGTAACGTCTATTGCGACAATTACGACATGGACACTTGATTTTGTTACCGTCCATAAACTGAGCTTTGCTCATGGCATACTTAAGAAACACTTCTACGCCTGCCTGAAAATCGTCACTCTCACCTATTCTGCTCTCGTGTTGTCGTTTGTACATCCATGTACGATCAACAAAATAACGATCCATCACAGATTAGATGTAAAAATCTGTATAGTAAGATAAACTAAACAGAATTAGTATATAATCATGTAACTGGTGGATCAGCTAGTATTCTAGCTCGAGAAGAGAAAAATATAAATACAGTTGTTACTAATAGTTCGATACCGATAGTGCGATACCGATATCGATACCGATAGTGCGATACCGATACCGATACCGATAGTTCGATACAGATAGTTCAATACCGATAGTGCGATACCGATACCGATAGTGCGATACCGATACCGATACCGATACCGATAGTTCGATACCGATAGCATGGTTTAAAGTATAGGCCGATACCGATCCGATACGGCCGATACTGATACGGTTTGGCATGTTCCGATCCGATACCGACCGATACCAAATATTGACCGATACCGACTATGGGGGTCTTTGTTCCGGTCAATTCGGCAAAACCAATCGGTAAGGGTGACTACTATTTCATATAATTTCAAAACTACTAAAAAATAACGCTGATATACTTAAAATTATGCCTAAATGTATAAAATATATGTTTTTAAATATAAATAATTTATTAATAATTATTTGTTTTCCGATACCAAAGTCCGATACTCCGATACGATACCGCCGATACTACCGATATCACCGATACAAATACTCATAGGAATAGTCCGAAACCGATTTCGATACCGATTGTGAACCTTGACCGATAGTGCGATACCGATACCGATACCGATAGTGCGATACCGATACCAAACTGAGTCAATCTATCTATTTCTAAATTGCAAGAGTCCACTTCTAGGATATGGGAGCTATATCCTAAATATCTAGTCTAAAATTAACTTGGTTAGGATACTAGAGTGTCCTTATTATCTAGCAAGCACTACCTTAGTCTAGTCACACTAGCATTAATTACCTATAATTCCTACCATGTCTACAATCACACATTACACCCCAAGTCGTCCTGCATGCTAATTATAATAGGCACATATATATGTATATTACAGTTAGATGTATAGACCATGAACCCAAACACTGACTTATGCAGATGAAGAACTCGTACTGTCCTTGACACAGTGAACATATACACCATGAACCCAAACTCCATATTCATATTTACTAATCCAAACACCACCAAACTAATGGATAACACCCAATATGGATAACACATTATTTAGCCAATATATAAACTCAGATGAATTTGATAAGCAAAGCCCCCCGCCGCCCCCGACCAAAGCCCGCCGTAACAAGCCCGCCGCCCAGCCCCCGACCAAAGCCCGCCGCCCAGCCCCCGACCAAAGCCCGCCGCCCAGCCCCCGACCAAAGCCCGCCGCCCCAAGCCCGCCGCCCAGCCCCCGACGTACCCGCCCCAAGCCCGTCGCCCAGGCCCCGACGCCCCCGCCCCAAGCAAGCCGTCCAGCCCCCGATGCCCCCGCACCAAGCCCGCCGCCCAGGCCCCGACGCCCCCGCCCCAAGCCCGCCGCCCAGCCCCCGACGCCCCCGCCCCAAGCCCGCCGCCAAGGCCCCGACGCCCCGCCCCAAGCCAGCCGCCCAGCCCCCGACGCCTCCGCCCCAAGCCCGTCGCCCAGGCCCCGACGCCCCCGCCCCAAGCCAGCCGCCCAGCCCCCAACGCCCCCGCCCCAAGCCAGCCGCCCAGCCCCCGACGCCCCCGCCCCAAGCCCGAATGTCCCCAAGCCCGCCGCCCCCGCTGCCCCTACGTCGATACCGCGACACAGAGAGAGAGAGAGAGAGAGAGAGGATTACCTTCGGAAGAGAGAGAGGAGAGGACGCCGTCGTCGTTCACCGAAGCTGCGCGAGAGAGAGAGAGAGACAGAGAGAAAGAGAGAGAGAGGAGAGAGATTGAATTTGGGGGGAATACCAAAAGTTTCCCCCGCCTTTTCATTTAAGTCTGGAACGTAAATGTAGCGACGGAATAGCGACTGCTAATAATCCGTCGCCAGGTAGTCGCTATTATTGATTATCCGACTGAATATCCGTCGCTACGTAGTCGAAGATATGTCCCGCCAATTCTCTACACAATTTCCGCCAAATAATCGACTACGTCGCGACGACCGGAGATCCGTCGCTATAACACCGACACTCTAGCGATGGATGTGCGACCTTTCCTCCCCCTAAAATTAAAATAAAAATGGCAAAGGCTTGTAGTCGGTAATCAGTCGCTGAGCGGCCACGAAACCGTCGCTAATACCGACGAAATAATTCCGTCGCTAATAATCCGTCGCTAAATGAGCGTATTTTGGTAGTGTATATATGTATGTGTATATATTATATAAAGAGAGGAAGATATTAAGAAGATATTTAGAGAGAGAATGAGAGTGGGGGGGTTTAGTCGGCTGCTAGGGGGGCTTGTGTGTGTAAGAAAGTGAGGGTGATGGGTGAGAGAGAAAATGAGATATTATATATGTATGTATATATATGTGTATATATATATACAAATGAGAGAATTAGGTATTTATACATAAAAAGAGATATCTTCAAAATAGAAAAAATAGGAAAATTACGTGGGGTATTTGGGCAGTCATGAAAGAACAATATGGAGCTTGGGCTCGGGTCCGGTCGAGCCGGGTCGGGTTAAAACGGAGAGGAGGCAATAAATGAATTATTTTTAAGTATTTATAATCATGGATAAATAAGTAGCATGTGGGGGCTCAAATAAATGGGACACAAGTGGCAGGCGGGTAATAGGCTTCATGTGGGCCATGTCCATATTTAGGGTCGACTAGGTTGGGTCGATGTCGGGTCCCGAAATTAAATTGGAAGTCAGGTCACAAATTACGGTAGATGATTAAATGGTCTAAATTGAACCGAAAGTTGTGCGAAGAAAATGGAGCACAAAATGGAGTGTCTGAGTGGGACACGAAGGTCATGGGTGAAGAGCGTCTCGAGTAGATCAGACATGACAAGTTGGTTCTGAGAAAACGACTGGTCTGGTGCTCCTAAATTAAAAGTCACGGTAACGTGCAAACGATGATAAAGGAAAAGAGTGGGAAAATCAATTAATAATTAAATGGTCTAAATTGACCCGAACTTGCGCAAAGCAAAAAGAGTACAAGGGAACAAGTTCGAGTGGGACATGATATGTCAATGTGAAGATAATCTTGTCTACTACAAACTTCAAGAAGGAAGTTTCCAGAGACTGGCATCCCTGATGCTCTAGAATTCTAAGTCACGGTAAGGAGCATTAAATCAAATAATAATCAAATAATAATATTTATTCAAAATAATTGATTTATATAAATTGAAAAAAATAGGCCCTAAATTCAGGGGCTTACAGTGGATTAGAGGAGAAAGGAAGAGGCTTGATTAGAACGGAGGAATGGATGGATGGATGGAAGAGAACTAGAAAGCACTGATCCTTCCTTCAGTTTTTTCGTTGAGGATACTGAGTTTGTACGTATTTGCGGATATTGATTTGGTTTGTTGAGGATATTATATATAGCCATTCGACTGGCGAGGCAGAAACTATGGTACGACATGGTGATCAGGACATAGTCCCTGCAGCCATTCGACTGGCGAGACATAAACTATGTAGCCGTAGATAAAGTTGACTGTCCTGCGACCCTTATCCTTCGGCAATGATGATACGACAACCTATCACTATATCTTATATAGTAGTAGATGATGTCTTAGTATTACATTTTGTGATTTCATCTTGATTCTGTTACATTCTTCAGATACTAGATACGATAAGAACATATACTACACCATATGTACAGAACATAATGATCCACACTAATGTATGCTAGAATGAATTTTGGGTTGTGTTCTGAGCCATCCGTTCTCACACTTAAATAGATATGAATTAGTACTGTGAGAGCGCCAGAGAGAGTGAGAGCGCCGGATGGGGGAGGAGAGAGAGTGAGAGAGTAAAATAGGGGAGGAAATGAATTAGTGGGGGAACCCAGGAATTAGATTATGTATTTTATATTTTGGATTCTGTATTTTGGCTCCAGCTCCAGGACATAGTCCCTGCAGCCATTCGACTGGCGAGGCAGAAAACTATGGTACGACATGGTGATCAGGACATAGTCCCTGCAGCCATTCGACTGGCGAGACAGAAACTATGTAGCCGTAGATAAAGTTGACTATCCTTCGACCCTCATCCCTCGGCAATGATGATACGACAACCTATCACTATATCTTATATAGTAGTAGATGATGTCTTAGTATTACATTATGTGAGTTCATCTTGATTCTGTTACATTCTTCAGATACTAGATACTAGATTCGATAAGAACGTATACTACACCATATGTACAGAACATAGATGATTCACACTAATGTATGCTAGAATGAATTTTGGGTTGTGTTCTGAGCCATTCGTTCTCACACTTAAAACACATATGAATTAGAACTGTGTGTCAATCTTTGTTTTTGTATTTTTGACGAACCCAGGGATTAGATTCTGTATTTTGTATTTTTAACTTTGTACGTATTTGGGGATATTCAGTTTTTTCGTTGAGGATACTGAGTTTGTACGTATTTGCGGATATTGATTTGGTTGTGTTGAGGATATTATATATTGACATTGTTCGTTGCGGATAGTATTTTTTTTTTATTTTTTGTATATTCTGGAATGTATTGTGCGTGCCGGTGTTGAGTGTTCCACCGAAGGGGTCGGCGAACCCAGGGATTGGATTCTGTATTCTGTATTTTGTATTCTGTATTTTGCCTCAGGCTCCAGCTCCAGCATCATTTGCTTTCTGGAACCTATTTTTTTTATATTTTTTAACTTAGCGACGTTTTTAGCGATGTTAATATTCGTCGCTACATATTAGCGACGCCAGGAAATGTCGCTAAAAGCGTCGCTAAATTCTGACGTGGCAACACGTGGCACCAAATCTGATGTCAGCTCGTCGTCGCCAAAACGTCGCAAATCTGTCGCTAAACGGCGACCACGCTATAACGTCGCCTTTTACGTCGCTGATTAGCGTCAAATAACAAACGTCGCAAATAATGCCGCTAATTAGCGACGTCATTGACGTCGCGAAATAGCGTCGCCCTAGCGACGTTTTCTCGTTTAGCGACACATTTTTTTCCGTCGTTCCTGAAACGTCGCCATAAACGTCGCTAAATTGATTTAGCGACATTTTTGCTGAGATTAGCGACGTATTTAGACGTCGCTAATCTGACAAATTTTTGTAGTGTCTAGTATCTGAAGAATGTAACAAAATCAAGATGAACTCACATAATGTAATACTAAAACATCATCTACTACTATATAAGATATAGTGATAGGTTGTCGTATCATCATTGCCGAGGGATGAGGGTCGGAGGACAGTCAACTTTATGTACAGCTACATAGTTTCTGCCTCGCCAGTCGAATGGCTACAGGGACTATGTCCTGATCACCATGTCGTACCGTAGATTAATGCAAATAAAGGTGGAGCTGGAGCTAAAATACAGAATCCAAAATACAAAATACAGAATCCAATCCCTGGGTTCGCCAAAAATACAAAAACAAAGATTGACACAGTTCTAATTCATGTGTTTTAAGTGTGAGAACGGATGGCTCAGAACACAACCCAACCGGAGAGGATACTCTGAGAGATCACATTTACAAGAATGATATCAGTAGTGGGATTGAGTGTTGGAGGAGATACGATCAGAGTATACGTCCTACTCAGATGGGTCTCTCACCGTTACTATTTTTTTCTGACAGTATGGTGGATGTGCTCCGTCAACAGATTCTTGCTCCGAGCCAAAACTTTGCCCCGGAGCTCAAGTGGACATCCTTCGTGTAGAGCTCGAGCGAGAGGTTCCTGACAGCATAGTGGTCTCCTTTGTCAAAAGATTCTTGCTCGTCCCACATTATGTCAGGAACCTCTCACTCGAGCTCTACACGAAGGATGTCCACTTGAGCTCCGGGGCAAAGTTTTGGCTCGGAGCAAGAATCTGTTGATGGAGCACATCCACCATTCTGTCAGAAAAAAATAGTAATGGTGAGAGACCCATCTGAGTAGGACGTATACTCTGATAATATCTCCTCCAACACTCAATCCCACTACTGATATCATTCTTGTAAAGGTGATCTCTCAGAGTATATGTTCTACTCAGATGGATCTCTCAGATTATCCTCTCCGATTGGTTGTCGTATTATCATTGCCGAGGGATGAGGATCGAAGGACAGTCAACTTCATCTACGGCTACATGTTTTTACCTCGCCAGTCGAATGGCTGCAGGGACTATGTCCTGATCACCATGTCGTAGTCCAATACAATCCAGAGATTGACACAATACTAATTTATATATGTAGTCCAATACAAATAGTCTAATACAAAAACAACCCAATACAAATAGTCAAATAGAAATAAGTTCAGTAATAGCTAATGAGAACCACGCAGCTCACGCAAACGCTCAGTGATACGATCACGCAACCACCTCGAATAAGTGGGATCGACGGCGTTAGGAGAGATGTAGTCCCTTGCAAGTGCTGCATGAATAGAACTTTCGATCTCACTAGCTACCGGTGCTGGATGAATAGAACTCCTGGTCTCACTAGCTACCGGTGCCACTTCCTCCTTAACAGTAGGAGGAGCCACCTCAGTATTCAATGTTTCCCTCAAACGACGTGCCTCTCCTCGGGTCATGGGTGCCATCTGGTAAGATCGAGAAATAAAGAGAGAATGGGGCTACTGTCATGAAGAAAAGGGATATTAGTTGGTGTCAGTCCTACAATCAGTGAGGACATGGGTACTGTTTTAAATGTTCAGTTGTATGAGTGTCTTGTGTTGGTGTCTTTGGATCAGTAAAATGAGGGTGTATTATGAGTTAGTATTTTATTAGCAATTAGGATACATGAGTTAGAGAGGTCAGTAATCCAAGTATCAGAGTTAGTGATCAGTTGTATGAGATTAGAGGATGGAGCACTTGGAGCTTGGAGATTTTTAGATCTTGGAGCCATTTTTATTAGAAATCTATCTCCCAATTGGTATATGCATTGTAAACCCTCTAAATGATATCAAATAGTGTAGAGCCATCAAATAAGAACCCCATGCAATAGGGTTGCCAATGGTGAGGAGTTTTGACTCTTTTCCTTCCATTTGAGGACTTTTTTCTTTGTATTTCGACCTATTTTACCAAACTGTACCGGTACCGGTCAGTATCGGTCCGATACCGATTCTGATTCTGATACCGATTCCGATATCCCTCCTCCCCCGATTCGATACTCATAGGATTGGTCCGATCTGAAACCACTTATAACCCCTCCCCCGATCCGATACACCGATTCGAAACCACCGATACTCATAGGAATGGTCCGATTCGAAACCACCGATACCCCCCACCCCCTCTCCTACCCCGTCGGACAACAAACCCCCTCCCCCTCCCACACACACCCCCCCGACAGCAAACGCCCACCCCACCCCCTCCCCCCTCGACAGCAAACACCCACCCCCTCCCCCTCACCCTCCGACAGCAAACGCCCACCCCATCCCCTCCCCCCCCGACAGCAAACCCCCACCCCCCTTCCCCCTCACCCCCTCCCCCCTCACCCCGCCCCGCACCCAACACCATCCACCCCCCTCCCTCCCCCCATCACCGTCGGCCCCGCGACAGCCGACCCACCCCCACCCGAAACCCTACCCCTGCCCCGAAACCCTAAACCCTACCCTGCCCCCGTCCTCAACAACCTTCTCCCCATCCCGTCGGCCCCAGCGACAGCCGACCCCCACCAACCCGAAACCCTAAACAGAGAGAGAGAGAGAGAGAGGAGGAGAGAGAGAGAGAGAGCATACCTGAGAGATATCCCGTCGGAGAGAGCATCGCCGGAGAATGTGACCCGTCGGAGAGAGCTCGCCGGAGAGAGAGAGAGAGAGAGAGAGAGAGAGAGAGAGAGAGAGAGAGGGAGGAAGAGAGTTTTTTTTGGGGAATAAAAAATTCTCCCCCCCATCGGTCAATTTAAGTTAGGTTACAGTATTTAGCGACGGATTACCGACGGATATATCCGTCGGTAGGTAGCCGCTAAATACCAACTAGATTACCGACAGAACGTCCGTCGCCACATAGACGCTAATTTAGCGCACCATTTATTTCAGATTTTGCCGCCACAATCTGCGACATATTAGCGACGGACATGAATCCGTCGCTAATGTTTCGTCAAATTAGCGACGGATGTGCGACTGATTTTGACGCAAAAAAACTAAAAAAATATCCATTGCTTTCTGACGGTAGCCAGTCACAAGGTAGTCGCGAGGCCTTCGCTATGGCCGACGGATACGATCCGTCGCTAATCCTCCGTCGCCAATTTGCTGTAATTTAGTAGTGTCCTGCACATGAAAATGAACGTAAAGGACAAGTTCTCAGTTGCCACTTCGACATTCGAATTAGAATAGTAGGAGTGTAGGTAATTGAAAGTGAAGAAGGATTGAAGTGGAGTAAGAGTGTCTTACCTTGGTTTATGGAATGAGAAGATATTTATACATGTTCGTATTGGAAACCCAATCTGATTTGGAGGTGGATGACTTTGGGCGTCCCGAGAATGTTGTGTCCAGTAGCTTTTAAATGACTATGTGACTTGATTTACATTTTCGACCTGACTACCTATGCATGTGCTGGTATATCTTGTCTATGTACTGAAGTGTAATCTATGTGAGTATCGTGGGGCTATCTCATGTGCTAAGTGAATCTACGCGATACCTGCCAGTACATCCAAAGTGTCCAGCACGTACATGATGAATGGTCGGTAGCAATGACGTGGTATGTGTTGCGTGTTGTATTACACTAAGGAGGATCCTTATGTATGGCTCCTTGAGCTAGTACGGATTCTCTACTTGGGGTACTCGTACAATGTACGACATCCAGGAGAATTAGCATGTGACCGCGACATGCGAACTCCGAGAATAACTTAGAGATTAACTAGGAAAATTTGATAGATGCATTGGACAGAAAGAATCTCGAGATCGTGCCATACCAGCCACCCCAGGTCCTGTCCTGACGTGTCGAGTTGGCCGCCACGGATATGATTTCGTTCGCCTATGGTGGATGACTATATTCGACTTCTATGTACTTTGTGTTATATGTTTCAGCACGGTAGCCTTACCGGGGACCGGTGTATAATCAATGTGCAACACGTATATGTATATATAATGGATTGGCTAGCCCTGGTGGAACGACACTATCTGAAGATTCCTATAACAACATTGTGGGAATAAGTTCGCCAAATATAGAAAGCCACAAGAATGAATGGCCGCTTAAAAAATGACTTGACTGTACCTGGTACCTTCCGTTCGTAGCCGAGGGGCATGGACTGTCATGGTGCGTGGTCCAACCCATGTTCTTGTTTGGTTGTTGGGTTTGGCCATCGTGCTACAACAAGCTGTGGACCGAGGTTACGACCGAAAGCTTTTTATTATTATTATTATTATTATTATTATTATTATTATTATGCTTGGGTTTTATCTCACTCTTTTATGCTCCCTTGTGGTACTTGCTATTCGAGGCTGACCCCGCTGGTTTTGTTTAGCCAGATCACGTAGCAGAGCCTGAGGATTCGACCTTCCTCCCTGACGTCAATGGTGCATACTAGGAGCATGGATGGCGGGGGACTTGAGTGGGCACTCTAGTATTCATTACTTATGTTCTGGCGTTTAGCCATCGGCACCTGTTTAGCTGGTTAATCTAGATATTTTATCTTTTGCATAATTGTAATTAAATGAGACTGCAGCTGAATACGATTATGTACCTATGACTCTCTGGACTAGCTAACTTATAAAGCTAGTTTTCCATGATCATTTTGATGAAGCGTCGGGTACGCCTTACTGCTTTATCTCATATGCTCATTAATTGTTGTTTCGTTATTTTGATTGATTGAGATATAGACGTTTTGATTGATTGAGATTTAGATGTTCCAGCGAGACTCGGACTCGATTTGATCCAAAAGAACAACACTGGTACGCCTAGTTATGTTTGAAATTATTAATAATTTTTTGGCATGAATTTGTGCTACGCGGTATGTCGGTTCTGGTGGATTTGGAAATTTCAACAGTTATTTTGGGGCCATTGTATCTACGTTGGACAGTCTGAATTCGAGTTGGCTAGGTTAGGGTCTAAGCTAGATTTTCTTGGCCTAACTAAAGTATTAAAATGATTGAGGCGGCTATTTCTTTTGTATGCCCATTGAAGGAGGTTCAATAAGAGTACACTACTTCTACGAGAAGATCTGTGCTCTATCGAAAGTTCTTGCACTTTAATATAGAAGGATGTTATGTTCGTAGTATCGTCAACCACGTCAAGGAGATCATCACCAGAGTTTTTTGGTAGACAACCTTTACTAGATATAAAGTTCTAGTTAGGATTTGTGATCTTATTGTAATTATTTTCTCCTTCTTGATAAATTGTAAGGGGTAAAATATGGAAATAAAGAATTTCACGATATATTATATTCAACTCTTTCATATATAAAGAGTTGAAATATAACTGGGTGGTGAAGCCACCACATATATGTTAAGTTGATTTTCCATAAATCAATTAAATCTTTGTTGCATAAGCCTCATAATGACACAATATTTATAGATTTTTTTTTTCTTTTGCATGATCACAGGTTAATTCTTATACAAAAATTAATCCATTTATTGAGACATCCAAATAGGATCTTAGCATCATACACTTGAAAGCATTTAATTTTCACATCATCTACAAAATAAAAATCCTAGTTACAACTTACCACCACCCTTAAACTATAAACCGTAATGGATCTCTTTATTATTAGTTATTAACTAAATGGTCTAATTCGTATATTCTAAAAGTCACCCTTTACTGGTATTTTGTATATCATATTTGGTTGTACACTCAAATTTGTTTACGATATAAAGAAAGTTGAGTTGTATACATAATTTAGTTTCACATATCGGAAGTTGATTGATGAAATATAGATATATGATATTAATCATGGACTTAATAATAATAAATGATTTCTCAATAAAGTTAGATGAGTTTCAATACCATACCTCATGAATCCACTCAAGTTTGGGTCACACAGTATTTTCCAACAAGTAGTATCAGATTTCAAACTTACAAGTTTGGCAAGAATGAGTACGTTTTAGTTACTTCAAGACAAATATTAATCAACTTGGCTTTCTTCGACATGACTACTATGTGGAGTGTCACCATTAGGTGGTCTAAGCCCGTGACCAAATTTAGAGAGATTATATGATTCAGCTCCTAATGTGTAGCAAGACATCATACGGTTCGCACTCAATAGTGGTGCGATTTGTTTTCAAAAGTGGATCTAGTTGCTAGGTCCAAAGTGGAGCACAAGACGTGTTGTTCGTACCAAGTAGTGAGGTTCGGTGAAGTGTCGGTTTAGCTTTGTATTTGAATGGGGATCTCCTGATTATTCGTCTCATCCGGATATGAGTTAAGATGTAGATTATTAGGTTGTATCTCGCATATGGTTGTGTGCTCAAATTTGATGTCGGTATAAAGTAATTTATATACAAAGTTTAATCTCATGTCTAATAGGAAGTGAAATGATAGATGCAGATTTATGGGTATTGGCTCTAGAAATAAGAAAATATTCTGTTTTTAAGTTAGCCGAGTTAAGTTCAATATTGTATAATTTATTTTAATTTGGATTGCCTAGTTTTTTATGACAGTCCTCTCCTCCTTTTTTGGGCCGTCTACTTTAGGAGCAATGTCTATGTAGCATTATTTTGACCACCATGTCTACCTTTCCTGCAAGGTCGGTCAAGTGAAGAAAACAAAAAAGATTTGGAGGGACAAAAATTGAAGTTGTATTAGGTACACAATGAGAATCTTAAGGTCCTAACTTAAGAGGTTTGGTATTAAATGATCCAATGATTGAGGCAATTGATGTTGATAAGAAAATAGGATTATTTAGTAATAGAATTTCACATGTATATAAAAATTAGGGTTGATTTTAAAAATGATCAACGTTAAATTTGGATTTCGAAATCACTATTTACATAGGTTAATGAACATTAATTTTGAGACTAAAATTTTAACATTGTTCATTTTCGAAACTCAACTCCTAATTTTTATATATATGTAAAATTCTGTTACTAAATATTTCAAAAAAAATATTGGAGGTTGTGCCATTTTTTAACTTTTCACTTCTCACTAGTTGTTTATCATAAGACTAGGGCCCGTTTGGTTTGCAGGATTGGACAATGTAGTATAATTGACATTACGTTATCAATCTAATTCGGGTGTTTGGTTGGACAAATTTTATTTTAGATGTAATGTAATCGCGATTACAAGTTTGATTACATTACATCAATTTCTTCTAAACTCAATTACATCATAAAACCTATGTAATCGCAATTACATTACAACTTAAGCGGAAGGTTGATATGCTATAATTTGGTCTTTTTGTTTATTTTTGGTCAATTTTTGTTGTTTTTGTTTGTTTTTTGTCTTTTTTTGCCGTTTTTGTTCGTTTTTGGTCGTTTTTGGTCGTTTTGTCGTTTTGTTCGTTTTTTGTCATTTTTGTTCGTTTTTGGTTGTTTTTGTTTTTTTTTGTCATTTTTGTTCGTTTTTGGCCCCTTTTTTTAGTTTTTGGTCGGTATTTTTTGTCTTTTTTTTTCATTTTTGTTCGTTTTTTTTTTTTTGTTTTTGTTCATATTTGTCGTTTTTGTTTGTTTTTGTTTGTTTTTGCCGTTTTTGCTCGTTTTGGGCCCTTTTTTTCGATTTTTGGTTGTTTTTGCACATTCTTGGCCTTTTTTGTCGCTTTTGCACTTTTTAATTCTTTTTCGTCGATTTTGTACGTTTTTTGTCGGTTTTGCACGTTTTTTATCGATTTTGTTTTATTTGCACGTCTTTTGCCCTTTTTGCACGCTTTTTTTTATCGTTTTTGGTCAATTTTTTACGTTTTTATTCGTTTTTGGTTGATTTTGTACATTTTTTGCCATTTCTGCATGTTATTTATCGATTTTTGTCGATTTTGTATGTTTTTGACCATTTTTTCACGTTTTTATCGTCTTTTATCGATTTTGGTCGATTTTGCACGTTTTTTCGCTTTTTTAATCCTTTTTTGCTTTTTGAGCCTTTTTTAACTTTTTTTTGTCGTTTATGCTTGTTTTTTCTGTCTGTTTGTTTTTTTTGTTCCCTTTTTTGTCGTTTTTGGATTTTTTTTTGCAAGTTTTTTAATCTTTTTGTCGTTTTTTGCTCGTTTTAATTTTCTCTTATTTTTGGTCTTTTTCGTATTTTCGTTTTTTTGTCGTTTCTGTTCCTTTTTATCATTTTTTTTATTTTTTTTTGCTCTTTTTTTATCGTTTTTGTCGTTTTTTCGTCTTTTTTTCCTTTCATTTTTTGTTTTTTTTTGTCAATTTTTTGTTTTTAGTCATTTTTTTTATCATTATTGGTCACTTTTTATGGTTCACTTTTTTGATTTTTTCTGTTGTTTTTCTTTTTTATTGCTTTTTCGTTTTTGGTTTTTTCCCTTCCGTTTTGTCGTTTATTTTTGTATTTTTTATTTTTTTGTCATTTTTTTTTCGTTTTTTTGTCTTTTTTAGCAGAAAACAAGCCGTTTTTCCCTTATTTATTTATTATTTATTTTTAAATATTTTTTTTAACTTTTTAAAAATTTTTATTGATCAATTTTTTTTAATTTTATGTTGTATTTAAAAAAATATTAAATTAGAAACTTAATTATATTACATGGTAAACCAAACATATGAATGCAATTGACATTACATTACATGGTTTGATTACATGTTTCAACCAAACATAATAATGTAATTGTAATTCCATTACATTACAAACTCAATTACATTACAAATCCAATTCCATTACGATTACGATTACGATTACATTACAATAAACCAAACGCAACCTTGTACGGTGGGATTTGATAAATGGGAAAGACAACATCAAACACTTATGTATTTAATTAGATTTGACAACCGTTGGAGATTTGATAAACATGGATGAAACATTTCTAACGTTGGTGCAATTAATGGGCAACCCTCGATAAAAGAATCAACGTTGGTCAAGGGATGAGCCTTATAAAATATTGATGTGAGAGGTTTGATGGATGATATTTAGCCACATCAAGTGCTAAAAGGGCTAATTAGAGTTTAGATCATCGATTTTATACCAGCTTAGAGTTTAAGTTTTAATTTGTCTAATTAGAAAGTTTAGATCATAATTTTTTTTTTTCATTATATCTTTCCTCTCATGTTTGACATTTTCATATGTATACTAGGAAGGCTACAATGGAAAAATAAAACAAAAATCTAGAATTTCTAATTGGACATGTTGGAACTTAAACTCTAAACTGATATAAAATTCAGGATCTAAATTCCAGTTAGCCCGTGCTAAAATGCAGAGCCGATTCTGATCTGATAGGGGTCCGAGACGAAACTTTACATAATGTTAAAAAAAATGTAAATATAACAAAAGTTTGTAGCCAACAAGATGTGAACCAATACCTCTAAAGTAGAAACCTATTATAACCACTACATCATAATATTTTTTGTAAAAAATAACACATAATACATACTAGTTTTATTTTAAATAGATCTATGTTAGTGCCTTCTTTTTTCTGGGTCCTGAATCGTTGTCCGGCCTGTCCTAGTCCAAACCGCCCCCTGCCAAAATGACGAGTGGAGGGTCCATTTTTTATGAGTGAAAATGAGCAACATTAAAGATTGAAGGGTCCCCATTGAAAGTTGATTAGATACATAGATACATATATTATTTTTAATTTCTGTTTAGATGTGTTTTACTTGATTCTTGGAGGAAAGTTCTATAGCCGACCTTTGAAAGTCAATTCTGTGTGTTTTAGTGCGTAGGAGTGTGTAATCTTGTTTTATATAATTTAATGAAACGTGCGGGGTTCATCCACCTTTTCATCTTTAAATATTTGATGTTGAACGTAGGGCGGTTTGGCTATGGGAAAGTAATATGAAAACTAGAAAATTAATAGATTTTTTTTGAAAAAAATTGAGGCACCCCACTTAGTTTATCCATTTATGTGATGTATTTCACATTATTTGTTTAATGTATAAGTAGTCCCACATCTGACAGAAAATGTCAGTTTTGACGGTCAACAGAATTTGACCGATAATTTATGACGAAAATAACCTCGCCTTCTCCCAAACCCGAACCCGCCCCGTCGCTGTCGTGCCCCTGCCCCCGCTCTGCCGCTGCCAGTTCATCACCACCACCACTACCACTACCTTCACTATCACCACCACCACTACCACCACCATCACCATCACCATCACCACCAACCACCATCATCACCAACACCACCACCACCACCACCACTGCCCCTGCGACCCCGTCCCGTTCCGCCCCCCTCCGCCCCCTCCCCCAACACCACCACCGCATCAGCAGCAGCGGCGGTAGCCAGCAACATCAGCGGCGACAACCAGCAGCCAACAGCAGCGACAACCAGCAGCAGCAGCGGACAGTGGGGGTGAGAGGGGGGGGGGGGGGGGGGGCTCGCCGGAGAGGAGGGGGAGGGGGACTCGTCGGAGAAATATGATAGAGTGGAGGAAGGAAAGAAATTGGGTTCGGAGAAGAAGACAAAGAGGAAGATAGGCATTTTCGTCTTTTTTAAGGGTCAAACATCGTTGACCGTTAAAACTGACGTTTTTCGTCCAATGTGGGATAACTTATACATTTAGCAAATAATGTGGGGTGAACCGCATAAATAGGTCATCCAAGTGGGGTGTCACTCAAATTTTTTTTCTTCCGGTTTATGTGTTGTTTGTTTATTGTAGGAAACTAAGATTACTTTTGATTTGCATGGTTGAATAATATAATGTAATTTGAATTATATTTGTAATTCTAATTCATGTGTTTGGTTAGATAAAAAAAAATATAGGGAAAATTATCAAATGTCCAAAAATCGTAAAAATTTTATGAAAAATACACCGCAAAATAATATTTTATCGCGTGCCCAGAATTAGCGAAAAATATATAAAAGGATGCAGAATGACCTTTTTGTCCTTCTAATTTATTGAAAACACCCACGAAACCTACTCTTCAAAAAAAAAAGAACGTTTCGATTCTTCCTCTTCTTCCATACGCTGCTCACTTTCGAATCTAGGTTTTCTCCTCCAAAATTTTCAAACCTTACTTCAAAAACTCGTCAGTGACTCTCAATTATCTCCATTATCTTCACACTATGTCGTTATCATCAGTTCCCACTTCATCATCATCATCAGCATCAATGGAACCCCACTTCATCATTATCATCAGCATCAACTAGAACACCACTTCATCATCATCATCAGCATCAACTGGAACCCCAGTTAGAGAAGAGAGAGCTGATGTGAAGAGAATTAAGAGCTTTTTGTCATTCTTCGTGTTAAAATCACAGATAATTGACATTCTCCATGTTAAAAACACGAAGAATGGCCTTTTTTCGTGTTAAATTGACGTAGAATTGCCATTCTTCGTGTTAAAATGACGGAGAATGACCACTCTCCGTGTTAAAATGCAGAAGAATAGTCATTCTCGATGTTAAAATAATGGAGAATTTCCATTCTCCGTGCTAAAATCACGAAGAATGGCCATTCTCCGTGTTAAAATGGATGAGAATGATCATTCTTAGTGTTAAAATCACGGAAAATTTCCATTATCCGTGTTAAAATAACGGAGAATGACCTGCAGAAGAATAGTCATTATACTGATCCCCAGGTTCATCCCATTAATTTGGGCTTAGGACTTAGTAAAATGAACCAATTAAATCAGATTCATTATACTGAGCCCTAGGTTCATCCCATTAATTTGGGCTTACGACTTAGTAAAATGAACCTATTAAATGAGATTTATTATACTGAGCCCTAGGTTCATCCCATTAATTTGGGAGTCTTTAACCGACGGCCACGTGGCCGGTGGTTTGGACCACACTCACCCTATATAAGAGCATCTACAACCCTATTGTGACTTTGAAAAAAAGTTAATGCCACATAGGAATGACAAAATTTTATTCAAAAGTTCTTCTCCAATGCAATTGTCAAGTCAATTGTGAAGCTTATGTGGCAAAAATTAAAGAAGATATTGTGAAGTTGATTGTCTTGTTCTAGACAATGCACTTGACAATATCTTCTCTTCCATGTCATCAATTATGAAAAAAAATATTAGAAAAAAGAAAGAAGATGAGTAGTTGTCTTAAAAGTTGCATTGGAAGTTGGAAAAAATACTTTTTATTGTCTCCTCAATACTTTTGCATTGGAGAGAATTTTTCTATCTCATTGTCTTTTGAGATATAATTTTGCCACATAAACAAGACATTGTCTTGTGGCTCATGCCACATAGGAGCCACCTAAGACTCACAACACTTAACAAGACAATAGGGTTGGAGATGCTCTAAGGGGGAGTTTTTATGAAGAGTCGCATCTTCCTCTCTTAGCATTTCCAATACTATGCTTGGCTCAGACTAGCTTCGAACGGCCGTCATTGGCCTTGCAAAAGTTGGCTGTTGGTTGTGGATCCCTTCGTTCAAAGAAACTGTGTCTTTGTACAAGAGCTGCTGATGGGTGTCGAGATGTACCAGAATGCCCACCATGAGGAGTTAGAATCTGAGCGACGTCTTGGAGGTCTTGGAGGTCCTGACGACAGGGTTTGGGTTGATTGCCAACCGGAAGAGCCACAGGTTGTTCTCTGTTCGGATCATAGCGGCTGCACGCCTTTGTTAGGTTGGAAGAGCCTCAGGAGCTGCCACGAGCCAATAGTTGCTTCAGGAAGTGGTCTGCTCTGACGAGAAAATGGCTCGCTGTGCGTCTGGAGGGTTATGTGGGTACAGACCTTGATGGCGACTGTATTCACATATTCTATCCGTAGTCTCTTACAGCAAGGGTAGAAGTTGTGGAGCTATTCAGTGTAGAGCAACAATTGCTTAGTTCTCACAAAAGAGTCCTACGATCATACTGTGAAGACTAACCGCATTATAGATCTTTAGGAGTTCTTTCCATATAATCACAAAGAATATGTAATAGACCCTTGTAGGTGTGATTTTTAATAAAAGAACTTTTTGTGATCTTTTTTGTTGTATATTCTGTTAAAAGCTTTTCTGTTGTATGTTTCTGTTGTATCTTCTACAAGACCGCAGAAGAATGACCATTCTTCGTGTTAAAATTACGTAGAATGACCATTCCTTGTTGTAAAGTCACGGAGAATGACCATTCTTCGTGTTAAAATTACGGAGAATGGCCATTCTCCGTTGTAAAATTACGGAGAATGGCCATTCTTCGTGTTAAAATTACGGAGAATGGCTATTCCCGTATTAACATGCAGGAGAATAGTATTTCTCCTTGTTAAAATCACAGAGAATGGCCATTCTTCGTTGTAAAATCACATAGAATGACCATTCCCTGTGTTAGAATGTAGGAGAATGACCATTCTCCGTGTTAAAATCATGGAGAATGACCATTCTCCGTGGTAAGATCACGGAGAATGGCTATTCCCGTGTTAACATCTAGGAGAATAATTATTCTCCGTGTTAAAATTACGGAGAATGGTCGTTCTTCGTTGTAAAATCACGTAGAATGGTCATTTTTCGTGTTAGAATGCAGAAGAATGGCCATTTATCGTGTTAAAATCACGGGAAAAGACCATCCCCGTGTTAAGATCATGGAGAATGATCTTTTTTTTTTCTTTTTGTTAAAAGTATATATTAATTGATATCATACTTTTTATTGTTGTTTATTTTATATCAGTGCAAACAATCGAGAAGCTCAAAGAGACAAATAAAAGGCTCAGGAATGAGAAAAGCGATCAGCTTCAGAAACAAGTTGAATCGTTGCATAATGAAGCCATTAAAATGGACCTAATTACCGAAAAACTTCAAATCTCTCCACGAAAATAATGAGCGATGATCGGAGTTCGACTGAAGAAAAGCATAGTGAATTACGAACGATCTTTGTGATCTTTGCGGAAGATGAGAGCAATAGAATTCAGATCTCTCGTGAAGAAGAAGACGAAAATCATAATCAAAATCTGAGTTTGTGAATTCAAATACATATATATGACCAAATTTGTGCGATGGGGTAGATATGGTATTATCAAAATGGCAATTTTGTAAATACAGAGCATCTAAAGGAAATATTAAAATATTTAACGTAAAAATACATAATGTTGGGTATCTCATAAAACCTACCCTGCGGGTGGGTTTTTCATAAACACCCACTCGAAAGTGGGTACTCAGCAATTTCCAGAATATATAATATAATATAATATAATATAATATAATAATAGCTAAAAGTTTAATTATATCATATCACTTTTTTTAAAGCATTCATCACAAAACTCATGCAATCCCATTAAGCACTTACAAAGTTACAGTCTTCTTTCTATTATTATTTTTATTATTTATTATTTTAATTTGTTTTTATAGTTTTGGTTCTTTTTAATTTTTGTTGTATTTTTCTAATTTTATTAATTTTGTGATTTTTGGATTTAATTACTTAATTTTTTAATTTAATATTTTATCTTTTTTTCTTATTAATTTAATTTTAAAATTTAAAATTTAGTTTCATTTTTTATTTTCAGTATTCTATTTGTTAATTTTTAATGTTTTTATGAATGTTAAGGTTATCTAAAATAGAAAAATATAAATATTAAGGGTATATTTATTAAAATGATACAAATAACAATTATTATTCCATTATATTACACGATAAACCAAACATTTGAATGTATTTGATATTGCCCGAAACAGATCTTTTGATGGAAGATGGAGATCTCGAACTCTTATTTTCAGAGAGACAAAAAATTCGTTAGTGTAACAACCATCTAATAAAATATTATGTTTATTGTCTATTTCTCTATAATTATATTAAAAAAAATATTATTATTATTCATAATATTATTATTAATTTATTTATTTATCATTAATTTTATTATCATTATCTTATTTTCAATTAAACCCATTTTTCTTTTCTAAAATAAAATATTTATGCATAAGCCCTTGTAAATATTGCAAATTACAAATTTACCATGACACCTCAATTCCCACTTGTCACCTTGCATGAACATCATGGGTATTTAAGTAATTTCACATGAAGACATGTGTCATCATGCATGAGTTTAAATTAGTTGTTAAAAAAAAGGAAAAGGAAAAAAAAATCTAAATATATTTAGAGAAAGAGAGAGGGGCAGCCCCATCACCCGACCACCCCTCTCCCTCACTCTCTCAGTTTTCTCTCTCTCTCTCGGCACTCTCTCCCTCACTCTCTCGGTTCCATTCTCCCCTCTCTCTTTGCTTCCTCTCTCCTCCTCTCCATCCCTCTCACTCTCCTCCTCTCATCCTCTCCATCTCTCTCCCTCTCCCTCACCCTCACCGTCGGCCTCCTTGGCCGCCGGTGCCGCTGGCTCCGCCGGCTCCGCCGGCTCCGCCTACGCCGGCTCCGCCTACGCCACCCCCCTTCTATCACCACCACCTCCAACACCACCATCACCATCATCCTCTTCATCCTCATCATCACCTCTATCACCAAAGCCCTAACCCTTTTCTTAAAAAAAAAAAAATATAGAAGGAAATTGGAAAAGGAGAAGAAGAATTTGTTGGAGGAAGAAGAAGGAGGAAGAAGAAGGAGAAATTGGAAGAAGAAGAATAAGAAGGCTCAAACCCTAGTTCCAATTTCAAATCAATTTTTTTTTTCAAGACAAGCCCTCTTCTTTGTCCATCTCAAATTGTTCATACTCTCAATTTTGTGTTCTTTACATTACCAATTTGGTATATAAAATTTATTAGGAATTTAAAGTTTAATAATGATGCGATATGGACACGTGTGTCCAAAGAAAATTTGGACAAGTTGACACGGGTAATTGCAGGACACAACATGGATACATCGACACAAGGAAAATAATTGATGTCATGTGTTAGGCTTGTTTGTTTGGTTAATATTCAAGGATTAATTAGTTTAAATACTTATTATATATATAGCATATTCTCATTTAATATGGTGGATAAATATACCCAAGTGTTTAATTAAGCTGGAACCTTAAGAAATTAAGTTATAACCACCCCTTGAACATCATAATGCGTATATGTTTATTTAGTTGCCCCCTACTACTTAGAAATAGAAATACAAAACCAAAACTCGACACGTACTCTACGGATATGAAAGTCATTTTGGTTATATTAGCTAGCCTATCATCGTATAATAATATTTACAATATCACAAGGATATAATAATTAGTTGATGTCCGGAATTTTATTTTGGTTATCGTTAGATGTTCTTAAAACTAGTAGAAGTAATCTTATGATTTAGTAGACCAAAGTTACATAGACAACCCAGTTTTGCATTTCAAAAAAAAAAATGATACAAGGTCGTATCAATCTCTTTTTGGTCGTAATTTAATTTATCCCTTACAATTCGGCATTACAAGTCTTAGGAATGTTATAATGAAATCCTTGTGCTCGTTTTATATATTAGAAAGACTAAAGAAAGATAGGTTGGGTTCCTATATTATATATATTACTAGTATGTATAATCCGTAGTCGATATTTTTACTATTTTGAATCTATTTCTATAAAATTCAGCATTTGCATGGTTTAGAATGCTATCCATGTCCGTTTGGAGAATGAAAATATAGTGAGGGATTGAGTAGGCATTTGTAGTATATAGTAGGTTTAAGCGTAGTACTCTAAGGCTTCGTGAATTTCGGAAAAATCAAAATTCTAAATCAATTCTTATGAAAGTATCGTTAAAGTTCGTAATTATTATCCTATGTGAAATTTTTGTCCTAAACATGGAAAGATCAATATCCTACAAATAAGTTAATTGAATAAATTCGTGTTTGAAAATAGTTATATACTCATATTCAATTGATGGTGTTAATTTTTGAATTATTCATGCTATTACAGACTATGTTGTTCTAATATTTTGTTTAGTTGGATTTTGTAGTGAATATTGCAAATCGTTGATTGTTAGCAATAAAAATAAAATTGCCAAGGTAAGAAGCTAGACTTATTTATACTATATGTTATTATTATATATTTAACTGTATGTGTCTCGGTGTTGAGAGTTGCTCCATCGAAGGGGTCGGCGTACCCGGAATTTTATTATTGCGTGGTACCGGTGTTGAGGGTTGCTCCACCGAAGGGGTCGGCGTACCCAGGGTTTTGATTTATATTATTATCTATTGTGAAATTTTCGGAGTCAAAATACAAAGGAATTGAATTTCAAGAAAATCAAATTTTGCGAAATAGTTGGATAACATGAATCTCAACAAAGAAAGAGGAGATACGTCAGGATTGAAGCAGGGATAAAATCAAGAAGTCGAGGAGTCATACTCTCAATAGGCTATATTCAATACTATATATAATAAATACTATATATATTCCTTAGATAAGATTAATGCTAGTACTAGATTACCCATTACTTCTTAGCTATATATTTATATATATATGCCAATCCCACAGGACATGGTATACCCAATCTAAATGGAAGTCTGCAATCCTCTTTGGCCTATTGGCTTCATAACCCTTATTCCTTTTTTTTTTGATGTCTAACTATATAATAGTTTTAGATAAATCTGAATTCTTCTAGATAAATCTAAACTCCATGTCCCTTAAAGATATCCAGTTTGAGATCCTTAAAGGATTTTCTAGATCCCTCACCAATTTAAAAGAGAGTACTTGTCTAATGCTCTCTGAATAACTTAACCTACATTTTCTGGTTATGCCTATGCTTATACTACCCTTGATTTCCTGAATATCATGTATTCATTAATGACAGTCTTAGGTTAGGATTCTTAACTATATGGAATCTCTACAAGAAATCCATTAGGCAAAGATCTATATGAAAATCAGAATGAAACATAGTCTATGGATAAGTAGACTTCTTCTAAGAGTATATCTTAGGGTATATAGCTCAACCTATATAGGTTTTCTTAAAATCTAGACCTACATCCTATCCTAGGTTTTCTAATTTTTGAGACCTGCATCCTATCCTAGGTTTTCTATTTTTCGTGACCTGCATGGTATCATAGGTTCTCTATTTTTCGTGACCTGCATCCTATCATAGGTTCTCTATTTTTCGTGACCTGCATGCTATCATAGGTTCTCTATTTTTCGTGACCTGCATGGGCCACCACTAAAAAGACGAGTCACGCCCCGCTCCCAAAATAAGGCGAGCCGAGTACGTAACAACATCCCCAGGCTACGCGACATATGAATACTCCAGTACCCATATTCGCGATTGTCGCCCGTAGGGTTCTAGGATAGGTTGATCACAGGTCACATGATGCATAGAATAATAAATGACAGTTTGATTAAAGGATATTCTAAACTATAAATAGAAATTTTATTATTCTACCCGATTTCAACCATTAACCCAATACATATATTACATTACCAGCTACAAAGTTTTACTAGTCGATACCAAGTCAACCTCCTCTTTGTCTCATTCATAAAGCTTCTCTTCAGTGTGCATTTGCATTATCTCCTGACCTTCATCAAACCTAGTGAACAAAACTAGGTCGTCAATACGACAAGCAAGCCCTCAGTCAAAGGAGTAAAATAGGTAAGGTAAGATGATAAAATTATCAAAATTGAACTGAGGGAAAGGATAATTTAAAAGGTATATTCACTGATAAAAATTTCTTATTGTATTAACATCTTTTCCTAAAAGAATGTAGTGTGTCAGGTATAGATGTGTAAACAATCAAACAAATCTTGTATGAAAAATACAATATTTAGAGAAACACTTCTGGATCACACAACTTCTATTTTCTCAACAATAATCCCATTCACCCGGGATCAGGTTTATACTTAATGGGCGGTGCTTAGATTTATCCGACCCATTAGTATCAGGATCACATATTGATGTGATATAATCAGGATAACACAAGTAATTTTCCGAGTTATCGGAATCAAGTGTTAACACAATTGTCGTATGACTTGAAATATTTTTCAAGAATATCGGAGCAGGCTACATTGGATATTACAGGACCGAATTCAGGGATTCAGAATCCAATGGAAAACAGGAAACAGGAACAACAGGACGTGAGCTAAGCCTCACCCCGGCAGACCCGTATGGCCATACGAGTGCCGGTAACAGGAACTGATCTGTTTTGTAAAATATAATATTGCAAAGATTTCGAAGGTGTGATCCAAAGTTTTCTCTTCCATCCCAAATGCAATTCTTACCAAAATGTAACTTAGTTAAAGTACTTTTCAATTTTGTATCTCGTTTTTCGTGTGATAGAGAACACACATTAAACGAGAATAAAGTTAAGCAGGAGATTCCGTCTTAGCGGAAATAAAATGTCAAACTAGAATTTGTGTGCCTAAGGCAACACTTTCAAGGATTTCAGGGTTATGTTTGTTTTAGAAACTTTGATAAAATCAGGAACTAGGGTTTAATCATTTCGACCATTTCGACATTTCTAAAATGGCTAACTCTGAAATTTCTCAAAAATTTCGGCAGAGTCTCCTTTGTATTTTGACTCCGAAAAATTCACAATAGATAATAATATAAATCAAAGCCCTGGGTACGCCGACCCCTTCGGTGGAGCAACCCTCAACACCGGTACCACGCAATAATAAAATTCCGGGTACACCGACCCCTTCGGTGGACCAACTCTCAACACCGAGACACATACAGTTAAATATATAATATTAACATATAGTATAAATAAGTCTAGCTTCTTACCTTGGCAATTTTATTTTTATTGCTAACAATCAACGATTTGCAATATTCACTACAAAATCCAACTAAACAAAATATTAGAACAACATAGTTTGTAATAGCAGGAATAATTCAAAAATTAACACCATCAATTGAATATGAGTATATAATTATTTTCAAACACGAATTTATTCAATTAACGTATTTGTAGGATATTGATCTTTCCATGTTTAGGACAAAAATTTCACATAGGATAATAATTACGAACTTTAACGATACTTTCATAAGAATTGATTTAGAATTTTGATTTTTTCGAAATTCACGAAGCCTTAGAGTACTACGCTTAAACCTACTATATACTACAAATGCCTACTCAATCCCTCACTATATTTTCATTCTCCAAACGGACATGGATAGCATTCTAAACCATGCAAGTGCTAAATTTTAAATCAATGTAAACCTTATTGTCAAATTGATAAATTTGAATCGACACGATCCTAAGTATCAAACATTAAAAAAATATTAGTTGATAGATTAAGGGATTTCTAATCATACAACTTCCATAAAGCATTACTAAATTCTTTTAGTGCTAAAATTTAAAGTCAATTGGTCGAAACCCAAATTTGATCGATACAACCAATAGTGATATCATGAGTCAATCCTAAAGTTGCTCCCATGATCTTCCTTTCTTCTATTCTCTATAGCACAACCTTTAAAGTGATATACTTTGGTTGAAAATATTGAATTTTAAATGAATCACTCAAGTTTGAGTATGATATAGCCGGTATAGCCTAGTATCGGTTATAGAAACACTTGCCGATAGGTACCTACGTAACCCTAGTATACAAATATCGAATTTACCTCGTGTTGGCCTTATGAACCATTTATAACATCAAATTTCAACTCCAGACAACATCTATGATATTTTCCCAATTTGTCATTCCTCGACCATTAAGAAATTAACTAGTAGAGATAGAGATAGAGATAGACCAACTACAAGATTCCTATTTGACCCTTGTATTCATAGATGTCATGGTAATCTAGGGTGTTTGAATCTACATGCTAAAACAACAACCCATCCATAATACATACACATATAATTCCAATCTTTTCATCCTACTTACACCCATAGACATTTAAATTTTATAAGCATAAATGGATATACATATACACATGTTTACTATTATGTATGTCACATAACAATTCATTTACACACATTTATGCTAGGACGCACGACAAAATATTCATACTCTATCATATACCGTGTCCTAGTCTCGTGTCCGTATTCTGTCATATCACATAAAGGGGCTTATAATTCTCAGAAAATTAATCAAACAAAATTCAGAAATTAAATCCCAAATTCTGTTTTGAATCATTAATTAATTAATTTATTTTAACAAGGAAAGAAATTGAGAAAGGGAGGAGGGCTTGCCTTGAAAAAAAATTGATTTGAAATTGGAACTAGGGTTTGAGCCTTCTTATTCTTCTTCTTCCAATTTCTCCTTCTTCTTCCTCCTTCTTCTTCCTCCAACAAATTCTTCTTCTCCTTTTCCAATTTCCTTCTATTTTTTTTTGAAGAAAAGGGTTAGGGCTTTGGTGATAGAGATGATGATGAGGATGAAGAGGATGATGGTGATGGTGGTGTTGGAGGTGGTGGTGATAGAAGGGGGGCGGCGTAGGCGGAGCCGGCGGCACCGGCGGCCAAGGAGGCCGACGGTGAGGGTGAGGGAGAGAGATGGAGAGGATGAGAGGAGGAGAGTGAGAGGGATGGAGAGGAGGAGAGAGGAAGCAAAAAGAAAGGGGAGAATGGAACCGAGAGAGTGAGGGAGAGAGTGCCGAGAGAGAGAGGGAGAGAGAGAGAGAAAACTGAGAGAGCGAGGGAGAGGGGTGGTCGGGTGATGGGGCTGCCCCTCTCTCTTTCTCTAAATATATTTAGATTTTTTTTAACAACTAATTTAAACTCATGCATGATGACACATGTCTTCATGTGAAATTACTTAAATACCCATGATGTTCATGCAAGGTGACAAGTGGGAATTAAGGTGTCATGGTAAATTTGTAATTTGCAATATTTACAAGGGCTTATGCATAAATATTTTATTTTAGAAAAGAAAAATGGGTTTAATTAAAAATAAGATAATGATAATAAAATTAATGATAAATAAATAAATTAATAATAATAATATTAATAATAATAATAATAATTTTTTTAACATAATTATAGAGAAATAGACAATAAACATAATATTTTATTAGATGGCTGTTACACTCTACCCACCTTACAAAAATTTCGTCCTCGAAATATAAATATAAATATAAGCCTTTTAAAAAATATATATATATAGGTAGAAACAAGATATGCTACCTACTTTAGAAAGATGAAGTAATAATCTATTTCTAGACGAAATATTTTCAAAATCATATTCATTATTCTTATTTTCTGGCGTGATATAGTAATCTTGTGCCTCGCCATTGCGCATATGGCTGCAATACCATTTCACTATCAGGGTTTTTGCTACCTTTTTCCTTGATATCCATAGTATGAGTAGGAATTATGATTGTGAAGTAGACTTACACGTTAGGGTATCCTTGGTAATTCAAAAGATACTCAAGAACCAGAACTTAAGGGTTTTTTTTTAAAATCCTTTATCTAAGTATCAAAGTACTATATAATATCATAATATAAAATCTTTTGAAAAAATTAGTAAGAAAATCCCATATATCTATATTATCAAAATATCGAATATCATTTTAAATTATTTAGGACGTGGGTTTTCAAATTCAAACGGTAGTATAACAAAAATTCAAAATCTGAATATCAAATTTCGAAATTCATCACAAAAAATTATGTCTTGATACCCGAAATTTTATTAAATTCTTGAATTATGTTTTGAGAATATGTGCCTCGCCAATCTGGATGGCCAGTCAGAATGGCTGCAACAACTTCTCTTCTATGATTCAATTGATTGATTGCGGTTTTCACTGCCTCATCGAATCAGTTAAAGGGTTTCTAGGTTCTTAACACAAATAAATAAATATACATTCACAGAAAATTCAATTGCAGAAAGTCCAATAAAAATATTGTTTTAGAAGAAATCCAATGAACAATTAATAAGAAATGTAAGCCTAGGTATTTAGATGGAAAATGATTCGCAAAAATCAAGAATACTACTAGAACGAAAATGTATTGAAAATAGAGGATACAATTCCAGATTTTTTTTTATGAACTTTGGATAAAACAAAGGAATTGAAGAATTTCAAGAAAATCAAATTTTGCGAAATAGTTGGATAACATGAATCTCAACAAAGAAAGAGGAGATACGTCAGGATTGAAGCAGGGATAAAATCAAGAAGTCGAGGAGTCATACTCTCAATAGGCTATATTCAATACTATTTATAATAAATACTATACATATTCCTTAGATAAGATTAATGCTAGTACTAGATTACCCATTACTTCTTAGCTATATATTTATATATATGCCAATCCCACAGGACATGGTATACCCAATCTAAATGGAAGTCTGCAATCCTCTTTGGCCTATTGGCTTCATAACCCTTATTCCTTTTTTTTTTGATGTCTAACTATATAGTAGTTTTAGATAAATCTGAATTCTTTTAGATAAATCTAAACTCCATGTCCCTTAAAGATACCCAGTTTGAGATCCTTAAAGGATTTTCAAGATCCCTCACCAATTTAAAAGAGAGTACTTGTCTAATGCTCACTGAATAACTTAACCTACATTTTCTAGTTATGCCTATGCTTATACTACCCTTGATTTCCTGAATATCATGTATTCCTTAATGACAGTCTTAGGTTAGGATTCTTAACTATATGGAATCTCTACAAGAAATCCATTAGGCAAAGATCTATATGGAAATTGGAATGAAACATAGTCTATGGATAAGTAGACTTCTTCTAAGAGTATATCTTAGGGTATATAGCTCAACCTATATAGGTTTTCTTAAAATCTAGACCTACATCCTATCCTAGGTTTTCTAATTTTTGAGACCTACATCCTATCCTAGGTTTTCTATTTTTCGTGACCTGCATGGTATCATAGGTTCTCTATTTTTCGTGACCTGCATCCTATCATAGGTTCTCTATTTTTCGTGACCTGCATGCTATCATAGGTTCTCTATTTTTCGTGACCTGCATGGGCCACCACTAAAAAGACGAGTCACGCCCCGCTCCTAAAATAAGGCGAGCCGAGTACGTAACAACATCCCCAGGCTACGCGACATATGAATACTCCAGTACCCATATTCGCGATTGTCGCCCGTAGGGTTCTAGGATAGGTTGATCACATGTCACATGATGCATAGAATAATAAATGACAGTTTGATTAAAGGATATTCTAAACTATAAATAGAAATTTTATTATTCTACCCGATTTCAACCATTAACCCAATACATATATTACATTACCAGCTACAAAGTTTTACTAGTCGATACCAAGTCAACCTCCTCTTTGTCTCATTCATAAAGTTTCTCTTCAGTGTGCATTTGCATTATCTCCTGACCTTCATCAAACCTAGTGAACAAAACTAGGTCGTCAATACGACGAGCAAGCCCTCAGTCAAAGGAGTAAAATAGGTAAGGTAAGATGATAAAATTATCGAAATTGAACTGAGGGAAAGGATAATTTAAAAGGTATATTCACTGATAAAAATTTCTTATTGTATTAACATCTTTTCCTAAAAGAATGTAGTGTGTCAGGTATAGATGTGTAAACAATCAAACAAATCTTGTATGAAAAATGCAATATTTAGAGAAACACTTCTGGATCACACAACTTCTATTTTCTCAACAATAATCCCATTCACCCGGGATCAGGTTTATACTTAATGGGCGGTGCTTAGATTTATCCGACCCATTAGTATCAGGATCACATATTGATGTGATATAATCAGGATAACACAAGTGATTTTCCGAGTTATCGGAATCAAGTGTTAACATAATTGTCGTATGACTTGAAATATTTTTCAAGAATATCGGAGCAGGCTACATTAGATATTACAGGGCCGAATTCGGGGATTCGGAATCCAATGGAAAACAGGAAACAGGAACAACAGGAAGTGAACTAAGCCTCACCCCGACAGACCCGTATGGCCATACGAGTGCCGGTAACAGGAACTGATCAGTTTTGTAAAATATAATATTGCAAAAATTTCGAAGGTGTGATCCAAAGTTTTCTCTCCCATCCCAAATGCAATTCTTACCAAAATGTAACTTAGTTAAAGTACTTTTCAATTTTGTATCTCGTTTTTCGTGTGATAGAGAACACACATTAAACGAGAATAAAGTTAAGCAGGAGATTCCGTCTTAGCGGAAATAAAATATCAAACTAGAATTTGTGTGCCTAAGGCAACACTTTCAAGGATTTCAGGGTTATGTTTGTTTTAGAAACTTTGATAAAATCAGGAACTAGGGTTTAATCATTTCGACCATTTCGACATTTCTAAAATGGCTAACTCTAAAATTTCTCAAAAATTTCGGCAGAGTCTCCTTTGTATTTTGTCTCCGAAAAATTCACTATAGATAATAATATAAATCAAAGCCCTGGGTACGCCGACCCCTTCGGTGGAGCAACCCTCAACACCGGTACCACGCAATAATAAAATTTCGGGTACACCGACCCCTTCGGTGGAGCAACTCTCAACATCGAGACACATACAGTTAAATATATAATATTAACATATAGTATAAATAAGTCTAGCTTCTTACCTTGGCAATTTTATTTTTATTGCTAACAATCAACGATTTGCAATATTCACTACAAAATCCAACTAAACAAAATATTAGAACAACATAGTCTGTAATAGCAGGAATAATTCAAAAATTAACACCATCAATTGAATATGAGTATATAACTATTTCAAACACGAATTTATTCAATTAACTTATTTGTAGGATATTGATCTTTCCATGTTTAGGACAAAAATTTCACATAGGATAATAATTACGAACTTTAACGATACTTTCATAAGAATTGATTTTGAATTTTGATTTTTTCGAAATTCACGAAGCCTTAGAGTACTACCCTTAAACCTACTATATACTACAAATGCCTACTCAATCCCTCACTATATTTTCATTCTCCAAACGGACATGGATAGCATTCTAAACCATGCAAATGCTAAATTTTAAATCAATGTAATCCTTATTGTCAAATTGATAAATTTGAATCGACACGATCCTAAGTATCAAACATTAAAAAAATATTGGTTGATAGATTAAGGGATTTCTAATCATACAACTTCCATAAAGCATTACTAAATTCTTTTAGTGCTAAAATTTAAAGTCAATTGGTCGAAACCCAAATTTGATCGATACAACCAATAGTGATATCATGAGTCAATCCTAAAGTTGCTCCCATGATCTTCCTTTCTTCTATTCTCTATAGCACAACCTTTAAAGTGATATAATTTGGTTGAAAATTTTGAATTTTAAATGAATCACTCAAGTTTGAGTATGATATAGCCGGTATAGCCTAGTATCGGTTATAGAAACACTTGCCGATAGGTACCTACGTAACCCTAGTATACAAATATCGAATTTACCTCGTGTTGGCCTTATGAACCATTTATAACATCAAATTTCAACTCCAGACAACATCTATGATATTTTCCCAATTTGTCATTCCTCGACCATTAAGAAATTAACTAGTAGAGATAGAGATAGAGATAGACCAACTACAAGATTCCTATTTGACCCTTGTACTCATAGATGTCATGGTAATCTAGGGTGTTTGAATCTACATGCTAAAACAACAACCCATCCATAATACATACACATATAATTCCAATCTTTTCATCCTACTTACACTCATAGACATTTAAATTTTATAAGCATAAATGGATATACATATACACATGTTTACTATTATGTATGTCACATAACAATTCATTTACACACATTTATGCTAGGACGCACGACAAAATATTCATACTCTATCATATACCGTGTCCTAGTCTCGTGTCCGTATTGTGTCATATCACATAAAGAGGCTTATAATTCTCAGAAAATTAATCAAACAAAATTCAGAAATTAAATCCCAAATTCTGTTTTGAATCATTAATTAATTAATTTATTTTAACAAGGAAAGAAATTGAGAAAGGGAGGAGGGCTTGCCTTGAAAAAAAATTGATTTGAAATTGGAACTAGGGTTTGAGCCTTCTTATTCTTCTTCTTCCAATTTCTCCTTCTTCTTCCTTCTTCTTCTTCCTCCAACAAATTCTTCTTCTCCTTTTTCAATTTCCTTCTATTTTTTTTGAAGAAAAGGGTTAGGGCTTTGGTGATAGAGATGATGATGAGGATGAAGAGGATGATGGTGATGGTGGTGTTGGAGGTGGTGGTGATAGAAGGGGGGGCGGCGTAGGCGGAGCTGGTGGCACCGGCGGCCAAGGAGGCCGACGGTGAGGGTGAGGGAGAGAGATGGAGAGGATGAGAGGAGGAGAGTGAGGGGTATGGAGAGGAGGAGAGAGGAAGCAAAGAGAGAGGGGAGAATAGAACCGAGAGAGTGAGGGAGAGAGTGCCAAGAGAGAGAGGGAGAGAGAGAGAGAAAACTGAGAGAGTGAGGGAGAGGGGTGGTCGGGTGATGGGGCTGCCCCTCTCTCTTTCTCTAAATATATTTAGATTTTTTTTAACAACTAATTTAAACTCATGCATGATGACACATGTTGTCACTCCCCGTTCCCGGAATGCGTATTCTAATACGTATATTGCCTGAATGTATTTATTTAGTATTTATCATGTAGTATCCTATATTTAAATTCCTATAACTTTATGTTAATTAATTATTTGCATTTTATTTTCTGTACTTTATTTTTCTGCAATTCTATTATCTGCTCTTTAAATTTTCATGTTAATTAATTAGCTGCTCTTTAATTTTCATGTTAATTTATTTCCTGCAATTTTATTTCTGTAATTATATTTCTGCAATTTTATTTCATGCATTTTAATTCCTGCTTTAGTTTTACTTTCGGGTTAGCCTTGTTGGACCCGTGCAACCCGACCCATAGAACCCGGCCCAACTCCCACCTACCACCATCTTCCTATTTAAAGCTTCCATCTCTTTCTCTCTCCTCATTACTTCATTCTCACCATTACTTCTTCTTCTTCCTCTCATTACTCCCCACCACCTACCAGCAGCAGGAGAAGGCAAGTGCAAACTTGCTTCTCAATCACCCATTTTTATGGTTCATTTGCCTTCTTCTCGTGATTCCAAGAGAGATTAGTTCTTAGCATTTTTGATTTCTACGGCTGGTTTTCTCTAGATCTAAGTTATAGTATTTCGGCTGTTCATGGGTTCTTGATCCACCAACTTAGCGTATTTTCGGAACAGAGAGTTCATATGGTAGAACTGCTTGTCAGTCACGCTCACGTTCTTACGTGTCAGCGTGTATTTTCAGTCACGCACACATCCTTGCGTGCGTGTATTTTCAGTCACGCACACATTCTTGCGTGCGTGTATTTTCAGTCACGCACACATCCTTGCGTGCGTGTATTTTCAGTCACGCTCACGTTCTTACGTGTCAGCGTGTATTTTCAGTCACGCTCACGTTCTTACGTGTCAGCGTGTATTTTCAGTCATTCTCACTCTGTGCATGCGTGTATTTTCAGTCACGCTCATATCCTTGCGCTTGCATGCGTGACTTTTTACGCTGTGTCTTGCGTGCGTGACTTTCACGCTCCCATCTTTGTGGTTGCATGCGTAACTTTTCCCGCTCATGTCTTGTACTAGCGTGCGTGACTTTTCACACTCACGCTGTACTTGCATGTGTGACTTTTCACGCTGCGCTTGCGTGCGTGACTTTTCACTTCACGTTAAGCCAGCGTGAATTTTGTATCACTTTTCACGCTCATGCTTACCAGCGTATATTACTTTTCACGCTCACTCATTCAGGCTAGACTTGGCGTACTTTTTACGCGCCTGATTCTTGCGTGACTTTTGGCTTTAGCATAGACTTGCTTGCGTAACTTCCTGACCTTGGTGTTTCTATTTGTGTTATAATTTATTCTTTTAATGTTGGCCTGATAATTCTCCTATTATATCCTTACGCCTTTTTGCATAAACTCGATAATCATAGCAGGTTAATATCTTAATACATATGATTGTGTCTTGATTGGTTCATGATACCCAGTAAGACTAGAACTTGATCTTGAGAGTTATAGACTCAACCCTATTTAATGCTAATGACTTTCATGCCTTGTCACCATTAATGACGATGGTTATCTTGACTAATTTGATCATGCGTTCCTAGTTGGAACTAAGAGACTGGCTAGTCGTCTTATTGAAATGAATGAATGAGACACGTTCATGTTATGAACTATTGCAATCGACTGGCTGATCTCACATATTGACATACATGCACATGCAGGCTTCAATCTATTTATTTATTTATTTATTTATTTATTTATTTTCTACAAAAGAAGCATGTGCACTTTATGATCAAGGCATGATTACCGTGGTTAGATTTGATTGTTGTATTACGCTATGTAAGACCTGCAACCTAACCGCACTGGTATCGTTGTAGAGTTGTGCATATCGTACCCCGTACGAAAGTACTTATTTGAATGACCATGATCCACGGCATGAGATTTCACTCAACGTAGGGACTATTAAGTTAAATAAAATAATGATTGCATGGAGAGAATGGATTCCCGAGTTCTTACATGACAGCCCCCTTGGGACGAGTACCCGACGGGCCGGCTAGTTCCCACAGATACTGTAAATCTGCCACACGGACAGGGAACAGTATCTGCTTTTATTATTATGGTATATTGTATATTGACGGGCGTCCTGCTAGGACTCGTCTAATTCATGCATGGCGCACATGATTGACTGGATAGACTAGCCTTGCTCGCACATAGTAAGAACTGAGGAATCCCTAATTGCATAATTCCAGGATAACTTGGGACTCATAATAGCAAGCCATAGAATTTGATTGGCCGTTCAAGATGATTTGTTTGTGTACTGTACTACTCTGTTACCTAACTGGGATGATCAGAATGTCAGGACATGACGGGCCAACTTTTGTCCTTGTTTGGTTGGGAGGTTGGTTCGAAGTGTCGTGATGTGATGTGAATCCTAGTAGCAAGCAGAGATCTATTATTATATTCTTTTACTTACTGGTGTATGTCCTTCATATCGTCCTTCCTTGTGGTACTTGCTATTAGAGGTCTAACCTCTCTGGTTTTGCATGGCCAGATTTAGAGCCGGTTCCCGAGGATCCAGCTTACTTCTACCTCCAAGATGGTCAATACTAGAGGCATGATTGCAGGAGGACTCGAGTGGGTTCCTTACTTCACCGCTCGTTTTGTTATTTACCTTTATACTTAGCCGTTTGGCACCGACATGTTAGTCGGATTGTCTTGTACTTACTTTTACATGATTGTAATTAAGTCAGACTGCAGCTGATAACAATTGTGTATACTTGCTATATCATCTGGCTATATTTTGTAAAGCTAGATCTCAAGAACATTTTGACTGAGCGTTTGGGACGCCTTACTGCTTTACCTTACATGTTCTATATTTCTGTTTCTTGTTTGAATGATTGAGACAATAGATGTAATGACCATAGTAAGACTTTTATGTAGTATGCACCCCCTCGTCTGGTTAGACAGCATTGATCGTATTATACGGTATTCATCTACCCGTAATACGTAGCTGGCTGAGTCACTCCCCCGCTCTCCAGTATTCTGGTTCTGGGGCGTGACAAGATTTTAGTGGTGGCCCATGCAGGTCTGATTTCAGACTTGTGGGGTATTTTGATTTATAGGATGTCTCAATCACACATGTTTCCCCTTGATCTCCTGATTCGTTATTCTCAACTCTTGCTTGACATTCCGATACCCTTTGACTTCATTGATCCTTCATGTCCGGTCGTTTGATTGTTCTCTTGTCCCTTTTCTTAGGGGCACCTCGTCCGCACCTGTCAGAGCTGGACAACCGCAGGAGCAACATGGACCACCTGACCCTGTTGGTCAGCAACAAGGGCCAGTACTAACTCAAGAGGCTACCCAGGAAGAAGTGATAGTGGAACCAGCGGCTGGATCGCAGTATCCGGATGTTCCACCACCACCGACAGTTCCACCTACCCCTGCGGAGATGGACACACCAGCCCTTCTGGAGATCATGAGAGGAATGATGGCTACTCAGCAACATCAGATGTTGGCCCAGCAGCGCATGCACACTCAGCTACAAGAGCAGAATGTGTTGCTCAACCAAGGATTGCAGACGGCTTTGGAAAGAGGAGTGAGGGCTGGTTCAGGAGCATCAGCAAGGTTTTGCAAGTACAACCCCCGCCGTTTCGAGGGCACGGAAGATGCCATTTCAGCAGATGCATGGCTTAAGGATATGGAGGCTATTCTGACAGCGGCTAAGGTACCGGCAGAAGAACGTGTGGATCTAGTGAAGTTGTTACTTCAGGATCTCGTACGTGATTGGTGGGAATCAGAGGAAGTGGGCATTAGACGTCCTGTGGCTTGGGACGATTTCACTACAAGGTTCAAGACGAAGTACTATGGAGTAGTGGCACAGTTTGAGCTACAACAAAAGTTTATCAACCTCAGGCAGGCCGGCAAGACTGTAGATGCTTATGCAGCGGAATTCTGCAGATTGAGTAGATTTGCCCAGAGATGGTAGCAACAGAGCGCCATAGGGCCATGAGGTTTCAGCAAGGGTTTCATCTTAAGCTCTTGCAATTAATAGAGGGGCACAATTACCAGACTTTTGATGAGATATTGACGGCGACTCGAAGGCATGAGATCACCATTCAGAGGCTTGCGGCAAGGACTGGGGGTCAGAAGAGATCCCACAGTCAGATTGAAGGAGGAGGGGGAGCAGCGCCCTGAACAACAGCACCATCCCCTGGCATTCGTACCCACGATGTAGCGATGCGAGGGCCAGCACCACCACCCAGGCAGCAGCAACAGCAACAGAGGAAGAACCAGCAACCCCCAGTGGGCTGCACTTATTGTGGGAAGATAGGGCACACTAGAGATGTGTGTCGGACATTGAATGGACTGTGTCTGATATGTGGAAACCCAGATCATCGGGTTACCACATGTCCCATGAATTCGAGGTCAGGAGGACCAGGGCAGCAGTTTCCTGCTCTGCCAGCACCAGGGGCAGGGCAGTATCGAGGACCAGCATTGGCAGTGAGGCCGTTGGCACAGCGTCCGTTAGTACCGCAGGCTCAGATGTTTCGGCAGCAGAGACCGCCGATGCAGCAACACCAGCATAGACCACCCCAGCATCATCAAGGAAGGGGCCAGCAGCAGCACCAGGCTAGGCCGCAACATGGGAACCAGCAAGGAGGTCGAGGGCAGGCATTCACACTGTCCTTGGAGGAGGCATTGGCATCGGAAGATGTTGTGGCAGGTAACATTCTCGTCGCCTCATATCCTGCAGTAGCATTGTTTGATTCGGGAGCATCCCATTCATTTATATCTGTACAATTTGCGACACGACTAGGAATGAAGTTCGAGGCATTGCCAGGGAGGTTGAATATACTCACTGGTAATGGGCTCGTAGGGGTTAGTAGAGTTATTCTAGCGTGTAGCGTTGTAGTTTGCGGGCATTCCTTACCCGCCCGGTTGATAGAATTTCCTGTTGGAAATTTCGACGTTATCTTAGGCATGGACTGGCTGAAAGACAGTCATGCGACAATAGATTGTCGTAGTGGAAGTGTATCTTTTGATATTCCAGGCATGGAGAGGTTCACCTTGGTCAGGTCAGAGGCAACTCAGCAAGAGCAGGGAGTAGTAACAGCAATGGAAGAAGTTCAGATTCCGAAGGTAGTTGAAGAATTTCTAGACGTATTTTCCGAAGAACTTCCAGGTCTACCACCGGTTAGAGATATTGAGTTCCGCATAGAATTGGCACCTGGAACTAAACCAATATCAGATCGGGTTTACAGAATGGCGGATTCAGAGCAGGCCAAGGTGTATCAGCACATAGAGGAATTGAAGGAGAAGAAGTTTATCCAAGCTAGTATATCACCATGGGCAGCGCCAGTGGTACTTGTAGGGAAGAAGGATGGGTCATCCAGATTATGCATCGATTACAGGAAGCTTAACGCGGCGACAGTAAAAAACAAGTACCCATTACCCAGGATCGACGACTTATTTGATCAGTTGAGCAAGGCTAGAGTTTTCTCCAAGATAGATCTTCGTTCAGGATATCATCAGGTGAGGGTTAGGAAGGAAGATATTCCCAAGACAGCATTCAGGTCGAAGTATAGGCATTATGAGTTTTTAGTAATGCCGTTTGGTTTGACCAATGCTCCAGCTATCTTCATGGATTTGATGAACCACATCTTTATGCCGTACTTAGATCAGTTTGTCGTAGTATTTCTCGACGACATTCTTGTGTACTCTACTAGTAAAGAGGAGCATGAAGACCACCTCAGGAAAGTGTTGCAGATTCTAAGAGAGAACCAGTTGTATGCCAAGCTCAGCAAGTGTGAGTTCTGGACGGATCACATTTCATTTTTGGGTCATATTGTATCAGGAGCTGGAGTAGCAGTGGATCCCAAGAAGGTAGAAGCAGTAGAGAGTTGGCCAGTACCCAAGACCGTAGCTGATGTACGGAGTTTCTTAGGTTTGGCAGGATATTACAGAAGATTTGTGTCAGATTTTACAAGACTTTCAGCACCCATGACCCGCTTGACACGGAAGGATGTGCCATTCGTTTGGTCGGCAGAATGCCAGGCATCATTTGAGAATCTGAAGCAGAAGTTGAGATCAACGCCCATTCTTACATTGCCAGTTGGACCCGGAGGTTTTACAGTATATTGTGATGCGTCAAGTAAAGGACTTGGATGTGTCCTTATGCAGCATGGGAAGGTGATAGCGTATGCATCTAGGCAGCTTCGGGACCACGAGAAGAATTACCCAACTCATGATTTGGAGTTAGCGGCAGTAGTGTTTGCTCTGAAGCTATGGAGACATTACTTATATGGTGACCGAGTGGAAATGTACACAGACCACAAAAGTCTGAAGTACATCTTTACTCAGAAGGAACTGAACATGAGGCAGAGAAGGTGGCTGGAGTTGATCAAGGATTATGACGTGGAGCTTCAGTATCATCCAGGCAAGGCGAATGTAGTAGCAGACGCTCTTAGCAGAAGAGGCGGCGCATTTATGTTGACAACACAGAGGCACATCTTAGAAGAACTTCAGGAGATGGGCATCGAAGTTATATTTCCTAGTGATGTAGGAGTTCTAACTAGTCTACAAGTTCAATCTGACTTGGTAGATAGGATCAAGGCAGCTCGGGCACAGGACCCAAGGAGTCAGACGCTTAGGGCAGGATGTGAGTCAGGACTCAGAAAGGAGATGCAAATTCATGAAGATGGTACGCTTAGGTTTGGATCACGTCTATGTGTGCCCAGTGGAGATATCAGACAGGAAGTTATGGCAGAAGCTCACAGTTCCCAGTATTCTATACACCCTGGAGGGACCAAGATGTACCAAGATATCAAGCAACATTTTTGGTGGAACGGGATGAAGAGGGAGATAGCTAGATTCATTTCCCGTTGCTTGGTATGTCAGCAAGTGAAGGCAGAACAGCAGAGGCCAGCTGGGTTATTACAACCGCTTCCTATTCCAAAATGGAAATGGGAGCATATCACAATGGACTTCGTGACCGGTTTACCGAGATCACCATTTGGGTGATAGTAGATCGGCTTACGAAGGTGGCGCATTTTCTTCCTTTCAGAGTAGGCAATCTACAGAAAAGTTGGCAGAGTTGTATATGCAACAGATAGTCAGGCAGCATGGAGTCCCTGTCAGTATTGTGTCAGATCGAGATACCCGTTTCATATCACATTTCTGGAAGAGCTTATATCATAGTCTGGGTACCAAGTTAAGATTAAGCACGGCTTACCATCCGCAGACGGATGGGCAATCAGAAAGGACGATTCAGACTTTAGAAGACATGTTGCTGTCACGCCCCAGAACCAGAATACTGGAGAGCGGGGGCAGACACAGCCAGCTACGTATATTGAAATAGAATACATCTCAACTATACTGTCACGGCTGTCTAGATAAGAGGGTTTACTACAAGCCAGCAGTCTCTTAAGGTCAAGCCTATTGTCTCAATCTCAAGCAATTAACAGAGTTACAAGATGTTAGAGCATCAAATATATATATAAGGCATCCCAAATATTATATATTGGATGATCATGAAGCTAGTCGTACAAAATGATAGGACTAGCAAGAGTTCAGTCATACATGATCAACCCTAGGATTTGTTAATCATGTTTACAGCCCGTAGGCAGACAGTAAGTAAATGTGCATCGAGCTAACAGATGCTCGTCGGCTAAACGCCTCAAAAGAATAAATTTACATATAAGTGGGTGAAACAAAAAGAAAAACCCACTCTTGGCCCGGGTTCCGCCTAGTTGTCGCCATTGGGCTGGAAGCTCGGTAGATCCTCGGGAGCTGCTCCGAAATCTGGCCACACAAAACCAGCTGGGTCAAACCCCAGAAAGAGCAAGTGCCACAAAGGAGGCCACAAATAAGAACAAAGGCCAGCATATCAGAACATAAAGGATAAAAGAAGTACAAGTAGTAAGGTACACAGGGCGATAAAGGACTAGGGACGTGGAACCATTCCGGGAGCCAGGTTACAATTCTTAAACCAAACAAGGACCGGGATTGTACCCCTTCGCCTGAATAGCTCACTGTCTCTACCCATTTATCGTTAAGAATAGTAAAACAAACATGCTCAGGAGATAGCAGGTACTGGAGCTAGACAAGACTTAGACAAGGCTGGACACTATCCATCCGCAATCGGCCAAACAAACACTATGGCTTACTACTTTAACTAACTAGGGTTATCACAATCCTAATTACTAACAAGATGCAAGTGAGAAACTCCCAGTCCCAAGCCCTGCAGACCATCCAGTTATCCTTCTGCGGGTTGAGAGTATGGTTGGGTACATCGTCCAGGAAACGATATACCCTTAGGTGACTTAGAGGGTGCAACACATGACAGTGTGCTGGAAATGTGCTCTACTCGTCGGCAAGCTACAAGTCCATTAAAGCGCCCAGATAACGAGATTGCCTGTGACTGGGAACTCTCCATGTTCTAGTTTGATCTAATAATTAGCCTAATCCAATTTAGCGCGAGACCCTGGCCGTGGTACCCAGGAAGTCACGTCCTAGACATGATGCAAGACAAGACAAGTGGATTGTGCAAACAAGCAAACAGGAACACCTACGGTGTCAAGGCAAGTCAAGTCAAGTTATCAAGTCAAGTCAAGTCAGGAGTGCGCCGCCACGGGCCACTATCAAGTTATCAAGGTAAATCATGTCGGGGTACTTGTCAGGGGTGCGCCACGACGGGCCACTATCAAGTCAGGTTGGTCGTGTCAGGAGTGCACCACTACGGGTCACTGTCATGTTATACTAGTTTCTTGTCATACCATGCTGTGCACAATAGTTATTCCAAACATATTAAGCAAAATCAAGTTCATGCCAAAAGGCGTAAGGATATAAAATGGGCGTAAAATACCTAATAAAATACTAATATAAAAATAGGACTATAGAAGAGCAAAGATCAAGAAATAACAAATTCATCATAGACAAGTAGGTTGTGCAAGGGGGTCAGGGGTAGGTCTGCGCAGGGTGTGCACTGCACATGGAAGAGCTGCGCAAGAGTTGTCTTGCGCAAGGGTTACCTTGCGCAAGGGTAGACTGCGCAGGGGTTACCTTGCGCAAGGGTGGTCTGCGCAGGGTGTGAATTGCGCAGGAGCGGTTTGCGCAGAAGTGAATTGCGCAGGGGTTACTTTGCGCATGGCTGGATTGCGCATGGCTAGCTTGCGCCAGCGCAGTCCAGCGCAGCGCAAAGTGCTGGCCAAGTGACTGCGCAAACGGCCATGCGCTAAAGAGCACAGGCCAGGGGTGCGCAATCGGCCATGCGCTAAAAAGCGCAAGGCATGGGGCTGTTCTTCTTGGCCGAGAGCAAGTCCAAAAATACCAAGAACTTCAATTCTTCATATTTTTGTCAAATCAAAACCAAATCTAGATTTTCAAAGTTCTAACTTGAGTAAAATTGAATTCTCTTCCACATGGAAGCATCAAAACAAGCAAAAATCAAAGTTTAATAGATCAAAACCAAGGATTTCCGAAAATGGTTAAAACCTAGATCTAGAAGAATGAAAGCTCCAAATCACAAAATTCCAAGTTCTAATGTTGATCTACATGTCCTAATCTATCAAATGGACAAATAAAATTGGGTGCTTATTTGTTGGCAAGGTGCACTTGCCTATTGGTTGGGGGAGTTGTGTGGAAGAAGGAAGAAGAAGAAGTTTGTAAGAAATAAATGAGAGAATAAAGAGGAGAGAGAAAAGTAGGTGGTGTTATAAAGTGGGGGAGTTGTGGTGTGTTGAGGGAGGAGTGTAGGTTAAGGTGTTCCATTCATGATGAACCAAACTAAACCAACTTTCACAAAATAAAACCAAGCCATGGTCCAAAATCCATTTACGAGAAACCAAAATCCGCAAGTCGAGAAAATAAAATACGTGCCAAAATCAAATTACGAGTACAAATACGAAATACAGGAAGTGGGGGTGACAACTCTACCCACCTTCAAAGAATTCCGTGCTCGGAATTTAATCAAGGAGCAAGAGATTGCCACGACAAGCTATACTAAGCACAGACAAGCTACACTAAGCAGTTCAATCATACAATCATACAATACAAGCAAGGAAGGGAAAGCGTAAGGCACAAGAAAGACATTATACCTTACGAGTCAAACAGGTAGGGATATCGCGATCGGATGTCGTCCTCACGCTCCCACGTTGACTCACCTAGAGAGTGATGACCCCAAGCAACACGGACTAAGTTAATAGTCTTGTTCTTGAGCGTCTTTTCTCTCCAGTCCAATATAGACACGGGCCTCTCCTCATACGAAAGGTTGGTACCAACAACCAATTCCAAATGATCTAGGATATGGCTCGGGTCCGGGATGTACCGTCTTAATTGGGATACATGGAATACATCATGTACCTCACTTAGCGATGGCGGAAGAGCGAGACGATAGGACACATCGCCTACTCGCTCCAGAATATCGAACGGCCCTATATACCTAGGACTAAGCTTTCTCCGTACGCCAAAACGAATGACGCCGCGGGTAGGCGAGATCCTAAGGAATACATGGTCGCCGACGGTAAATTCTAAGGGACGCCGATGAGCATCGGCCCAATGGCGTTGGCGATCCTGAGCAACTCGGAGGTGATCTCTGACTCTCCTAACCACTTCAACCGTCTGAGAAATCAGTTCTGGACCGAGCATCTGCCTCTCTCCGACATCGTCCCATGCTAACGGAGATCTGCACTTCCTGCCATACAGAGCCTCGAAGGGTGCCATCTGGATACTGGCCTGGAAACTATTATTGTACGAGAATTCTACCAGGTGCAGGTGATCCTCCTACGAACCACCGAAGTCAAGGGTACATGACCGCAACATATCTTCGAGAGTTTGTATAGTGCGCTCTGACTGCCCATCTGTCTGCGGATGATACGCTGAGCTGAACTTGAGACGAGTCCCCAAACTTTGATGAAGACTGGGCCAGAAGTGCGATATGAATCTCGTATCCCTGTCCGATACTATGCTGACTGGCACTCCGTGAAGTCGGACGATCTGCCTGAGATACATCTCTGCTAGCTGTGCCGTCGACTGTCCAACTCTAAACGGAAGAAAGTGTGCCACCTTGGTAAGCCTGTCCACAATGACCCAAATAGCATCTCTGCCTGCCGGAGATCTGGGTAACCCAGTCACGAAATCCATGGTAATGTGTTCCCACTTCCATTCTGGGATCGATAAAGGTTGAAGAAGTCCAGCTGGCCTCTGATGTTCAGCCTTGACTTGTTGGCAAACCAAACATCGAGAGACATACCGGGCTATCTCCCTCTTCATACTATTCCACCAAAAGTGTTGACGAATATCTCTGTACATCTTCGTGCTGCCTGGGTGGATGGAATACTGCAAACTGTGAGCCTCTGCCATGACTTTCTGTCTGATGTCTCCACTGGGTACACAAAGACGCGTGCCGTATCGAAGTGTACCATCCTCATGAATACATAACTCTGGCCTTCTTCCTACTTCGCACTCTACTCTGAGCCGCTGAATCTTGGAATCTGTTAACTGTGCTGTCCGGATCCTCTCAACTATGGTGGACTGAATCTGTAGGCTGGCCATCAAGGCCACATTGGAAGGAAGAACCACTTCTATACCCATCTTCTGAAGATCTGCCAATAGCTCTGGTTGCGCCGTCAGGAAATAAACTCCGGCTCTCCGGCTCAACGCATCTGCTACAACGTTGGCCTTCCCTGGATGATACTGCAAATCCACATCGTAGTCCACAAGTAGCTCGAGCCATCTTCTCTGCCGCATATTAAGATCCTTCTGGGTGAAAACATACTTCAGGCTCTTATGATCAGTAAAGATCTCCACTCTGTCTCCGTACAAGTAGTGCCTCCACAACTTAAGTGCAAACACTACTGCTACTAGCTCCAAGTCGTGGGTCGGGTAATTCTTCTCATGATCACGGAGTTGACGTGACGCATAAGCAATTACCTTCCCATGCTGCATCAAAATACATCCCAATCCTCTGCCTGAAGCGTCGCAATAAACTGTGAATCCTCCGGTCCCATCTGGAAGTGTGAGAATGGGAGCCGTTATCAAACCTCGCTTTAACTTCTCAAATGATTCCTGACATTCTGCTGTCCAAACGAACGGCACATCCTTGCGGGTCAACTGGGTCATCGGTGCTGAAATCCTTGCAAAATTAGAGACGAACCGCCGATAGTAGCCGGCCAATCCAAGAAAGCTGCGAACTTCTGCTACTGAGCTGGGTACTGGCCATGCCTCGATAGCTACAATCTTCTGGGGATCCACTTCCACTCCTCCTCTGGTAATGATGTGACCCAAGTAAGAAATGCGATCGAGCCAGAACTCGCATTTACTGAACTTGGCGTACAACTGGTGTTCTCTGAGAATCTGGAGGACAACTCTGAGATGCTGCTCGTGCTCTGCTTCACTCTTGCTGTAGACCAGGATGTCATCAAGGAACACTATCACAAACTGATCCAAGTAAGGCATAAAAATACGGTTCATGAGGTCCATGAACACTGCCGGCGCATTGGTCGCTCCAAAGGGCATAACTAGAAACTCCCAATGCCCGTACCTAGATCTGAACGCCGTCTTCGGGATGTCCTGCTCTCTGACTCTGATCTGGTGGTATCCTGACCGTAAGTCTATCTTCGAGAAAACTGAAGCCCCCTTGAGTTGATCAAACAAGTCATCTATCCTCGGGAGAGGGTATCTGTTCTTGATTGTCACTAAGTTCAAGGTACGATAATCAATACATAGCCTGGACGTACCATCCTTCTTTTTCACAAGAAGCATCGGGGCTCCCCAAGGCAATCCACTAGCACGAATGAATCCCTTGGTCCTGAGTTCTTCAATCATTTTGTACAAAATCTCCAACTCTGAAGGCGCCATTCTGTAGACTCGCTCTGATACTGGTGCTGTCCCGGGAATCAAGTCAATGGTGAACTCGATCTTTCGCTCTGGTGGCATCCCTGGAAGTTCCTCTGGGAAGACATCTGGAAACTCTTCAACTATCCGGGGCAACTGCGCTGCTGCTACTGCCATCTGCAATACTGGGGAAGAAGGCTCCACGGCGCCTCTGGAAAATGAAAACTCTGGCCCTCCGGGAATACTAAAGACAACTCTGCCAACATGGCAGTCTATCCTAGCATAATGGTTCCTCAACCAATCCATGCCTAGGACTACATCATAGTCTGCCATAGGGAACTCTATGAGCCTAGCGGGGAATTCTCTACCGCTAACTACGATCCGACACGAGGAAAACACTCGATCTACTCCCACAAGACCATTACCAGTACGTATATTGAGCCTCACTGATAATGACTCGGGCTCCAATCCTATCCGTGTCGCGAATCGTACAGACATGAATGAATGCGATGCACCAGAATCAAATAATACAGATGCTGGAAAGGTGTTGACGAGAATAGTACCTGCCACTACCTCACCTGGTGCAACTTCTTCTTCCATGGTCATCATCATAGCCTGACCTCTAGCTGTGGGTCCCCTCTGCTGGAATCCCCTCTGTCGGTTCTGTGCTGGAGCCTGGGTGAACTGCTGCTGGAAGGCCTGGGCCTGGGGCGCCAATGGCCTCGGGTACTGCTGTTGCTGCTGTTGCTGGACTGGAACTGGGGCTGGTCCTCTCACCGAAGAACTAGAAAGATTGGATGATGATGGACCTCCCTTATTCGGGCAGGTCCCTATCTTGTGATCTGCTCCTCCGCAAGCCAGGCACAATCCCTGTGCCCTGCGACACTCTGCCACTACATGGCCCGGCTTCCCGCAATGAGAACATCCCACCGCGGAAGACTGCTTCTGCTTCTGCTGCTGCGGGTACGTCGGGGTCGAATGCTGAACCGACGTCACTGAGGCCGCTCGCCTCGGAGTTCCAATGGTCAATCCCCTAGCTGCCGGGGCTAGAGCTGAAGATTGGTGCATCTGGTTGTGGGACCGCTTCCTGTCTCCGGTCCTGTCCACAATTCTCCGGGAGGTATACTCATGCCTCCTTGCTGCCTTCAACACTGCATCGAACGTCTGGTGCTCGAACTGCTCCACAGCCAATAATATCTCTAAGTGCAGCCCTTGCTGGAATCGCTGAGCCCTATCGAACTCGGTTGCCACCAAGGTGGGGGCGAACCTACTCAGCCTGGAAAACTCGGTCGCATAGCTATCGACCGTCCTGCCTCCTTGCTTCAAGTTGGTGAATCTGGTCTGAAAGTCGTACCGTGCCACCGCATCGAAGTACTTTGTCTGGAATCTCTCTCTGAACGTCGCCCAAGTGACTGGTGCCGCTAACCCCATGGCCTGAGCTGCCCACCAATCGCGAGCCAAGTCTAACAACTGTAGGCGTACCACCGCTACCTTCTCATTCTCGGGTGTCCTAGCAGCTTCTAGAACCACCTCGGTATCCTGAAGCCAAGCGTCCGCGGCAATCGTATCTTCACTGCCGTCAAAGAACGGAGGGTTCAAGCGCTTGAAACTGTTGGCCGCCTGATTCCCTTGGGGACCTCCTCGGTTTAGTGCATCATGAACTTCCTGGTGCAAGGCGTCGCCTCGACGATCTTGGGATGCAAGCAGTTCTCTGATAAGCCCTACCAAAGGTCCCTCATCCTGTCTAGCTGGTTGAACGGACGGAGCTGCCTAAACTGGAGGTTCTGAGCCTCGAGAAGCATAACTCGGGAGGCTACTCCAGAGTGCTGAGCTTGATCTTCCTGGTGCTGGGGTGCTTGTCGAGCTTCCTCTGGCTGGTTGGCAGGTCCGGGAGTAATACCGCTGAAGAAGACGACATAGGGAACAATAAGGAAAGGACCAGGACAGATCAATGATACAAGCAATGTGATCAGGTCGAGATTCTCAGGGATTTGAAGATACGAGCAGAGATCAAGGACGAATATTGATTGAGACATCTATTCGGTAAACCCTCACATTTCTTGAATGCCAAGACCTGCATGGGCCACCACTTAAACCGTGTCACGCCCCAGAACCAGAATACTGGAGAGCGGGGGCAGACACAGCCAGCTACGTATATTGAAATTGAATACATCTCAACTATACGGTCATGGCTGTCTAGATAAGAGGGTTTACTACAAGGCAGCAGTCTCTTAAGGTCAAGCCTATTGTCTCAATCTCAAGCAATTAACAGAGTTACAAGATGTTAGAGCATCAAATATATATATATATAAGGTGTCCCAAATATTACATATTGGATGATCATGAAGCTAGTCGTACAAAATGATAGGACTAGCAAGAGTTCAGTCATACATGATCAACCCTAGGATTTGTTAATCATGTTTACAGCCCGTAGGCAGACAGTAAGTAAATGTTCATCGAGCTAACAGATGCTCGTCGGCTAAACGCCTCAAAAGAATAAATTTACATATAAGTGGGTGAAACAAAAAAGAAAACCCACTCTTGGCCCGGGTTCCGCCTAGTTGTCACCATTGGGCTGGAAGCTCGGTAGATCCTCGGGAGCTGCTCCGAAATCTGGCCACACAAAACCAGCTGGGTCAAACCCCAGAAAGAGCAAGTGCCACAAAGGAGGCCACAAATAAGAACAAAAGCCGGCATATCAGAACATAAAGGATAAAAGAAGTACAAGTAGTAAGGTACACAGGGCGATAAAGGACTAGGGACGTGGAACCATTCCGGGAGCCAGGTTACAATCCTTAAACCAAACAAGGACCGGAATTGTACCCCTTCGCCTGAATAGCTCACTGTCTCTACCCATTTATCGTTAAGAATAATAAAACAAACATGCTCAGGAGATAGCAGGTACTGGAGCTAGACAAGACTTAGACAAGGCTGGACACCATCCATCCGCAATCGGCCAAACAAACACTACGGCTTACTACTTTAACTAACTAGGGTTATCACAATCCTAATTACTAACAAGATGCAAGTGAGAAACTCCCAGTCCCAAGCCCTGCAGGCCATCCAGTTATCCTTCCGCGGGTTGAGAGTATGGTTGGGTACATCGTCCAGAAAACGATATACCCTTAGGTGACTTAGAGGGTGCAACACATGACAGTGTGCTGGAAATGTGCTCTACTCGTCGGCAAGCTATAAGTCCATTAAAGCGCCCAAATAACGAGATTGCCTGTGACTGGGAACTCTCCATGTTCTAGTTTGATCTAATAATTAGCCTAATCCAATTTAGCGCGAGACCCTGGCCGTGGTACCCAGGAAGTCACGTCCTAGACATGATGCAAGACAAGACAAGTGGATTATGCAAACAAGCAAGCAGGAACACCCACGGTGTCAAGGCAAGTCAAGTCAAGTTATCAAGTCAAGTCAAGTCAAGAGTGCGCCGCCACGGGCCACTATCAAGTTATCAAGGTAAATCATGTCGGGGTACTGTCAGGGGTGCGCCACGACGGGCCACTATCAAGTCAGGTTGGTCGTGTCAGGAGTGCACCACTACGGGTCACTGTCATGTTATACTAGTTCCTTGTCATACCATGCTGTGCACAATAGTTATTCCAAACATATTAAGCAAAATCAAGTTCATGCCAAAAGGCGTAAGGATATAAAATGGGCGTAAAATACCTAATAAAATACTAATATAAAAATAGGACTATAGAAGAGCCAAGATCAAGAAATAACAAATTCATCATAGACAAGTAGGTTGTGCAAGGGGGTCAGGGGTAGGTCTGCGCAGGGTGTGCACTGCACATGGAAGAGCTGCGCAAGAGTTGTCTTGCGCAAGGGTTACCTTGCGCAAGGGTAGACTGTGCAGGGGTTACCTTGCGCAAGGGTGGTCTGCACAGGGTGTGAATTGCGCAGGAGCGGTTTGCGCAGAAGTGAATTGCGCAGGGGTTACTTTGCGCATGGCTGGATTGCGCATGGCTAGCTTGCGCCAGCGCAGTCCAGCGCAGCGCAAAGTGCTGGCCAAGTGACTGCGCAAACGGCCTTGCGCTAAAGAGCACAGGCCAGGGGTGCGCAATCGGCCATGCGCTAAAAAGCGCAAGGCAGGGGGCTGTTCTTCCTGGCCGAGAGCAAGTCCAAAACACCAAGAACTTCAATTCTTCATATTTTTGTCAAATCAAAACCAAATCTAGATTTTCAAAGTTCTAACTTGAGTAAAATTGAATTCTCTTCCACATGGAAGCATCAAAACAAGCAAAAATCAAAGTTTAATAGATCAAAACCAAGGATTTCTGAAAATGGTTAAAACCTAGATCTAGAAGAATGAAAGCTCCAAATCACAAAATTCCAAGTTCTAATGTTGATCTACATGTCCTAATCTATCAAATGGACAAATAAAATTGGGTGCTTATTTGTTGGCAAGGTGCACTTGCCTATTGGTTGGGGGAGTTGTGTGGAAGAATGAAGAAGAAGAAGTTTGTAAGAAATAAATGAGAGAATAAAGAGGAGAGAGAAAAGTAGGTGGTGTTATAAAGTGGGGGAGTTGTGGTGTGTTGAGGGAGGAGTGTAGGTTAAGGTGTTCCATTCATGATGAACCAAACTAAACCAACTTTCACAAAATAAAATCAAGCCATGGTCCAAAATCCATTTACGAGAAACCAAAATCCGCAAGTCGAGAAAATAAAATACGTGCCAAAATCAAATTACGAGTACAAATACGAAATACAGGAAATAGGGGTGACAGTTGCGAGCTTGCACTCTAGATTTTGGAGGGCCTTGGGAGAGTCACCTTCACTTGGTCGAGTTCTCATACAACAACAGTTATCAAGCCAGTATCCAGATGGCGCCATTTGAGGCACTATATGGTAAGAAGTGTAGATCGCCACTAGCATGGGATGATATCGGGGAAAGGAAGATGCTAGGCCCAGAAATGATTATCCAGACGGTTGAAGTGATTAAGGGAATTAGAGAGCGACTTCGTGTTGCGCAGGATCGGCATCGTCATTGGGCGGACCAGCATCGTAGGCCGTTAGAGTTCTCTGTTGGGGACCACGTATTCTTGCGGATCTCACCTACTCGTGGGGTCATTAGATTTGGCGTTCGCGGGAAATTGAGTCCGCGGTACGTGGGCCCATTCGTTATTCTTGATCGGATAGGCGTTGTTGCTTATCGTTTATCCCTCCCACCTTCGTTACGAGAGGTACATGACGTGTTTCATGTATCTCAATTACGTAGGTATGTATCAGACCCAAGCCATGTCCTCGATCATTCTGAGCTGGTTGTTGGTACCAACCTGTCTTACGAGGAACAGCCTGTGTCCATTTTGGACCGAAGAGAGAAGATACTCAAGAACCGAACAATTAGTCTTGTACGTGTTGCTTGGGGTCATCACTCCTTGGAAGAGTCAACGTGGGAACGTGAGGATGATATCCGATCACGGTATCCACACCTGTTTGACTCACAAGGTATATCTTTTTCTGTGTACCTTGATTGTCTTGATTCCTCATGCTTAACCCCTTATGGGTAGAATTGCTAGATACGTAGATTGTTAAATATAGATATGTTACTTGCTATGGACATTGTAAAATGATTGCTTTATTAAATTGCTTGTACTTAGATTAGTTTAGCCCCGATGTTTCCATCTTGCTTGAATTTGAAATTCCGAGGATAGAATTTTTTCAAGGAGGGTAGAGATGTCACTCCCTGTTCTCGGAATGCGTATTCTAATACGTATATTGCCTGAATGTATTTATTTAGTATTTATCATGTAGTATCCTGTATTTAAATTCCTATAACTTCATGTTAATTAATTATTTGCATTTTATTTCTGCACTTTATTTTTTTGTAATTCTATTATCTGCTCTTTAAATTTTCATGTTAATTAATTAGCTGCTCTTTAATTTTCATGTTAATTTATTTCCTGTAATTTTATTTCTGTAATTATATTTCTGTAATTTTATTTCCTGTATTTTAATTCCTGCTTTAGTTTTACTTTCGGGTTAGCCTTGTTGGACCCGTGCAACCCGACCATAGAACCCGGCCCAACTCCCACCTACCACCATCTTCCTATTTAAAGCTTTCATCTCTTTCTCTCTCCTCATTACTTCATTCTCACCATTACTTCTTCTTCTTCCTCTCATTACTCCCCACCACCTACCAGCAGCAGGAGAAGGCAAGTGCAAATTTGCTTCTCAATCACCCATTTTTATGGTTCATTTGTCTTCTTCTCGTGATTCCAAGAGAGATTAGTTCTTAGCATTTTTGATTTCTACGGCTGGTTTTCTCTAGATCTAAGTTATAGTATTTCGGCTATTCATGGGTTCTTGATCCACCAACTTAGCGTGTTTTCGGAACAGAGAGTTCATGTGGTAGAACTGCTTGTCAGTCACGCTCACGTTCTTACGTGTCAGCATGTATTTTCAGTCACGCACACATCCTTGCGTGCGTGTATTTTCAGTCACGCACACATCCTTACGTGCGTGTATTTTCAGTCACGCACACATCCTTGCGTGCGTGTATTTTCAGTCACGCTCACGTTCTTACGTGTCAGCGTATATTTTCAGTCACGCTCACGTTCTTACGTGTCAGCGTGTATTTTCAGTCACGCTCACTCTGTGCATGCGTGTATTTTCAGTCACGCTCATATCCTTGCGCTTGCATGCGTGACTTTTTTACGCTGTGTCTTGCGTGCGTGACTTTCACGCTCCCATCTTTGTGGTTGCATGCGTAACTTTTCCGCTCATGTCTTGTACTAGCGTGCGTGACTTTTCACACTCACGCTGTACTTGCATGTGTGACTTTTACGCTGCGCTTGCGTGCGTGACTTTTCACTTCACGTTAAGCCAGCGTGAATTTTGTATCACTTTTCACGCTCATGCTTACCAGCGTGTATTACTTTTCACGCTCACTCATTCAGGCTAGACTTGGCATACTTTTTACACGCCTGATTCTTGCGTGACTTTTGGCTTTAGCATAGACTTGCTTGCGTAACTTCCTGACCTTGGTGTTTCTATGTTATAATTTATTCTTTTAATGTTGGCCTGATAATTCTCCTATTATATCCTTACGCCTTTTTGCATAAACTCGATAATCATAGCAGGTTAATATCTTAATACATATGATTGTGTCTTGATTGGTTCATGATACCCAGTAAGACTAGAACTTGACCTTGAGAGTTATAGACTCAACCCTATTTAATGCTAATGACTTTCATGCCTTGTCACCATTAATGACGATGGTTATCTTGACTAATTTGATCATGCGTTCCTAGTTGGAACTAAGAGACTGGTTAGTCGTCTTATTGAAATGAATGAATGAGACACGTTCATATTATGAACTATTGCAATCGACTGGCTGATCTCACATATTGACATACATGCACATGCAGGCTTCAATCTATTTATTTATTTATTTATTTTCTACAAAAGAAGCATGTGTACTTTATGATCAAGGCATGATTACCGTGGTTAGATTTGACTGTTGCATTACGCTATGTAAGACCTGCAACCTAACCGCACTGGTATCGTTGTAGAGTTGTGCATATCGTACCCCATACGAAAGTACTCATTTGAATGACCATGATCCACGGCATGGGATTTCACTCAACGTAGGGACTATTAAGTTAAATAAAATAATGATTGCATGGAGAGAATGGATTTCCGAGTTCTTACATGGCAGCCCCCTTGGGACGAGTACCCGACGGGCCGGCTAGTTTCCACAGATACTGTAAATCTGCCACACGGCAGGGAACAGTATCTGCTTTTATTATTATGGTATATTGTATATTGACGGGCGTCCTGCAAGGACTCGTCTAATTCATGCATGGCACATGATTGACTGGATAGACTAGCCTTGCTCGCACATAGTAAGAACTGAGGAATCCCTAATTGCATAATTCCAGGATAACTTGGGACTCATAATAGCAAGCCATAGAATTTGATTGGCCGTTCAAGATGATTTGTTTGTGTACTGTACTACTCTGTTACCTAACTGGGATGATCAGAATGTCAGGACATGACGGGCCAACTTCTGTCCTTGTTTGGTTGGGAGGTTGGTTCGAAGTGTCGTGATGTGTGAATCCTAGTAGCAAACAGAGATCTATTATTATATTCTTTTACTTACTGGTGTATGTCCTTCATATCGTCCTTCCTTGTGGTACTTGCTATTAGAGGTCTAACCTCTCTGGTTTTGCATGGCCAGATTTAGAGCCGGTTCCCGAGGATCCAGCTTACTTCTACCTCCAAGATGGTCAATACTAGAGGCATGATTGCAGGAGGACTCGAGTGGGTTCCTTACTTCACCGCTCGTTTTGTTATTTACCTTTATACTTAGCCGTTTGGCACCGACATATTAGTCGGATTGTCTTGTACTTACTTTTACATGATTGTAATTAAGTCAGACTGCAGCTGATAACAATGTGTATACTTGCTATATCATCTGGCTATATTTTGTAAAGCCAGATCTCAAGAACATTTTGACTGAGCATTTGGGACGCCTTACTGCTTTACCTTACATGATATTTCTGTTTCTTGTTTGAATGATTGAGACAATAGATGTAATGACCATGGTAAGACTTTTATGTAGTATGCACCCCCTCGTCTGGTTAGACAGCATTGATCGTATTATGGTATTCATCTACCCGTAATACGTAGCTGGCTGAGTCACTCCCCCGCTCTCCAGTATTCTGGTTCTGGGGCGTGACACATGTCTTCATGTGAAATTACTTAAATACCCATGATGTTCAAAGGTGACAAGTGAGAATTGAGGTATCATGGTAAATTTGTAATTTGCAATATTTACAAGGGCTTATGCATAAATATTTTATTTTAGAATAGAAAAATGGGTTTAATTGAAAATAAGATAATGATAATAAATTTAATGATAAATAAATAAATAATAATAATAATATTATTAATAATAATAATAATTTTTTAATATAATTATAGAGAAATAGACAATAAACATAATATTTTATTAGATGGATGTTACACTTCATACTCTCAATTTTGTGTTCTTTAAATTACCAATTTGGTATATAAAATTTATTAGGAATTTAAAGTTTAATAATGATGCGATACGGACACGTGTGTCCAAAGAAAATTTGGACAAGTTGACACGGGTAATTGCAGGACACAACATGGATACATCGACATAAGGAAAATAATTGATGTCATGTGTTAGGCTTGTTTGTTTGGTTAATATTCAAGGATTAATTAGTTTAAAAACTTATTATATATATAGCATATTCCCATTTAATATGGTGGATAAATATACCCAAGTGTTTAATTAAGCTGGAACCTTAAGAAATTAAGTTATAACCACCCCTTGAACATCATAATGCGTATATGTTTATTTAGTTGCCCCCTACTACTTAGAAATAGAAATACAAAACCAAAACTCGACACGTACTCTACGGATATGAAAGTCATTTTGGTTATATTAGCTAGCATATCATCGTATAATAATATTTACAATATCACAAGGATATAATAATTAGTTGATGTCCGGAATTTTATTTTGGTTATTGTTAGATGTTCTTAAAACTAGTAAAAGTAATCTTATGATTTAGTAGACCAAAGTTACATAGACAACCCAGTTTTGCATTTCAAAAAAAAAAAAAAAGACACAAGGTCGTATCAATCTTTTTGGTCGTAATTTAATTTATCCCTTACAATTCGGCATTACAAGTCTTAGGAATGTTATAACGAAATCCTTGTGCTCGTTTTATATATTAGAAAGACTAAAGAAAGATAGGTTGGGTTCCTATATTATATAATACTAATATGTATAATCGTAGTCGATATTTTTACTATTTTGAATCTATTTCTATAAAATTCAGCATTTGCATGGTTTAGAATGCTATCCATGTCCGTTTGGAGAATGAAAATATAGTGAGGGATTGAGTAGGCATTTGTAGTATATAGTAGGTTTAAGCGTAGTACTCTAAGGCTTTGTGAATTTCAGAAAAATCAAAATTCTAAATCAATTCTTATGAAAGTATCGTTAAAGTTCGTAATTATTATCCTATGTGAAATTTTTGTCCTAAACATGGAAAGATCAATATCCTACAAATAAGTTAATTGAATAAATTCGTGTTTGAAAATAGTTATATACTCATATTCAATTGATGGTGTTAATTTTTGAATTATTCATGCTATTACAGACTATGTTGTTCTAATATTTTGTTTAGTTGGATTTTGTAGTGAATATTGCAAATCGTTGATTGTTAGCAATAAAAATAAAATTGCCAAGGTAAGAAGCTAGACTTATTTATACTATATGTTATTATTATATATTTAATTGTATGTGTCTCGGTGTTGAGAGTTGCTCCACCGAAGGGGTCGGCGTACCCGAATTTTATTATTGCGTGGTACCGGTGTTGAGGGTTGCTCCACCGAAGGGGTCGGCGTACCCAGGGTTTTGATTTATATTATTATCTATTGTGAAATTTTCGGAGTCAAAATACAAAGGAGACTCTGCCGAAATTTTTGAGAAATTTCAGAGTTAGCCATTTTAGAAATGTCGAAATGGTCGAAATGATTAAACCCTAGTTCCTGATTTTATCAAAGTTTCTAAAACAAACATAACCCTGAAATCCTTGAAAGTGTTGCCTTAGGGCCCGTTTGGTAAATCGTATTTGGAGGTGGGATTTGGATTTTTATGGATTTGGAGAGAAATCCATGGAATCCTATGTTTGGTTGGAGATGGATTTGGATATGGAATGTATGACAAAATCCAGAACTTGGATTTGGGAGAAAAAAATTAGTTATTCTTTAATAACTTTGTTAAAATATTTATTCTTTAATAATTTTGTTAAAAATTAGTTATTCTTTAATAATTTTGTTAAAATATTTATTCTTTAATAATTTCGTTAAAAATTAGTTAATTAATAAAAAACTAACTAATAGTTAGTCATAATTATATTCTAAGTTAATAATTTATTAATTAATAATTTTATTATTTAATAATTTATAATAATCCTAATTAATAATTTATTACTTTATTAATCATAATTATAATAATTTTATTAATCATGACCATAATCTTAATTAATAATTTATTAATTAATATCCAATTATGATCATAAGTAATAATCTATTAGTATTATTAATATTAATTAATAATTTGTTAATAACTATTTTATTGTAATCTTAATTAATAATATTTTAATCACGACTAGAATCATATTTTATGATAATTTAATTAATAATTTACTAATTATCATTATAAATTTATAATTATTATTTTTAAAATATTTAATTTATAGTTAATTAAAAAATAATAATATTTATTTAAAAATTAACTAATCGTTAATTATTAATTCTTAATCATTAATTATTAATTTATAATTATAATAATCGTTATTTATTTAAAAATTAATTATAATTTATAATTATTAATTATTAATCGTTAATTTTTAATCGTTATTTATTTAAAAATTAACTAATCGTTAATTATTAATTTTATAATTACTAATCATTAATTATTAATTGTTAATTAAAAATTATTAATCGTTAATTAAAAATTATTAATCGTTAATTATAATTTCTAATCGTTATTTATTAATCGTTATTTATTTAAAAATTAACAAATTGTTAATTATTAATTTTATAATTAATTATAACTAATCGTTAATTATATATTAATCGTTAATTATTAATTTTATAATTAATAATAACTATAATTAATTAATAGCTTAATTATTGATCATGACTATAATTTAGTTATTAATCATAAATCCAAATCCTATGTTTGGTTGGAGTTGGATTTTGAAATCCATGATTTGGATTTGGATTGTTTGGATTTCCAAATCCAAATCCAAAATCCAAATCCATTACCAAACAAGCCCTTAGGCACACAAATTCTAGTTTGATTTTATTTCCGCTAAGACGGAATCTCCTGCTTAACTTTATTCTCGTTTAACGTGTGTTCTCTATCACACGAAAAACGAGATACAACATTAAAATGTACTTTAACTAAGTTACATTTTGGTAAGAATTGCATTTGGGATGGGAGAGAAAACTTTGGATCACACCTTCAAAATCTTTGCAATATTATATTTTACAAAACTGATCAGTTCCTGTTACCGGCACTCGTATGGCCATAGGGTCTGTCGGGGTGAGGCTTAGCTCACTTCCTATTTTTTGTTTTCTCTTTCCATTGGATTCCGAATCCCCGAATTCGGTCCTGTAATATCCAACGTAGCTTGCTCCGATATTATGAAAAAATTTCAAGTCATACGACAATTGTTATAACACTTGATTCCGATAATTCAGAAAATTACTCATGTGTTATCCTGATTATATCACATCAATATGTGATCCTGATACTAATGGAACGGATAAATCTAAGCACCGCCCATTAAGTATAAACCTGATCCCAGGTAAATAGGATTATTGTTGAGAAAATAGAAGTTGTGTGATCCAGAAGTGTTTCTCTAAATATTGCATTTTCATAAGATTGTTTGATTGCTTACACATTTATACCTGACACCTGCATTCCTTAGGAAAAGATGTTATTGCGATAAGAAATTTGTATCAATATACCTTTGAAATTATCCTTTCCTTCAATTCAATTTCGATAATTTTATCGTCTTACCTTACCTACTTTACTCCTTTGACTAAGGGCTTGCTCATCGTATTGACGACCTAGTTTTGTTCACTAGATTTTGATGAAGGATAGGAGGAATGCAGATGCACACTGAAGAGAAGTTTTTATGAATGAGACAAAGAGGAGGTTGACTTGGTATCAACTAGAAAAACTTCGTAACTGGTAATGTAAAAGATGTATTGGGTTAATGGTTGTAATCGGGTAGAATAATAAAATTTTTGTTCATAGTTTAGAATATCCTTTAATCAACCTGTGATTTATTATTCTATGCATCATGTGACCTGTGATCAACCTATCCTAGAACTCTACGGGCGACAATCGCGAATATGGGTACTGGAGTATTCATATGTTGCGTAGCCTGGGGATGTTGTTACGTACTCGGCTCGCCTTATTTTGGGAGCGGGGCGTGACAGTTCTCTAGAGAGAGATGAATACTCGTTCTCAATCGAAGTTGATGCAACGAGATGAATGATCGCTCTCAATCGGAGTTAATGCAATGATATGAAGAATCGCTCTCAACCGGAGTTGATGTAACGACTTTGCTGGGGTGATGAAGATCACCGTTGCTCAAAGCAAGATTTGCCCGATTGTGATCTGCTCCCAGGAACCAGCAAGTTCGAAAGAACTTCTAGAATGCTCGATGTCACTTCCTTTCACGAACTCGAAGTACTCCTTTGGACTTCAATAGCGGTGGCATCACTTCTCTCTTCGTCTTTTTTTGGCGTAAGTCCTTAATGAAGGCACGAAGAGAGTATTTATAGAGGAGGGTCGAAACCCTAATCCTATTTCTGGCCGTAACTGATTGCAAAAAGATATGAACGAATAATGGAAAGATTTGAATGAATTAAATTCAAATCCCATAAAGATCAGATCTGATCAATTAATTCAATCTTTCCATAACCGCTCAAATCTTCCAATCAACCACATCATCCGCCACCTGCGCCCATAGCCGATCAGCCCGTCAACCTGCATGCGTAGCTGCGAAGCCCGCAAAGCTCGCGGCACCTGCGCGCCCAACGCCCAGTACCAGTATGTCGTAGCCCCACACACCTGCGCGCTTAACGCCGCAGCCCCGCAGCACCTACGTAACTAGCGCTGCAGCACCTGCGCGCCATAGCCCCGCAGTACTACGTGCCCAGTGTCGCAGCACCTGTGCGCCTGTGTGCCTGTGTTACGCCCGCGTTGCGACTCGCACAGAGACGAGCGCACGAGCGCATCAACTGCGCACAATGTGCCTTGCCGATGCTGACGTGCTAAGTACAAAGTGCGCCAATAAAATGCCACTTTATGCCATTGAGCCCGAGTTCGAGTCCAAGTTCGAGTCTTTAAGCCCCTTCGTGGCTTTGCTCCACAAGAAAATTATCCCATGAGCATGACAAAAATCATAATGCTTCTTTTTTGGTTTTAGCCTTCTTTCCACTAGAAAATGCCCCCATATGGCACCCATGTGCCTCTCCACACTTCATGTGATCTCTCAACAAAAGCAAAGCTTTATATAGAGATACCATCCATTTGGTTTTTTCAATGTGGGACTATCTTTCTACTTTCTAAAGCAAAACACCAACAAGCAAAAACACCAACAATCCCCCACATATCTCTATATATGGGTTGAGCGTTCCCCACAGTGATTGTCCATCATGCATTAGATAGATATCGCTACGACTTGAATCTTTCCGCATGGGTTAAATGACAGCATGAAACAAGAATGGACTAAGCCTTGAATTATGCACTATAACTACAATTCTTCCCACTCACATAATGACATCAACTGCACTTCTGGTTGCATATTAAAGGCCTTATGCCAGCTTGGTTTCGGTATATGTATCTTGGATTTTACAAGATTTTCCTCAAGAGACGGCCTATATCTCTTTCCATACACTCTAGGTGAGTTCTTTTAAAGAGTCCTTGGCATGAAGCATTTTGCTTCCTTGCAGTGCTACACTGCTATGACTTGGCCCGAAGCCGAGACCCTGTCTCATGTGGTGTCATACCACCTATAGCATGAGGCCCAGCCTCTTTGTAGTGCCAAAGTACCCAACATGAAGCCTTTCGCTTTCTTGCAGTGTTACGCTGCCATGACATGGCTTACAAAGTCGAGGCCCTGCCTCATGTAGTGTCACCCACTGTAACATGAGACCCAGCCTCTTTGTAGTGCTACCTACCACTCTTCATTATACAGTATTAGGCCCTCTTGCCTATATGCGGTGCTACGCTACTGTGACTTGGCCCGAAGCCGAGGCTTTACCCTCACAAGGTACCTCATGTGGTGTCACCCTACTGTAGCATGGAGTACTATGCTCCTTTGTAGTGCTATGCTACCCGTGCTTCCTGTAAAGCACGCCAGACATCCCAGATGCTTGAGAACTCATTAAGGCTTCCAAGCCATCCTTCCGCATGACTTTGTTCTTTGTAAAGAACGAGCAGTAGACAAAAGTGGTTATGGGTTTATAACCCCGTAACATCCTAAAGGATTTGCCCATTATTCCTGATATTCTTCCAGTCAATGGTCATTCCTTGAACTAAAAGTTAGATGCCTAGTAGAATTCTCTTTGAACTAATAGCATAAAACTTTATAGTAGAATTGCAAAGACATAATATCAGAGTGTCTTCAAGCCCATCTTACCTGTTGTGCGCTTGAAACCTTTGGTGAACGGATCTGCTAGATTCTTCTGACTCCGAACATCCACAACGGTAATGACTTCTCTTTTAATAAGATTATTTACTGCTCTGTGCCTTAGGCGCACAATCCTCTTCTTGCTATTGAAGAGGTCATTCGATGCCACCGCTGCAGTCGCCTGGTTGTCGCAGTATATCGATACCGCCGGTATATGTGCACAACCATTGAAAGATCATACATGAGCTCCCAAAGCCATTCTGCTTCATCCACTGCGGCTGCCAGTGCATAGAACTCATATTCCATAGAAGAGTGAGACAACATAGTCTGCTTCTTCGACTTCCACAATATAGCAGCTCCACCCATGGAGAAAATATATCCTCCTGTGGACCTCTTACTCTCTACTTCTGAGCACCAGCTTGCATCGCTGAAGCCTTCTACTACTTTTAGATCTCCGCAGTAGTGCAGTGCATACTTCTGAGTCCTTTTGAGGTATCTCATAACCCTCTTCACAGCTTTCCAGTGCTCCACACCTGGATTGCTTGTGAACCGACTCAGCATCCCCACGACAAAAGCTATATCAGGCTTTGTGGCAGTAGTTGCATACATCAAACTCCCGATGACGCTTGAATACTCCAACTGTCTGACGCTTTTCCTTATATTTGGCTTTAGCTTCTTATCACACCTATAAGGCATATCGATTCCTGGAAGATCCTGATACCCATAGCGTGTGAGCATCTTCTCAATATAATGAGATCGTGACAATGCCACTCTAGTTTCTGTCCGGATGATCTTTATCCCCAGGATAACATCAGCTTCCCCTAAGTCATTTATGCTGAACTTAGATGAGAGGAACTTCTTTGTCTCAGTGACACTTGCTAGATCTGTACCCATGATCAGTATGTTGTCCACGTACAGACAAACGATAACTCTCTCCATCAGCAAACTTTGTGTACACACACTTGTCTGTCTTGCTGACCCTGCAGCCGTTT